>CM053809.1:34907500-36107500 GCA_028671895.1 Oenanthe sinensis
TCAACAAAAGTTAATGGACGTTAATGAAATTTGATGGAAGGATTTGATGAGAAAAATCTAAAAGTTTAATTATCTATCAATTTACATTTTTAGTTCAGGGACTTAGATAAAAAAATGACTAATAGTGCATGGACCTTAGAATTAATTATTTGTCCTCCCATTTTACATGTCATTTTTGAAACAATTACGCATATTAAGAAGTTCTGACATAAAAATTATTTTTCATTTGTATTCATATTAATTACATTGATTGCGATAGTTTCGATGTATAATTTGAATGATAACTATATTATATTAATTAATTACTAACACTAGTACCAATATTTTAATTAAAGGGTTATTTTGGAATTTACCTATAAAATTGCATTGAAAAGAGATAGTGGACATGTAATATAGGACAAATTTTTTCTCAAAAGTGACTACTAAGGACGGAGCGAGGATTATATATATAATTTAAATTCAAAATAAAATTTAATTAGTAATATATATATGTATATATATATATATGTATGTATGCATATCGTTGAGTCTCGTGTTATAATAAATCAAATTATATGTAATATAAATATATATGTATATATACTGAGACCTATGATTTAACTGATTAAAATTTTTAATGTTTTAATTTTAGTAAAATAATATAAATAATGTTGGCAATGATTCCTCACTTTGATCCCTTGGCATGATGTCATATATAACATATTTTACACGCATGGCCCCTACAATTTCGGCATTTATACAAATTTTCAAATGAAATATATATCCCTCAAATTATTAAACCTTAATAGTGGCTTGCTAGTTCGTCGGAGCCGTGATGTCAAGCCTTTTATGCTATTGAATGAGCCACCAAAAGAATCAATTTTTTAGAGGTACATTTTTTTATATACATATAAGAGAGCACAAATAAATTAAAAAAATATTTAGGCACAAACAAATTTTTAGGGGCACATATTAATTTTAAAAGGGTATCAAAATAAATAATTTAAGATTCAAGTAATACAAAAATTAAAAATAATTAGGAGCACATTCCTTTTTTATTATAAAACAGACATATAAATATAAATAAAGATAAATAGGTAAATATTAAAAATTAATTAATAACCCCAAAAAAGTAATATGAATAGTTATCTGTAATTTGGTAAACTGATATCGTTGAAGTGATACTGTTACATGTCAATATTTGATAGGCAATTTTTTTTTTTGCTTTCAGCTTCAAACATCTGAGGGGTACAGCTAGCCATGCATATATCAAGAACTAAATAAATAGACACTACCCTTCCTTTATCTTTTCATCCTCCACTTATAAATTTATCTCTCTCTACAACTTTCTTAATTTAATGACGTGATTCTCCACCATAAACCACCCAAACTTTATCAAAAGAAAAGAAAGAAAAAGATCACAGCACTATGGTTTTTTCATCTGATCCGGTCTTTCAAGTACTGGATCCTCCCATTTTGAATCACCATGTAAGTTTTTAATTTCTTAATCTCTTTATCAAGATTACCTTTAATTACATATGTATACTTCTTGGGAAAAAGTTGAAATCTATCTAATAGCCGGTTCAAAGATAATTATATATTCTTAAAGGCACCTAATTAATCTAACTAGGCCATTTCAAATAACTTGAATGTAGCAAATATCTGATCAATTTGCTTCGATCACTTGTAAATTCACAGCCACCAGGAGGATCAGTATCAGAAAATAATACTAACGATGATAGGAATCATCACCACCTCACACTACCACCTATGCCTCCGTCTCAGGGCCTTTCAACCGGGCCTAATTCGATGGCAGCTGAGAGACCTAGGTTAACAAAGGTTCTACAGCAAGGAACAGGCCATAAATGCCCGCGATGTACATCCACAAACACGAAATTTTGCTACTACAACAACTATAGTCTGTCACAGCCACGGCACTTCTGCAAAGCATGTCGCAGGTATTGGACTAGAGGAGGTGCATTGAGAAATGTGCCTGTAGGTGGTGGCTTTCGGAGGAACAAAAAAATCAAAAGATCAATTAGGTCAAAGTCTCCGGTTACTGGTAATAGCTCAACAAGTGGAGTTTCCTCTAGTAGCTGTACCACCAATAATATCTTGGGTCATTCGGCCCCTTCAATTCTACCACACTTTCCTTTGTTTCCTTTGTTAAATTTTACTACTGATCTTGGAACTGAGAATATGAATAGCTTGCCTTTTCGGGGGATTCATTCTCCGACGACTATGATGCCTGGTGAGTATAGTGATCAATGGAGAGTGCAGAAATTCCCTGTTGCGGCTGGACTGGAACCGACATCAGCAGGAGTAATGTATCAGTTTCCAAGTGAAGGTTTAAGGGAAGCAACCAGTCAATATGGTTTTAAGACTACTGTAGAATCTTGTGGCCCGTCTCAAATTGAGTTAATAAAATTCGAAGAAGATCAAGGATTTATGAGTTCGCAAAAGAACTTATTGCAGTGTTTGGGGAATGAACAACAAGAGTATTGGAACTCTGTCAATGCATGGAATGAACCTAATGCTTTAAATCCTTCTACAGGTCATCTCTTGTGATTTTAATTATTATCCTTAATTCTATACATGCATCTTTTTTTTTGTGTGTGTTTTCCTTAAGACCCTATTGTATCTCCAGTACTACTAGCTATTTTGGAATATATATATATATATAGTTCAATTCATAGCTAGCTTGCATGTTTGATGTATCTTGAGAATATAATTTAGAGTAGCAGTGGAAGAAGAAGCAACGATATGGAGTGAATGAACATGTTCTACAATATCTACGTACAGAAAACCCTAATGAATTGAAGAAGTATGAATGGAGTGAATTTGTTAATTTATTGTTTTTATGTTTTAAATTTTAATATATATGTATCGATCTTCAGAAGAAGGATATCATTTTGTAATTATTCTAATAAAATATACTGTGTACTAAACATATTGATTATAATTAAGTGGTCGTACCTCCGTTAATCAACAAGCTAATTAGGCGATTATAGTAACTGTAACGTTAGAATAAAATTTGTTGTAAAGACCCCATTTTACAATATGGAGAGACTCGTCGATCGATGAGTGTTCAGTGATTTTGTGGCTCTGAGAGTGAAGTACTTGCCTTCTATATATATTGTAGTAGCTAGTAATTAAGTACGCTTATCAAAATATTTCATTGCCACATATATGTAGGCAGTGGCCACTGGTCAGTGAGTCAAGCAATTAAAGCTACTACACTCACTCCCATGCATGTTTTTCCAATCAATTAAGCAAATATAGTATTCGTAGTATATATACTAGCTAGCTCGATTTGATATGCAAACATACTGATATATTTAATTCTGTATTTCTTCCCTATGCACGTTGTTTCCCTTTCTCTTTTCTCATTAATCCTAACCAAATGATCCTGATATATTTAATTTTGTATTTGTTCCCCCTGCCTAGAATCACTCTCTTTCATAAATTTGTAACTCCTTTTTTAAACAGTTCGATTCCCGATGTTGAATAGTATTAGTACTAGCTGTAGTACGTGAGGTTTGGCCATGCTTTTGATTACTACTCTGCAATCTCTTTTTCTACCTCAAAGCTGCTAGTAGTAATTAAGATCGAAAATATAAACCAATATTACTTCGGTCTCTATCTTAAATTTTGTCTCCAATGCATCAAGCCAGATAGCAAAAACTTACCAAAAAAGAGAAAAATAAGCTAATCATCCATTAGTCCAGATGCACAGGAACTTCAAATAAATCTGGCCATTTACGACGGAAAACTTCCGACTGATTGTGCAAGAATGATTCAAAAGTTATTGATGTGATATTGGAGACAGACATAAATGGGTCTAGTATGAGTGTCAAGAAAGTGCGCGCTTACCTGCAAAGATATATAGAAGAGTCGCTGAGTGTAACGACTATAATTATGTAGTAATAGAATCTGTACTTAAAGATTGTTGGGGTTGGCAATTGGCCAATTGCTGTTGTGATAACCAGGACAAAACTAGCTAGTGTTCCCTCTGTTAAAAAAGCTTCTACGAGTAGTATATTACACACAGGCACCCACTGTCTCTTCGTGTGCAAATGTTCGATGCAAAGTAAATTATTGAGATGGTTGTAGTGGCTGGTGCTGCATGTACAGGCACACTTGCGAGTGACGACTAGTTATGTTGTTTCATAGGATTAAGTAGATACAAAAGATAAGATTACACATAATTAGCTTAATTATAGCTACTCATGCATCTACAACCTTTGAGCTTTTGTTTGTGTTGCATGTTTCGCTCCACCCATACGTATACTGAAAACCTTGTTATAGCATGAACTTGCAAACTCCCTCGTCAACCTTTTGTGTGGAGTGCATGTTATTATCCTCCAAGTACATTGTACATATATATGCCAGGGCCCTAGATACTCGAGTGTCGAGTTGAACTTAACTCTTAAATATTTGTATTTGGTAGTATATATATCAAAATCATAATCGAATTTGATTTATTAAAAAAAATGTTTATGCCAGGGACCTAGATACTCGAGTGTCGGGTTGAACTTAACTCTTAAATATTTGTATTTGGTAGTATATATATCAAAATCATAATTGATTTATTAAAAAAAATGTTGAATATTTTGTTTTCTAACTTCTTATCGACACTTTTTACGAAGTGTATATTTAATTAGCTTGTTTTTTAATATCATACGAGTATTAGATAATGCATGAAACAAATTTTAAAATTGTATATTAATATTACTTATTTTCATTTTTTTAATAAATAGGCTTTTATATATCAACTGAGTATCTTGTTCTAAAAATTCTCAAAATTGAGTCGAACCTAGCTATGATAAATTCTTATCACTTGAATTATTTTACCCGATCCAAATTATTTTTTTCAAACAAACATTAAACCCATAATAAGCCTTTTAACTCGGATGTATCAGTCGTTTACATAATGGTACGTAATTGTATATGCATCTCACTAACGTAATCATACATTACGCGTAGAGAATTAACCAGTTTAGACATGTATGATCAGTCATTAAAAGAATACAATACACGCATTCGGCCTTCAAATTGCATACGTTTAATTGATTAGAATTTAGATATATATGCAGTTGCTCTCATAGCATTATACGATAAATACAAATTTAGGCCGTAATCTGAAGGAGAAACTTCTATTTGCTACTACTTCGCAAGTTGTAAAAGTTTAGCCTACAGCCATGCAAATCATTAATTAGTCAACTATTCTCAGCTCGTAAATTAAAGGTATTTTCCATTGAAATTACAGTAAAACAAAGGGCGACCATGTGTATAGTTAAAAGACTGCCGACCTATTAAGCAAAGAATTGCATTCTTAATTAACTATTAAGCATGCTTAGTCCATCGATCTTATGAATTAGTCAAGTTGATTAAGAATTTTATCTTAGCTCAATTATTTCTTTTGGAGAAAAAATTAGAAGCTGAGTAGCATTCAGACATACGTGGTCTTATAATAGTGGTAGTTCATAACTATACAAGTTTATTTTAGTTCAATTAGTTATAAGCTTATTACTAGAAGTTTATCTTAGCTCAATTAATTACATAATTTTTAGTTATAAGCTGACTAGAAAATTTTAAAATTAATAATTTTTATTATACGGTCAAAATATTTAAATTACTTAAAAATATGTATAAAAAATTAAAACAATAACAAAAGAGTAATATTAGTTTATCTTATGGGGGCTCACCATGCAATTTCCAAAAATCAATAATCCAGCTACTTGATTTAGGTCAACGAGGCTTTAAGTCAAATAGTTTATTGTAATTAAGTGTACTTAATAAACAATTGTCCGCAAGCCTAAACATTCAAAGTAAACGCTCCGGCCAAGCTGGAAGATACGTACACAGTACATGTCAATCCATTATCTGAAAGTCTAACGTTGACCTCGCTAGCAGTCTGCAGTTTAATTCTTGTACATGTATCACTATAAATATCAAATGAACAATGGTACAAAAATCACAAAACAAGAAATACATACATATAAATTTCACTTGTAAATCTTAAGGAATTTTCGAAGCTGATCATGGCACCACCACCCCCAACACCAGTTGTATCCCCGTTGATAAAACTAGTAGTGAGAGTTCTTACCTTCATTTGCTTGCTCATATCGCTCGTCATCCTCACCACCAACACCGCCTCCGTTTTCATAAACATATATGAATTCAAGGTCCGGTTCCAGGATGTTAAAGCTTATAGGTAAGCGCCTTTAATTAATCTTCTCCACTTTCTTTATAGACGCGCGGTATCTTGAATTTTTATATTCTCTCCGTTTCAAAATACTGCTGTATAGTTTTGTGTCAAATATTTACGAACTTAATTAATTTGCATTACCATAATACTAAATGATTATATATTATATATGCATATCAGGTACATGCTTGCAACAATTGTAATTGGTATTGCGTATACTCTCATGCAAACTGCATTCACAGTCTATGAGGCAACTAGAGGAACCCGTATTGGTGGTAGCGGCTTCCTTTTATTCGACTTGTACGGTGACAAGGTATCATCATATATAGATTTGCAAATAAAAGCTTAAATTTTCATCACAAAATATTGGTGTCACGACTCGAAATTACGTAATTAATTGAAGTTGCGGAATGTGCAGTTTATATCGCTGTTGCTGGCAACTGGAACCGGAGCAGGGTTCGCCGTGACAGTAGACTTGAAAGATCAATTCGAGGTATATACTTCGAGCTTCGAGGACAAATTTTTCAACAAGGGTTATGCTGTTTCCAGCATGGTTCTCATTGCAGTTCTCTTCACGGCTGTTTCTTCAATTTTCTCATCTTTATCGCTCCCTAGGAAAGCCTAATTTCCTTTTCTTATTATCTCCTGTCTTAATTTATTCATGTACGTATTTAGATTCGATTACTTAAAATTTTGTATTGTGTGTCATTTGTAATTGTTGTTCGTCTAAGATATATTCATTGTACGTAGTATCCGATCGATATGTATTCCTTTCTATTGTAATATTCAGTTCAAGAAAATGATAGCCATAGGGTCAAGCTGTTTGTAGTATGTTTGGATACAGGGACAAATGGATCTAGTTCAAATGACATGCATGTCCTAACTTGAAAAAATAATAATTTGAATTTGGTGAATTGCGCGACATTTAGATAAATAATAACGCGATCCATACTATTTGAGATAAATTTTATGATGCAAAACAAATCTTACAAAATTATCCACACACAAAAGAGCGATGAGAAAAGAAAGGGTCTTTTGACTCTACTGCCTTGCTAGTTTTACTGGTTATAGAGTAAATATGTATGTTAATATAACTCATCTTGCTATCTCAAATGTCGCAATTACTGAATTCTTTTCAATATCATCCCTCAAAGAAATTAAGGATTCTCTAATTTGATGCTGCCGGTCCATGCAAAATGGGTGATCCTCTGTATATCCATGCCGAGAACTCAATCCAGAATTGGTTAGCCCGCTTGAGATTGCAGGCATGAATCTGAAACCTTTGGAAAATTCTCGCAAATTTTGTATTCTTTCCACGATAAAATATCCCTTGTTTGGGCCATCTTCCTTGAATTGAGAAGTATTGTAATGTGAATTGCATCTTCCATATGAGGCAAAAGTGGAGGATTCTTTCGAGTTTGGATCTATAGAAGAAGAACGCTGGCAAAAACTTCCTGAACCTTTTATCCCAGTGGTTATCTTTCGAGCTTTATCCCTCTGTTCTTTTAAGTATGACTCATCTTGAAGCAGCTTCAATATCCTCTCTGATTTATTCCGGACACAGTATCCCCAGTTGAATCTGCATCACAAATTAGCATTACTACGAGACCCTGATGGTTTCTTCACTAAAAATCAAAATTTTCAGATACTCAAACTAACATGTCTCCGCTAAGTACGTCTCTAACCCCAAGAGAAGAGTAGTATCCACTACAGTGCGTCCAATGTTACGTATAAAATATCACATTTTATGACATGATCTCAGGGGAAAAAAAACTAGCTAATGGAAATACCAACCCTTTCTCATCAACATATTTGAGGCTTCCCATCTCCCAAATGATGTCTTTATCATGCTGAAAATCCTCTGCGACTCTTTTTGGACCATGTGTAAGAAGTCCCTCCAGCAATATAAGAGCCTTGTATGAACACCGCCACTGCTTTTTATCGTACTTCCACAGCCTGCTAGCGGAAAAAATATATCAATTAACACGTTAAAATACTCTTTCCTCTAGCTAAAAAAACAATATATAAAAAGAAGTTGTAATGATTTTTTGAATGACCTTGTAATTCTTTTACTAATTGATATTAATTCAAAACAGGCTAGTAGACTAGTCTAATCCAGTATATATCATGCATATAATTAAAGATAAACCTTTTATGCAGAATGTCCACAATTCTCCAGTAATCATCAACTTCAAACGCTGCACGAGATATGAATCCGAGGGTTCGACTATCCAATGTAGTTGAATCTCCATCCATAGCTTCTTCCGTCAGTCTTCAATAGTAGTTAACAAGAACATGTTTAAACAAAATTAAAAATTAATAATGTTCGACGATAATGATTAGCTAAATCGATAACAAAAAAGAAATTTACTTGCATTTCTGCAGGTGTAACATCAGTGAAGGCGAGCCTAGCAGTCTTGATCTGTTCTTTGAAGAAAAAACAAGTTTTTCTCTTGAATTCATGCAAGGAAGGATGACTATCCATTGCTTGAATTATTGCAGAAGTTTAGCGGGATTAAAAGGATAATATAAGAAGCTGGGACGTACCAGCATATATGATTTGGTAAGAATGCATGTACGTAATTAAGTGAATAATTAATATGGAGTATTAAAATTTTATGATAATGCAAGTTCATCAACTGCTCCATTACCTTTAACTAATTTCACCTACTACATTCTCTAAGTGGATTTGCATATGTAATGAGATAGAAGATTAAATTTTAAAGTTCAAGTGGTTTTCAACTCCATTGACTTGCGCTTGAATTAAAAACTAAAGAAACCTCGGACACTCGTCAATAATTGTTAGATAGATCTAATTTTGTGATGTGTTAGTCTTAATATAAAGTTTAGTGGTAACACAATTAACAAATGGAGTTGGAAAACCACTTTGAAGTGCATTCGGAACTTGTTTTTGTTTCGAGTGCACAAATGCGTGCCTTTGATTTGAAAACAGTGTACAGAATTTCAAGTCCTCAGATCTGTGACCGGACCAAGATTTTAATACTCCAGCTATCAACTGAGCTTACCTCGGCCTAATCAATCCTGTTTTATGTGTTAGACTTCTCCCTCGATGAAAAAGTAAATTATTAAGTGTGAAAAGATTATACATACACTCCCTCTGTTTTGATTTTATTTAATGTGCGACTTTTTGAGGAGTTTTGACTCTAGTTAAAAAAAATTAAAAAAATAATAATTTTAATTATAAAATTAAAACTCTTAAAAGAATGTGCTCAAAATTCAAACGTCAAATATTACCGGAGTACGAAATTAAAGATATATAAAACATTGAAATCCCAAGTTGTAAGGATGAATTCGGGAAAACTGCAATATTAGCAAAATATATGAAACATGATTTAATATATAGTATACAAGTTAATTTCTACCAAAGCTAGGACATAACATAATAACATATAAATTTATATTTTTAATTTAAGAATTAAGAAAAAAAATATAACTAATAATTTCAGTTTCGAGGTGTTCTTGTGACATACGGAGTGCATATCTATATTATATTTATTATGTTTGGTTCGGTCTTTTGTGTCTCACTCAACTTGAAATACACGTGTATCACCTACTCAATTTCAAACACATTCTTTTAATCAATAAACAACCATGTTTTAATTTTCTCATTAGTCAACCTCTTTAATTTATTTAATATCATAATTTACTAATTAAATTATATTAGTGTGCTCTATATATATTATATATACTTTTATATTATATTACTCTAAACAAACTTTTTTTAGTTAAAATATAGAGTTGTACTCACTTCTAATATCATGCTTCAATTTTCTCATCGCTCAAATACTTTAATTTATTTAAAATTGCAATTTTATAATAATTTTTTTGAATATTAAAATTATATTAATATTTTATATATATCAAAACATACTTTTTTATTTAAATTTTAATTAAAATATTTTCTAATATATTCGAAACTCTTTTTATTAATATTTTTTTAATGTTTTGCATGAGTTATTAATCTATGTTAATTAATATAAATATATAACTATATATTAATGATAATTTAAACACATAATATAAATATGATTTAAAAACAATTTATTTCATGTACAACATTACAAAAAAAATATTAATAACATAAATAATCAAATTAAATATTTAATTCATTTAAAATATATAATATATTATTTATGTACGAGTTGGCTAGTATAACATACAAATGGAATGGATATAAATTTATCAGTAGTACAATTTATTTGAGTGAGAGGCATGAGGCCAGCCTGCATAGATAGTAGATACATTTGTATCATGTGTATGTATATTTATTGTGGCGTAAACATCAGACACAGTACTGAAAAGATTCCCATAATAAATAGAAATTAAAGGCTTATATAACCGAAATGCTAGAAGAAATGAAGTGCTCTGGCACTGGTTTGGTGGCACAGTACTACCTGATCATGGGGGTTACGCTTGTCTCATAAATACTCACTTGTTATCGCTTTATCAATCTCAATATATGTGCTTCATTTTCAAAATATTACTACTACTCTGCTGTACTAGAACGCGTTGCATTGCATGTTTGTATTATTGTGTCTGATCGATGTGCAAAGATAATTATATATATGCCTGAAGCAATATAGACACTTAACCTTAACATAATATACTCCATTGAACTATATATATTCATTATTCTAACCATTCAAGTTCCATCGTAAAATTTCTGTCGTAAATAGCTCAAATTCTTGTAATAACTATATAAATATATTTTAAAATTAACAAGAAAAAAACAATTCAATTTATAAATCTTAGTTGTACAAGTTTTTTTATGTTTGGAATATTTTGAAAGAGAAAAAAGGAGGGAAAATATGTGAAGTTGTGCAGAGGGTAAGTTGGGAGTTATAAATGCATACCCTGCCAAAGCTCACCATCTTCTTAAATATCATTAGCCCTGGACAATATGCTTATAAATCTCTCTCCCTCTTTACTGCTTTCTCTCCATTCTTTCGAAAAACACCCTCCATATATATACATGTAGCAGTGATGCTAGCTAGTGATTCATGTACATATTCATATATGTGACACATAAACTATGATATTGGCCGGACTCACTCAGATGTTCACATATATATATTAGTACTTGAAAATTGTAGTATTGGATATGATGTTGAATCTGATTGAGCCGCGCCAATATCTTAGTTTTGTTTCATTCTACCAGCTTCCTCAAACTCACCAGGTTTGCTATGTATGTACATGTATTTACCAATCTGTTTCTACCTTAATTATCAACTCTATTTCAGCTAACAAGAATATTGTTGCTTCTTTACACACACTGCAAAATGACTTGTTAATTTATTGCTATCCACACGATTTTCATTCACGAAACTTCACATTTTGCTAACAATCAGAACAGTAAAAAATGACTTGGCGAAACAGAGTAAAGGATACATGGACGTGTGCATTATGTATACAATGGTTGCCCTTCTATATAATCTTTCCTAGCTCAGCTTTGGCCTATGCTTTTAGTTCTATCAATTTTCAGCATACTTTTGATCTCGTACTAATTGCAGTTCATAATGGTGCAACAACTCAGATAAATGTAGACTATGTAGTACTGTACGTAGTTACACTTGTATCCTATGTTACTCGGACTCGGCTAAAAGTGTCCAACATTAATACGTATCCAAGTATCGGACTCGGCAACATTTTGAAAAATATACATGTTTTTGGCCTAAAATAAGTGTCTAAGTCCGAGTGTCCATGTCCGAGTATCGAGTGTCCGACACGGGTATTCGAAGGTAAAATGAAGAGTCCGAGTAACATAACTTGTATCATTGAGCTTCGACACTACTATACTATAGTACTATACTAGACTAGATGTAAACCCAAGTAAAATTATTAAAATTTTACTCCTATTACTCGATATATCTACTCCCGGTTTACAATTAAAAAGCTAAGCATGGGCTAAATGAAGCTAAAATTTCAGCTTTCATTTCAAACTTTTCTTTTCTACCAATAACTTTCACCGTATGACAGTAAGGATAAAAGAGTTTTTAGTCAGAAAAAAACACAAGGAACTTTCTATTTTTTCTATTTTTTGCGATTTAATCTCTGAACTTATTTATTCTCATATAAATTAATGAACTTTATAAAATTTTAAAAATAAGATAATCATGGTTAACTATTATTTATCAATATCTATTTTTGTCAACCCGGCCATATCGAAAATGTCATGTTGGATTAAATACATAATAAATTTTTTTGAATTAGTTACTAATGAATATTGAAAGAAAATATAAGGAAACTCATAGTTAATTTATTAACAAAAAATATGAAAAAAAATTATTTCATACTTCGTTTAACTAATAAATTTTATATATTTATATTATGTTTTAAACTATTAATTATATATTACATATTAAATTATTTACATTATAAATTTAAGAATTTCACAGAAAAAAGTAAAAAAATTGATTTCAAAGTACTTAATATTTATTCTATAAAATATTCTAATTAACTATAATTAATGATTTTTTTTTCAATTTAAATCTAAAATAAGTTATTCAACATATATTCATTAGTATTTTATGTACTTATACACTAATTTATTAATCAGTAAGAGTAATCTAATATATAATAAAGTGTTTAATCTTTTTTTAAGCAAAAGTGCACAACTAAAATATAAAAATAATATAATATATATAATAAAAAATTATAATTTAAAAAATTATAAATTAGATTCTATTATTTTAATATAATTTATGATTAATAAAATTATTACTATTTAATAATAAAGAAAATAATATGAAATATAAAAGAATATAATAATATTTAATAAATAATTTAATGAATAATTTATTATGTATCTAATCCAACCTAACATTTTTTATATGAGTTGATAAAAATAGATTGATAAATAATAGTTAACCATGGTTATCTTATTTTCACAATTTTACAAAGTTCATTGGGTTTATATAAGAAAAATAATTTTATAAGTTAAATTGCAAAAAATAGAAAATTTGTTGGGTTTTTTATATAATATTTTTTTAATCAACTAAAATTTGGATTAGTAAATTAACTTATTTCTCATAATCACAAGCACGCTTATATGATTATGAGTTATGACCTTCCCTATCAAAAATATTTACGACTTCTTTGAATAATGAAAACCAAAATTACAGTCATACAAGAGTGGTGGAGAATGGAGACGATAATTAAAGCTAATTTTTCAGATGCGGTGGGAAAATTAAAAATTTAAATATCAGCTCGGCTATATTAATATTGTGTACCTAGCTTAACGTGGTTTTCTGTCCTGCAGAGATAATGACTGGCTAATTTGTAGCATTCAATAAGGCGTTTGTAAATTACAGATGGAAACGTTTACACATCCTTGTGTGAACACCAAGACTATATTATTGTGCTTCAAAGTCGCGTAAACAGACAAACTCTCTTGGATGATTGCATATTGGTTATGTTTCACTTCCTTTGACAGGTCGCAAGTCATAACAACACATACTGAGTACTGTTGTTTGATTGTGTTTGATTCTTTGCCTATTGCCCTCTAATCTTACCAAACCAAACTATAATATTAATTCTTTGTATTCCGCTCGTAGAACATGATCAGTAGATGGTGAGATATACGCATACCTGAAATAATATGTAGCTAACAATGGAGCATGTACGGAAATTTATTTAATTGTTGTTATACGTATTTTTACTATTATTTTTCAGATCTACATTCGAATAAATACATTGTATTCCACACGGTGGCCCTCGTCCCTCGACATGGATTACGTCCGGTCATTGTCAGTTTCAGGTAAAAGTCAAAGTCAAATTGTCTATAAGTTATTAACGGACAACTGCCCCCGGCAATTTGTAGATTTTCTTAGTGGACTAAATTTGAATATTTGTTACATATATGTAATCTATTTTTTATTTGAATGGATTTTGACACAAAAATAAGTGACATGTTGTAAATAATTTTCTCTCTAGACATTTCCAATATTTGAAAAAAGTGTTGTTTCACTTTGCAGAACTGATGTGCATGCATGCTTTTTAAAGGTACTCAAAAGAGTATGGGAGTTTGATGAACGGTATCATTAGCTCTCACAAATTTGATCAATCAAACACACTTTTGGTTGATAAATTATCTTCGCGCTGCCTGCTTAACCCGACGAGGTGACAGAAAGAACAAATGGTTCGTCGGATTCTGGACACGATCTTCTTCGAGTATTTCTTTAACGATTAACATTTAATAAACCATTTGATCAGACCCGTGTTAGGGGGGGAAATCTGTTATGAAATATTTTATCAAGTTATGTTCATCAAAATCTAGTTTACTACTCTCTCCAGTTTGAAAATATGTGTGAGTCATCAATCATATGACATCTGCTATTAATCCCATACACACGCATTATTGTATATTGTTAAACCATATTCCATTCTGTCATATCTCAAGTGTAATTATGTTGATATTTATGTATAAATTTTCATGACTACTTAAATATATTTTCAAAATTTTGAGAAAAAATCAAACCAAAGACTTTTTTGTGTCACTACTAAATTTGAGGGTTTATACGGCGGTTAAATAGGGTCGTATATAAAGAAAAACTCGTCATATATGTTATATACGACGGCCTTGCGACGGAAAATATTGCGTCGGATAAAATCCCGTAGTATATAGTATATATGAAGGAAATGGTCGTCGTATATACTTTATGCCACAATTTGGATTCATCTGCCGTATATAAGGTATGCAACAGATTGTTTACTACGGCCCTTTTCCGTTGCATATAAATAGAATATAGAACATGCACTGTCCACGGTTATATAGATTTTTTTTAAAATCTAATTATTGATATTAAACTTGTACTAATTAACCATAACTTAAAATATTGGTATTGAACTTCTACTAATAACCATAACTTATATTATATTGATCAAGCCCAACCAAAATATAAAAACTAATATCTTAATTAAGTTTACGAGTAGAGAACTACGTTTAAAGTACGTAGTAATATCATATACAGTTCACTTAAACTAAAAAGATGACCAATACATTTAGTACTTTAGAAGGCTCAAATTACATTTAAGATGACCAAAATATATATAGAAGCTCGGAATGCACGGTGTCAGATCACCTCAGTTCCAACTTCCATCATTAACTTTTATCTCCAGTAGCCTCTTGAGTAGCCTTCTGACTGGTTGTCTGCAAACTGGACACTTGTTTGTTTGGAACCGTAGAACCTTGGCCCACTCGCTGCACAGGCACTGCACTAAAAAATATATCAGTAACAATCGTATGTGCTTCCGAAACTCTTATAGCCACGGAAAACTAAATCACATGTAGGTTACAAGTTGATGCTTGCCAATTATCACAAAATGATAAACTTTCGTGTATTCAAATGATACTGAAATCAAACATATGCTGACCTGATAAAGCCGATGACTATAGAGACAAGCCACAGCTTCCAGCTAAGCCTAACTGTTGTTGTAAATTTTCCGAGAAACATTATGATGATGACCTGGATAATGAAAAAAGAACAAGATACAAGTCAATGAAAAGTGTGCCCTTTCTATTATATATCACTCCAACAATCACCACGAAACCAGGCAGACAGTTGTATATTCACCTGAAGAACTAGAGTAAATCCCACAATTCCCATGAATAAGCGATTCTTGGTAACACCTTTGAATACATTGATCTCGTCAGGCTTGCGCGCATTGAATTCATTAAATAACTGCAGTCACGTAATCTCTTGTCAGACACTATATAAATGGGACAGAGAAAGGTTGTGAGCCTGTGAAGACAGAAACTGCGTCAATCACATCTCTTCCCCGGACAGGCACACATCACACTTATTACCCACTCGACACATCAGAGTATAAAAAACATTCAATGTCAGGCCCTTGTAACAGCTCAGCACATAATCAGAAATTTACTCCACGCCTGAACTTTTCTATTCAACTACACGCATGTGCATAATTGATATTCAAATGTCAATGATAAGTAACAGTTTCTAACATTGACGCGACTATAGCATTATATTCAAGCCAGTAATTCGAAATGAAGATATTAATATAACAAATCCAAGAATAGTAGTAAAGTTTGTAATGATTATGGATTTATAACTATGGAATCCTAAATAGGTTATATAAAGAAACAGGAAGTATTTTTGATTCAAAGAGATCATTGATCGGATATATTGCAACCAGTAGTCAAGGAAGATAGACTACAAATTGCAAGAGAAAGCAGAAACAATTCACTACACTGACGAAAACAAGATTATGTGCCTGTTTAAGCATAAAGGGACTGTTTTGTTTGGGTAGGACTTGCCTGAGACAAAACAAAAGCATTGAAAATCAAAGTATTCTTCAGTTTTTCAGCATTGTTTTCATGCTCTAGGTTCAGAATACTTTTGCCATGAAAATTAAGAACAAGCAGGACGGTGACTTGATATAAAGCCTGTAAATTCAAATCAACAAAAAAAAAGAATTATAACATTATTTAATACCTTTAGCAGTAAATAACAATCACAGATATTAGGACTTGAAACATGATTATGCAGAAGAATTGAGTTAAAAAAGATTATGATCCACAGCTATTTTAAGAATAAAAAGCATCTGTGTAACAACAAATGTCTAGAGAAGCCTAACCTTCGACCAACAGGAGATCTTTTCATGAGGTGGTCTGTTGGTGGTTCAACGTTAATTACAAGAGCAGCAACATTTACTGTCAGTTGGAACTGTATAAATTTTTGAATATTGGCATAGACAGATCGGCCCCATCGAACAACCTGCATTATCATTTGGCACCATGGAATATACCAAATCAGTGATCAGAGATATCTCAACATATTATATATGATCTAGATCCTATATAAGGAGATCAAACTGGAGAAACGAGGAACAATCACCATGGAAGCACCAAATGTTAACTAAATTCAGATACAATCTCAAATTATCATTAAATTTGGCTCTAAACCAAATAGCAAAATAAAGATAATGCAGTTCTAAAGAAAATTTATATAATAAGTCTCTGTCTTTCTGCAAATTTATATATACTCGCACACCCATGCCTCCATTCAATTCCAAACTGTCGATCTCTTGTTACCAAGAGACAAAGATATCCACTCGGAAATTAATCAGTACGTTTTCTGAAATACATCCTCTACTAGTATAATACAACAAAATTTATACATTGTTTAGTCACTTGCGTACCTTACTGCACTGCCAAAACCATATAGGATTCTGAAGAACACTGAACATGTGTTCAGGCTGAAAATTCATAGTAATAAATGAATAAATAATATAAAGTGCAATTAGAAAAGGGGTTTGTTTTAGAGAGAAGAATGGTAATACAGTCGTAGAAATGCATTTCTACATAATCAACATGGCACTAGCTAAGAAAAATTTCAACGTAATGTGCACGTGAAGAGGTACTGAACCCATGAAAAATACGTACCAAATTAACATCATCGATGTCTCTAGCTTTGGATTAGGAAGAAGCCCAGACATGAGAACTAGAAACTCATATGACCAAAACTCTAAACTTCATTATGCCAAATATAAAATCATCAATGATTAAGGATATAGCTCAAATATTTATAAATGATATCGAGAGTTTAAGTAGATGCAAACACACCAGACCATAAGAGACGAGGGAATGCCTAAGGAAACAAAGCCCGAAAATTTTTTAACACCCTTCAGAGAGCATCCTGTCCATGTTTTCTCACATGTTGGTGAAAACTTGATGTACATTCCCAAAATTAGTACATTAACCCAGTATGAAATACCACTGGAAATGGCAGCGCCTCTGGATCCAAAGCCATAGCGGAAAACCAAGGTCCAGCAAATTAGAAGATGCACTAAACTTATAATACCAGTGCTTATTACCAAAGGCTTTGTATTGTTTTGAGTCTGTAAAAATCTGAATTGGCACTGAAGCAGACCATAGGCAAAAATCGGAATTTAGATTAGTGAGTTTTCACCGACTTGAACCAAATAAATGAAAACGAGCATCACCTTTCATACGAGACACACACAGACACAATGATATATATACATACATATATATATGATTATGTTTGATAAATCAAACACAAGATTCAGAGCAAACATAAAACAACAAGATTCAGAGCAAACATAAAACAACAAGATTCAGAGAGACAACAAGCATAACACAAGATTCAATTGACAGCCCTAAATTCAATTGACCCTAAATGACGAACCCTAAATGACGAACCCTAAATGACGAGATGATAAAGATTCAAGCATAACCTGTTAATAGACGACGAGAGAGATGATGAGATGCAGCGGCTAGCCCTAAATGATGAGATGAATGTGAAATAAAGTGTATAAGTGTTTAGGGAAATAAAAGTTGAGAGACCGGGAAAATAAAATTTTTGGGGAAATATTTTAACAGTAAAGAATAAAACTATATACGACGGTTTGTATTTTAATGTATACGACGGTAAATTAAAACACTGTCATATTAGAAAAATAAATTGGGGAAAATATTGGCGGGTATACTTTTTATACGACGGTAAAATATATTTTCGTCATATAAAATAATATATACGACGAATACAAGTGACCGTCGTATATATGTTTAATATATACGACGATAAAATATATTTTCGTCGTATAAAATAATGTATACGACGGATCCGCCCAGACCGCCGTTTAAACTCGTCGCATAAAACTACTTTTTTTGTAGTGTGTGTAATAAGCTTGAGTTGGTAAAATAATATTCATTCTTCAATAATTCATAGAATTGAATTCAAAACCTAAGACGACAAGAAATATATCCTTACGAATATTTTTTAAAACCAATGACTAATATATGTAATAATACAAATTTCATAATAATCTCTACAATAGTAAAGTCAGAATGTGATTTAACAATGATTGAATTAGAAAAACATGAAATTAAAACTTAACCAACTAAAATCTCTTCCTACTTTTTTAAAAAAAGAAATTAAAAAAAAACTTCATTTCCTTAAATTCTTGAAAATTTACCCAAAAAAATACTAATATTGTGTTTGGTTGGGTTGAATGAAAATGAAGGGAATGGAATGAATATTTGAACTAAATTATGGGTAAAAGTCCAAAATCTTCGTTCCTTCTTCCATTCTATTCCTAACCATCTAAACTAGAGCTCAAACATCTAATTTGAAAAGGAATGATACATTCTCCCCTACACCCATTTTCTATCCAAATCTTATCATATAAATTTTGCACTCATTTATTTTTTTTATTTAAGTTTTCATGCTACTTCCATTATCTCCCTTCTACTTTGTTTATTTCATTCAATACTATCCAACCAAACACAACATAAAAGTGTAAATTTGTAGCTCCAATTTATTCAACATGTACATGAAAGTTAAGTTCAAAATCTTTTCCAAATAATTTAAAAAGATGATTTATAAGATTTATATATATGATGAGAATGCATTATTATTTAAAAATGAGTGAATATATATATATATATAATAATAATAATAATAATAATAATAATAATAATAATAATAATAATAATAATAATAATAATATAAAATGAATATATTGGTGTATGACATATAACAAGAACAAGACAATAACTGAAGCCCAATACATCGGCCCAATCAGAGCCATGCTTCAAATTGTGTCATTTCGGGCCTTTTATTATGGGCAATTTGTGGCCTTTTATTGGTACTAACGTCGTCTTCCACTTTCAAAGTGTCAGGCCATTTTGCGCCGGATTTAAATCTCAGCGAGTACTCTCTCTCTTTCTCTCTCTCTCTCACACACACACAGGTTCTGTGATTATATTAGCTAAACTGTATGCAATTTAGAATCTTTGTGTGTTACTGATTTCTTGATCAATTGCTTTGTTTTGGGTATTAAATATGTTTTCCTGATTGATCCCATGTATGTAAGTATCATACCTTGTATTGTCTCTATCTACACATTCATTTTTTACTAACTGGAATCAAATAATTAGTTGTTTCGGTAATTGGATGTTTCTCTTGAATAAATATGTAGCTAAATAATGTTCCTAAGTTTTATATTATCAGTCGAGTACCTAAACCGGGGGCCCGATCATCACTCGCTTGTAGCTCCACTAGAGTAGTACCCCTTTTTAGTAATGTAATGGAGGTTGAGGGTTGAGTTGTCAGTCAAGTCATTGCACATGCGCGTATCTAAATTCTTTCATGTGAGCAATGCTTCATTAGTTTTTCTTTCTGCTTACAGTTTGTGCCTTTGATTGGCTCTGTGCTTTGTTAATTCCCCTGACATCTTGTAAACTTTATGTGTTTCCGTGATTAATAAGAGTCCATGTATTTCCATTAAACTAATTTGTTTTATAAATTTTGGTTTAGCTTAACGAGATGGTATGTCTCTTCTATTTAAGGATGAAAAAGTAATTGTAAACAGGAGAGGTAATACATACAGATTTACTTGGATTAGGGATCCAATACTAGAATGATGAAAGTTGTCAAATATTTCGGTAAAAAAAAGGGTGGTTGGTTTCTAAGGGAGTGTTTTTCAGATGAACTTCAGTCTGACAAGAGCTAAATCGAAGCTTCTGCTAGTGTAATGGATCGAGCTACATAAATCTTGTGGGATGGTTGACTATGCTTCATCATCACTAGGTCTATGGAGTTATATGTTTATATGTTGTTAAATTATAATCTCACAGTCACTATTAATCGCCTTTAGCAGCTGTTGGTCCAAAGTTGAACTATTCACAAATTACTATGTGGTCATTTGTTTCAGTGATGAGACGGATAGACTTCCGTTCTGTAATTCTGTTTTCAGCATTTCTTCGATTCTTTCTAATTATTTATGGAGAATGGCAAGACACTCATATGGAGGTCAGATACACAGACGTCGATTACCTTGTCTTTTCTGATGCTGCTGCGCTAGTGGTTTCGGGAGTTTCTCCTTACAAAAGATCCACGTATCGATATTCACCTTTGATCGCATATCTTCTCACGCCAAATTCAATTTTTCACCGGTCATGGGGAAAAGTTCTCTTCTCTGTTTCAGGTATCTCTTATGGTGTATGCTATTACAATGGTTCTTTTAGTTCTTTCTCTTTAATATTTATTTTATTAGACATTTTAAAATCTTAAATATTAAATCATAACGAAAACACGAACAAAGAAAATTAATAAAAGCCGTTCATTTGAATCTATACTGGCTACAAGTCAATGACTTTTTCCTTTTTCGTTGTCAATTTATTTACTTTTCTATATGTAATCCATATTAGGCTTTCTGACAATACTGAAAACTGTGGTATTGAAGATCTGCTAGTGGGATTATTCATCCGGTCAATTCTGAAGCTACAAGGTGTTTCTGATAGTATATGTATATACTCTGTAATGGTATGGCTTTTCAATCCATTCACCTTCACAATTGGAACCCGTGGGAACTGCGAGCCTATTATTTGTGCTATGGTTTTGTGGATTATTTTGTGTCTCATGAAAGGTATATCATCTTCTTTGTAAAGACTTCCCCAACTTACTTTTTCCTGCGTATTTATTTTTTGACTGCCTTGTTTATCTATGCTGCTGATTCGTAAAATGAAGTCGTTGTAAAATTTTATCTTTCTCTGGTTGCTGACAGAACTCAGAGTCCCAAGGTAGAAGTGTAGAACAGAAAACAATGTAAAATGAAGGATAACATGCACCAACTTTTGTCATTATACATGTATGAATTCCTTCGGATATTTTTTGCCCCTTAGACTCTTAGTAAATATCATGAGCGTCAATTTTTACCTGGGTATACAATGTGTACTGTTTTGACTTCTAAGAAACTATTGAACCAAAGGGTGTCCTTATTGGTGTGTTCGTGAAGCATGATCTTGATTTTGCCTATGAGAGCTGCATTTATCCCCCGCCCCCAAATACGTACTTGCTGTTAAAAGTTAGTCATAACTTGTTCCATGTCCCTGTACTTCACATACTTCTTTAGGAAAGCCCAAAAAAAAATTACTGCACCAATAATTTTTGCAGCAAAGAGAATACTTATTATCACTATGTTTCAAGTTGTGGAATTTAGATTCTTCTGGTGGTTCAGGGAGGCTGATCTGAATTGAGCATGTCGTCTCAAGCAAGTTCTTTGTGCACTCATGCCAGTGAAGTTTGACCGTTCATTTCCAGAGCTAGACACCCAAAGACAAGTGACAGCCTCTGTACCTGGAGATCTGTATCCATATAATAGGCTGTCCAACTGTAGTGCACAATAACCACTACCATCGTATTTGAGAAGCCAAGACAGTTGTGAGCTAAGCATGCTTTGTCCTACACAATTTGCATAGTTCCTAGCCTTTAGGTCTGTCTGGTTTGAACTGCCCATAAAGAGAACTTAGTCCAACCACAGGAACTTACTGTTTTTCGAGTCATTGATGGGAAATCTCCTTTCACGTGAATCTTCTCCTGTGGTGGTGTACCCAGTTGGACAGACACAAGTGGTAGAATTTGAATTATCGAAATTAGTACAGACAGAATTGGATCATCAAGCGTCATTCTCCTTGACTTGGTTTCCCCAAGATGATCCGGTGGAATAGAAGATTCCTCATTATCTTTAAAGATTTCCCAGTATCATTAAACCTAAGAAGCACTTGTGATGCATTAAAATAGCTCTCATTGCTATTATAATACAAGCCTTCAACTGATATTTTCCATTGTTTGAAGTTAGTGCTGTTTTTGTTCCATTAATGGGTTGGTTAGGAAGGATAGTTTTGGTTGGACTTTATTGAAGTTGAGAGGACTCAGTATTGTTAAATTTTATTGCTAAAAGACCTTTTTTGTTTTACAGGTAAGCTGTTACAGGCTGCATTTTGGTATGGTCTTGTTGTCCACCTGAGAATCTATCCTATTATTTATGCACTTCCAATCGTCTTAGTCCTCGACCCTTGCTATTTTCAATCTGGTAAAAAGCCCGTCCTTAGAAAATGGAGTTCTGGTGATATTAAGGCAGCACAAAGTTCAACTACCAAGAATGTATCTGTGCGAGTTCACAAATGGGGGGGTATTGTGAGATTGTTCACTAAAGAGAGAATTCAGTTTGGGCTTCTCTCAGGGACTGTTTTCTTCTTTTTCACAGGAATTTTCTTTTACCTCTATGAATTAGAGTTCTTGCACGAGGCCCTATTATACCATCTTACTCGGACGGATCCGAGGCATAACTTTTCTATATACTTTTATCACATATATCTCCATTATGAACAAGAGTTTTCACTTACAGAGAAGCTTGTCGCTTTCCTGCCTCAAGTAATAGTGCAGCTTGTTCTCATATCTCGCTTTAGGAAGGATTTGCCTTTCTGTTTCTTTCTGCAGACTGTGGCTTTTGTAGCTTTCAACAAGGTTTGTAATTTACAACTCAGAAGTTTTTGAATCTGTTATAATCAGTTATTCGGCTACACACCCTGGTGTCAACATTAAGACATTATTGTGTTTCAACGTCATGTAAAAAGACAAATTAGTCTTTTTTGGAATATTGAATTTTGATTCATATTTCTTTTCTTTTGACAGGTCATAACAGCACAGTACTTTGTGTGGTTCTTTTGCTTATTGCCTCTAATACTTCCTTGGAGTAATATGAAGCTAAAACAAGGCTTACTATGCATTTTTCTGTGGGTTGGAGCACAAACACACTGGTTATTATGGGGCTACCTTCTTGAGTTTAAAGGCAAGCAAGTCTTTGTGTGCCTCTGGGTGGCAAGTTTATTATTCTTGGCTGTGAATACTTTTGTACTCATTTGTGTCATTATCCATCACACATGTTCCCCTTTATTCAAGCCTTTGGAGCATGCGAATCGAACGAAATCAGCAAAGTACAAGCAATAACCTGAATCGCAAATTTAACCTGTATGAAGATATTATCTTCATGATCTTAGAAACCAACAATTATGCTTGGAATGTAGTTTTGTAGTGTCTGTGTCGTGCTTTGAGTTATATACACTAGTAGTGCAAGGCCAGTTCTGTAAGATTGCAAGGCCAGTTTTGTAAGATTGTATATTGCTCAGACATTATGGTGAAGTATAGTAGAAATATAGTTATAACATGGGACTCGGAACTCAAATTTGTACTGACATTGTTTTGAGATTGCAAGACGGATCTTTTCCTGGTAGTCTCGTAGCAGAGGCCGTCTATGATCTATCTAGGCTTTTTCTTGGTTCGGTTCTCTCTCTTTGTTTGAGTTTTCGGTTCTTCCCTAGAAAATTGTTTCTCCAGATTCCCTGCTCAATTATCCTATGCTGTTTTGTGTTAATATGAAAATAATGTTTTGATGGCTATTATGAATTGTAAAAGTTTCTGTCACCAGGGTATGGTCAATTAATTTGGTTATTTGATTATTATTATTGGCAAATGGGAGTTTCTTAATGGGATATTGGACCAAACATCTGGCAGGAAACCAGATTCTGTGGAAGTCTAAACAGGGGGAGCGCATAGTATGCGAATTGTACATAAACATAGTTGTTGCACACTTGTACCTTTAGCCTTCATGTGTTATTAGTGAGAGAAATGGTAAATCCTTTTGGTTCAGTAATTGATGGATTAATTTAAGTTACGGGAATATTAAAACCCCTTGTGCAATTTAATTATAAAATACTTAGTTGATAGAGCTTAGTTAGTTATATCAAAGTACTATTGTCCTAATTCTTCCCTGGTAATACCACACATAAAATATCATGTGTGGTATATTTGGCTTTAACTTTTTTGAATTTTAATTGATCGTGTACTATTTTGAATCAAACTTTAACTCCTTTTCAAATCAAAAAAGTTGAAGTCAAATCAAATCATAATATTTTATTGTCCTAATTGCCCCCCCCCCCGTTTCAATTATTACTAATCAAATGATATTGGTAGATCTTTTTATTGTTCATTTTTATTTTATTTCTTTTGATATATTCATTAAAAAAAGTACAAATATTACACAAATTTGTTTATATCGAAATCCAAGCACATTTTTTATTAACTATTGACGAGAAGGTATATGTTAAAAATTCTTATACCTATACTTCTATAATATTTATCTATGCTATATGTAATTCTACACCATCTATACAATATTATCGAAATCTTAGTAGATGTATTTTTACATCGAAATAATAAAAAATATAAAGAAATAACGTCATATTTCTGACTTTCCTAAATTATTTCGATCTATCATTCTATCTACTCAAATAAAATATTATTCGATTTAATTTATAACTAAAATTGTCATTTGACTATTTTTTTTATTTATATTAATTTTTATTCAGTATATTTTAATGCACAAGTCATTTATTATACAAGCTTATAACCCTTGCGAAACACGTGATAACTAATATTTAAGTAAATTAATTTTTTATTTATATTTTTATTAATATTTAATATAAAATTTAATAATATTAAGAATTTATGTTAACATTATATATTCTTTTATTTTATATAAATCTATCCTATTTAAAAAAAATTATAATTTGGATCCATATTATAATAAATATATAATTTGATCTAAAAATTAAAATTTAAATAATATATATATATATATATATATATAGTTAGGGCTTGTATTACCGATCAAAACTTTTAATTTTTCAGTTATAATAATATTGTATAGAATTCTTTCTTTAAGAAGCTGAGACTGCAAATTTTAACAGATATACGATTACATCTATATAGAAAAATAATTTTAAGAAACCTGTCCGTTATTATTATTTTTTTAAAAAAAATGTCAAGCCCATGGATGCCTTTCTTCTAGTATAAAAATACAAAATCCAGCAAATTCCCAAAAATATAAATTTAGAAATAACAATTAATTAAATAAATGAATACTAAAAAACAAAAGAAAGGATGGCCCACAGAAATGAGTAAAGCACGGGGATGGGCACAAGTGAAGTATAATAATAGCCAGAGAGAAGATGCTCCCGCATATTCCATTCTTACAATCACTCATTCCCCATCCCTGTTCTAATCCGTTCCATTTTCGACAATTCATTAAAATATTACCCTCTCCTCCATATTTTTTTCCCTTTATAATTCAATTAAATTAAAAAAAATTCATTCAAACCCATCCTCTATACACAAACCTTTTCAAACAACTCAACATGCCGCTTTCAACTGACTCCTCTTCTATGAATCAACAACAACAACAACTACTCCTTGATAAACTCAAAATCTTCAAGATCCAAGGTCGCGATAAACGTGGCCATATCATCCTTCGCATCCTCGCCAAATTCTTCCCTGGTATATACTTACATAATACATACATATATCATTTTTTTATATAACACTTGCATGTACACAATATTATTTTTCGATCATTTTTTATTTCGTTATCGTAATTATATAAACGGTTGGTATGAACCAAATTATAATCTATATATTTAAATGTTTGTGTATTGATTCTTTTTTTTATTATTATTGTTGTTGTGATTTATTTAGCTCGAGATGTGAGCGTTGACGGAGTGAACAAATACTTGGAGGAGAAGATTTTCCCGGAGCTTGAGAAACGTTCGTTTTCCATTCTTTACGTTCACACCGACGTCGAGAAGAGTCAGAATTTCCCGGGAATCTCCGCTCTCCGATCATTTCACGACGCAATTCCGGCCAACGTCATCAAGAATCTTCATGCTGTTTATTTTCTCCACCCTGGCCTTCAGTCCAGGCTCTTTCTTGCCACTGTTGGCCGCTTCATGTTCACCTCAGGGTAATATATACCTACCTTGCATGCGTAAAATATTTCTTCTCACGATAAATTTATTTCCGAACTTATATAATTGTTCTCACCATAATTTTTTTTAATCTTAAATTTTGGTACCTAATAATCATTTGAAAAATTAGTGAATTTGATTGAATTTTTCCAAGTTGTGATTTTGTGTGTAGGGTGGTAATAATTGAGAATAATCTTGTTTTGTATAGGTTGTATGGGAAACTAAGGTATGTGAGCAGAGTAGATTATTTATGGGACCATGTAAGGAGGAATGAGATTCAACTACCAGAGTTTGTGTATGATCATGATGAAGACCTTGAGTACCGTCCGATGATGGACTATGGATTGGAAAGTGATCATCCTAGGGTGTATGGTGCGCCTTCAGTGGATTATTATTCCCCTTCAACTTACTCCACCAGGTGTATTTCATAACATGCAGTGGTGGTCCAAACGTCGTCGCTTTGTAATAATAGCCTGCTTTGGATTTTGTTCAGTAGTAATGTTGTTTTGTTGGTTGGAGCTTCTGTGGCAGTTTAGTGAATGTTAGGTTGTGAAAATATTAAATCAAACCAAGTTTAGAAGCAAAGAGAAAAAATGGAATGCTTCTTCTTGTAGTATAGGTTTTTTTCATGAATTTAATTTCAAAAGCTTTAGGTTCAAATTCAATCCTTCATCAATTTACTGTAGTTCGGTAGAATTTTAAAGAGTGATTAATTAAAAACGATCGATCTGAAAAAAGTGATATACGGACTTAATCAAGGCATGAACCCTATCACTAACCAAGTACTAAATCAATAACATTATCTAGTGAATATAGTGGATAACTTTAGATTCATTGTACTAATCATTCAATCAAGCCTTATCGTAGAAAATAAATTATTATTGAATAATATTAAAGTTAACCTCGTGGATTGACACGATATACAGGATGGTAAAAGCTAATCCAATTAAATGATAATCTATATCTATATAATAGTAATTCTTCAATTATTCATCAGTGAACGAGTCTTGTCCAATGAGTTTTTCTTTATTTTTTTTCTCACTACTTGAACCGGCTCCATATTTTTTTACCCAAATTTGACCATCAACTGGATCATGAATATTATCAATCAGATTTTTATATATAACTCAATGTATTATGTGAGTATTACTTAGAGCCGGATCCAGATTTTATAACGCAGTCAACTAAAAACGCTATCAAATTATCCCATCTTTTATGCGAGTTTGTTCCATTTTTGTATTTCAAAAACTAAATCTACTTATACGTAGAATGTCAAATGCATAAATTAACAGAAATTATGTTTTTAGTTATAAAATATACAATTCTAATAATAAGATATCCAGTATTTTAAAAAATATAAAATATAATTGTGTTGTGTATCCAACTCTTCTTAAATTAGTTTTTATTTTTATTCGTTTTAGAACCTTAATAAAATTAATGTTTTGATCACTCGATAAAATGTGTATGTATTAGAAATCTTTATAATATATATTTTTTCTTAAAATTATTTTAAAAACATTCATTTTTTATGTTCGTATTTTTAAAATTAATTTGAATTAATTCTCTTACAATGGATAGTTCATCAGAATCAAGCACATCAACTACCAACGAACAACAAGATTTTGTATAAATAGTGGATATAATATTTTTATTTTGTATTTTTAAATTTGATTTGTTTCATATTTTTTTAATATGTTTAATAACAAGCGGTTTATTCCGTTTCTTAAATGAGAGTCCTCTCAAATTATTTGTAAAATATTTTTTAATTAATAAAATTTATAGAGATACCATGATCTTTTATTCCAAAAATATTCGTCTAACCACACACGAATTCACATATTCAAGGCACGGCAGGACTTGGCCCGGCCCGCCTATTGTCACATGACGTCTACGAGTTTGGACTGACCAAACCGACTTTCCGGAAACTGGCACGGTTCGCCGGAACAGGCACGGCTCCCGTTTGGCCGTTTGGCCAGCTCTAATTGCCCCATTAAATAAAACGTTGATTATACTGTTAGCGTCTCAAAGTTTGGATCTAACCAACTTTATAAATAAAATCTGCGGATGTGTTTTATTTCCTCTAGTCATGTATCTCGAGCTAGTAGGGGAGAATATGATATTTATATTAAAGTTATAATATTAGAAATTTGTTAGTTGAATTCATATTTGGGTTAATTTTGAAATATTTATTTATTAATATTAAATAAAATAGTTTAAAATGAGAAATTGTTTAATATGAGAAGTAGATAGAAAGTATTTTAATGATGATTTTAAATAATTGTAATGACAATAATTTAAAATTGAGCTTGATGGTCCTAGATGACCTTAGGTAACTACTAACTTTATAACAAAATATAATACGACATAGAGGCTATTTTTGTGAATACAAGATGTGCATTATTATTACAAAATTGTCATTCAGTTTTTATATTGAAATAACTTATGTTATTAGGTATTTTTTTACTGTGGAATCCGCAGTCACTACCTTTTTGAGTGTGCCTACCTTTTTGGGTGCGCACTGAGTAAACCATGGACTCACGTAATAGCATGCAAATCATGCGAACTAGGTAAACCGCACTTATTGCGACAAACTCTGATCCAAGATGACATAATGACACATTCTCCTCCCGTAGAATTCGAACATATGACCTGATATTACTCTCTTTAATCAACTGAGTCAACTCTTGCGGGCATCGATATATATTTACCTAAACTCATCTTTAGAACCCTTTTACTCTTTAAAATTTTAATCTTAAATTTTTATTTAACTTAATATTATTATTAATTTTTTAAAAAGCAATCAAAAGAGTTCTAAATTATATTGAGCCGGAGTATTTACATAATTGCTTGCTATTTTCATTGAAAACAATATTGATCTATTATTGCATTTTCAAAGCATGTACATATGGGTTATATTTAAATTGCAGGTTTTATTTTAAATTAAATATGTTGAATAAAAATATTATATAAAATAATAAATAATTTTAAGATATATATATTGAGAATAAGGAATGTGTTACTTTTCTAGGATATTGAATAAAATGACTTTATATTATGAAAAATTATGCATATTAAAATAATATCCAAAAAGATTGTGTATATTAAAATATAATATCCATCAAAACATAATCATTTACCTCAAATTCTTATTCTCATATATATTAATAATATGTATAATAAATCATTTTTATTATATTTTAAATTAAAATTATATATATATATATATATAAATACTAGCATTAGAGCCCGTGCAAGGCACGGGGCTCGGGTGAATTCTCATATTTGAATGTTAGTTAAATGATATGTATACGTTTTAGGCGGGGGTGAAAATCAGGTTGTAACCAGGAATGGGCTGCGGTTTGCAAGGGCAAAAAAGGAAGCCAAACTAATTTACACGGAATGATATGATTGTAAGCAGGCATGAGGTGAGTCTTGTAAGGGTAAAAAAGAACGATACGGTTGTAAGCAGACATGGGGTGATGCTTGTAAGGGTAAAAAAAGGTATTTACACTTTACACTGAATGATAGGGTTGTAAGCAGGCATGAGGTGAGACTTGTAAGGGTAAAAAAGAATGATAAGGTTGTAAGCAAGCATGGGGTGAGACTTATAAGAGTAAAAAAAGTTTTTACACTGATTTAATTTGCTCAGAATGGAAGGAGCTGTTCTCCTATTATAGATATAATATAATAGATTTATATTAGAATATTACTCGTACAATAATCACTTCATCACAAATTAATGGTTTTATTTGATTTTTAAAGTCAAATTGACCAAATTTTGACCGTGATTTATAGATTTTTTTTATAATTTTAAAGTAGATTATATATATATATATATTTAATGATATAATTTTTATTGTCCTCGTTCCTAATTATTTGTCCATTTTAATTTTTTATGGTCAAATTGACTTATTTTTAATTAAAAATTATTATTTTATAATTTTAGAAAACAAAAAAATACATTTTAATAAACTATATTTTTTATTAATATAAATTTTAATAATTTTCAATTCTATATTATTTTTAAATTATAATTTAAAATTAATTAATTTAAGTAATCGTACAAAAAATAAAACGAGCAATTAATTAGAAATGGAGGAAATATAATTTTTAATCAAAATTTAATCTTGAAAAAAAGTCAAATTTTCACGACGGAGGGAGTATAAATTTATGGCATGTTTGGCATGCCTTAAAATAAGTCTTTTTGGATTTATTTTTGGGTAAAAATTTCATATTTTGATAAATGTTTTTTATACGAGTATTTAATGTATATTTGAAATTCTATAAGTTGTAAAAAAAAGTTAACTTTTTTCAGAAAAAAATTAAAAATCTCTAACTTTATCTTAAAATAAGTTGACTTATTCTGAAAAAATGACACCGCTCGATATAACCAGATAAAAATTCGACCCGGCTTATCACTAGTGAAACAGAGTCAACTCATTTTCGCCTGCCGGACCTTCTCTACATTCCGTCGACATATCCGGTCAGTTCTCATCCTGTCTCTGTAACATTCACTTCTCTACGTATACATATATATATATATATACTCATGTACTCTCTCTCTCTCTCCATCTCTCTCTCTCTCTCCATCTCCATCTCTCTCGCTCTCACTCTTTCTCTCTACATATACATGTTTATTAGTTTTATTTTTATGCCTATAGAAATGCATGCTTTGATGCTCAATTATCTGATTTGTTGATTAATATAAGATTATACATCAACAATTTTATGATTCATATGTATACTAGTTAATAAAACACCTCAAATGAAAATGAACATAAATCTTGAATATTTTCCCTCCTAAAATCAGTTACTGATGTTCAACTACAGTTGTTAATGCACTAATGCTGAAACTCTTTCGACTTCATTTCTGATTCCGCAGTGAAGTTTTAATTGCCGATTATTTAACTTAATATGACACCTGTAGTTTTAAATTTCGATATTTATGTAATTTCAAGACTAAAATTCGGTTAATAATGCCTATGTTTTGATTAGCTTTATTAGCGAGATTTATGTCAAATGTGTATCTTGTAAGAGGATAGAGGCGCCATTAGTTCTAGTAGACGATTAGATAATTGATTATTTGGCTGTTTAAAACCATATTCTTTGTTGACTTCATTCGCTAAGATGATTGTTGGTGTATGTGATAGACATGGATTTCTTGCGTTGGGCTTGTCCATCACCGGAAGAACAGAAGTCATGCATCAACAAGTAACTCAAAATCAATTATTATAACTTTTATACTAATTGAATGATTGTAATGTGTAATTATTTTTGTATGAGTTTTTTTTTTTTGCTTTATTATGATACATTACCAGGTCTGTTGCTTTCAACTACGATAGTAAATACAAAGGAGCTAGTGCTAAGCCTGCTTCTTCGCTTCAAGAAAACGAGGAGCTTACTAAAGATGGTTTCTTTGTTAATCATGCAAAAGTTTTACTGGGTTTGGGTCCTGATACGTATGAGAAAGGCAAGACTGCTCTGCAGACTTGGAAGTGAGTATATAGAATTCTGTCCAATAGCTAATTTAACTCGAAGGATATTTTCATATCATATGGAATTTTGGTTTACAGACATTTTGGGATGAATTGGGCTTTTGTCGATCCAAAGACTCCAGTCCAAGCAGGAGTGAAGTTATGTGTTTGTGTGAAGGAGATTGTACCATGGATCATGATGCCTCTACAAGTTGTGTTTGTAAATGAAAGTAAAATGGCTAATAAGCCTGTGGCCTCTTTCAGTTTTGGTAGCGGCACCCTCAAAGGACACCTACTTGTTAGTGCTTCTTTGCAAATTCAAAGCATATAATTACTGCAAATCCTGGGCATTTAGTCATGCCAATAGAATAATAGATAGAGGTTACTGGGAAAGATTTCTGTTTTCAAAACTCATAATATTCATACTTTATTCGAATGAGGACTTAAAATTTAATAGGCTTCGGAAAGGATTATTCATTTCACCTTTGATAAAATCATTGAAAGGTTCATTCTCAGAACACTTGAATCGGATATTTTAGGATTTATACCAGATATTGTAGAAGACACTGACACTGACACTCATTAATTTTATGTGTATATCTCTATTACTCTATAGTTGCTGTAATAATTAATTAGTTTTTTGTGCAATACCCTTAACATGGAGGTAATATTATATATGCTTTTTGTTGAAAACAGGCTGGTGAAGAACGTTTCTCAGTTGAGCTAGATGAGAACAATCAAGTTTGGTATGAGATACTTTCTTTTTCCAAGCCGGATCACTTTATCTCGCGAATTGGGTATCCATATGCGCGTCTCAGGCAAAAATACTTTGCTAATCAATCTAGTTGTGCAATGCAAAAATATGTATCTTCTAATTAAAATACTCGTATCTTTGTCACTTTTTGCATACATTGTTTCCAATATATTTGTATGAATTCAAATATATTGTCAATTAACTATATATACAAAGAGTAAGATGCTGTTTTAGGACTCGATATATCTTCCCCGTGTTTAATAGGTGAACAGTTGACCATCATTGCAATCAGGACTATCCTTGTCAAAGTTGCACATCGGTTTACATTTATTGAATGAATCGTGGCTGCAACATTTTGCACAGTTGACGCTTAGGATGAAGTTTATAACAAGACAGAAAGTGTGATATGGTGACAAAAGTAATAAGTATAGTTGATAATTAGCTTAGATTACAGGATTGATATGCATTATAGGCGGTAATGATTGGAAACTTGAATAGTGAATATAGTTATTAGTTTATTACTGTATTGATCTCACTTTTGAGGCGGGGTAGTTGTGGAAGATGCAAAGGATCTTTCTGATTCTCGAAGAATGAGGGGTAAAGGGATTGATCGAGAAAGATCCTTGTAACTTGTAAAAACTTTTAAAAAAATTGGGAAAGGAAGAATGAAATGACAAGGGAAGTAGATTTCTCTTTAAGTTTGCCTCAAAGCATTTCAGGCCTATCTTCTTTTAGCCCGCAGAAAGTTAACCACAAAACTTCCAATACTGTAAGTTTTGTTGTCGATATTTTGGCTGCCATTTGAATTTTAAATATGTCAAATCTGGAAGCCATATTGTTACGTGGTCAGGAATGAAAATTTTGGATGTAAAAAGAGAATGGTGTGGTATGCTGCTATCACATTTCTGCACTTGTGACTACAAGTTTTATAATGTGGACCAAAACTTATCTTGAAGATCAGGGAGAGTTATATAAGGAGATTTTTTATTAGTCTTATAGCATATATAGTCTATACAAGATATTACTAAGAAGAATTTTTCCTTTTATTTTATGCTTCTAATAAGTATAAAAAAACATACCTTTAGGATCTGGTTGCTGAAGTATGTCATGTGTATCGCCTATGAAAGAGATCAGATTTGTATCATGCATACAGTTCCATATGTTGAGATTGATATACAGGCCTTTCTGAATTTTAAAATACTTATCAGTTGAGAAGTAGTCATCAGATCACGTTAATGGGAGACAATGTTAGAGGGTCTCTTGTACTGATTAGGAGCCCAAGTATGTGTTAATTGTTAAAAGTATAAAATTCGTTTACTGTTTTGTACTAATACATTTAGGTTTAGGATAGTTGATTATCTAAAATGTTTTCAGAGTCTAGGTCTAGGAGAGGTCTTGTTGTTGTTCCTTGTTGAGATTGGGATTGTGCCCCCCTTAATTGAATTATTATGGTGGCCCACTTGTTCGAGTGAAGGGGAGTGTTGGAAGTAAAAGATTAATCTAGTGGCTTCTACGAACACCTTAAGATTTTTGGAGAGTGGGTTATCTAACAACATGCACTCTAAACCATTCTCTATGCATCCAATACCAGCCTCCGATGTCTCTAGTTATTTATTTAATTTGCCCTTTGTTTGAACGGAATCTCCTTAACTCTGCATCCGCGGTATCCAGTTAATCAAGACTGTTGATTGTTGTGATGATGTTCTCATCCTTCTGTACTCTTGTACTCAAGTCTTGTGACGAGTGACCATGTTGTTCCCTTGGGCTTCAAGATTGGTATGAATATCTAGACGAAGACATATTGTAAGTCTTTAATGCTTGTGGAAGTAAAAAATTTCAGTACTATAAACGCCGGTGGCTAGGTGGTCATTCAGATAATTGCAACCCACTTCATTTTCTATTCAGTTGCTTCAGGGCTTTAATCAGCCTTTTGTGATCCTTTTAAATATCTTCCTGGCAAATGTTTTTGGGCAGTGTACCTTTCAATTCTTAAATATCCCCTTCTTTTCCATAGAACAGACTGTAGGTCTATCCCGTGCTTTAACTCGTGACATGATATATGTTTTTATTTTCATAGTTATCTAGATGTCTGAGGAGTCTGACCAACAAACTTATCAGACCACTACTTATGTTGATGGCGAGAGAGGGCTTGTTGGCTCAGAGGCAAATTGATATCATCTGCGCATCTGCAAAAATCACCCAAACTAGATATTCCTATGCAGATTTCTCAACTGTTGGCACAATTGATACTTCGGTTTCCCATATTTTTAGCTTAGCTTAACTTAGCTTCTATTAGATGTTAAGAGTACTAGGATGCAATCTACTATGCAAGCTAATTTCTTAAGAGTTGTGCTACGTTTCTTAATTTTTAATGAGCTAGCCATTGATATCTTTCCGTAATTAACTATTAAGTCTATCAACTATTGGAATGGTGAGTACCTCAAACTCCTATTCTCTGCTATGTATATACCCTAGCAACCAAGATGAGCTATAAACTAGTGTTAGCAATGTGGTGACTAAGTTCAGTTATCTCTTTATAACTTGTAGCAATTGTAGTATTTATAGTCTGCATTAATATGGGAAAACAATGAATCCACACAAACATGATCTGCATATTAAGCCCTTCTATTAATGTTTAAAAAGAAATGCTAATTCTACATGGCATTAGGACTTTTTTGTACAAGTAGTTTCGAAAATCCAATTTTAACCTCAAAAAAGTCTTTCGAGTGAGGGGTTGTAATTTTAAGCATGATATGTCATATGTGAGTGAGGGGTTGTAATTTTAAGCATGATATGTCATATGTGTATTAGTCCTCATCCTAGCCCATCTAGATTTTAATGGAATTGGTAAGCTAACAAAAATCATTAGTCTACTCATTTTGTGTTGCCTACACATGGCCCACACTGACTTCCACATTTCCCTCCTTTCAACAACTTTACACAAAGTTGCATCAATGGGGAAATCCTGAAGACATTTAATCTATATACAACAAAATAGTGCAGATTCTTGAGATCTGTTTAGGAAGTAAGCAATAAGAATGAACGAAGAAAATGTATTATTAATAAGATTAAATATACATAAGGAGATATAGAGATTAGCAATATATATTATATCATTCTCTGCACGTAGGACTTTTTAATATTTGTGTCTCCACCATATTCATTATTGTTCCACTTGTCTTTTTAGTTATATGTTAAATGCTGGACTCGCTTAGCTCATTCGATGTGTCATACTTAATTTTTTTTCTCCTAACTTGTTGCTTGTTTTGTTTGGATTTTAATGAAAAGACTGTCCCAGAATCATAGATGGATGCTAAAGAAGACTCTTCTTCTTTGTTTTCCTCTTTACTTTTTCGGCTCAAAATTTCAAGTGTAGGCACTTTCTTTCTACAAGAACGAATGCCTCATTCCGATGCAGTAATTGTCTAGTGAGATACTATGCATAATAATTGAGTGCGCGATTCACACCTTGTGCACTTAATGACTCCTTTATTGTTCTTCAATTTTTTTTAAAACTTTATGTAGGGTCCCAAATATCATTGTTTAGAAAGACTCTGTTGTTGCCATCCTTTCTAGTTAGTCAAGTAAAATCTCATATCTGATATTGTAGGTTTTCTTAGTCGTATATCTCTCTGTACAAAAAAAAAAGATTTAGCTGTTAAGACAAATAATGTATACTTGAGTCTGCCTATTATAATAAATGTTTGCACGAGTGGTATGCTTCCTTTGTTTCTGGCATTGGGGTTTTGTTACCTGCCATATTATCTGTTTTTTATTTAAATTAGCGACTTCTGATAAATGCAGCCAGATTTGCTTTGTCTACTTGTATTACTCCATTATGGTTATGGATCCTTATATATATTGTTGCTGCTATGACCTCCTTGAATTATTCTTATTATTATTAATAATACTACATAAATCGGATCTTTTCAGACCGGAAGTCTTTTGTTGTCCTAGTACCACCTTTTCGATATTCAGACTAATATCACATTTCCTTATCACACATTTCAATATTTCGAAGAAATTAGCTGTGTGATATTCTTCTTGTTCTGATGTTATACAATTGTAAAAATATCCTAGATTTGTGCTTTTAGCTAAAACTAAGACTTGAATAAAAACTGAGCTGATATGCAAGTTTCGGAAACAAAGCCTTCTGTAGTCTTCTGTTAGCTCTGTCATTGTCAAAACTCCTATGCTTTAATAATTTAACAAAACATTGGATTCATTTCATAATTAAGTAAGAGGGGCCATCTATGTACTAACTTACAGTCATTTATGAATTTTGTCCTATTGTATTATTTATTTTTTGCCATCTTTGATGTATTTTATGCATTTAATCCATAACCATGTTTATTGTTGAGGTTTTTCAATAAATGAATCGCTAAAGTCTTGTCACCAATAAGATGGGTGACGGTGGCTCCTAATTGTGCCTGGATGGGTGAAACCTTAATAAGATTATACATGAAGATGTAGGAAGTGAGATCAAACTGGGATTGACAAACTCATCTGTTAATCAAGATTTACATTGATTTAGTTGTTGAGATATACATTGAATAATGTTTTTATTTGTTTACTTAAATGTTTTCACGAATGGCATTTTGTCAGTATGTCAACACTGAGGTTTGCTACCTCCAACAATATTCGTTTTCAAATCTGTATATACATTGTTCTCAAAATATTCTGTTGAAGCAACGAATTTCATTTTGTGTATGTGTGTGTGTGTGTTACTTTATTTTCTACAAGTTTTGTCTATTGGTTTGTGCTTTTTAGACCTCAGTTTACGAGTTTTCTCTGCTTCTTCCTGACGTTTCCTGATAAATTTCTTTATTTACGCTTGGATTTTGGTATTAGACAATTATCCTACTCTGCCTGGCATGATAAAATTTAATCATCTTATCAGGTAAAACTCTGATCAAATTGTCTCTTGTTACATTACCATGAACCTTGAAGGTAAGCCAAAATTTTGAATTTTATATGGCTGTTTTGAGATAATGATGTGATATTGATTACAATAATGCAACTAATATACAATATTTTCATTTCATATGGGTGGTGGGTCTAGATATTGAATACTAGTAAAGACACTATGATATTTGTGCATGGCTGGCATGTTTTTGAAGTGTTCCCTTTCAGGTTTGCACTCAGCCAGCCCAAGAAGAGAATACAGCTAATATCTTGTATAATTTAATATCCAATCCTTCTTCACTTAGATCTGTATTATTTTTCTTTACCTAGGTTCATGGAGACTGAAATATTTTCTTTGAGGATATAATTTCTGACTGTTTTAATTTTTTTTTATCAGATTTTATTCGTTAAGTATTGAATTAGGTTGATTCTCTGAATTTCCATACAGGGCCTAGTTAATTATCATTAGAATATGCAGGATTGCTATTTCATTGATTTTAATTTTCTTATTTTTTTAATAGTTTGCGATATATATTTTTCTTCTAAAAAGTCTGGGGTATCTACAAAAACAGACTCGAGACTTTTGCTTCGCCCTTTCCTGATCCTATTTCCATATGAGATATTAAGACTATGTTTGGTACCTGAAGGGCTTCAATTGGCTATAATGTACTGAAGAAATCATATATTACATGTGGTGACAGGTAAATAGGCAGGTGGTTATTTTACCAATGGTTTTGATATGTAAGAACCCATGAAAATGGAAGTTACTGAAACTGGTTTATGGAGATTTTTTTTGATTAGGCTAGTGCTCAAGCATTACAGATTGTACTGCTTTGTGACATATATTTAGTGATATTGATTTAACTATTTTCATATCTGAAGTCTGTTGCATAATTTTTCTATGTTTATGTTTTACACTGTCAGAAAATCTGAAAAATGAAAATCACAGTTTTTGGGAGACAAAGGAATGTGAAACAGAGGATTACTATATATATAAATCGTGTATATACTTTCAGAAATGAGCATGTGATGTGTGTTTTTTACATAGTTGTACAAAGCAAAATCGATTTATCATAAGCTTATCCTCTAATATTCGGATACTTATGCAGATATCAAGAATTACAGATCATACTAAATTACTGGGAAACAATGTTTAGTAGGGAGGCTCTTGTTCTAATGAAGTGCCTAAACAGACACTCCAAACCATTCTCAATGCCTTCAACATCACTCTCCAAGGCCTCTACTCTATCCACTTCATTCACATCATGCTGTTGATCTTCACTTGCTACAGCCCCCTTGTGCATCAATCTTGAAACTTGCAACCACTTTGTACCCTTTGGCTTCAATATAGGCGTAGATAAGAATAGTAGAACAGATTGAAAGACAATAATGCTCGCGGCAGTTGCTTCTTTTAGTGACCTAATCACTGCAGCTAGGTGCTGATCTTGATCAAAGATCTCCAATCCACTGGTTTTGTTATCGACTTGCTTGAGAGCTGCAATCATCTTCTTTGAATCCTTGTTTATCACCTTTCTGAAAGCTGTGAATTCGGTACTCAAGTCCCCCTTCTTTCTCCTTAGAGCAGACTGAAGGTCTCTAGCATGTACTTTAATCTGTGACATAACATCTCTTGTATTCCCACAGATATCTAAAAGCCTCATTGATTTATCCATCAATTCATTAACACACTTGTCGTTTTGGTGGTGAGAAAGGGCTTGTCGGTTCAGTGGCAAATTGAGAAACTCATCTGTATATTTGTACAACTCTCCAAGCCTGCATAGACCATCACAAATTCTCTCTGCTGTTGTACCACTTGAACCTTCAGCCTCCCATGTTCTGATCTTGTTAAGCCCTTCTTCGATCTTGCAAGCACTCGGATGCAGCGTAGATGGAAAGCTAGTTGATCGAACGGTGCAACGTTTACTGGATTTCATTGAAGTAGCCATTTTTGTAAGAAGCTAAAACTTTTGAGATGGCAAGTTCTGAAAGTATTGATACCTCAACCTTCTAAACTCTGCTATTTATATGCATATGCTAGGATATTATTAATTGTTATACAAGATCCAGATATTATTATAAAAATATCGGCAACTAGAGGGCATATTGAAAAGGACATATTTAAAACTTCACGAGTAACTCTCGTTACAAGATGGCTCCGCCCCTGTGATAGTAACGTGGCTGGCATAGTGGCATTACATGTGAAATAGACTACATTCATTTCAATTATATCAATATCTTTGTCTCCACCAAGCTCAACAATAATTTGTCACTTTTTTTAATACTATTTTTTTTATGAGAATGCGTTAGTCACGCCCCCTTTGGACTCCCAATTATTGTTCTATAAGTGCCACATTTCACTCTTTTCCTACCCTTCATATACGTGTAATTTCTTATATCAAAAGCCCAAAAAGGAGCATACTATAATGCTGATAGTGAAGATCTGGAGATCTTTGTGCAGATTAATAAATAAACTAAGATAAAGATGACATTAGGCAGTAAGTATGTATATAATTAAGCAATGACTATGGTTTTTCTGTAAACATGTCTCCGCCGTTTCATCTATCTTGATGCCTAACTTGCTTACTCCACTTTTGATCTTTTTGTAAAGTCAGAGTAAGATGCCTAACCTGCTTAATTTTTTCTGATGAGTTATTTTTCATTGGTTCACTTATTTATTATTTTACTCTATCAAGAAAAAAATTATTAATCTCATGATTTTGAAATCTTGGCATCTTATTATAAAAAGGAATAATTGATAAATTGTACTATTTGAATTGTTTCATCATAATTTTTGTATTCAATCGCAATTATGATTATTTTGATGTACTATTGTTGTTGCTTGTATTACTGTACAGTACTATCAGGAAAAAAAGCAGGTAGAGTGGGATCTAAGGTGATTAATGACCTTAATATTGACAAGTATGGGTTACAATTACAAGTAACAATGAATGTAGACACACGTTTAATAAATGTATGCACGAGTGTTATGTTCCACATGGTCTGCGCTAAGGTTTGCTACTAGCTTGATTTTTATTATTTCTGTCTACTGTACTTGTCACGTCCTTTAATTAGTGTTTTTCTACCGTTATAAATTTTTTAGTATTTATATTGAAAACATAATTTCTGATTGGTCGAATTGTACAAGCGACTCAACTAATTAATCGAATTAGACTTGATTTTTTTAATAAACCAACCTAACTCAAATAATTTATGTTAGCTCTTATCTATTTTTTCTTTTGATACGTAACTTTAAATTAGTTGTTTATTAAAATTCTCTTTTTAATTGAAAAACAACTTAGTTCAGAGTAGAGAGAATAGTTAACGAATAAATAAGTACGCAGATGAGTGGAATATTTATTTTTAAATCGATGAATTTGACTTTTAAAATAAATTGATTTGAATAAAATAGTGGATGAATATAAAAACAATTATTTCCCCACAAAATATTTAGGCTTGTAGCCAATAAGCCATAGAGAGCGTTATTGGTTTGATGCTCTGGTTAATGGGCTAGCTTAATTGTGTTTATTATACGTAATTGTTACTACTGTATTACTTACTAGTTTAATTACGTGTAGTATAGCCTCATTTTTGTGGGCTCAGAGGCTGTATGCACCACATGCATACCATTGGAGATTGTAAATGCTGTTATGTTAGTAGTTGGAAAATCATTAATCACAAGTACAACTGTACATACAATTACATATGGATTCCCATGATATTTAATGGAATTGATGGCTTGCGATGACCCACCGTGAGATTACGGGTGTTTCTCAGACTACGTACTTGTTTTAAACAAAAAAAATATTTTAAAAAAATAAATACTTAATTTTTAAAAATAAAATAAATTAACGGGCCTTAATAAATGATTATGTAAATTTCCGGTTTTTTTGACAGAATTTTCGGGTTATTTCTGATATACAAAAGATGTGTATTGTATTCATACGTAATACACATTTTTTTACTTTCTCTTTTATGTCTTAATGACTTTGTTTTTCAAATTTCAATGTACAGTAAACAATTTTGAAGTAGTAAGTGAAAATATTTCTTTCTTGAAAAATACATACCCACCGTCAGCCTATTGGCTACTATTGTGGCCTTAGGTCATCTCCCGCCGTGATCCAAAAATTCAAATTTGAATCATTAACTGATCCAAATTTCTAATCAATTCCAGCAGTCTGAACCAAATTTTGATCCAAATTACTATTTATATATTATATTACATAAATACTATATTTAATTATTATTTTTGACGACTATATTAAATTATTTAATCTTAAGTTTAATGTTTAATTATTATCGACTATTTATATTATATTTACTCTGAAAAATACATACCCACCGTCAGCCTATTGGCTACTATTGTGGCCTTAGGTCATCTCCCGCCGTGATCCAAAAATTCAAATTTGAATCATTAACTGATCCAAATTTCTAACCAACTCCGGCAGTCTGAACCAAATTTTGATCCAAATTACTATTTATATATTATATTACATAAATACTATATTTAATTATTATTTTTGACGACTATATTAAATTATTTAATCTTAAGTTTAATGTTTAATTATTATCGACTATTTATATTATATTTACTAAATTGTGTTTATTTGTACCATTTTCTAGTCAATTTCTGTATTGTAATTTTTATTTTATGCATTTTGATGTACTTTTTATTTTATGCATTTATTGTACTTTTATTTAAATTTGTTTTTCACATTATTATAAGTTTTATTCTAAAAATTAAAATTTATTAACTATTAATTACATACTATTATTAATTAAATAATTAAAAACTCACAAATCGATTTTAAATCTAGTAAACTAAATATATACACATTATTATAAATTTTATTTTAAAAATTAAAATTTATTAACTATTAATTACATATTATTATTAGTTAAATAATTAAAAATTCATAAATCGATTTTAAATCTAGTAAACTAAAAATATACAAATAACAAAATTATTATTTTAATATTAAACTAACTGATTGGATCAGTTGATCATTTTCATTTGGATCAGTACTATTCAATCACCGCAGGAGAATTTATGATAATGTACCTCAAATTTGGATTTTTGGATCAATGCATGATTTACCCTAAAAGGGTTCATGAATCCATAAAAGTCGGTTGCTAATTTAAATGAAAATGTAGAAACTGTACGTAGATTTGTCTGCATAGGATGTACCTTTGGTACAGAACTGTATTAAGATTGTGGTTTAGATATAGTTTGTCTAGGGATATTATTTTACTACGTTTTTATAAATGTGTATATATCAATATTTCATATGCATGTAGATTTGGAAGTTTGGATAGAAAAGATAGATGGGAGTAATATTTTAACTTGTGCATGGCTGTCAATGTTTATACAATGTTCCCCATTAGGCCGGGTTTGTGCTACACTGTATAGAGTACTAGTTGAATGAGCTTTGATGACAATAAATTGAGCGAGACAAATGCAAATGATTGAATTTACTGTACATGAACTTCTTCATGTGTGATATTAATTAAATTAGAGATAAATTTATTTTAAGATCTTTTCTTCAAGCGAATTGATTTAGGTAGTCTCAGTAGGGAACTGTCTGTAGCTGAACTGATAGTCTGATATAACATTTGGGATCTGTATTATATTGATTATTCATGCATAGCCAGAAATAGAAGCAAAAAGAAGCAATGAGGGAAAAGAGTCAAAGACTATGTATTGGAACTGAATTGTTTGTATATATGTTTTTGTAGAAAGGACTAATATATATAGTTCTTTCTGTGTACATTTGAATCAACATCTATAAACTAATCAATCTTCTAAAATTCGGATAGCTAGTTATGTAGAAAAATCTAACTAGTGGGAAACAATGTTGAGCAGAGAAGTTCTTATTCTAATTGTGTGCCTAAACATGCATTCCAATCCATTTTCAATTCCTTCAACTCCGGCCTCCAATGCCTCTAGTCTTTGCTTTAGCAAATCAGACTCTTTACTCGAACCCGATATCATACTTGATAATTCGGTATCCACCTTTTCCATTTCATTCATTTGTTGTTGATCTTCACATGAAACTCTGTTTTTGTGCACAAGTATGGAAACTAATGACCATTTTGTCGATTTGGCCTTTGTGGATGTTGCTAAGAATACGAGTACATTGTGGAACAAAGAAATAGTCGTAGCAGTAACTTCATTTAGCACTCTAATAACTGATATTAAGTGTTGATCTAAATCAACATATTGCAACCCACTAGTTCTGTTATCTACTTGCTCAAGAACCGCAATTAGTCTTTTAGCATCTTTGTTTATCTTCTTTCTGAACAATATGTATTTGGTAAAGCTACTCGGATCTCCTTTACGCTTCCTTCGAAGACAAGAATGAAGATCTGTAGCATTTACTTTAACTTGTGACATAATATCTTTTGTGCTTCCACATATATCTAAAATTCTGATGGATCCATCCAACAACTCATTGATTGATTCGTCTTGTTGAAGGGCGGAGAGGGCTTGTTGAGTCAGTGGCAAATTAAGAAGATCGTCCGTGCATTTGTACAGCTCACATAAGCCGGATAATCCATTGCAGACTGTCTCTACTGTTGGTGCAGTTGATGATACTTCAGCTTCCCATGTTTTGAGCTTGTTCAGCTCCTGGTCTAACTTATAAGTACTAGAATGCGGCCTGCAAGGTAAGCTGATTGATCGATAACCACCACCTGCCATTGTTTGTTTTTTGTGTGTAAGAATATGAACTTGTGTGAAAAATGCTATGATGTTTTGATATCCCGAACTTCTATTATATGCTGCTATATATAGACATATGCTACGACAGGAACCAAAGATTGGTTATAAAGTATGGGACAAAGTGATGGGCATGTGATAATTAACATGACCTTTACTTGAACTTTGCTATTTTTTAAGTCTCCATAATAGTCATTTTTGCTGTGGCATCCTCTTTGAGTGCCACATTGCCATCTTTTGCGCAGCTTCATCTAGGTGCACTTTGTATATGTAAAAATCGAATCAATGGGAAGATTTCAAGTCATAAACAAAGTATTTAACAATAGAATTTTATATGATGCTGCAGATTGTGTGATCTTTCTAGGGATTAATACATTAATTAATTACTGGTGCAGATGAGATTTTTGGAGTAAAATTCAAGATACAAACCAAAACAGAGTATATGATTGGCCATCAATACTCTATAATGTTTGCAGGTATGGGTTTTATGTGTACGTGTCTCCACCGTATTGATCGATATTCAATTGTTTTAGAATCGTTCCAAATTATTGGCAATGCAATACTTTACTTGAGCAGTTGTTATTGCAGCAAGGAAGCAGATTTTTTATAAAAAAAAATCTGATAATTTTAGTGATGATAGTTTGATAAAAATATATAACGCTTAGTTTGATTTGATTTTTGTAATACTGACCTTTTTACTAAATAGAGAGACGAGAGTTGCCAATTGGCACCCATTTGACTTTAGCAAGTGAACAAGGTAGTTTTCTTAATTTAATATTTTCAAAGCCAAGAAGGTCAAGGGCTATAATCTAAATGCATGGTATTTGGACAACTGAACTATCAGTGAAGGAGAAATATATCTCATTAATGGTTGCTTTTTGTTTTACATGGAACTATTCAAGTCCTAGTTGTTTGTGTTCGCGACTTGGCGCCCACATATAGGTTAGGGTCATGTTGTGTGGTCCATTTCATGCATGCATCTATTTATGACACCCTCACTCTTGTGCTTATACATAGATCTTCTTGAATTTATTAAAGTCGGCAGCCATTAAATTTGCAGACGGTGACTTGCATTAAAGTTGTCTAAATGAGAAGAACCTTGTACAAATAATGTGAATTATTACTATTACTAGTACTTGATGGATTTAGCTAAATTATCAAGTTTATAATTATTGATCTAAGATTTTATTATTAGAATATATCACATCCCTATCCCCTTGCCTCTTAGGATATATATATCGTATGTAACAGAGGCCAGAGGGCTGCGATAAATTTCTGTTTTTTATCTAAGAACATACCTATCACCTATGTATATGATTCTTCTGTATATGGTTTGAATCGTTTGATGATCTGATAATTTGCCAAAGTTGTGCCTATCTGTTTATAATCTTTTCCGGCCATCTGAATCATAATAGTATATGTGCCTTTTACTTGCTTCTGAACCTTTAAAATAACTGTACTAAGTCTGCAATTCGTACTGCAACACTACATGCCGATATAGTAGTATATTTTTCTTGAAACACGTCTGCAAATTGAAAGAATTGAAGCCAAAGCAGAGAAAATGTTCCTTGATTGATTCTGTAAAATTTAAATAGTTACACTGAGCTTGATCGTGATATTATAAGAATGCGACGAATTTAAATAATATTAATTGTCTACTTGTTAATAATTTGCACAAGGATTGCATGATGTGATTCTCCAAAGAGACAAAACTCAGAAAAACAAACAAAAGCAAACGTATGTAGGCTTAGAAGATTAATCTTGTATATATTCCGGTTTAAGTATAAATATTTCTCATGTACATTTCGGTTGAACTGATAAATGAATATGTTATGTAAAATTAGGACACTTGCTCATGCTAGACCTATAAGCTGGATATGATATTTAGAAGAGATGCTCTCGTTCTAATCAATCTCCTTGACATGCACTCGATTCCAGATTCGATGAGTTCAATGCCATTATGTAGTTCCTCCAGTCTTTTTTGTGCGATTTCAATCTTTTCGCTTTCACAAGAGTCGTATGTGTCTAGTGCAGAGTCAACTTCTTCTAATTCGTTCTTGTTTCCACGTTGTTCTTCACAAATTACAGTCCCCTTCTGCATTATTTTTGAAACTAATGACCACTTAGTTGGCTTGGATTTCGAAACGGGTGATGAAAATAACAACAGAAGGGACTGGAAAACTGATATGCTCACTGAACTAACTTCTTTTAGTACTCTGATCACCTCTGAGAGGTGGTTATCTAAGTCGAAGATGGATGAGCATGCGGTTTTAGTGTCCACCTGCTTTAAATCCACAATCAATTTTTTAGCTTGTTTTTTCATCTTCCTTCTGAATGAATTGAATTTTGATATGCTGCTTGCAAGGGTCAAGTCTCCCTTTTTCCTTCTTATCGCAGATTGAAGATCCACGACATGTTCTTTGATCTGTGACGTAAAGTCCCTCGTGGGGCCACAGATATCTAAAAGCCTCACAGATCCATCCAACAATTCATCAACCCATCGTTGTTGTTGATGGTTCGAAAGAGCTTGTTGCGTAAGTGGCAAGTTTAGAAGATCAGCAATACACTTGTACAGACCTTCAAGTATCAATAGGTCATTGGATATTGCTGATGCTGTGTAAGATGATGATGCATCTCGGGTTTTGAGCTTCTTAAGCTCCTCATCTATTTTAACTATACTTGGATGTGATCTTGAAGGTAAGCTAATTGATCGAATGTGATGTGTGTTGTTGGCTTCTGATACACAAGCCATTTTTGTCTATATTTTCAAAGTCCCAAAGAATTCAGAAGTTTGAATGATATAGAAGTACTGCAGACTTTGCTATTTATATTAACAAAATGTAGGGGACAGAGGATCAAAGTATGATGCTATTGTGGGCTCTCCCTTAAGGTTTGTTAATCTGTTACAACTTGTCTTACAAAATGTAATATAATTTGATACAAATTGCATGATTCATCTCCTTGTAGCTTCCTTATAATGTGCTATGATTGACACCATTACAATATGTTTGCTAATAAAAAAATGTAGCTGCATATATCACCTCCATATATATGTGCTGGCAATGCTGTCTCTGTCTCATCCAGAACATATTCATGTCATTGTAACAGCAACACAACATATTTTTTTAACAGATATGAAAATGCAGAGAGATTTTCAATACTCAGAGTTGAACAAAGCTATTACAGAAAATTAGCACTCGAATTGTTTGTCTGTATCGTACGACAATCGTTCATTTCGTGCAACTGCATAATCTGCATTGCTATTTAGATGTCGATGAGAACATGAGATGCCTAAATATTTTCAGATTCGGGGATGATATATATCGAAAAAAATTAACCTTTTTCTTCTCTCAATAATGCATGCTAATATGTCAAATGAGGGATTATTTAAAGTTGAGCTAAATTTCCTGGAAATTTCGGTCAAATTATTGAAATCATACGGAGATGCTGTACCAATGTACCATATATCAAGAATTGTATTATAATTTAATTAAAAGATTCAGATGGATATAGTGGGTAAGATGGTCTTTCTTTTTAATATCTGTACACGAGTGTTGGTTTGCTGGCTCTCATAATACAAACCAAGATTTTTCAGCATTTTAATTATAGTATATAAGTAGAAGTATATATTAATCATTAATATATGCATACATGATACACCTAACAAAAAAAAGATTTTAAAACTCGGCATAAAAAAAAACCAACAAAAAAAATGAAGACTTTTAAAACTTGGGGACGTCTCATCTATACTATCTAAGTAGGCTTACGGCTAATAAATTATTAATACATCCATATGTTTTGATATGTTTATAAATTACCCTCATATACCATTTGATCATATAATAGTATAATACCATTAGTTTTCTAAATTTGTAATGCCATGAGTTCTGGTCAACTAGATAGAGCCTCGGTTTCCTTGATTTTGGTTTTGTAAAGTTTTTTTTTATATAGTTTCTGCTCCAAAATTTATAATGTGTCATGGGCTTCATGCGAGTCATGGCACAAGTCCATAACATATACTAGTATGCAACTATTGATACCCCCCTCCCCCCCTATTGTTTAATTAAAAAGGAAAAAGTTGCAAGTGAAATAAGTAAACAAATAGTAGTTGCTACTTGCTCCGAAGTATTATGTTTGGTTTAACTTTCGTTGAGACATTTTATAGATACCATAATATTGCAGTCAATTTGATAATTGACACAATAAATAAATTGTATAAAAAAGAATCACCGTCATCCACTTACGTTATTTGATTTAATTAAGTTGATTCTACTTCCAAAATAAAAATATTAAAATTATCATTTTTTAGGATAAAATATATCAGTATTATCACTTAATGAAAACATGACTCATTTTTATCACTAGATATCCGCCACACACTCTGTTAGTTGATTATTCAAATTATTACTTTTAATCTATTATAAATAGTTATGAGTTATATTATTTAGTATTTATCATGTAATGATTCTATAACTGAAAATAACAACCGTGTTTTTTCTGAATTTTAGATATTTAATGATTGTGTGTGTATTGTTAATAAATATTTAATAATTTTATTTTAAATCCAGTTTTGACTTTAATGTGTGTACATTTTTAATTTTCTAGTAATCAAAATGAGTCAAGTTTTTTCTTTAAGGATGATACTGATACATTTCTTCACAGAAAATGAGAATTTTAATATTTTTTCCATTCATTTTTGCATTAGAGATGTACAACAATCTCACGCACTCCCCCTAAAGTTGCTAAGCTTTCTTGTATGTTGCATGGGCCAAAATAAAATGCCTAGCACAAAGTTTAAAAATATGAAAAGGACAACTTTTACGTGCACATATTTTCTATTTGCTTTCATCTTTCCTTTCATACCTTGAACCCTAACTGCTTGCCAGGCTCTATACAATCATACAAGGTTCCTTCAACATAGAATCTTCACACCAGCCGCAGGAAAAAGAATTAATGCATTCAAAGTTTGTAGGGAAACTAGCTATGAGAGCACATTGTAAAGAAGACAACTTAGTATTAAGAAATATAAATTTGTTAGAGCCTTGTTGGCCAAATGCATAACAAGATAATCAAATCAGAGATGAGCCCACATGGCGATCATACAGCATCCTGTGACACATCTTGTCTCTTTTCGTGTCCTTTTTGTGCATGCATATATAGCGACGCATATAGCGAATAGTTCTCATCAAAAGCTTTCTGCTTAGTGAAAAACGAAACACGCGAAAACTACAACCATGGCTAGTTCTTCAGGATCAACTAATAGCTACCATGTTAGATCAATAAGCTTGCCTTGCAGATCACATCCTGCGATTATCAGAGTGAAAGAGGATCTTAACAAACTCAAAACATTGGAGACATCATGCTGCCAAACTTTCGAAGAGATTTGGAATAGTCTCCCTGGCTTAGCAGAGTTGTATGATTGCACAAATGATTTTCTTGGCCTTCAGTGTACTCAACAAGACGCTCTGATAGATTATCTATTAGATGGATCTGTGAGGCTTCTTGATATATGTGGTGGTACAAGGGACATTGTTTCACAAATTAAGGAACACACAAGAAAACTTGAATCATCTATTAGGAGGAGGAAAGGAGACATGAGCATTGAAAGCAGCATTGCTAAATTCCATAGCTTTAGGAGGCAAATGAAGAAGGAAGCCAAAAGATTATTAGCATCTTTAAAACAAATAAGAAAACAATTTGATGCTTTAACAATGTTGGATCTAGATAAAAAACACTCATCTGTGATAGGATTACTAACAGAAGTTACTTTGTCAAGCATTTCGATTTATCAATCCTTGTTGATGTTTGTGACAGTGGCAGTTTCAAAGCCAAAGGGAAGTAGTCGTAGATGGTCAGTTATAACAAAGCTGTTCCACACAGAACGAGTATCATGTGAAGAGAAAATGGAAAATATAAATGAGTTGGAAAGGATTGATGCAGCATTGAGAAGTCTTTATAGATCAAGTAAAGGGGAGAAGATCGAAAGTGCACAACAAGGACTGTTAGCACTGGAGGCTCAATTTGAAGGCATGGAGAGTAATTTAGAGTGTCTGTTTAGGCGCTTAATCAAAAGAAGAACCTTATTCCTAAACATGGCATCTCACTGATGTTCAATTAAGATGCTTCACTTGAGAGTTTTCCAGATCGAGGCAACCAAATTTTAGAGGATATGCATATGGATTTGTAATTTTCAAGATGCTTCATATAAATTTCGAAAAAATTACAATGGATACAACACAAATGTGAATCAATGCTTCATTATTCTAATCTCTATACCTAATCTATATTCTTTGTAGTGACTTGATACAGTTGGAATCAGAGGAGTTTCCAATTATCTGTTTTACAAGTCCCTCTGCTTCTTTTTTCTTTTTGCCAAGTCCCTCTATTTAAATGGTACCGATATAAATAACAGTTGAATAATAACAAGAACATAGCTGGTAAACAAATATCCGATTCAAAAGTATCACATAGTACCAGAAACTTTTGAGGGCAGTGTTCCTACATCATTTTACTTTTATATTGACAACCTATAAGCTTCCTTGCACCAATACTCTCTGAAAGTCTGAGAGAGGACATTGGTGACTAATGCATTACACCCAGAGTCACTGTTTCTTGGACAAAACACACTTATTCAACACTGCAGTGTACATATATTTGAAGGGCCTTTGTGAGAACTGGTATCACATATATTTAAAGGTCAGTTCTTCAGGTAAAATCCACATATATTGGGTCCTGAGTAGTATCATTATTACTTTCAAATAGCAGGTTCAAATTATGCTCACATGTAAACAATATGCTAAGTTACCAACTGACCATGATTCAGCTCTTTCCTTGAAAAAGGTTCTGGTGAGTATAGAGATTTTTGGTTGTGTTAGAAACGAAGATAAACATTTTTACATAATTACATGTAAAAATTTAATATTAACATCATACTTTCTATCACAACTTAAAAGTCATAGCTATGCACACATCCACATCAGCTTCGATTCCCTAAATACTATCTCGCACAAATCTTTATATCTTACGTAATTTTTAGTTCTTTTGGTTTTTAAGATGATAGATGACAGTGTCTTCCTACAGAGATCGAAAACACCTACAGTCCTACACAATTCTACTATACTAGGAGTTTGTTAAGCAAAGGCCAATATGAAATTTATATGAGGCAACCAACTTGTATGGGAAAACTTTGGTAATATATGAATTCTTTCACAAGTCAAAAGGTGAAAACTGCAGAAAATGCTAGTCCTTTTTCTCATGTACAGAGCACATTGTGGTAGGATCATTTCCAAAAAAAATGTCAGAAGTGGGATTTGAACCCACGCCCTCTCTCGAAGACCAGAACTTGAGTCTGGCGCCTTAGACCACTCGGCCATCCTGACAATGTTGTAAAAATAGGTCCTATTATAATTCAATACGTCTATATTTCAATTCAGAGCAACTTTACCGGACTCATAATACTTTTGTAACTCAGTTTTAAAAAGAATAAACATCAAAATGCTATTGAAAATTAGCATGGAGATAGACAAATCCAATCACAGCTCACAAAACAAATGCCGGGGTAACTTGTTAATCTGAAAGATTTCACTTGAAAGGGTTGTCATTATTAACATGAAACATACCAAGTGCATGACTCTAGGCTTAACTCCTTTGTTAATTGAGAATTTGTTAAACTAAAACTGTAATCTAAATATTTGCAGTAACACTTAAAATCAGAAGTAATTAAACTGTACTCTTCTTATATTAAATATTTATACAAGCAGTCGAGCAGTATAATGCCATGACCACTATAGAACAAGGGGTGAGCCAGTGAGGGAGAAACTAACAAACAAGAACATTAAGGAGAGACGCTCTATAGTGGATAAGTCGCCTAATTGCAGTTTCTATTCCAAGCTCTAGTCCATTAATGCTAACTTCAAGTGCCTCCAACTTATTTTGTACAGTTCGAACTTCATCCGTAACACCAGTATCTCGAGTATTTGCATTGAGGTTGCAAAGGGCAACCTCAATTCTCCCTACTTCATTGTTGATCTTCTTTCCCTTGTCAGTGACCACTAAGCCTACTGGCATTAGTTTTGAGATCAAGGAGCGTCCTCCAAGCTTGGTTTTCAAAAGGGACGGTGTTGACAAAAACAATAAGAGATATCGAAAAATTACAGATGTAATATTGCTTAGTTCTCTTAGCACTCTGATCACCATTACCAAATGAGGATCTAAATATAATAGAGGTAAAAACACAAATTTGCCTTCGGCACGCTTTAGTGATCTAATACACTTCAAAGCTTCCTTCTTCGCCTTCTTCCGGAAGGTGGTGTATGCATTTACATCTTGTTGGATGAAACCTCCTCCTCTTCTACGCAAAGATGACTGAAGTCCTTGCACATGTTCCTTCATCTTCGACAACAAATCTTTTGCACAGCCACCCGCATCTAGCAGAGTCACTGAACCTTCAAGTGCCTCTTCAAAAACTTTACCATCTTGATGGTGTAAAATGGATTCTTGAGTGTGCGTACTGTGAAGAAGCTCCTCTACACAATTGTATAGCTCTGCTAGCCCAACTAGACCTTTTAGAATAGACTGGCCACCTATTGATTCTTCCAAGGATGGTAACGATGCTTCCCATAGTTTTAGCTTGTCCAACTCTGTATCAACTTTAAGGGAAGTGGGGTGTAATCTAGAGGGCAAGCTAATGGACCTCACAGGGTGCAACCCAAACGAGCAATTCATTGTCTAGTGTTTGTAATCACAAATTGTTACAAGCACTCTGTATCGTAAATCTCGGAATGCAAATTAGATTTCAATATATTTATAAGAAGACAACCAAAGCAACCTAGAGAATCAAATTTAAACAGTTTCCATGTGAGGCCAATTTGAGTGTACCTACTGTTTTAATGGTCCTGTAACAAATTTGGAGTACAACAATATTCTTTAATCGTTTCTCGAATTGTGGTCATTAAACGAACAACGCTCATTACTGATTATCTTTCATTATCCAACCACCGGTGTACGTAAAATCGACATAAAAAATAAACCATTAGTTCCAATTTCTGCCTACATGCCCGACTTCTCCCCCATGATCCTCACAATCAACTACAGAAACAATTCCATATTAAAATATACCAGTTGAGCAATGATAAGTCACTGACCCCTTGTGATAATAGTCTTGTTACAAAGAATCACAGAGGTGCATATAGTAGTAGGTAATATAATTTCGACAAGGTTACGACAAGATTTAACATCATAAAAAATTTATCTTAGGTGGCAACCCTAGGATTTAGGGCGCCTCATCAAGACCAGAAAATTAAGCAAATGGTTGGTTGACCCATCTCTTAAAAAAAAATAAACGGATTAAAAATATATATATAAAGCATATGCTCTATAATAGAGTGTATACGCTATATTATAGAACGTAACTTTTAAATTTTTTTCTCTTTTTTACCCATATTGTATCACATGGATTTTATTAATTTTAAAAAAATTCATGTACGCACGCTCTATGATATAGCTTACATGCTCTTTGCCTACAGTAACTCAAATCTTGAAATTGACAATCTTGGAAAGCGATAAACTAAAACTCATACACAATGTGAATATTAATAAACTGGCAATAATTTTAATATTAATTATTAATTTTCTTAATAATTATTATATAAAACTTTATTAATAAATATAATATTATATTATATATAATAATATTATATTAATAATATTATATTATATTATAATAATTATTTGAAATTTAAAAAGTACTTCAAAATTAAAAATGACTAAAAATTTATATTATGTTATATAACTAAAAATTTAAAGATAAATAATAATAATAATAATAATAATATTAGATTCAAATAACTGAAAATAATATTACAATATTTATTAATAATATTATATGATAATTATTAATAAAAAATTAAAAAGAAGTAAAAATTATAATATTATAATAGTGGGTTAAATTCCCGGTTGCCCTTCATTTGAATTGACAGAGTAGTCTCGAGCCGATAAATTTTTAATTTATAAACTAGATATATTTTTAATTTATAAATTTTGGACAATAAATGATCTATTAAATAATAAAACAAAAATAATAATAATTAGGTAAATAAAGACTCATAAATATACCTTCTAAAAAAAGGTATGATAAAAGAAAAAGTGTTGTTTTGGGCCGATAAGGACAGTTTCTACTTAAAGATAGAGCGTGTGTGATTTATGGTAAATTTGAGAAATAATAATATTAACATGCACGCTCTATAATATAGTGGTATGAGCTATATTTTATAGCGTATGTATAATTTTTTTAAAACAATCTCAGCCATTGATCTGTTTTTTTGATGGCAAGAGATGAGTTGGTTGGATATCAAAAGATATCCAACTGTGTGGCTGGTGAATAATTTCCTATTTTAAAATGCCATTTTTATTATGTCGGGTGGCACGTTTAGGAGACAAGGAGGCAAAGGCCATTATCATTGATTCATTTCCTTGTCAAATGGCAAACAAAGTTATATTATAAAGTAGCAAGTTAGAATTGAAAATGTGACCTCATGGGTTAGGGGAGGTGGGATGACTGACACATAAACATAAACTTTGCACTTCTGTGTGTATATAAGACATGTTACTTAGGTATGGTTCAGAGGGTCCATAACTTAGCATGAATCTTGAATATTGATGTCTGTTTTACTAGAATTGAGACTAGATTCGGGCCATAATTATGAATAAAGACAGCATATTCTTTGGCCGTCCTTTCTTGCTGGTAAAAAAATGGAATTTAGAGATCTTTAGAAGTTTTGGAATAGGCATTTCGATATTGAAACAGTATAAATCGAAATATATTATTATAATAATGGTATACATAATGAATGTTTAGTAGACAAGGAGACAAAATGTAAGGTTTTTAAAAGGTTGGCTAACTTGGAAATTGGAGCGAGTCGCATAAAAAAAAATACAAAGTTAAAAGCAAAATATGTTGTTTGAGAATCGGGTGAAGTTGAATGACAAAAATGATTGACACAACATGGGCTCATTGGAAAAGGTTGATATCATAAGAGTTATCTACGTTTTGCATTACTATGACTGCCTATGAGATGAGATGTACATTGAACTTGTAGACTTTGTAGTATGCATATTTGCGCAAAACTTCTTCAGTTAATCTGCTTGTGACAATGCCGATCACATTGTAGACGATTAGTTTTTGCATTAGCATAAAAGAAACACAAATTAAAACATAAAGGGTCAAGGCAAACAATATGAAACATAATGAATTTATGCAAATTTGCAGACCTATGGATATCCCTATAGTGTAATCAGATAGTGAAGACAAACAATTTTTACTTTGGTTATTAATAAAATTAAAATTTCCGACAATCAAAAATACATATAATTTTCAATTTGTAACTTATTTAATAAGTGCAACCTAACTTGCGAACTTAAGCGACAAGCCCTCATATAATAATGAGCCTTATGATAGCTTTAGGAGTCTGGCTACCAATTCAATGGCCCAATGATGGACTTGCGACTTGGGATGGTCTTAAGCTTTAGTAATTGCTTATTTTATCATTTGTCACGTGTAATTAGGCAGCTTTGGATGTACTCCCCGAGCCTCAGGTAACAGTGTTAGCTATACTGCTCTAAAAATTTTCGGGTACAATTTCAGATATTAAAAGAAACTAAATAGTGAATACTTTTAAATAAAAACGTTGCATTCAAGAAATAGAGTGCCAAATTTCAGATGCTAAATTAGAAATTCATCATCAAAACATGTCATGGTCTTCTCCCTCAGAACAAATTTCTGAATCTTCCCTGTTGAATTAACTGGTAAATCATATGAAAATACCATCTGGGGGACCATATGAAGAGGCAATAGCTCCATACAAAACTTGATAATCTTTTCACCACTCACACACTCATCACATCCATCCCTTAACTTTACGAAAGCACAAGGTGTCTCACCATTAACATTGTCAGGCCTTGCAACAACAGCAGCTTCCAGCACCATAGGATGACTTATTAAAACAGCTTCTATCTCAAGTGTACTTATTATTTCTTTCCTAAACTTGATCACATCTACCGCACGATCTTTTACTTGTATACAACCATCATGTAGTCTAGTTCCAAGGTCCCCGGTTCTGTACCACCCGTCTTCAAAGGCTTTTTTCGTCTTATCGGAATTTCCAAGGTAACCAGACATCATAGTATTGCTCCTAAACATTACTTCCCCGATTGTTCTTCCATCAGCTGGTACGCTTTTCATTGTTAATGAATCTTTGACATCAACTTCTTCCATGATTCCTTGTCTAAACTTTATATTAATCAACTCTGCACTGCACAATCTATTAACAATCACGGGTCCGAGAGCTTCTGTCATTCCATATCCATACATGATATTAAATCCAAATTCTTGAACTCTAGACAAAATTTCGGGTGGGGGCAATGCTCCCGCAACCACTGCTTCCACTTTGTAAGCATTTCTCCGCATATAATTACTTGGTGCTTGCGCAATCTTGTTTAGGATTGAAGGAGCCCCGCATAAATGCGTTATTTGATGAAGATAAATTGCATCAAAAATGACTTCTGTTGTGACATTTCTGATGCAAATATTTGTGCCACCTAGAGCAGCCATTGCCCAAGGTAAGCACCATCCGTTGCAGCGAAACATGTCAACTGTCCATAGAAACACAGGAAATTTTTTCATCTCAAAGCGAAAAATTGCAGCCAGTGTATTGAGATAGGTTGCTCTGTGGCTGTAAATTACTCCCTTAGGTCTCCCTGTTGAGCCAGAAGTGTAATTCACTGATATTGGATTAATTTCGTTCTTTGGACGAACAACTTGAAAATCATTTTGTCCCATAACAAGTAGGGAACTATAAGTGAGGATACCATCGGGTAGATTTTCGAAACGAGAAACTTCTTGATCAGATTCTGGTATCAAGATTAGGATTGGAAGCTTGGTTTGTGCCAATGACAAAGTTTTGAATGCTGCATGCACAAGCTCGACAAACTCAGAGTCTACGAAAATTACTTTAGCTTCCAGTTGTTTTAGTATTGAAGCCAACATTTTTGTATCCAACTTTGTGTTGAGCGCTGACAGGACACCACCACTCATTGGAACGGCAAAATGTAGCTCATAGAGTGCTGGAATGTTTGGTGCCACAGCTGCAACCTGTGAAATGTTCACAGATTCATACCCGTGAAACATCCCAACTTTTTCTTGATTAAAAATTAAAAATAAATAACATGGACCTTTTATTGATCAAGTTAATAGCATATACTATATGATCAAATATGTCGCCTATGTACCAATTGTCATCACTGAGACAATTGGCTTTGGTAATATCAAAACACTGATCCTTGAACTATTTGTAAGTTTGAGAGAGTTTACATTTTACTACGAAGTTTTTTTTTTGCCAATTTCAGAACATAGATGGTATGTTGGTTAGCTATACACTTGCAAGTTGCAAATACAGCTTAATTTTGTATCGGAAAACTCAAGAAGTCAAAATATAAAGTTTAGTAATTTAAATCACTGAACTTCAAATTTGATTCCGAAAACTAATATTAACAACAATATTTAATTTAAAGTCAAACCTTATATATTCCTTAGATAAAATATAGAGTTGTCAAAGGTTTCGGTAAATTTTACAACTTAATCGTTGTACTAATAGAGGGGGTGTTTGGGGAAAAAAAATTCCAGGATAAGTCAACTTATTTTAAGACAAAGTTAGAGATTCCTAACTTTTTTCTGAAAAAAGTTAACTTTTTTTGCAACTTATAGAATCTCAAATATACATTAAATACTTGTATAAAAAACATTTATCAAAATATGAAATTTTTACCTGAAAATAAGTCCAAAAGGACTTATTTTAAGGCAGGCCAAACAGGCTAAGAAACTGAAGCCTTGAGCCTCAAAGAAGCATTATTATGGGTGAGAAATAGAAGCTGGTGGTAGATGCAATACATGGAAATAGAGGAAATTCTAACTTTCATACTATTATAGAGGAGTGTCAGGAAATTCTTAAACACTTTGTTGAAGAGGTGTTAGTGGTGTTTGAATATCGATCTGCGAATAATGTAGCACACTTGTTAGCATATGCTGCTTATTCTATGTCTGATCCTATGGAGTGGTTAAATATTGCTCCGGATTTTATTATTTGTAACCTTATTTCAAAAGAAGTTTAATATATGCAAGTGCGACTTTTTCAAAATATATATATATATATATGTGTGTGTGTGTGTGTGTGTGTGTGTGTGAGAGATCAATTTAACTTAATTAGTAATCTCTAATTGTGAGGACGTGAGAGGGTAAATTAACGCATAAACATGATATATATATATATTCCTTAGATAAAATATAGAAAATTTTACAAAATCGTGGTACTTGTATATATAAGAGCAATTTAACTTCATCAACAATCTCCAATTGTGAGGGGACGTGAGAGGGCAACTTAAGGCATAAACATGATATACGTGCTAGGTCTTGAGGTCACAAAAAGAGTTGATAACTGAAAATTTGTGATCACTTCAGAGGTTTTGAAGAGAGTTAACTTTTGGAACATTTATCAAGAGAGACTTAAACATTTGTAACAACATTTATCAAGTAAATTAACTAACGTCGCGCTATATATTTTAAGAAGACAAGTAACGAAGCCTTAGAATTATGTAAAGGAAAATTGAATTGTAACTCGAGAATAATATAGAAAACAAATCAATATCATGAATATGAGACGCTAAATTAAGAAGAAACGAAATCTTACAATATCACCATAGTTTACTCCTAAAATAGATAGAGCAGACGCGAGCTTGAGACATCTTTCGTGTGTTTCTCTCCATGAAAATTTAGTATTTTGATAAATGATGGAGACCCTTTGGGAATGAAGCAATGCTGCTTGCTCCAAGAAATTGATAGGAGACAAAGGTATCATGTTGTTTGCTGAGCATTGAATCCACACTTCATTTTCTCAATTTTTTTGTCAATGCCTAGCTACATGTAATGCACAATTTGCACAAACAGAAGACCAAAAACATATAATATTACCCTATCAGGGCACTAATAAATATTTTATAATTTACATTTGTATTATGATATATATAATAGGATGAACGCTTGAAATACAGCGAAAAAAACCAGGACCTGCGCTATTGTTTCATACTTGTTGATTATTTCTTGCCGTCATTGATTAAAATTCAGCTTCCCTGATAATGAAATAAGCTGCGGAGTACTAGCTTCGATTTTTTTTCGATTAATCGAAATCGAAATATGTAAAAAATCACTACCGAAAATTGAACCGAAATTAATTCGGTTTTAAAACCGAACTGAATTTATAATTTCGGTTATTACCGAAAATCAAAATTTAAAACCGAAATTTAATAAAAAAAAATAAAATATTAAAATTACACATCATATATCCATACTTCAAAATAAAACTATTCTAGCAAATGTAAAAATCCAGAAAAATAAAGAACCACTAATAATTTGTTATTACCAGTTTTTAGTTTATAAAGTACATAAATATAAATAAAATATTCAAGCATTTGGAAATCCCGGCCCAGACTCAAGTTTTTCAAATGTTCCAAAAACCAGCTCGACTTTATCTCAGCTAGCATGTTTTTTTGTGAAATTTATGAGAAATTATAATTTATACTTCACATCTATTATGGTGAGTAATGACCCTGATCTCGGACTAAGTACCATATATAGTCATATAGATGAAGTACATGTAGTAAAGTAATAACCTATTATTAATTATTATTTTATTTATATTTTTTAAAAAATCGGTTATTTATTTCAGTTATTCAATTAACTGCGGTTAAAAACCGAATTACCGAATTTTAAAAAAAATCTTACCTAAAACTGAACCGAAATTTAAAATATGATTAACCGAACCGAAATTATTTCAGTTAATCGATTCGGTTAACCCAACCGAATGCACACAGGTAATAGGATGAACGCTTGAAATACAGCTAAAAAACCCAGGACCTGCGCTATTGTTTCATACTTGTTGATCATTTCTTGCCGTCATTGATTAAAATTCAGCTTCCCTGATAATGAAATAAGCTGCGGAGTACTAGTTATAAGACTTCAAATATATCTGCAAATTTAAGTCATATATAGAAGAATTATATCGAGAATGCGTGAAATAAACATATTAACAAAATCGTCATGCATGTTCTAGAAGTATTATGTATGCACAAACTTTAATTTTTAAATTGCATGCGCCTGGTACGTGACAGAAAATTCGATATTATAAGTTATAAATTTTCTTAATTAAAGCTACATCTTCTACATTTTTTAGGTAATAAATATTTTGCATGTGTAATCAAACATATATAGTTAACATTTTTAATATACATACCGTGTATACCGAGTCAGACCATTTACGGAATAATAAAATATATTGAACTCCGCGTGTTTTGGCCGGTGTCGACGACCGACTTTAAGCAATCAAAATATGCAAGTCTAGGTCTTTTAAATATACAATTTAATATAAAGTATATATATACTGGTAGTAACATTCTAACAAACCTGCAAATTATTTAACTCATAACAACTTAATTCTATACATGTGTGTGACTACGTACATTAATCTTTTGTATATATAAATTAATTAGCTGTGTTCAGCTAATCCAAGCAAGGTATTATATTATGAAATGAAATATGAATACTACAGGCAGGCAGATGGAATACGTGTTCATCGTCAAGTATAATGGTACGTGGAATGTTTCTGGACGGATCAGAGATATTTTAAAGAGGTCCCTGAGGTTTACTTGAAAAGTATCTTACAAATTTTAATTTTTATATATGCTTTAATTTTATTGATAAAAAGTTGAAATTCTTTTCATATGTCATATACTTGAATTGTGATATTTATTTTGTAAATATTTATACATATACTTGACTCAAAAGTAATTATAAAAATATTTTATTTTGTATCACAATGAAAGTTTAAATATGACACTAGCTAGATTTATATTGTATTTTTGTCTTTGATTCGTTTCTGTATTCAAAATGCAAAACCAACCAAACTAGTAAACCTAGACCCCGTCTTGGATAAAATTTAGAAGCAATATATTTTTTAAAAAATATTTTTGATCAAAAAACTGTTTTAAGCAGAAATTTCAAACACATGTCGTGTTAAAATGGTTAATATTGAAATAAAATTAAAAATATATATTACTCCCCCTCCTAAAATAAAAGTCTATTTAAGGGGAAAGTTATCACTTATTGTAAATTTTTACATTTAATACAAAACTATTAGTAATATTTTAAAATTATTCTCATTTTTTTATTAGTTTTAGTATTAACTTCTTTTCATATATTATAATTTAATACAACATTTTGAAAATTTAATATGAGTTTTTTTAGAAAAATGAAATAAATTAAGGGAGTATTAAACTGCTAATTCTCAAGTTAATTTACATAAACTTCATGTGTTGGACTAGAGCAATAAGAAATTAATTAATGTTTAGGATTTGGCAATATAAAGAAGATAAGGATGTCAGCAAGCTGATAAAGTGATAGACTCTGGTTTCGTCATGGCACTGGTCATTTGCATATATCCCGTTCAGATTTCCTCTCCCATTTTTTCCACAAAAATAATTTTACTCACCTACCGGTTCAACCTTTTTTTTTTGAAAGCAACCTACCGGTTGTACTTGGTTACACTATCTGAGTTTGACGGTTTATTAAACTAACATAAAGCGCCTAAAATTATTAAGGGGTTTTTCATAAATATTCAAATTTTAATTTTTTTTATAAAAATATTATCATTTTTTTAAATTATTTATAAAAATATGTTTTGCAACTTTACAATCATGTTTGTAACTCAAATTTTAGAAAATATTTAAGAAAATACGTTCTGCAATTTTGCAATCATATTTGCAACCTAATTTACAATCTAAAATGAAACTTAAAATGGAACATAAATTAGTTGCACGGTTCAAATTAAATGCAACCTCCGTATTTTTGTAAATATTTTCAGAATAAAATAATATTTTTACAAAAAAATTCAGAAGTTGGTAAAATTACAAATAATTTCACAAAAATTAGTATTTTTGGTAAATTCCTAATTATTAATTATTAGAAAACTAAGAAATTTAAAATTAATTTTAAATACCTTTATCTCAAATAATAATTGTAATATTTTGATATATCTATAAAAATAGTATATATTAAAATATTACAATTATCAAATACATTTGTTTTATACCCTGTCCGAGGGAAAGTGACCTAAAACCAATTTAAGTATAAATATTAGTTTTTAAGTTGGGTACATGTCAAGAGTTACGTAAGCGAAAGATTCTAGAATATCTAAAAAAATAATGTTAAAGCATACCTAATGGAGGTATAGTTTCTATCACTTTTCTTACGACAGAGAGATTTTGAATGACCCTAAATCTATTTATTTTAACCACAACTCCCAGCATGTCATATTTCTATATTTATTTATGTCTTATGTCTTATTTCTGTATTTTATATTTTATTTATTAAAATTTTCAACTCAAAATATATTAGAGGTTGTACCTTCAATATTAGATATAAACTGTGACGGACCAGAATATCAAGATAATTGTGGCTCAAATTTTTCTTTGTTCAAAAACTTGAAAACTCATCGTGTGATCTCAAAAATGAGGAGGGAATCACAACTAAATCTATGCTGAAGCGTTTATAAAACTTAACATCTATTTCGTCACATTATTATCTCATATTCTTATGTAGGAAGAATATGTGATATGTTTTGCTTTTGATTTTTAAATACTTAAAATTTTCTTATACTTTGATTGTGAAATCAGTCGAAGGAAATTTTTTTCTCATTTTTTCTAATTTTTAATTGTTATAAAAATATAGATAATTTGCATTGTCCAACTTAAGAAGATGATGACATTATAAACAGTGTGACTCCCAACTATATAGCGTACTCCAAATGAATCCACTTAATATTTTTATTGAACTATGATCGAGTATTATATTAGTAAATAAACGTATTCATGAGTTTAATGTATGGGAAAAAAATGGCAATCCATTTTTTTGAAATCCCAATAGAGTAATGAAATAGTGTACTCTAACCAATTATACTGTGTAAATCAATAAAATTGAAAATTTATTTTTGTTTTATTGTATATTACTTCTTTGAAAAACTGTAATCAAATTGTTGTCAAATAAGGAGTAAAAACAAGAAATTTGAATAAATGTATAAAAACATTTTTATGAGAACTGTAATTTAACTATCCAAGAACGGATTGTGTGATAGAACTAACAAGCACTAGAATTATTTATATAAAAAAAGCACTAGAATTGTAAGTGTAAGCATTAGAATTGCAAAATATAGAAGTTACTCCTCCGTTTCATATTATATTTCCAAGATCAATTTCATATCATATATTATATTCAGTCAATACAATAAATATGGATACAATCTATAAACAATAAATTTTCTTAATATGCGTTGTTTTTTTAAAGTGAACTACTAATATAAAACGGATGGAGTACTATTTAACGGGAGCTTTAAAATGATAAAAATAAAAAATATATATATTAATTATTTTGACTTTAATCGGGGTTTCAGTCTCACATAAATATATTGTTTAAGCTACAATACAGAGTTTCCGTATAAAAGGAAATATTGATATATTTTCTTCCTAAAATGATCACTCTAAGAGAATTAATATACTCAACAAAAATCTTCTAAAAAATATATTTTGCTATTTTGTTATACTCATTATTTTATTTTACTGATACCGGTGTATTCGAGAAAGAGGATAGCAATGATTTACAATCGAGTAAACATTGCGCTTTAAAAAGTTTGGTAGAGTAAATCATAGCTGCAATAATTTGATACCGGTGTATTCGAGAAAGAGTTAGTAATGAATTTTTTTTAAAAAAAAATACTTGCATTGATTAAATTGACTCAGAAACGATTACATGAATAAAATTAAGAACAGTATCCTACCCCTTAGACCCCGTTTAATATTGCGACAGTTACAACAGTTTTTTATTGAAAAATTAATGTCAGTTTGTTAAATTTAAAGGTTATTGTCTGAAAAATCATTTTTAGCCTAAAAATTGTTGTTAGAGAAATTATGTCTTTGTCCTTTTCGAAAAAACTGTTCTTCAACTTTTATAGTAACTAGAAGTTTCATCATCAAAATTCTTCAAAAACATTATTTTTATATATTATATATCAAAATATGCACAAATAAAAAAATTTATTAAACAGTTATCTATTTTTCTGACAATATTTTTTTAACCGGCACCTTTTACAGTTTTTAACAGTAATCTCAAATCTCAAACGGAGACTTAATATCTTGGGTTACTCTGGTCTGGTACCGACAAACGAGTCATGCCATTCTTGGATATATGAGTAAAACCCATTAGCAATAATTTATATTCAAATAAATTATATTCAAGCAATAATTTAATGAGGCTAATAATGATTTATATTACAAGTAACATTGTGCTTTAAAAGGTTTGGTAAAGTAAATTATAGCTCTAATAATTTGTGAATATTTTTAAGTCTTGTAAAATACATTAATGATATTGGCTGACCAATTTAACTATAAATTTTGTTATTTTATTATTCAAAATTAATAAATAAATTATTATTTATAAATTATTTTAGATATTTGTATAATTTTACTATAAATTAATAAAATGTTTAGTAAATTTAACTTATTAGTTCACAAAATTTTTATAAGAAATTTTAATTATTTAATACATGAATTTTTAATATAAAAATATAAAAAATTTATGTGTTGGCTGTTAGGGGGAGAATTACCGCATTAAATAAGAGATTGTTTGGTATGCGGTATCTATATAGGAATTTAGACTTTCTAGGAATTAATATTTAAGGGTGTTGGATACTTGGATCCATTAAAAAAAAGTGTGTTGGACATAAGAAAGAGTAACTCTTTTTTATCAATAAAGAAACAATTTCATTAAAACTTCAAGTCATTCAACAATACACGCAAGAAATCAGGGTGAACATTCCCTTTTTCCAAATACGCTAAGGAACTACTACATCTAGCAAGTAGTGAACCACTTTATTCGCGGATAGTTTAAAAAAAATGAGAGTGACATGTCGATCTCGTAGATCAGACAAATGTTATGTTGTTTGCACTCGTGGATAAACGCTGCCAAAATATGACAGTCTAACTGTAGAACACCTAGCTTGGACAACGATTTCCAATGTCACCAGTGACCACTCACGAAAGAGTACCTAGTTAAACAGATTAGGGTTTAAAAACCCCAAACAAGCACAGCCTCAAACTACAATCATTCGGACTAATTAGCGACTTAGCGTCCCGATAAATTATACAAAATTTGGGCAAGAAAATGAAAAGCGTATCAAGCCCATTGCCATTATCTCGTTTTGCTTATTTGGGCTGATGGGCTCTAGCCCGGCTGTTCTTATTGTTTATACAATTATACCTACGTAGTTTAGGAATCACAACTTAATTAGGAATGTGAATCTAATTATGAAAGCAAGCTTCATATTCTTCATTAGATCCTACTTTCTATAGGATTTTGAGGGAACTTTATATAACATTCCGAACATATAGTAGTTCTAGATTACAAGTTGATGTTAACGTATTCAACTTTAGCATCATCATAGTAATACTCATGAAAACATACGAAAATATTATGGGAACTTTTCCAGTTGATGCTCTAAGAACATTAACTCTGTCATTGCACGCATTAAAAGTATCTTTCCGGTACATTAAAACATTGCTAGTGCCTTGGATAAGTTCAAACATCAATGCCAGCCCCGTGAACTCAAAAAAGCAGTTGTGCGAAGAAATTAAAGAGTTTGATGAGTCTAAGGTTGGCGTAAAAGGCCTAGTTGATGCTGGAATCACATCCATTCCACGCATCTTTCACCAACCACCTGAGATTCTAGCTGATCCACGATCTGTAACGCGAACCTTGGATATCCCTGTCATTGACCTGGCTACTGGTGACAGGTCTGTTGTCGTGAGACAAGTTCAAGAAGCATCATCTACGGTTGGATTCTTTCAAATAATCAATCATGGCATTCCTGTGTCTCGATTGGACTATGTGATCTTGGCAATCAAAGCTTTCAATGAGCTCGAACCAGACTTGAAATCGCAGTACTATTGTCGTGAAGCAAATGAGCAGGGAGTACATTACTATGGCTCAAGCTTACATTTAAATGAATCAGAAGGCGCCAGCTGGAACGACACGTTGCTGGTAGCATTGGGACGGGAGCCAGCAGAATCACGTTATGTTCCGGAAGTATGTAGGATTGCAGTGGCTGAGTGGGATGAAGAGATGAAGAAACTAGGGGGTGTTCTATTGAGTTTGATGAGTGAGGGATTGGGGTTGAAGAGGAACACATTAGAGGAGAAGTTGTGCATGGAGGCTAGAATTATGGCGGGTAATTACTATCCTCATTGTCCACAGCCAGATTTAACTGTGGGGTTAAAATCGCATACGGATCCTACTATTTTTACACTGTTATTGTCTAATCAGATACCTGGTCTCCAAGTTAAAGTTGAAGGACATGAGTGGGCTAACTTGGTGGCTAATCCTGGTGCTCTTGTGGTAAATGTTGGTGATGTTCTTCAGGTAAAATTAAATATTTCATCATATAACCGTTTTTGTTTATATTTTGCAAAGTCATGAGTCTATAGTGTGATTGATATATTCAAGTATATTGCAGATCATTTCAAATGACAAGTACAAAAGTGTAGAACATCGAGTGTTGGCCAACTCATTTCAAGAACCACGAATATCGATTGCAGTTTTTTTCAACCCTGCTAACACCGCATACACTTATGGACCATTACCTGAAATTACCTCAGTGGATGAACCAGCTCGTTATCGCGATTTTGATTTGTTAGAGTTAAGCCAACAGATTAAAAAGGAAGTGGGTGCCAAAAGTTTAATAAAGAAATGCAGAATCAATCTAAATTCGAAGTAGAGGGATTGGAATCCCCCAAGGTTTCTAATGAGAATTCTACAGGTGCTAGGTTTCATTAGTCTCTGTTTTGTTTTAATCAATCATATGTTGATTCCTATCACTGGTAATCCCACTTGTAATTTTTTTAACCAAGTATTATAGGTTTTTACTTAATTTTATCTCTTCGGATAGTCCGTAATCTCTAATTACCAGTTCGAAAATTATTTTTATTGATTGATTGTTTCCTGCTATATTTTGTTTATTGTTTTGCTTAAAGAAGCTTGTTACTTGTTCACTATATGAAGTTGTGTTACTGCTTTTGTATCTAGTTTGATAAGCTTGCCTCTTGTCATTGTGTAAATTTTATTATCAGATGATGATGTTCTGCTGATTAATGGTTTAATCGGTTTTCATAATCCTTGCCAGAATTTTAGTGTACATGCTGAGGCTCGTGTAAAGGCTTATGAATCTGGAACAGAGTATTTTGCCTAGATTTTTTTTAATCTGGATCGGGTATATATAACCAAGTCCAAAATAAATAAATTAAACTTGATAAAGTTTTTTTGTAAAAAAAGTTCAAACTTAAACTCTAAGTTAGGGGTGAACATAACTCGGTCAACCCGGCCAACCCAACCCAACCCGACCCGACCCTTGTTTCGGCCGAATAAACTGAACCGTCCAAAATCGAGGATTGAACGGTTTAATTTTTCAAAAACCCGTATAAATTGGGTTGGGTTAGGGTTTAACATATTTTGACCCTAACTTAACTCGACCAACCCGTTTACACATACAGGCATAACCCATTAGGCCCATTTAGTATGAGTTTCTTGATAAAGATAAATCAAACTGATTTAATTATAAAGGGATGTTCTTTTTTATTTAATCTAGGCTCATAAATGTTTTCATTTTTTATTTTAATTTTATAAGTGGCAAAAATAATATTGACATTGGTGCATCGAAGGAGATACTCAAGGTCAATGCTATCAATGTTATTGATGATTGATTCGTCACAAAAAATGTTGTTTTATTTATTTTAAGCTAGCCAATTGTTATTGGACTATTTAATGTTTTGAGTTAGATTTTGGATTGTATTTGACTATTTGGTGACTATTTATATTTTATATCACACATTTGTACTATTTATTTGTTATGGAAAATTGGCATTTGACAGAGGCAGACTATATCAAAGTTATGTTCAGACTTATTTACAGTATTGTTGCTTGAAGAAGAGGGTTTAATCCAACTCAACCCGAATTAATTGGGTTGGGTTACATAAAAAAATTTATATTAATGGGTTTAGTTTTTATCAACCCGAACTAATTGGGTTGGGTCGTTTTTTGGTTAAAACATAGTATTTGTTCGAATAATTTTGTTATTGATTCGTAATGTGTAAGTCATTAAAATTGAAAAATAAAAATTATTATGTATAAATGTGAATGCTAGCTTTACTTGAAGTTAAAAAAAAATATTATACCCACTTTAAATTAATATTTGATTTTGAATTTTTGAATTTTAAATTAAAAAATAGGGACAATTCATATTATTATTTTTATAATTCATTATGAATATTTTCTAATTCTAAAGTTACTAATTGACAATATGAAAACTTAAAATAAAAAAATATCTTATTATAAAAAAGAAAATTAAAAACAAAAACCATAGCGCCTCACTCTCAAACTCAAAGGCCTCATAGGCGGCATATATAGGGTTTGCAAGTGAAAATGAAAAAAAAAAAGACAGAACACAGAAGCAAAGACAACCTCAGTTGAACTAGTTAAGAAACACACACATATACATACACACACATACATAAACGAGTTGCTCAATTTTAATAACAAATGACTGATAGCAGCAAAGTTCTTCTTGATTTGGAGGCTGACAAATCTCCTACAGGTCCTTTTTTTCTATGTCTCTCTATTTGTATGTATATGTTTTTGTATGAATGTTGTGTAAATTATTCATATATGTTTTGCTTATATTGTATTGGGGTTTTACATTATTTGTAGAATCCAAACTTTTGTTCTGTGTGAATCATGATTTACCCCGACAGCCTAAGGCTACACATATTAGCTTGCCTGAGAAAAAGCCTAACATTACCTCTGCTGTTCCAAAAAGCCAAGGTAATCGTTTCATTCGGTTTCTTTTGTTTTAATGCTGCCTGCAGAAAAAACTCGATTAAATTATACATTTTGTTTTGTCTGTCCAATTATAATGTAGAAAATATAAATATATCATTGTTATTAATTAATGAAATTCTCGCTGTTAATTTGCAGAGGTTGTAGTGTAGTATGCATAATTGCTATAGGGTTAAATATCAAATTGGTCACTTAAGTGGGGGGCTGGTATCAATTCAGTGATTATAGTTAACGGAGTCTCTAATGCACCACTCTAGTAGTCAATAATGACAAGTCCGTTAGTCTCAATTCTTGACCTAACGGAAAACGTCTTGATTATGAGGTGGTATATTTGACTTTTGTGACTGAGATGATAACAGACTATCAGTCAAAGTCTGTTCATGACTTCATGTTTACAGTTCTGCCATACCCATTATTAACCAAGCACAGGCATACCGCAGCAAGCTGAATTTGCGATATGATCACCCACGCGCGGTTACCTTCTCAGCTTGATATCTCCTAAAAAATATTCATTGCAAATTAATAACTTCAGACTCCCTCAAACTCCAGCTTTAGTTCCTTCCTTTTCTTCTTCTCATCATTATTGTCCTCAAGTTTAATTAAGCCCCTCTTTGGCAGCAACAATGATATCCTTTCTTTGTCCTTGTCTAAACTTCATCTTATCTGAGAGGGTTAGCTGTTTAATTAGCTGGTGGAGTGTGGCATATATACCGGTCTTGTAACGCAACAATTTCTGAAAAAATATCATCTCAAGTTAATTTTTATTTACAATAAAAGATTAATTTCGCAATTTTTAAGGAAATGATGCTTCTGAGTTCTATTGATTGCCTGACTAAATTAAACAATTTTTTTCTAAACCTGTGTCTTTGGAGTTGGTTAAGGGCTCAAGGCACATGTAAAGAGTTGTTACTCCTACGGTATTTGAGATACAAGTGCTTGGCCTGCTACTAACTTAGAGATGGAAGCCTATATACTTACTCTCTATCTTTCAGTGCGTATGCATGCATAGTTTTGACTATCCCTAGATTTAAAAACTTAGTTTTGAATCGTCTTTTGCATTGCACAACGTCAGTATGACTGAAGTAGCAGCAATGCAGCATACTTCGCATGAAGCTGCACCAGCATAAAACTTGCAAAAGTATTTAAAGTTCAAGAACCATCTAGTTGGAGAGCTTTTAGTGCAAGCTACTTCATGCAGAAACCAAAAACCTGGACCACAACTATAATGGTGCAAATAAATTGTGAACGTAAGTATGATGTATGTTATGAAAATTGGATCTGAAGTAATTATACTGCAGAGGCCATGTTGAAGTTAAAGGCATATACTCTCTGGTGAGTCGATAAATAATCCAAAATTGGATCTCTAGTTTTGTAGTGTTGACTGCATTCTACTACAGAACTGGTCTGTAATCTCAGATGTATCAATGAGTGTCATCACTTATCTTCATTAATATATGATGACTGATATGTTATCTTAGTTACGGACTACATTATTATACAACAGCGCTACATTGGTTGCAGCAAGCAAGGACCAACCCGGTAAAAGAGGAACTGCAAACTCAACTTATATTGTATCAAACAAGTTACAAAACACCCTGATGTAGCACCCCATATGTTCAACAAGAAGAAATATGTAAGTTGGTGCTACCTACGGGTTATATACGCAAATAGATATGAACATAAATATGTATGTATTATACACACATAAGAGCCCAATTGGATGTCTACGTCAAGTAATACAACTGCAAGTCACAAAAGTCAAATATGTTACTGTCATGGTCAAGACGTTTTCCGTCGGGTCAACTGTTGACACTAACGGACTTGTCATTATTGACTACTAGAGTGGTGCATTAGAGACTCCGTTAACTATAATCACTGAATTGATACCAGTCCCCCACTTCAGTGACCAATTTGATATTTAACCCAATTGCTATACTTATTGGCTTATTGCCTATAGTATTAATACACATTATGATAATTGATTTTGGAATTGCTTTATGCAGAAAGCTTGGTTTGGTTTGATGATTGCCTTGTATCTTATCTTGCCAGAGTAGAGATATAAATAATTTGTGTAAAGGATTATAACTCACGTATTTAGTGTATAAATGTATGAGGTAGGGAGACAAAGATGAAAATGTTTGCATCGTATTTATATGTGATGTTCCGTATAGTATAGTTGGCCTGTTTGTGGTTCATTCTATAAATTAGAAAATATATACATTTTTCAACTTATAGCTTATAAGATAAGCCAAGCTGCATTATCGTCTCACCTAATTAGATCGAGTACTTGTTAGTCTTTTGGAAAAGTTTTTAAGGTTGTATTATGGATGGAATGAAAAAGGTTGCATGTTTATTGTGATTTGTATGATGTTTGTTCATGAATTAAGATAGGGTGAGTTACTAGGTGTGATAAAATAATAATAGCGTGTTTTATAGTTAATTCTGTGGGGGGTTTAATGTTGGCACTCTGCATCATATGAATTGATCCAGTATACATATCGCGGGAGAAACTGTATTTTATTAGTTACTAGTCTGTTAATAGTATGACCATTGCCCTTCTATAATTATTTAAACTTTAATAATGACTCTGAAGTCTGAGTTAATCTAGGAGTATACTCGTAAAATTGTTGTGCATAAACTAACACTGTTTCTACAGTTCTGGGAAAATTGAAGGATTTCTTACCAGTCATGTCAGAAGCAAATGAAAAACTGCAGCTTGCTGCCATGGTACACTATTGACTGTATATCTAATCAGAGTGTTTGTCCAATTACTTACTTTCCCTACCTAAAATTATCAGAATCTGTATATTAAATGCAGGGGAACACGAAAGAATTTGATATTGAATCACTTGAAGATGATGATTCTGCACACATTGAAATGGTAAATATAATTTCTCATACTCTATCTCGTGATAAATCTAGCAACCAATATATGTATTAAATTATGGGTGCAACCTAATAGGATCTGATGCTTGGGGTAGCCGACCTCCATACCCCTGAAGCTATTGCTGCTGCCGAGTCTGCTATTGACGGTAATCAGCCAGTTTTCCCCTTTGCGGCTAAAAGTAATAGTGATGAAGACGATGAGAGCAACAGTGACAGTGACAGTAACAGTGGGAGCACTTCTGATGATGAGGGGAACAAAAATCAGGGTGACTGTGACAAACATGATCAGGGCAAAAATGATAGTGAACATAAGTGCTCTCTGGCAAACACGAAAAGAGCCAAGTCTGTTGGCAAGGAGTTATCTGAAGAATTGAAAATTGAAAAATCAAGCAAGCGACCAAAGATTGTCGAGCTTTCATGAAACCTTTTTAGACAAAAAATTAGGGTCTGAACTATGAAGATGCAACTTCCAGAATTATGGAAGAGGATGAAGCAGAAAGAATGATTACAGCCAGGGTTCATAGATTTCAAGCAAGATCAAACTAGGCTTGTTGGGAAGCTTGTACAGGAGAGTAACATGTTGACTGTAATACGTATCTGATTTGTTCTACATTTTGTTGCTATAAATTTGCAGGTGTTGAATTTACAGTTCAATTTTTGTACTCGTGGGAAGTTCTTGCTCTCTTTTTTTTTTTTGTATTAAAAGCACAAAAGATTTGAACATTAATTTGAGTATGAAGAGCAATGATATCTGCATTATACATTGTCCTTGCCCAACAATGTGGAAAACAAGTCGGAAAAGCTTTATATCCCAATTAGGATGTGTTGCTGCCAATCTGGGTAGTGTAGCACCCCCACCGTACTAGTTTTCTTCCTAGAGCATGTCCAATGGGGGTGCCAAAAAGAGTGTCACATGTCATGATGTGTCATAGCACTCTTGTTGACACTCCGTTGGAGTGAGAGGGGTGCTGACCAAAGTTGTCAACTTTTGGAACCCTCAAGAAATGATAAAAATGGGTTACATCACATTAAAGTCATACACATTCATATCTAATATTAATTATACATGTATCAAATATTGGTAATTTTGAGTGACAATCATTGAAGTAAATTTTTTTAGAAAGAATGCCAAAATATTATTGAAGAAATAGAAAATATTTTATTAATTTTTTTGATGATTTGTTAATGTTGTCAACTTTAATTAGAGAAAAGAAAGGACAGGGTGAAATTAAATTTCAGCTTATACTAGGCCGTTTGGCTAAACTTATTTTCTGAAAATAAGTACTTATTTTTTTTAAAAAAGTACACATTTATCTACTTTTTTCTGGAAATAAGTACATATTTCTGAAAACTAAACCAAATATTAAATTTATTTTTGAAAAATAAGTACTTATCTATAAAAAAAAATAGACTTCTACTTACTTTTTTCTGAAAATAAGTACTTATTTTGATAAGTCTACGGGGAAACAAATACCAACACTAGTATGTACAGCTGAAAGTGAAAAGAGATGGTCTCACTGTTCCTGTGACATAATATTTAAATGTGATCGGTATATATAATAGTTAATATTTAAATCATAACTGTTTTGATTGATGCCAAGAAAATTAATTTGAAATATTAGAGCAGCCACAATGCTGCATACCATTTCACCAAATCCAACTGCACCTTTAGCTGCCACATCAGCCGCAAATGGGTTGGCCGAAAAGTTAGTCAAATTGGTCCAATACAAGCCCACTTGCCACATTTTATAGGACCCACTAATTTCTTATTATATTATATATTTAATAAATTATTTTAGAATTTAATTACTTAATTTAATAATATTATGTTATTAAAATTAAAATGAATAAAGATTTAAAAATAGTATTAAAATAATAAACATGCCTCGTAATTAAAATGCATCATATTATTAAAAAACATGAAATTAAAAGAGACCCCACACGAGAAAATATTAAATTTAAACGTTACAATATGAAAAAAAATCAACGATTATTGTGAAAATGCGAGATATGCTCAACCAGGTCATTTTGTAGCTGACGATGTGTCCTTTTATCACGTATTTGTATAATATTTTGAATATACGTTTCATACGGGACAAAAGATTCTTCACCTAAATTTGGTTGCGATAAGCCATTTGTTGCATCATCATAAATTGGTAAGGGACCGAATTGAGTGGCGTATGTGTCCCTCTCATCTTCAACAATCATATTATGCATTATGATGCATGCTCTCATAATTCTTCCGAGATCTGCTTTGTCCCAAAATCGTGCTGGACCACGTACAATTGCGAAACGGGCCTGTAACACACCAAATGCTCGTTCCACATCTTTTCTCTGACTTTCTTGATATTTTGAAAATAATTTCCTCTTTTCATTTTGTGGACGTGGTATCGTTTTAACGAATGTCTTCCATTCTGGATATATTCCATCCGTTAAATAATATCCTGTATTATAATTATTTCCATTGATAGTATAATTTACCTCAGGAGCACGACCTTGTAAGACCCCATCAAAGACCGGTGATCGATCTAAAACATTTATGTCATTGTTTGATCCAGCGACTCCGAAAAATGCATGCCAAATCCATAGATCAGATGAAGCAACCGCTTCCAGTACAATTGTTGCAACTCCTTTGTGACCATTCATGAACATGCCCTTCCATGCTTTAGGACAATTCTTCCATTGCCAATGCATGCAATCAATACTACCCATCATACCAGGAAAGCCACGAGCCTCACCCATCTGTAATAGACGTTGTACGTCATTAGAGTTCGGTTTTCGCAAGTACTCACCTCCAAATATCGTAATGACATCAGAAACAAAATTTTTCAAGCATTCTATCGCAGTAGTCTCTCCAATACGAACATAATCGTCAACAGCATCAGCAGATATTCCATACGCCAACATACGCATTGCTGCAGTACATTTTTGTAAAGGTGATAGACCTTTTCTTCCTACAGCATCATTCCTTTGTTGAAAATATGGATCAAAATTTGAAAGAGCATCCACAATACGAAGAAATACATGTCTTCCCATACGAAATCTGCGTCGAAATATCTGTTCAGGATAAACAGGATTTAGTGAAAAATAATCTTTCTCTAGACGTTGATGGCCTGCTTCACGATCTCTGTATATACTTCTTCGAGGCATGGATGTTGAGCTTTGTCCATGTATTTCATGGTAGAGTTCGAGTATACGATCGTCTTCAGTATCGTCGTAGCAGAACTCATGAATGAATTCTTCAGTTAGACTTTCTACTGAGGGTGTTTGATCCATATGAAAGTGAGGATTTTGATTCATATGAAAGTGAATTGAATTAACTAGTTGACGAGTAGCTTATATAGAAGGTAAAATGGAATATATTCTAAGACACACACTAGCTTCCAACGGCTAGTTTACATAGAAATAAAGACAAACACTAGCTTCCAACGGCTAGTTTACATAGAAATAAAGACAAATACTAGATTCCAACGGCTAGTTTACATAGAAATAAAGACAAGCACTAGCTTCCAACGGCTACATTACAGAAAAATAAAGATAACCACTAATTTCTTGCCATAATTTTCTCAAGCAATTTTGCATGAGCCTTTCGCTGAGCATCATTCATTTTGGTAGTATCTGCCAAAATGACTTGTAAATCCATCTCGGTTTGCTTTGCTTCTATTTCTTTTTTTCGAGTCTCGATTTCTAGTTGACGAGTTTCATTTAATGCTTCCATCAAGTTCAACTTTCTACATGCACTAGCTCGTAATTCCTCATACTCATCAGATGCTTCTACAGTTCTTGCCTTTCCTTTTCCCTTCCTTTTAGCCGCTTTTGTACCTTTAGGACGAACCGGAGATTCAACAACATTTTCATTTGTTGGTGTATCGTTGTTTCCCGATGATGAATAATTTCCTGAATTGTTTAGTTTAGTTCTTTTTGAACTTTCACTAGTTGTAGGAGTTCTCCACTTGGGCTGTCTACGAAGCTCAAACCAGTGTCTATCAAAGTTAGACTTCTTTTTGTATTTAGCTGAATGAAGAATATGAGCTCTCTCATTTATGTCATCCAAGTTTGAACCGCTACCGATTGTTTTTTGCGCCTCTTCAAAACAAGCTCCAAATTTTTGAGCACCTTCGTTTATACGTTGCCACCTTTTTTTCATAGCCACAACTCCCCTCCTAATGATACCAGGATTATCTTCTTCACAATAGTGACGAATTCGATCCCAAAATGCCTCGGCTTTTTGATCAGTACCGACTACTGGATCAATTGACACATTCAACCACGCACTTATTAAGAGCTTGTCTTCAACCCACTTCCACTGCCCAGTAATTTCTCGTACATCTTCACTTTCCTCAAAATCATCATTAAGATCAAAAACATTTGGACTACTAAAAGCTGGCACTTGTGAATGTGGGGAATTTTGAGTAGGTGATTGTTGGGTTTCAAAATGTGGATTTGAAAATGGAGGAAAAGGAAATTGGTATGGAGAATTTTGAGGATATGAAAATGAAAATTGAGAATTCTGAGATTGTGAAAATTGGTATTGAGAATTCGGAACTTGAGAATTAATATTAAAATTCGGTGGGTTTGGAAAATAAGAATTTGGATATGGATATGAAAATTGAGGGTTTGGATTTTGAGAATTTGAAGGTGGGATATTATTTGGATTCATCTTTTGGTAGAGAAAAAATTTAAAAAACAAAGAGTATGAGTAATGAGATATGAAAATTTATATTTATAGGAGTAGAAATTATAGCCGTTGCTAAATTATACTCCCTCCGTCCCGGCCAAATGTTTACATTTGGTCCGGGCACGGAGACCAAGGATAGTGGGTGTAATAGTGATTTTATTGTTAAAATAAATGAAGTAGTGGGTGTAATAGTGTAAAGTGTTGAAAAAGTGGAGTGAAGTAGTGGATGTAATAATATATTTATTGTTAAAAGTTACTATTTTTAGTAATGTAAAGAATTGGGTGGGACGTCCCAAAAAGGAAAGTGTAAAGAATTGGTTGGGACGGAGGGAGTATATGTTATGTAACGTTAATATTAACGTTACAAAAATAAAGTAAACAGAAGCATGAATGAACTAATAAAGCAGTACATATGCTGAGTAATAACACAGTTTACGAGACAGAAAAGTGATAAAAATAATAAAAAGCTGTCAAAGTGGCTCTGCCCACCATGGTGGGACTAACCATTTTTTGAGTGTCTCATACAGTGCTGAAACCATAAAAAATACATGACCGGGGTCATTTCACGTGGATCAATGTAACAAGTAGGCCTCCAGTGGAGGTACTCTTATCCCCGGCGCTGTAGGCTGATGGAAACAAAGGCAGAGAGTATTTAAAATTTTCCTTTAAAAAAGAACTTGTAATATAACCGCTGTTTTTTTTTAAAAATAAAACAGGAACTTACACTTGCATGTATAAGTACTCCATTATGTATGAGGGTGGAGATTTGAGTAGTAGTGTCGTGGCTTTGACATGTGTGTCTTCGGGGGCAAGTCTCTACTCACTTCCCGGTAAAACAGTGTTTGTTGTCTCAAATTCTGCAGACTGTATTATTCTTATTTTCCACCCTTTTATAACTTTTATACACCGTTGTGGAACTCAAGAGAGCTTATTGGCATTAATTTTGTCATTTCTTAGAAATACCGTCACTTTAATCTTTTAGCTGTCCCTTTCACATTTTACGTGTATTTTACGCACATAAAAAACATAATTTGATAATTTATTTTTTTAATTTTCTTTTTCTAAATAAATATTTAATATTTTCAAATTTTCTATCTTTCCAAATTTTGATATTTTGATAATAAAAGGTCGGAGATTTAAGTGTCACAAAATAAGAGTTTATTGGTATATATTTAAATTTATGCAAGGGAATCATATAGTTGAGGATGACCTTAGTATAATACTGAAGTTTATAATAATTTTCTATATAAATACATAAGAATAGATTTATAAATTCATAATAAATTTTTAATATTTACAAAAATGTCATTAAATTTGCATGGAATGAGATTATAACCTCAGGGGAGCTACATGAGTTCATCCTCAGACCCATTTTTCTCTTTATGTAAGAAAATTATTTTATGACAAAAAACTACTATTTTATATAAAATAAGGGTCCGTTTGGGATTGCTGTTAAAAACTGTTGTGATGCCATGAAAAGCGCGGGTGGAAATAGTGCTGTTAGAAAAATCAGATAACTGTTTGGTATTTTTTTTTTTTGATTCGTGCATATTTTGATATATAATATATGACAATAATTTTTTTGAAGAGATTTGATGATGAAATTTATTGTTACTTCCTACAAAATCTTAAAAACAGATTTTTTTCAAAAGTATGGTGAACATGATTTCTTTAACAGCAGCTTTTATACCAAAAGTGTTTTTTCTTACCGCAGCTTTTGAATTTTACAAAACACTTTTTTAACCGTTTTTCAACAAAATACTATTGTCTGTAACAGCAAATACCAAACCGGGCATAAATCAACTTCTATACACAGTTATATATAGGCCAGTGAATTTTCTAGCTATATACCATATTGATTATATGTATTCTGTTGTTCCTCATGCATTGATGTAAATACCACTGGTTCCGGCGCTAAAAATGTTAAAATGATATCGTTTAGGAATCCAATAAAGCAGGCTCCATTATATTAAAAGGTTGACATTTGTATATCAATCAATAGACAACTTAACGAATTAAAAAATGAGTACAAAGCTAAAATTTAACATGCCTAGTGAGCCATGGTAACCGGAGTTGCATAATTGATAGACCTCTGGTTAGGCATTGCAAGCATAAAAGTATGATCCAAGAAATCATTCAATGCAACCACATGTTCCAGTATGAACCTAAGCTCATCAGCACATGAAAACCCCATATTTCCAACTCTCCTTACTGCATACACATAAAATGTTAAGCACCCTTTCCTGAATTTGAATCGTGCCATCTCACAACCGCTTAAACCCCGGATAAGCTTCCGGTTTACTTCTCCAAGTGGTATTTCCGGTGGCCATATCCTGTCAACTGCATTCTTTAAATTCTCGGATTCGAATACGAATAAAAGTACCTTGGATTTTTTAGTACCCAGGCCTAGTGTAAGAGTGTGCCATGCATGGTGTGCTAGAATTGTAAAATTTGTTGGTAAAAATGCAGAGGTGGATCGGAAAGTTGTTGATGTTCTTGAATTCCCGGGTGTGCTTTTTTGGTCCAGGGAGAAGAGGTGGAGGAGTTGTAATGGTCGAGCTTGGCGGATAGTGAATGATTTTACGATGAATTGACCACCAAAACGGAGGCCTTTGACGTCGGAAGAAGGCTTGAATGAGAAATCTGAGGTATTTGTGGATACTTTGGTGGTTTGATCATGATTTGGATGTTGGTATTTTTGCTTCTTGGCCTTCTTTTTTTCTTTTTCTCCCATGAAATTGTTTTTTGTTTTGAGAAATAATGTGAGTGATTAGCGGCGTACTGGTTATATTTTTGTGGGGTGGGTTTGAAATTTATGCTTTTAGGGAGTATGATATGATAACAAACCAGTTTTTTAGAGGTGGCTAGTGGGTTTCATGATGTCTGTGTTTATGTTTCCCGCTTTGGGCTTTAATTTTTAGGTGAAAGTTGAAACCGTGAGATCTAATAATCATATAAATACCTGGAAATTATTTTTAAAATATTTAAATCATACAAATATAGTACAGTAGGTTGGAGAGGTGAAGTTAATACAAGTCCTCAGTCCCCACATAATTTATGACATATATCTCAAGATGTTGGCAGTTCATTCACTTCAACTTGGAGTTCTCTTTAAAAGTTTATATTTATATTTTAACTAAAAAAGAACGAATCTCTTCTATATTTCTTTCTGCCAAAACAACATAATAAATACATAATTATCGAAAAATAAATATACATTACGTAGTACTTATAACATGATATAACACTAACTCAGCTCTTCAAAGATTGTGTAGTATGATATATCTCTCCTAGATGTAAACAAGTCTTCCCAATAAAGTTGTTTCCTACCAAAGGAAACCCCACTACCTTTAATCATTCCATGGAAAATTTTATACTCTGTTGGGTAGACCAGGCTGTTGATTGTCCCACAAACGGTCCCATATATATTCTTGCAGATAAAAAATCTGTAATCTTGTTTTTCATTTCTATCTACCAGTTGATCAAAATGATGGACATGTCGGACCAAACTTGAGAAGGAAACTATTCTTTCTTGGCGTAATACCAAACTCAAGTGTGACGATTGTATGTCCAACTAGTATTGCCTAATGCATCTCAATAATTCAATAACAGATACTTGATGTTAATTTGGGGTCTATATATAAGATATTGACATCAGTTTCCAATATGGAACTGGTGCATTCTAATATGATCTTAACATTCAATAAAATTCGAGAAAGACCACAAACAGCTAATAAAAACACTACAACACTACTATTAGTGGAAACCTGTTCTATAACCTATAATAGTATCCAAACAAGATATACATTTATACACAAATAGTGGCAACCTGTGTACCATATTCATCTCGGAATAACAGAGTTCAAAACTGTCAATTCAAAGGCCACCAGAGTAATAACACAAACATCAATGCACACAGGCATAAGCTTTTATTCAATCTTATTGCAACTACAGACATTGTGTATAAAAAATACAACTCTCCAATGAATTTATTCATGCTCTAATATAACAAACTTGACAAGAAGAAACTCAACCCCCCTGCATCATCATGCACAGGTTACAAATCAGGTAATAAAAAACGAAAGAGAGGAAAAAAAAAAAAAACACAGAACAAATTGTAATAGACAGATGCTCCATGTTCCAGTGTTATCCAAGAAGCCTGACTATCTCAATAAACTGATGCTGTATATGACTACACTCTTCATCAATTTCACAGTCCAGCCATCTTGCAGTATTTGATAAAAGGATGTCAATAATTTGACATCCAAACTTGAGATGGGGAATAAAAAACAACCCCAATGTGATGTGTATTTAGCTACTTATTTGTTGTCAATATGATCCCATGGTCCTCACTGGTTCATAACAACTTATTTTATCTCACCAAACAATAAAAAAATCTAAGAATACTTGTAAAAAAATTATGTAAAACGAATTTTATATATCCTATAAAATGAATTTCCTCTGGGGACAAAACCTGCAAGACTTAGAGAGTCTTATATGATATGAGCCTACGCCGCTCAAGCTTCAATATACGACTCTTATCACTGTTTCTTGGCTTCAGTAATCGCTGCACTTCCATTTCAGATTGTATCAAAGCTTGCAGTCTCTTTAAATGCCCATAACACTGCTTGTGCTCAGAACTTGCAGTGACCTTAAGCTTCTCTTCAAATGGACAATAATGTCTTTGATATGGAGACTGCCACTTGGCTTGCAAATAAGCAAGAGATCTCCATGGAGGGAAAGGCATTGAGTTCTGCTTGAGAGAAGATCTTGCAGCTTCAACCATGACTTGTAGGTATTGCTTCAATTTGCTCAAAGAGCCCACATACACAACTGGAAGGGTATTCAATATTCTCTCATATGAGTCAACAGCCCTAGCTATTTCAAAGTGACTCCTAAAGTCTATATCAATGATCAGACGCTCAGAGCTTCGAACATCATTGTAATTAACAACATCAATATACTCATGGTCCCCTGAATAAGAAAGTTAAAAAAGGGATATCAGTCACAACCATAAGTTTTGACCAAATTGTACAACTTTTGCCACGTGTATGGAGAATAGAAAACTAGCAAGTACCTAGTCAAACTCAAGTGTAATTTGTGCAACAAAACCATGTTTCCACCATTAGAATATAAGATAGCATGCTGCAATTTCAAATATCCTTAGTTCCTCATGGTATCTGCAATCTTATTTCCTAATTATCTTACGGCCCAGTTTGCTTAAGCCTAGGAATCTAGTTTCATACAGGTGGAAAGCAAAAATGGATTCAAGAGCATACCACCAGGAACCTTTCCACTGCCCTGCCACTTAGCTGCGCACACAGCAGCATCATAACCAGAAAGTCTAAGAAACTTTACTAGAGAAAATCTGATACAACTAGCATTACACGGACCCGGCTTGATGAGATGGAGGTCAATCTCACTAATAGATTGCATCAAAGAATCCACAACGGACAACAAGTCACGTTCATACTGATCCATTGACAGCTTAAAACACTGCAGAACAAGAGATCAAAACCAAAAGTCAGAACCTTTAGAAAAAATCTCAAGCACAGACTTTCCCACTCTTGTTTAGATACAGAGAAAATAAGCTAGAAACTCACGAGTAGAGCCAGAAATTCTTAAGTCGCTCTAGAGTTGAGCCGGGAACTCTTTTAAGTCGGTAGTGACAACACATCATCTTTAGTTAAAAATCCAAATATAGTTTATTAGACATAATCTATCTGATATTCATCACCATTTACCTTAACAGTTACATCACGTCATAGCCACAACAATATATACTCAAACGTTCACTTAATACCTTCTTCCGTGTTTAATTACTTTTTTCCAAAGCTCTATATAATTTCCACCCAACTTAACTCATAAAGGTAGAACCGATGACAGAGTACAGATAATTCTAAATAGAATTTGGCCCAGAAAGATTTCAGTGTAGCTAAGGTAATTCCTTAAGTACATCTCCTCAAAAATTTCTTTGGTTGTTTCTAATAGAAAATTTCAATAGAGGCCTCTCGTTGGTGATCACCTTACCCTGTATGGGACTAAGGAAGTTGGAATTTGAAAAGAACAAGTACAATGGCACGATTTAAGCATTGGGGATAAATTATCAATTTCCTACAAAGATTAGCAGACACACTTGTGACATCCTATTCATATAAAAACTGATAGTAGTTCCAAGACCCCATTTACTGATCCTCATGGAAGCACTTTGAAGCCCTAAAATCTATCGGTTAGCTGCATTTTCAGAGACACGTATCACTGAAAGATCCATATTATAATTTAATATAGTTTTACTTCTTCCCTGCACCAAATGGTGTATAAATTCAGCCAATCAGTTACTTGAAACAGCAACAATTGCATCAATGCACAACAAAATATTATAAACAAAGAAAAACTAACCCAATCTATATTGTGTACACATATTCCATGCGTGCACTAGAACATTTAATAACTTGCACCAAAAAAGAAGTTTTCCAATGGTTTAAGGATTTCAGAATGACTTAGCACATCTAGTTCACATACTGTGTACAAGGGCAATATGTTATTCTTTTCTGAAAGAGGATTATTTAATTACATGCTGCTCTTCTCTTCACAAATACCATCCTATATTACATCGATTACAAACAATGCTTCTGCACAAGAAAAAACAAACATCTCAACAATATTCATCACAGCGTTTTAGTCAGTTATAATAAAACCTTCCTCACACCTTTCTTTTAATAAACAAAAAGGACCTCAAACACTCTGTTCAGATTAGATAATCAAATTATCTGTCTTACATTAACATGTTAAAGCCTTGTAATAATAATGCAAATATATACGCAAATCCCTATTTTAAACACCTTAACACACTATTTCATAAACCAATCAAAAATTCTTTTACAAGTATCAGATGAATTTGGCACTTAAACACTCTATACACACACAATACATGTATAAATACATGTACACAGCTATACATATTAAAATAACCTAATATTCCATAAAAGTCAATAAAATTAGGTATTCAATTCAAGTTGACATGATATAAGAACATTAAAGCTACATCAGGCACCTAAACACTGCAGCATTATACAAAAAAAAAAAATCAGATAGACATTACACACATGGCCAGTTTGGCAAATAATTAAACAAAAACAAATACATTTCCGTTAAACCTCAATAAAAAAAATACCTTCAACACGAGAGAATTTATAGAGATTATTCATTTATCCGACTCGAAAAAACATTGAAAAAGAAAGGAACAAAACCTTGATGTTATCGACGAGGCTAGGGAGATCGGAGAAGCTAGAATCACTATCACTAGTATTATAACGATGCGAATCACCGCTTCCATTTTCTAAGAAATCACTCACCATCGCCGCTAAATCATGTTCGCTTTCGTGACTATAACCTTTATCATCACCTGCTGCCATTCTATAATACGATAACGCTGTCTCGGTAGCAGCTGCATAGACTCCACAATCCATGCTCACAACCAAACACGCCCTTAACTATAACCAAATTAACATACTACTAATTGTTATTAATCAACATGTGTGCATATTATATAAGCCCTAGATAATTATATCAAATTGGACCAAAAAAAGCCAATTTATTATCAATTATAACAAATTAATTTGATTTGAAAATCATGAACGGTTGGGTTTGTTATTTGTTATGATTTTGTGTGTGTAGGTGTATGTATGTATGTATGTATATGTTATGGAAAAGGAAAACCCAACGGGGAGGAAGAAACGATGGAGGGAGGGGGGAGAAGTGGGGGGTGAATATAAAGGGTTGGGAGGGAGTGAAAAGACGAAAAGGGGCATGGGAGAGTATCGTAATGACCAGGTAAACGTGTCTAAATGAGAGGGAGGGGGGGGTGAAAGAGAAATAAAAGACGGGGGGTGATTTGGGGTTTGTTATTTACCGCGGTAATTATGTTGTGTTTTATGCATATGCCCGCCAACTGCTTTTTTACATTTTCAAACTTGTACATTTTATTTTTGAGTAATGCCATTTTTATCACAATTATTTCTGAAAAATACGTAATAATGTGACAGATTAAAAGAATATTATTAGTTAATTTGAATATAAGAAGGATTTGTTTTATTTATTATTTTTATAACTCATTAGAATAAGATGAGAATTATTTTACATATCTGAGTACTGTATGTGCATGTGTGTGTGTGTTTACCTACCACATTGACTAATGAATATTGAGTAACAATCCGCAATAAAGGTGATTTTTATACCGTGTAATTAAAAATGGGGAATCAGAATTTATCGGTTAGGGTATCGATTTGGAATTAATTGATTAATCAGGATTAATCGGAATAATAATTGAATTTATTATATTATTATAATAAAATTTAATATATTTATCTAATTTACTATAGAACATATTATTTAAAAGAAATTAAAAACATAAATCGGATTTTATAAATTGTATCGGTCAAATATTTTATAAGGATTAATCGGGGATTTTTTTAAAATTGGCTGATTTTTATAACACTGAGCATAATTCCTAATAGACTGATAATTTTCCGTTTTTTGTGTATATAATACTATAATCTCGTAATTATTTTCTTGACAACAAAAATTTGTAATTATTTTGTTATTTTTTAATAAAAACATGTATATATATTTAGAAGGTAGTACGTGAAAAACAGTCGAACAAATTTAATTTTCAATTTGAACTTCAATTTTGACTTATCCATTCAGCAAACAAATCCCTCTTTTTTTAGTATTTGGGGATTGAAATGTTAGATATTTCAAAATTTGTTTGAAATGTCTAACTTATCATGCGTATGATTTGTAACTTTTTTAATAATATGAGAACCGTGTACATACATATACGCTCACCAATCAAAATAATTTATATATCATGTCACATCATTTGGAAAAAAAATTAACATTATTTTTTATACTTAAAAACATAAAATCATTATAATTTCATAAAATTTAATATAATATCTAATTTACCAAACTAGATTTTCATAAAGATAAATAAAAGATTTCCTTTTCTAAAAAGTATGTAAATATAAATAAAAAGTATGTAAATATAAATAATTTTGTAGATAAACACAAATGTGCATATCTATATCGTATGAGCTTATCCTGATCAAAGATTAATGTGACGAACGACTTGGGAGGGGAGCAAACAACACTTTACGGGGTACATGTGAACTGTACTGGCAACTTCATATAATCAAGCGTTTTCCAAATTCAATTTCTTAAAATGATTATGCATCTATCATGTGAACATTCACAAGTGGGATCATTTAATAATTATGATGATCTTTTTTTTAATTTTTATTATTAATCCATAATTATCCCTCCTAATTTAATCATAAAATTTTCTTAAGATTCTTTTGACAACTCAAAATGCGTTGTAATAACAATAAAACAGCATTACAGTTGGGAAGCAATTGCAAATACTACTAAAATACATACAAATATACAGCTACTAATCCTTTTACTTAAAATCATAAACTTGTCAAGTTCTTAACAATGGTGAGCCAGTTGCTTGACTTGACCCATAATATAAAAGATACTAGTTGTACTTCCTTTGAAAAGTAAATACTGTACTAGTACTAAAATATGCATATTGGAGTGCATAAGAATAAAGTTATGCCTTGGAGGCTACTTAATGTATCCTATTCACTAGGGCCTCATTTTGACCCTTGACTCTAGATGGATGGTTTAATATCTTGGTCAATCATAGTTGCTAAACTTGTTCTATCCTACAAGTTCCAGTCAAGGTTCAAATGTGACCACATTATCAGTTTCATAACAATGAACATCTTGCTCTTTGTTGTTGATTCATAAATACACTGCATCTGCCCTGCTCATAAGTTTGCTTGCTTAATTGCCCAGATGAACTTACCACAACTACTATTCAATTCCATAGTTTAAACTCTCCTACTCGTTCAAATGCTTGTTTGCAAGTACCAAACATGCACAAGTCCAAGTGTCCAACTCTTAACAATATTAAGTTTTCTAACGTGTATCAAAATCTTTATATATCAAACTAAGGTTATACACAATGCATCAACATTAAGGCAACTAGCTGAACGGAGAAATCATATGTCAATTTGCCTTGCAAGTATGTGAAAACTTCACCATCTACTAAAGGCCAAAAGTTATACAATATTCATAATCTTAGAAGTGAAGCAAAAGCAAAGAATATCCCCCCCCCCCCCTCTCCTTGTTTTGTGCCTCAAACAATCAAGTTTGCTTTCTAATGCCATAGTGTGCGTAAGTGGAGAGTAGGAGGGAGAGATTTGCCCACAAAGAGAGCCTCTTTAATACTATTATATAATCAAATTGAAGGGTTATATCCACATAATCTTAGCTCCTAAATTAAGTGAATACCTACCGAACCTAACACTCTAATTCAGTAAATCTACAATCAAAGGATTAAAACCTCTCATCAGGGCCATCACACTTGCATCTCAGAGCAAGAGAAGCTTGCTGATACAAGTACAAACGTAATCCAACTCGACTTATTGGTATAAACAAAATTACTGTCATTCGAAAGCAACTTTGTTATATAGTCATCGAAGATAAATTGAACATGACAGATAATGAAGGGTGCACTGGAATTTGAGAGTACAAAGTCACCCAAATATTCTATTAAAACTTGAATGTAATTTTAAAATTTAACACTACAAAAGGACAATGAATATATTCCCAAACCTATCCCAGTGTACTGTCTGTTGTATCCTTCTGTCATAATCAATGGTCTTCCATCTTTTTCAATCCTTTCATATCAGTTGTCTCCACTCTGCATCAAAAGCAAAGGTATGGCTCATACTCGAACAGTAACCACAAATCCATTTGCAAAATTAATTCCAACAAGATATTTTAGTAAATATGTTAGCCCAAGCACGGTGCATAACTCCTGTTCTCTGTTTAATTAAGCCTTGGATTACACAGAAAGCTTAAAAACAATTAATGCTATCCCTGCTTGATTAATATGTGTATATATAGATCCACCGTAGTTCGAAAAAAATGAGGAAATCAATGTTGTGCATTGATATAGAATTGTATTGGAGACCATCGACAACTTTCCAAATTCGCATATAACCAAGGTTGCTAGACTGCATAGTTTAGTTGACTGAACCGAACTGAACACTCGACCAGGCTACAGTCTAGTCTCACTTTAATTGACAAGTTGTCCATTCGTTCAAAACTCTATCTTGACAAACTAAGTTATTATAGAAAAGCAACATGTACTAACAAATTTATACAATATCATATAGCACATTGATCAAATTAGATTCAAAAGCACCAAAACTTAATATAGTAAATACCAAGCTTCTCAAAGCAAAACAACAAACTAAATCCGCTGCAAAATAACAAATTATCACAAGTGATAAAATCTACCACACAGCAGAAGAACAAACTAAAACAAGGGAACAAACTCCTAGAAGTTGTATTCATCAAGCTCCAAATCTTCCTCATGTTCACCATACACAGGCTTACTCTCTTCTTAGTGGTAGTAGGTCGGTAAGGAGCTATGCTCGTAGTTCCGCATCATAATGATCATGAAAAAATATTCCAGACTTTCCAACATGATTTACTGTTTTTAGCTGTAGCTACAGACTAAATATTAATCAAAGGAGTAATAAAGACTATTCATTACAAAGTCACTTTTATATATATAATGCATTGCTTATATTAAAATCTACCGTAACTACTACGAAGTGATCATTTCTGTATACGCTAGTAGTAGCAATACGAATGGGTTAGCAATTAGGCATCTTAAGAGTTAAGTATGTAAGGAGCTGAACAATTATAGCTTATATGATCTATCTGTGACTAAGAATGAAGTTGCACCTAGGTAGACTGCCTTCAGCCACAAAAAAAACTACTGGAGACAAACTACCACCGCTCAGTCTTTTGGCTAGGCAATTTAGTCAGTAGACTTTCTTTCACTTACCTATCAAATCCTTCAGCCACATTCCATAACTGACTGGTCGACTAGTCACAAACCGCACATCAATGCAGGTGATGAATGACAAGTATAAAGGAACAGAAAGAGAATGAGGAACATATATATTCAGCCAATTTCAGGTGAGTTTGGTCTGTTATTACTAAAACACAATTCATAAGGTTAAGAGGGAGTATCATCAACTTGGGCAATAACTTGGTTCCATTGGTGTGCTCTGGATTCTCATAGCTAGATACTGTGACAAGTTGATACACGAATATATACTATACATCTCATGTTCTTCATAGAGGCTTACTGCCTTATTACAACACAAAAACAAGTACAGATACACAATTGAAGAACTAGACAATATATTAATTATCAGTTTGTAGCTAGCAGCTTAACATATGCATTAAATCATTTTGTACCTAGCATTTTAATACAGGAATAAAACAAGCAGATTATTTTGGTTAATTGGTTAAGCCTGAGCCTGGTTAAAAACTCGACCAACTACATATTTCCATAACCAAAAGTTAACTAACACTTTGAATGAATCTAAGCATCTATACTAAATTCAGGTAAGAACCATGAAGTCCTTCATATATGATGACACTTGCTCCAGTCTTGTTACAAGGAACATAAAGTTCTCTCAGATATACTCAAAGGGCACTAAAAGCTACATTTAGTCACAACACCATACAGTCACTCAGTCAGATTTATATATTTGTTGCATTTATCTTCTTTTCCCTTAAAACTATACTACTAAAGAGTTTTAGGAACATGATTCTGGTCAAACATTACCAAACACAGAGTGAAGTTTAAGAATACTACAGAAAGCTAGAAACTTAGGTAATCAAAGTTTGCCCAATATCATGCCCAAAAAAAGTTACCAAACTTTTGATCACATCTAAACTATTAGATAAAAAACAAATAAATGGCTCAAAAAGATTACGTGTAATTAAGAAATTCAATAAAGTCTTCTATACTCATTTGCTAGAAGTCTTTACCAAAGAAGTGAAATATCAGAAGACAAAGTGATATAATTGACTTTACTAGTCAGTTGACATATAATTACAATGTATTTGTATGAAATGCAGAAGGGCCAATTAGAAACTTACGTAGTTCCATATAAGACAATCTTTTGAACTTTTGTTGTCTCACATTCAGATTGGTTATCCTCAATAAAAATTGTCAAGCTGATCCAATATCCATAGACACAACAGTGAGATCATTTTATATGTTGAGTAAAGAAACAGTAAAAGGTTAAAATGCAATATAAAAATATTACCTGCGAACATTTTGAAACTTGACATACTTTAAAGCAACTGGTTTACCCTATAAGCACAAGCACGGAATATTTACATGTTGACATTTACAACATTGTCTGAAAGAGGGAAATGGCTTCCACAGAAAACTTGTCATGTCACAGGAAAGTGGAAACTCTTACCTTGTTATCTTCAGAGGATAATATAACAGTGTCATTTGGGGCATAGTCATTAACATTACTGCAAATTTCATAATTATGGTTGGCATGTCAATAAGGTGCAAGTAAATCAACAATGACGTAATTACCGTGTGCAGGCACGCAGATCAATATCCACAATTATCATTTACCTGAATCCCATATGCTCCTTATTCGAATAAAGTTTCACTGTTTTTGGACCTGAAAATTGTCACAAAGTTATAAATTTGAAGGCAGATTTCAGCATGCAGGTATATGGACCTGTGGTTCCAGGAAACCACGACTAATTAAGTAGACCCCTTTTTACATTTTCTATTATAAAAAAATGCATGCACAAACACAGTAATAATTGCAAAACCTAAGAGGTAAATGGCAATTTTAATGGGTTATGAATTAGGGCAAAAATATATTGACATCTAACCAATGCACATGTTTACGAAGTGGTTGCATGCCATCAATTAATACTATAATCACAGATTAAAAACAATACACAAAACTAAAGCTGAAATGTGTGAGATTGCCTAGAATGAATAATAAAAAGCATAAAATTGTAAAAGACAGGTTCAGGAAGATATATACCTTCGTCCTCAAGTCCTTTGATGGCAATAGAGTGTAGTTTAATGACTTGGGTAAAAGGTATATAAATCAAAAGTTGTTCATCTGCATCACTCTCCAAATTCAAGCCATCGTCTTCTCTATAACCCTAATGCACAAAGAAAGCAACAACCAATTTAAGACATTGATACAACGCCAAAAAATCATAAACTATAAGAACATTGAATATATATCAAGATATAATATATATATAACTCATATGTAAATAGCTCTACTTCCAAATAAGAAAACGTATATATGCAAGGTAGATATTAGTTTTCCCCACATCTTGATGATCTCATAACCACAAAGTCTGCATACAGAACAATTTTGTATCTCGTAGTTCTGAACATACACCTGAACTCATAAATATTTTTTATCAAGACAGAGTGATCCTATGAAAACAAAGCCTGCCAAAATGCTGACAATATTCCCTTCAGTACAAATTTCATTGATATAAATCATGAAAGTTACTTAGGTGGTGACAATAGTGACTGATGTATTTTGCTGCAATTCTGCATGACATGACCACTATTTTTCAACCATTTGTAATATTATACAATAATATTAGATACATGTTAGGTTACGGATTTTTTTCTATATTTAAATAAAGTAGTAGATTAGTATTTGAAAGTAGATATGTATAATGATTAATTATCTTTTCAATGAGGAAATTACTTAGCTTTCAAGCAATAACATTTCTATATAAACTCTTGTAATACTTACTTACTGTCTTACTGTATTAATCAGAGATGATTGATGATTATTATTAAATATTAACTGCTGGATATTTTTTAAGTTTGAGGCTTTATTTGTACCTTGCAGAGATAAGTTTCATTCCTTGTTTTAAAACCTTTTCTTAACCATGTCCTACACAAGTAGCGTCAAGAGTGAAAACTTCTGGGTACTTTTTATTAAAGAATTAATTTGTATTTATTTTATCATTTAAAAACAAAGTTAATTAAAACTTATTACATAGATTAATAATATTAGATAATTAAATTATGGGTATATTCTAGTTATGGTAGTAGGATAATGAAAGGAGTTATTCCTTGTATTTAATAATTGCAGTAGATTAGTATGGTAAAGTAAATACAAATAAGGATTTCTCTTGCAATACTGAAAATAATCAAAGTTTATTAATATAAAGTGGTGAACATTTGAAATATGCTTACATATCTTTTTGTGTTTCTACCAATTATGTGGAGATAGGTTTTATCCCATTGTTTTTCCCTTCCCACCATTGTCATGCATCACCACCATTGTGCATATGCTCATTCTTATATACTACGTACTTTAAAATTAGCAAGTGAAAACAGATACTTACTAATCATATTGAAAATTGTCACCAGTTTTGGACTGTGTGTCATGGTACATTTTATGTCAGCACAATTTTTTATCACTTCATAAAATTATCAATTATTACTTAGTTCGTGATACTTGCTTCAAAAATAATAACCTGACCTAAATTACTGTAATTTGCATAGTATACTATACTACACTCATCACCTAAATAAACTAGCATAAAGGTAATTAAGTAAATCAGAAATGTAGAAAATCCAGTGTGTATATTCAACTGAACAAAATTTTACAATCACCAAGTAATCACATGAATCCAAAACATACATGACCAAATATCATCGATTTATATTCCGATTCTGACGGAGCACTATCTTCTAACCTATACTTTGCTGATTGCACAACTTAAGTACATACCCCGTAGTGCGAAAAAGATATATACCTAATTCTCACTTATGAACACACAAATTCAATAGCATTAACATACATCAGAATTCAGAATGTTTACAGTAATACGATATTCAATAAATCATCGTGAGTATTATGCAACAAAAAACTACTCTATGTCGGTATATATAAGACGATGAAAGCCCTTAAAGGCTTAAAACAATTATAAAAAGCCCTTTCGAAAAGCATATAGCAAATAATAGTCAATAGAGAGAGAGAGACCTTTTTGAGAGCATTATCATAAGCCTGAGTTGAAGTTTGATTGAGACATTCAACTCCAGTCCAATCTATGAAGTCCACTAGATCAACCTAAACAACAACAACAATCACTCAATCAGACATATATAATACATGTATGATAATCAAAAGACAGAAGAAAGCATACTTGGTTTCTTTGAATTGCAGAGGCGGATTCTCCAGACATTGTTAAACAAAAACCCCCCTTTCTCTTGTGTTTGTGCGTCAAACGTATGTATCTATGGTAATTGGTATGTTCTGGTTAGGCACGAGCATACCATTTATGTGCCGTTTTAAAAAAACAAAAAACGAAACTGAACCAAAAATAATAGGATAGTTTCGGTTTTAAAAAGTACGGTTCAGTTTCGGTTTTAAAATTATTATTATTTTATTATATTCGTCGTCTTATATAAATTAAAATTTGAAAAAAATAATTTATTATCAAATTCAATCTCAGAATCATAAAATAAGAAACTAAAAATAAATTAGTGGTCGCTTAAATTACTTGCATATTTTATTATAATTGCAAGAAAATGGAAAGAAAGTACATTCAATTTATTCAGTTTAACACAAAAATAGAACATATATTCGATTAATATTTAGTAAGAAGGTGATTCAATTATGTGTGTTTGTTTAAGTGTATATAGACTCGGTTTACACTGTAAATGAGTTGGCTCAAATAATTAAATCAGTAGCTTGTCAATTATATTATGTATTGATGTGATGTAATATTATATATTTAATATTTACATTATATAATTAATTAAAAATATTTAAATTCAAATATAATTATATTATATTATTATATATATTATAAATATTAGTGTGTTTCGGTTCGGTTTCTATTCGGTTCATAAAAATTTAAAAATCGAATCAAAACCAAAATATCGGCGCAATTTTTATTCGGTTCGATTTTTAATCAATTTCATTTTTTCGGTTCGATTTTGTGCGATTTTCGATTTGGTTTCAATTTTACTCATTCCTAATTCTGTGGTATAAAAAGTACCAGTTAGTGGGCGCTGCGCGGGCGTCTATCGCTAAAAATAACTTCAATTAATAATTTAGGATTATATTAAATTGTTCTGAGGGTCAAATCTCACGCCAGGGTTCTAGCCTCCACTTCGTCACTTTCCGGACCTTCATCCTCTTCACTGATTAAGTCATTCGCACTCTCATCCTCTCTTCTATTTACTAATTTTTTCAATAAAATCAGGATTTAATCCTTTTTGGATGAGATCTTGTTGGGTACCTTATTATTAAGTTAGTCGTGCCCATCTTTTTGGATGTTGTGTTATGTTTTGATGTTTGTGTGTGTATTGTTACGGGTTTCGGTAGTTTTTCTGAGAAAGATTTATATGCTATTTTGGGAGATTTGTACACGCATTGAATCTGGGACGGTAACGGATATCGCAAGAGTTCGTCTTTCAAAATAAAAAATTGTTCATATTTTAAAAAATCTGGGGTAGTAGTAGATATTGCAAAATCTCACCTTTCAAAACATTTTTCCCCATATTTTAGGGGTATTTGTTCTTTAAATATCAATTAATGTAACTGATAATTTTAAATATTGGGTTACAAATAACACTTATGTGAAGGTCAATTGTGATAATACTAGTTTCACAAGTGTAGATTGGATTGCTCGAAATGTCATTGTAATACTTTTTAGATTAAAGAATTAGGACATTTTATATATTAAACGATCTGAAAACAAAACGACTATGTATTTAGCTCGTTTTTTGTTTCATAATTAGGTTGTAATTGACAGCTCGGGGTTTTGTCGTGGCTGTATTAGAGTGTTTTAATGAATGCATTAAATTTTGTTTGTCAAAAAAATAATTTTAATATTTTATAGTAGAGTCCATATATTTTTTGAAATTACAAAAGTATAAGTATGCCTAAAATAATGTTGTAAAAATTTAAATTTTGCAATATTCGATGCTTATTTTTATAAAATTTTGTAAAATACTATGTTATTCAAATATAATATTTAAAAAATTAGTCTGTTTAACAATGAATAAAATATACACGAAATCAAATTCTAAATATAATCATTAGTTTTATGATTTATCCGAACCAAACTGCTACAAAACTCGGATAACTCATGTATCTAACATGTGCAAACTCATGTTCAATTAATAAAAGAACCGAATCCAACTCAATTAAACGAACAAATTTCAAATTTTATTCACAAATGACTCCATTCAATTACTATTTTATTAAACCATCTCCAATGCCACCTCCATGTTAGCTAAAATAATTGTGTTTTACTAATATCTATATTTCTCTTCCTCTAACAATTGTTCCTCTTATCCAAATTTTTATCTAACAAGTTACACATGCTCTATATTTAGTCAATATTCAAAATTTATACATAACCTCTAAAAATCATCCTATCCACTTATATTGTTACATATTATCAATCTTATGTAACTTTATATATATTTATTAATTAAAATAATAATAAAATATTATTGTTAAACATAGCTAACGATTATAGCTAACGTTATTGGAATACATGTTCAATAACAACAAATTATTATTTTACCTAACTATTTTAACTAATGTCATTGGAGATGCTGTTATTCTTCCGCACGTCAAATTTATATATTTTTTGTCATGCGAATACACGATGGGTTACCTGCCTAATAATAGCTATTTGATGAGTTGGAGCATCTTTTGAAGATTTTCTATACGAATTGTGAAGTTGAACAATAAAAGTATTTATTTAAATTAGAGTTTTAAGAGACCCTCTTTGAAAATTTATGAATCTTTTTTCTCTTCTCAATTTTGAAGTCTTTATATAATTTTTAACTTAGTTTTATTGATAAAATATTTTTTCCTTCAATTTTTCCCTTACTTTTAATTTGAATTTTTATTATAGTGAAATTTAAATATAAATAAAGAGAAACTATACAGTGAATTGTTGGAATTATCATATTTATTAATATAATAATATTTTAAGAGTTTAATATTTTATATTATATTTAAGGATGTAACAAGGGGATGCTTCACAAATCTACTCAACAATTGTATTTTTAATAAAGAAACTTTTAATTTGATACATATTTTTATATAGTACTTGTTAATTTTCAATCATAACTTCCCAGGCTCCCAACCAGAGTACGTGGGCGGTGAGGGCTAGATGCAAGATTGCAAGTGAAGCTTGCTTGCGGACAACTAAGCAAAAAATTATGTGTCAGCTGCCAAGCTCTCAGATAAGCTGCAACCACAACATAACTTCCCAGTTGGTTGTTAAACTTGAATTCTTAACAACCTGAGTACCACCAGTAATATATCGAAGTATGCACTTAGACAATCAAAATTCCATAGATGCAATCATATTGTGTTACAGCTTACAAATTATACACCACTCGTGGATTGATCTTATTAAAGATGAACAACAAGTAAATGAACCAAAGTTATGCTAGCTAGAAAAGGTAAAAAACTGCAACATGATGACAGGAGAGAAACTAGTCTATATATTTTTTCTAATTGATCTAAATTTCCTTTCTGTACCAGTAGACTCCTTTAGACTCACCTTCATCTTTCTCCACGTAAATGCATTCCTTCATTTCTCGGTACATTGCCTTGAGAATTGGAGTTCCATCATACTGATAATAATCGCCCAATACAGGCTTCATGGCCTCTGTTGCTTCAAGTCCATGGTAGTGCGGGATCATGGAAAAAATGTGGTGACAAACATGAGCATTGCATACATTGTGGAATACCTTGTTCAAAATTCCATAGTCTCTGTCAACGGTACAAAGAGCTCCCCTCAACCAATCCCATTCGGTTGAATCGTAGTAAGGCACAGAAGGATGAGTATGGTTGAGGATTGTGATCAATGTGAACCATCCGTTAACAACTAGCAATGGACCTCCATAAACACAGAAAACCCATGCAAATCCTTTGAGTAACATAAGACGGTATAGGCCATAGATGACAGCAAGAATTGCAACATCAGAAACAATAATCTGTTTGCGTTCACGTTCTGTGTAAAGAGGGCTGTGGGGATCATAGTGTGAAGTCCACCTCTCATACTTGTGTCCCGAAACGTTGAACATTAGGTATAACGGGAAGCCTATGAGAAGTGTGGTAACCCATACAAGGACACGACCAGGTGGGTTATTGAGAATTTTGTAGTAGTTCCTGATGTTAGACTTAAATCTAGGGACATAAACCTCATCATTCTCAAGTGATTGAGTGTTGGCGTGGTGACGTCTATGGCTAATTTTCCAAGAAAAGTAAGGGACCATGAGAGAAGAGTGGACAACAAGACCAACAAGGTCATTGATCCAACCATAATCGCTAAAGGCGTCATGATCACACTCATGGCCTACGACCCAAGCCCCGGTTAGGACACAGCCTTGGACGGCAATGTAAGCTGCCCAGCCCAAGTAATTAAGAGGATGCGGAAGGTATTGGTCTATGTAATTTGTGGCAACATAGTAGAGGGCATAGGCCATAAGGAGATCTTGAATGAGATATCGAAAAGAAGTGACGAGTGATTTTTCGAAACAATGAGCAGGAATAGATTTCTTAAGGTCACCTATGGTGAATGGTGGTTTTTCATGAGGAGCACGTTTAAGTGCTTCAGCTTGGGTCTTCTTGCCATTAGATGGAGCAATAGACATACGCCCCCCTGCACCCATTGTCCCTGATTACTATTTGCCTGCAATACAATCAGGATGTAAAAACATGTTATTAATATATACAAACTTTGCATGTTACATGACTCATATCTGTGCTGCTGTGCACTTGTCCTGTAATATCTTTGGTGTGCATAACTACATATTACAAACATTGCACTAGCACTGTAATTGACTAGCAAAAAGTACAGGGTTGAGACACTTCACATTCATAGCAATACATAAATACACCATATATAAAGATTATAAAAAAATCTTGAAGCTCAAGTAGTTGCATACAAAATATAAAATATGTACCTGAAAGAGATGGAGTGATTTTCTCCTTAAGGCCGCTTCCTTGTGTTATGTTGCTGGTTGTAATGTTGTATAGTTTCACTAAAGCTTTGAGTATTTATAAGAGGGGGTGTTGTTATCTTGATGACTTGATGCAAGAGATGACAATATTATAATGACTCGTGTTTAGAGTGACCTAAGCGCCCGCCACCCTTGTGTTTTCGAATTTCAAACGTGCAAAATATATACAGTATGATTCTTCTACTTAAATTTGGTGTTTTGTTAAATTAAAAAATAAAGAGCCAAGATTGAAACAGAGGTCCAAGAAATTACTAGTGGCTCTTAAAAAGTTTAGGAGCTTCTTCTCTTTTCTCTAATTTTAGAGTCTACACATAGCCATTAACTAGTTTTTATTAATAAAAAATTCATTTCATTCAAGTTATTCGTTACTTTTCTCTATCTTTTTGTCATGGTAGGATCCAAATATGAATAAAAAGATGAAATCGAAAGGAGATATAAAAATATTGTTGAAGTTAATCATGTTAATAATATATACAAATAGGAGTTTAATTATTTATATAATATTTAGGATCAAGTAGGATACTTGAAAATGATTTTACAGCAATAATATAAAATACTTTAATATTAGTTGAGTCATGAGCATGATGAAATGCAAATAAAGTCAAGTAAACTGTCAGTCAATAATGGCTACTCCAGCACTCCCCTCCCGGTCCTTTTTGGCAGCTCTTTCTTATTAGATCATGCATTGGCAGACCCTTGGATTAGTAAGGAGACTACATTTTGCAAAATGTTAAAGTCGGACGAAATAGTTGCATAACCAAGAAGTACTTATGTGTGCAAAAGAACTGCTACTATTTACTCACGAGATAACAGCTTTGAATTTTAAGATTTATCTTTAGAATTTACAGTAAAAGTAATTAAATGTTACTCCCTCAGTCCCGGCCAAATGTTTACATTTGGTCCGGGCACGGAGACCAAGGATAGTGGGTGTAATAGTGATTTTATTGTTAAAATAAATGAAATAGTGGGTGTAATAGTGTAAAGTGTTGAAAAAGTGGAGTGAAGTAGTGGATGTAATAATATATTTATTGTTAAAAGTTACTATTTTTAGTAATGTAAAGAATTGGGTGGGACGTCCCAAAAAGGAAAGTGTAAAAAATTGGTTGGGACGGAGGGAGTATATTCTATCGTACTATTTAGCTATCATACATTCATACATTAAATTATTACTGTATTATACTATTGTGGTGTAGTTCGGTGTAATATTTAAATTCCCTTCAAATAATTGAAGGAATGTTTGATTTGACACAAATGTAATAAAAATAATACTCCTTTTCAGTTGAAAATATACGAGTAGATCAGTGGCGTGCTCAGTGCTGTCTCTAAAATTTTTTGTCTGAGGTCTGTTTTTTCTCACTCATGCATTATCTACTCCAAAATGAATGTCCAAACAAGGTCTTATTATTGCTTTAAACATTACCCTTCACTCCTCCAATCAGTCAGCGGCGTGCTGTAAATTCAGCTTTGGCGTACCAATTATTATGTGCATGACCTGAGAGTCTTGACTGGTGAATGTTGCACATGACATGACCACAACTTGTCACTATTCATACAAATATTTCTACAAACTTTCATCTTGAAATTCCATATAAATGCACCAAACACCATAACAACATTAGCAAAATACAAAGCCAATCAAGACATCTTAAACTTGCTAGCTTTGTATCTGCAACACACCCAAATTCAAAATGGGTAAAGGCGGACGAATGCCTGTAAACACTGATCAAGAACAAATAGCTGATCAGAAATTAATTCGTCGCGTTCCTCATCAAAAACCACCATTTACGATATCTGATATCAAGAAGGCTATTCCACCACATTGTTTCAATCGCTCGATAATTCGTTCATCATCTTACCTATTTTTCGACCTGATCGTTTGTTTCCTCCTATACCACTTTGCCACAAACTACATTTCCCTCCTGCCCACACCCCTCTCCTACCTTGCATGGACGGCCTATGTTTATGTCCAAGGTTGTTTTATGTTCGCCGTATGGGTGGTGGCACATGAATGCGGTCACCAAGCCTTTAGTGACTATCATTGGCTAAATGACACTCTTGGCTTTGTTCTACATTCTCTTCTCCTTGTACCTTATTTTTCTTGGAAAATTAGTCATCGTCGCCACCATGCAAACACTAATTCTCTTGACCGGGATGAAAATCATGTCCCGAGATTCAAGAACACAATAAGATCATATTACCATCACTTCAACAACCCTCTTGGCCGAACCTTCATCATTGTATTCACTCTCATTTTAGGATGGCCTTTATACTTGATTGTGAACATAGCTGGACGATCATATGATCGCTTTGCATCCCACTTTGACCCCTACAGTCCTATCTATTCCAAACGTGAGCGTGCTCAAATTATATTGTCCGATATCGGTGTTTTTGCAGCTGGCTATGGCCTATATCGAATTGCTGCAGTCAAAGGACTTTCATGGGTCTTCCTAATCTATGGAGCTCCATTACATGTAGCAAACGGATTCCTCGTGATGATAACTCTACTGCATCACACTCATCTTTCTTTGCCTCACTACGATTCGTCCGAGTGGGATTGGTTGAGGGGAGGTCTGGCAACTGTGGACAGGGACTATGGAATTTTAAACAAAGTGTTCCATCACATTGCTGATACTCATGTGCTCCACCATCTTATCTCTAGCATCCCACATTATCATTCCCAGGAGGCATCCGAAGCCATCAAGCCCGTCTTGGGGGATTATTATCACGATGATGACACTCCATTTTATAAGGCTATGTGGAGAGAAGCTAAAGAATGTCTCTATGTTGAGGCTGAGGAGGATGGTGACAAAACCAGTGGTGTCTACTGGTACAAAAATAAGCTCTGAGTTACGGAGTACTAAACTCAGATCATTCGAGTTGTATGCTCTGTAAAAACTACATTATGTATTTCCCCTTCAGGCTAGCTACATTCCTTTATAAATTTTCATTATTACAGACACTGTGTGTTCTAACATGAAACGACTTAATTAATTGGAATTCATATATGGTGGGATCAACCTGAGAACGACCCACTATAAAAATCAAACGACCTCCATGATCTCTCAGTATTTCATTAATCCAATACTGATGAATTAGTAAAAGTGTTGAACAATTTATCTATATTTGTAATATGGATGCCTTTAAAGCTGATTGTTAAAACTGCAAATGTATGTACCCATTTTGGTTACAAATCACTCTTCTGGAAACACATTTAATCTAGCTAACAAACCCCCTGCTTCTTGATTAAAAAGAAGTTGAAAATTAGAGCCATGGTCCTCTGCTTCTTGATTAAGAAAAAGTTTTAGGGTCAGAGCCTTATTCGCAAGGTTAGACAGCCATTTGTGTCCGAAACAGGCCACAAATCGAAGGAACCATAAAAACCCGCTTAATTCGATTTGAAAATTTTCTACTCATTATAAAAAAGTTTAAGCCCACAAACACACAATCACTGCTATGAAAATTTGATTTTTAAACAGAAAAAACTCTCTTATAACACCAGGGGAAATGTATACAGTACATAAAACCAGCACGATACAAATTAAAGAAAATTTCACATTCCACAAAGTTCGTACTAAAAAGCATCCCAACATTTATTATTCTTATTCATGTTCTGAATGAATAAGTACTCGCGGATGCTTCATAATGTGCCATATTTTCAGAATGCCAAGCCATTGTATCTTTACATACGGATGATGCATCGGAGGCCTTCACCTTTGAGCATCAGATCAAAGGCCTTGTTGATTTCAGCAAATGGGACTTCGTGAGTGATAAACTTCTCCAGTTCAAGTTCCTAAAATAAGATACACTCATACATCAGACTATGTACCAAAAAATCTAAACTTTTATTAATCGTATACCGTCTGAAGAAGTTTACCTTGTTCATGTATTTTTCGACCACAGATGGAAGGTCTGAACGAGGTTTGTAGTTTCCAAAGAAACTGCCCTTCAGAGTCCTTTCACTCAGCAAATTCATAGGGCTAGTCTTAAAGACAGCATCTTTATGTGGAACCCCCACAAGCACAGCAACACCCCAGCCCTGAAATAATAATTTGTTGAAGTTTAATGTCCCGGATGCAAATATTTACAAGAGTTTGCATGATCACAGATACATAAGCATGTCATATAAATGTGTAATAGGTTGGAGAATCTCAAAAGAAAACATACATCATGTACACATTCAAATGCTGAAATCATGGCATCTACATTTCCGGTACACTCGATACTTCTGTCCACTCCTCCATTGGTCATTTCAGCAATCACCTACACAGTGACACAGAAAAGAACATTTAATTAAAGAAAAAAAACTATATGGAAGGGCTTTGTAGGCAAAATGTCATATTACAACAAACCTCTTGAACTGGTTTTTGGTAGTCTTTTGGGTTCACGAATTCTGTCACACCAAACTTCTTTGCTGTATATACAATATAAATTATGTCATTAGTCATTTCTTTACTGCTAGAATCCATGTTTCATAGATAATATAATTACACGCTGTAATTTCTAGCTTACCAGACTCAAATCTGTTTGGATTCAGATCAACACCAATAATTCTAGAAGCCCCAGCAATTCTAGCTCCTTCCGCGGCCTAATAAAAGGAATGGAAATAAATTACCATATTACCAAACACGCAAATAAGGAAAAACTAAAGTGCTTGAAGAACAAAGGGCAAGAACTTACAGCAAGGCCTACAGCTCCCAATCCAAAGACAGCCACCGTCGAGCCCTTCTTAGGTTTTGCAACATTTAGAGTGGAACCCAATCCTGTTAAACAAAAAACCAAATATTAGAATGTGTATAGTAGAGAGATTGAGTTATAGCATATAAGCAAATATGCCACTTTCCTATCCATACCAGTTGAAATTCCACAGCTGAGGACACAAACTTTGTCCAGGGGAGCAAGGGGGTTTATCTTGGCAACACAGCCAACATGCATGACAGTGTACTCACTAAAAGTCGATGTTCCAACGAAGTGAAGGATGGGCTGGCCATTGATTGAAAAGCGTGACTTTCCATCACTGAGCATAACACCTCTATCAGTATTGATCCTGAGGAGATCACACATATTGCTTTCTTCTGATTTGCAATGTGCACATTCTTTACACTCTCCGGTGAAGACAGGGAGAACATGATCGCCTGGTGCCAAATCAGTTACACCCTCTCCAACACTCTCCACAATTCCTCCTGCTTCATGTCCAAGAATACGAGGAAAAACAGGGGTCTGTCCCTTGGCTTCCCAGAAGTAAACATCGGTGTGGCAGAGAGAAGTGAAGAGAATCTTGATACGAACTTCCAATTTCTGAGGAGGAGCAACCTCTATTTCCTCGATCACAAGTGGCTTCCCTGCTTCCCATGCTACAGCAGCTGTATATTGCAACAACAAATACAATAACATAAACAATAATCCCAAGCTACATAAATACACATTTAAATTCAAAAAAAATAATTAGAATATCGTTAACTAATGGTAATAAGCTACTACTAGCAATGGAATAGCCTACTACTACAGAGGGGCTAGCCTGAACCACCCAACTGTTAAAATATGTGATCGAGAAGAACTAGTAACTTAACGTATATCAGAACTCAGTCGGCTAGGGTCCACTTATATTCTCTTAATTTATTATGAATACGAAGGTAAATAAATGGACTCTCAACTCAAAATTAAAAATAAGCTTTCGAGTGATGATGAATTTGATAAATCTTTTCCTATCCGCTTAAGATTTTAGCAGAAGCCATAACTTACACCAACAGCGTAAGAACCACAGAGGGGCTGATCTTAAAGATCTATGAAAAAGTTTTAACCACAATAATAATGAAATTCTAACAAGTATTGCAAGATCAACATCATAATAAAAGATTTAAAAAAAGAAAAAAAAGGGTAGGGTGGTAAATAAATTTGATACCTTTGCAGCGAATGACTTGACCAGCAGTAGTTGCCATCTTTCTTACTGTTGATTATCAAGAAGTCGTGAACTGTTAAGTGAAACTCGGATGATTGAACTCTAATAGTGCTATGTTTATGTCGTGTACTTGTATGTATGTATGTAAGTATGTCTCTTGAGAAACTGTGAGATTATGATATGAAACACAGGTGTCCTGGTGAAGATATTTATATGTATAGAATTGGGAAAAACCAGGTTTTGACTTTTAACATTCAGACTTAAATGAAAAACCACAGGCTCCCTTGAGGATACCACACTTCCCAACTCTTTACAACATACGAGTAGATAGAGATGCACCTTATTCTTTCCTCGTCTCATTTTTTACTAGTATTATTTTTTCCTGCCTTGGTTGTAACCTGCGATATTTTTAATTTAATACTATATCCTCCTCCTCCTCTTTTTAATATGTAAATTAAAATATAATTATTATTTTAATATCTATATCAAATTAAAATTTAGATTCTAAGCTTTAATTTAATATAAGAATTAAAATTATATAATAAATATGATTATTATCTTTTATATTTTTAATATAATATATATGTTAGAAAATCAAATATCAATTAAAATTAAATGGAGCGAGTAAATCGTATTTTTATGGTTAAATTAGTTGAATCAAATTTTGTAATTGGAATATATGATCAATATAATTTGAGTGTGAAATTTTCATGATATATTATCAATCAACAATACTAAAATGAAGATATTAGTAATATTGAAATAAAATATTATATAAAAAAATATTTAGAAAAGAGAGAGTATTAGAGAAATCGAGAAGGTTTATTTTCATATGTTAGGGAATATTCCCAAGCAAGCATGTTCCTAAACCATGTGCACTAGAATAGTTGTATGAATTACTGTATGGTGGATCTCAATAATACCGTCCTGGTTTTAGTTGGTGGTTTTTAGTTCTTTTACTCTATTTCAAAAACAGAACTGCCTAAACAATCTTTGATACTGCCATACTTTCCAGCTCATAGTATTCTATTTTGTTTGGAGTCCAATAACACAACAAGTGTTTTTGAGAGTCTGCTCCAATATGTGGCACTAACTTCTCCGGTTTTTTCAGATTTTCATCCCCTCGTTCTCTCGTCATCTCTTCTATTTATTTTTCAGTTTTTTTAATAAAATTAATATCTAATCTTTTTTAAGTAAGATTTTATTGGATATTTTGTTATCAAATTTGTTAGTTGTGCTCATCTTTTTGATATATTAGTGTGTTATATTTTAATATTTTTGTGTGTCTTGTTACGAGTTTTGTTAGTTTTTCTGAAAATGATTTATATATTATTTTGGAGATATATAAGATTCGCAACGAATTTGGGACCGTTGGTGTATATTCCAAGAACTCACCTTTTATAATAAAAAATTATTCATATTTTGGGGTATTTATTCCTCCAATATCAATTGATGTAACCGATAGTTCTTAACATTAGATTATGTGAATGTCAATTATGATGCTACTAGTTTCACAGCGGGTGTAAGTTGAATTGCTCAGGATGTTATTGTAATACTTTTGATTAAAAAAATTGGATATTCTATGTGTTAAGCGATCTAAAAACAAAACAATTGTTATCTGTTTAGCTCATTTTTTTTATTTTACAATCAAGTTGTAGTTGACAGTTCATGGTTTATCCCGACTGAATTCCAATATTTTAATGAATTTTTCGCTTTACGTCAAAAAAAAAGGTAAAGATCAGATAAAATTATACGGAGTATAAACTTTTTACTTGCCGACTAGTTATATCGGTATTGAAACAAAGAGAGGTCACATTTATTGAATTAAAAACATATTTACCGATCATTTATCGTATATAACAAAATAAAAATATTTATATGAAATTATTTTTTAATTTTAAAAAATTGTAGGAAGCGATAATTTCATTATTTTAATATTATTTAAAAAATATATATATAATTTAGAATGAATATTAAAATTTTACAATTACCATGCTCATATATAATGATGACCTCTCGTTACAAATGATTCCTCCTAGTGAATGAGCTGCTCTTTCGTTGTTTACTTAAATTTTAACATTTATTAATCTTTTTATATATTATAAAAATTTATTTATACATTTTTAAAGATCATTTTAATTTAACATTTTATTATTATTTATTTTATCATAATTAATATTTTTAGTTATTTGTACAGTAGTATCTGAATTGCTTATGATGAAAATGGATACATAGAATTATGTTAAATTAAAGTAGTAGTAGTAATTTTATAAATATTGTTAAACGTTATGAGTGTTGTAGATGGGGGGTTGAATACAACTTTGATATTTTATCACTTATCTTGCTAACAACAAATAATAAGTAATAATATCAAACGACAAATACAAATAACAGTAAGCAATTTAAATGAAGAAATGTGTTTTATTTCAAAAATTAATTTTATTAATTTTTGTTTATGCTACAACTGACTGGAAGAAGTTTCCAGTTTCAACAGATACAATAACAAGAGATTGCTAGTGTTTCTATATTTGAGAAAAATTAAGCTCAGTTATATAAGAGAAAGTGTTTGTAAGATATGTATATTTATGCTAAGACACATATTTTACTTACAAGAGTACTTTCTCTTATTCAGTTAATTAATTAATTAAACAAAAATATGATTTAATCAAACTAACAACGATAAAAATTCTATGATTAATTATTTTAATATAGAAGTGGGAGCTAAAATAATAGACACTAGTTTTCTAAATATTATAAAATCTAAATTTATATTACGTAAATATCTATCACTTTTATTACGTATATATTATAAAATTTAAATTTATTTTACGTAAATATTATTTATAAAAATTTATTACTACTTTACAAAATATATAATTATTTTCTTTAGAGAGCTCACTTAAATTTCCAAAAAACTATCTTATAAAAGAATAAGTGTGTTTCTGATGAAATAAAGAGGGATATTCAATATAGCGTATACTTTAAAGGATAAAATAGAAAATAAAAAATATATATGCATGCTCTATTATAGAGCGTACGTACGCTCTATAATAGAGCTTATGATCAATTTTTTTCCCTATCTTAGCCGTTAATTTATTTTTTTAATGGTATGAGATAAGTTGGTTGGATATCAAAAGATATTCAACTGTGGCCGGTGAACATTTTCTTAAGTTAAATTTTAATATTAAATTTTATTTTTAATTTTATGATATAAAAATTGTTGAACTTCCTTTAAAAAATAAAAAATAGATATTTTTTCTAATTCGAACATAATCGTCTAAAATGCAAGGGACAAATGCGAGGTTTTAATTTCGTTGTCGAGTGTCGACCACACGGCCCACACCACACTCTCAGAGTCTCAGACAGTCAGCCTCTCAGGTCTCAGCTGATTCCTACGACTATTTTCTTTATTTTGAAATTGGATGTCTCACTCTCAACTGCCCACTTATTAACTCAATTATTTTATATAGTGAACATATATATAATTTAATGCACAACTATGGAGTGGCAACTATACATATTAGGTGAGTGCGTGAGTCGGTTCGACTCGATTTTTAAATAAAATTGGAACCGAAATCATATATCTTCGATTTTAAAAATAAAAAACTATAACCGTAATCGACCCATCAATTTCGGTTTCGGTTTTAAAAGTACCGATTCGATTTTGATCGGTTCGATTTCGATTATAAAATAGAATAAAATAAAAATAAATAAATAAAATGTAATTAATTAAAAAAATTGTATATATAAATTTGACACAAATTAAATTAAAATTTTCAATACAATTTTCCTGAGGTGTGAGGCACAGAAACACAGGGGCAGTGAGAGAGCTAGAAACAGAGGCAGTGAGAGAGCTACTACACTGAGTGACTATTGTCACTTATGAAGTTGTAGGAATACCTAATTGTAATAACCTAATTAAAAGCTACCTCACTTATGTCTAATTGTGTTCCACGGGACCTACGCCCAAATTACTTATACAAAACAATATGCATAAGCCTAAATGGCTAAATTTAAAAATATCATATATTTAATTATTTACATTTTAAAAAAATTCATATAAAAAATTTATTTATATATTTAAATTAATAATCGGTTCGGTTCAGTTTTTCTCGGTTCGGTCAAAATCAATAACCGAAACCGAACCATTAAAATCGGTTCGGTTTTTTATTTTCGATTTCAGTTTCGGATCGGTTTTCCTCGATTTTTATCGGTTTTGGTTCAGTTTCGGTTTTAATTCAATTTTTTCTCACCCCTAACATATATGACATAATAGGATATATGCTAAGTTCACCAAAAAAACCCTGTGATATAAGGGACTCCCTTCGTCCCCTTTTAGTTGTCTATTATGGAAAAAATAGCCTCTAATTACTTGTCCTCTATTTTCAAAATAATTTTATAAAGACTTTTTCAAATAATACCATTATATTACTATTTTCAATATTTGACTAATTGAAATATACAAACTATTCATTTAATTCAATACAATTATGAGTGATAGTCATATAAACAAGTTATGAAATTAATATTTTTCTTAAGATTTGTATTTTTTTCATAAGGGATAACTAAAAGTAGATGAAGGGAGTAACATTTCTAAGATTTTTATATAAATAATGATAAAATCTAATATAAGATCCATTTAGAGTCTTCATCTAAAATCTTAAAATTTTTGATGAGCTGATTACTGAACATGGTATTAAAGTTCGGTTGGCGGGAGGTTACAAATTCGACTCTCTGTTACCCTCAATATTCTCACAATTTATAATAAACACGAATGCAAAACTATGCCAAAAAATGGGTGCCCGTGATTTCTTTCTACCATATCGTTAATAGCAGGTTGGTTACACCTACAACCGAAATGGATACCGAGCGTTTCGTGGTTCAAAAATGCTTAATCTCGTCTCAATCCTTGGCTTGGACAGGGCATTTAATACATGTGACTATTCCTGCATCCAGAGGGGAGTAAGTTTGGTGGAATAATTTCACTCTTCAACTAAAAAATGAGATCTCGAGTGAGGGAATATTAAAATAAAATATAATATCCATTTAGGGAAAAAACAGAAAATTTGTTCTTCCTCTAGCACCTTAACAACGTAAAATTTTAGATGAGCTGGTTACTCAACAAATAAATATTTGGACTCCCACATTTTATACCCCAGGAAAATGTATTAGACTGTGCATGAATTCACCATATTACAACTTTAGAAAATAAGAATAATATCAGAAATTTTCAAGATCCAACTTGTAGAAACAAGTTTTACATAATAAAATTATTCTTTCATTTTACAGATGAAACTATTACTAAACTATTACTCAACACAAATGTTTGATAAGGTGCCCTCATATATCTTCATGTCATGCCATTGAATCTTTCATCACATACGAATTATGCATCGGAGGCCTTCGCCTTTCAACATCAAATCGAACGCCTTGTTGATCTCAGCAAATGGGACTTCATGAGTGATGAACTTCTCCAATTCAAATTCCTGAAACATACGTACATTGATTCAAATATTAGGTATAAACACACACACACACACACACAGATGCCAAGTATTTGCCTAGGCCACAATCCAATGCCTGGTGAATTATCGACGAATGAGTGTAGAAACGTGAGGAGGTTTACCTTGTTCATGTATTTTTCAACAACAGATGGAAGGTCTGAACGAGGTTTGTAATTCCCAAAGAAACTGCCCTTGAGAGTCCTTTCACTCAACAAATTCATGGGGTTAGTCTTAAACACGGCATCTTTATGTGGAACTCCCACAAGAACGGCAACTCCCCAGCCCTGAAATGGTCATTTGTTTAAGTTAAACTGTCAAATATGATATTTTTTGAAAACTTGCATGACTGCAGACTAATAAGCATGTCATATATTCGGAAATTCTCTACAGAAAACATACATCATGTACACACTCAAATGCTGAAATCATGGCATCTACATTTCCGGTACACTCGATGCTTCTATCCACTCCTCCATTGGTCATTTCTGCAATCACCTACACAGATAAAAACACTTCATTAAAAAAACATGGAAAAACTATTTACAAGGAGGGGATTTGTAGGCAAAATGTTACAGTATAACAAACCTCTTGAACTGGTTTTTTGTGGTCTTTTGGGTTCACACACTCTGTCACACCAAACTTCTTTGCTGTACATACAAATATTAAATTACAATATTAAGTTATCTCATTAGTCATTTCTTCACTACTATAATCCAGTCATATATGATTGTTCATAGCTTACCAAACTCAAATCTGTTTGGATTCAGATCAACACCAATGATTCTGGAAGCCCCAGCAATTCTAGCTCCTTCTGCGGCCTAATCACAAGAAAGAAAATAAATTACCATATAATTAGACATCGGGAAACAAGGAGAAACTACAGGATGAATGGTCGAGAACTTACAGCAAGGCCTACAGCTCCCAATCCAAAGACAGCCACCGTCGAGCCCTTCTTAGGTTTTGCAACATTTAGAGTGGAACCCAATCCTGTTAAACAAAAAACCAAATATTAGAATGTGTATAGTAGAGAGATTGAGTTATAGCATATAGGCAAATATGCCACTTTCCTATCCATACCAGTTGAAATTCCACAGCTGAGGACACAAACTTTGTCCAGGGGAGCAAGGGGGTTTATCTTGGCAACACAGCCAACATGCATGACAGTGTACTCACTAAAAGTCGATGTTCCAACGAAATGAAGGATGGGCTGGCCATTGATTGAAAAGCGTGACTTTCCATCACTGAGCATAACACCTCTATCAGTATTGATCCTGAGGAGATCACACATATTGCTTTCTTCTGATTTGCAATGTGCACATTCTTTACACTCTCCGGTGAAGACAGGGAGAACATGATCGCCTGGTGCCAAATCAGTGACACCCTCTCCAACACTCTCCACAATCCCTCCTGCTTCATGTCCAAGAATACGAGGAAAAACAGGGGTCTGTCCCTTGGCTTCCCAGAAGTAAACATCGGTGTGGCAGAGAGAAGTGAAGAGAATCTTGATACGAACTTCCAATTTCTGAGGAGGAGCAACCTCTATTTCCTCGATCACAAGTGGCTTCCCTGCTTCCCATGCTACAGCAGCTGTACATTGCAACAACAAACACAATAACACAAACAATCCTCACTTGATCACAAGCTATAACATAAATTGATTAAATTCAAAAGCGCTCAGTTGTAATAGATTTTACGATATAGTATTACCTTTGCAGCGAATGACCTGACCAGCTGTGGTGCTTGACATCTTTGTTACAAATGAAAATTTAAGATGATCGAACTTTGTGTCTTGATATGAAAATAGTCTATGGGTGCAAATAATATGATGAGATATTGAGATACATATTTATACTCGAGAAAAATGAGATATTTTTATGGTGGACTGTTTCTAATATTAAATTCTTAAACGTATATTATTATTACTAGAAAACTGTGGGCAAAATAAAGGTGATTTGTGGCCATGACTTTCTTTTAATCAGGAATTCAGGATGATGAAAACCACTACAGTAGCTTTTACCAAAACCAGAATCCACTGTTGGGTTTTTTTCACTGTTTGCTTGTTTTTTTTACTAGCCGCCTTACTGAGTCGGCAGTCGGCACCGTGAATTAAGGAGTCAACTAATTTCTTTTCACAACTTATTTTTATCGAAAGATTTTTTTAAGAAAAAATAAAATACTTTTTTCATAATTTAATTAAGTCCTCTCGGTTATTTATATAAAAAGATAACTTCGTTTACAAATTACATGCAAAGTCAAACTCTGGTTACTAATAACAATAACAATAATATATATAAGATTAAAAAAACTATGTGAAGTTGGCAGGTTTGTATTGATAAATTTCCCTTTAAATTCTTGATTTGATAATTTTTTATAAATAAAATTAAGCCACGTAAATTATCATCCCTAAGCCCCAGCAACAACTTTGATATTTTATAAAAGTGAAACTAATAAAATAGCTTATGTAAATGTTGTAAAAAACAATAAACTCGTAAGAAATTGCTACTTACTGTGCTTCCTCTCTTTGGGGCGATTGGCGGGGGCTCTGCAGGGGGCGCGGCAGCCTTGTCAGCAGCCCTGACAAGCAACCTACCAGAACTGAAATTTCTAGAAGAATTACAAGGTGGGTTGAACTTGAACATCATCATCTTCATCGTCATCTTAGTGGTGGTGGTGGTGGTGTTGGTACTTGTAAAACTTGGTGTTACTACAAATCCACAAGCAGCTGATGCCATAAAGCAGCTAGCCATTGTCAGATGATAGTTCTTTTGTTTAGTCAAGAAAATGTTATGAGTGTGAATAATAAAAATAATATATGACAATGAGGTGAATCGCAAATATATCTTCTTGTTTATTTCTTGGAAAATAATGATCTGTTTTCATATTTGATTTGGCCAATAGCATGGTGCCATGTGTGTACCGTATCTCATTTAACTGGATAATGTTGTCAGCTTACATGTGTCATGTGTTGTACACTTGTATGTTTCTAATCTTTTTTTTTCCCTTTCGGATATATATATTTTATTTTGTTTGCTGTCCAAACTTACAAATGAGCTTCTGGGCCCATTCGTTTGATGTCTACACCACTGTCCAATGGCCGCCATTACAATGGCCCATATCCATAGAACTAGGTTTTTATATATTGTCATGGTCCAAATTGAAAACAACAACAGTCTATCGTAGTTGAGCCCACTTTAAATCCATCCTAGAGTCCAATTCTCGCAAGAGTTTAAGACCCATTGTTTTCTTTTTGAACAAGAAGAATATAAAGCCAACGAACTTTGTAAAATTGTGAACTCATGTAAAAAATATTATGTTGAATTAAATACATAATAAATTATTTATTAAACATTATTATATTTTTTATAATTAATATTATTTTCTTTATTACTAAAATAGTAATAATTTTATTAATTATAAATTTTATTAAAATAATAGAATCTCATTTATAATTTTCAAAATTATTATATATTATTATATATATTATTTTATTTTTTATATTTTAGTGGTGCACGTTTACTTAACAAAAAAGATTAAACACTTTATTATATATTAGGTCACTCTTTCCACTAAATAAATTAGAGCATAAGTACATAAAATACTAATGAATATATGTTGAATAACTTATTTAGATTTAAACGGGAAAAAATCATTAATTATAGTTAATTAGAATATTTTATAAGATAAATATTAAGTACTTTGAAATCATTTTTTTTTACTTTTTCCTCTGAAAATATTAAATTTATAATGTAAATAATTTTATATGTAATTTTAATATATATATATATATATATATATATATTTAAACGGGAAAAATCATTAATTATAGTTAATTAAAATATTTTATAAAATAAATATTAAGTACTTTGAAATCATTTTTTTTTTACTTTTTTCTCTGAAAATCTTAAATTTATAATGTAAATAATTTTATATGTAATTTTAATATATATATATATATATATATATAATTGATAGTTTAAACCATAATATATACTCGTAAATATATATTTTATCAGTTAAACGAAGTATGAAAAAAAAAACAATTGTCATATTTTTTGTTAATAAATTAACTATGAGCTTCCAACATGATATTTTTTATATGGTTGAAAAAAATAGATATTGATAAATAATATTTAACCGTGATTATCTTATTTTCATAATTTTATAAAATTTATTGGGTTTATATGAGAATAAATAAGTTTATAGGTTAAATTGCAAAAAAATAGAAAATTTGTTGAGTTTTTTGACTAATAACTTGTAGTTTTTTAGGGTACAAAATATAAGCTATCAGTATTATAAGCTACTTATATGGTATTCCAAACGAGGAAAAAATTATATAAACTTTTTACTTACCGACCAGTTATCATTATTAAAAGTTGAAACAAAGAGAGAGAAAAATGTTAAAAATAACAAGTTTTTAAGTAAAATTAACAAAGATAACAATTTTTGGGTGCATGACAATTTTTATCGGATGGAATACTCATTTGTCAGTTGGATATCTCATTTATATGAGATACCCAACACATAAATGCGTATTTAAAAAAATTAAAAAATATACATAGGTATGCATTTGTGAGTTAAGTATCTTAGGTATGATACCCAACTGACAAATGATACAGATACACAACTCATAAATGCATATCATATGTATTCTGAATACTTATTTCACAAATGCGTATTTAATCCTTTATTTTAAATCATCTTTTTCAGAATTTTTATTTTCATCAATTTTGTATGAAAAATCGTTATCTACCTCCTTCACCCAGAAAAAAACCCATGACAACTTGACTATTCTTTCTTTAAACTAATCTTATAAAAGATTAGTTAAGTATTATTCAACTGAATTTTAAATAGAACCATGCACTTATCTTTTGATTTGTTGGTTTTGATAATTGCATGTCTATTTTGTATTGCAAAACCACTTACGGTTTGGGTTTTGCCCTTTATTATTTTGTCTACTCGTTTCGTTTGACCGAAGGAATTTTAAACCAATTGAATTTATAGTTTTTGTTGTTTTGACAGGACAATTAAATTATAGCAAACAGACATAAATAAACTAGTTGTTATAGGCGAAATCATGGTTGTTCATACACTTTAAACCGACTAACTTGTTACTTTAAATTAAACAAATCAACCTAATAATTATTTTAAATAAAGGGTTAAGGAGTCAAAACACCCTTGTGGTTTAGGCGTGAGAACGGATAAACACTGTGGTTTAATAAGTCTCAAATAAGTCTTTCAAATTAAAATTAATGATTCAATATAGTCCATCTAGTTAATTTTTCTTAACTATGGTTAGAAAATTATTATATTTATGTATATTGTGATATTAATATTTTAAAAATATATCAAAATATTCTAATTTTAATATTATGACGTTAATATTCATGTATATCGTAACAATATTGTTACACGAAAAAATATATCAAAAAAAGTTTATATTTTAATTAAAACTTATCTTTAAATAAAATATATAAATTTTATCTCTTTTAAACACGAACACATATAAAATATGTGAAAAATTATATAAAAGTATTTCTACACAAGATTATAAATAAATTAAAATCATAGATATAAAAATAAAAATAAATTATAATCATATAAATACAATATTAAAGTAAAAACAATAAATATTAAAAACAAATTCGTACATTATACGAAATGTAAGAAATTTTACATATTTGTCTATATATATCTATATATGTATGTAAGCAAGTGTGTGTGTTTTTATGTATTATAATTTAATATTAAAATATCACTCATATTTAGTTAATTATTAAAAAAATATAAATATTCGTCGAGTAAGTAGAATTTAAAAGTAAAATACAAATTAACGTGTAAATGTTTAAAGTTAAAAATTAATAGTTAAGTAATAAAAAAAGTATATACATATATTAATATTGGTTAACAACTTATTTATTATTTTATAGAATTATTTAATAAAAATCAATTATATAAAAAACATTTTAATTTATAAATAATAATGTTATTAATAAAAAAAATAATATAAGATATATATGTATATATATTTATATTAATGTAATTAGATATTTAATAATATTTTTAACCATAATTAAGAAAAAATAATTAGAGGGACTATATTTAACTATCAGTTTTTTTTTGTTCTAACACCACCACACTGCGATTCTGCGATTTTGAAGGCAAAACAGGGGCGATTTGTTGGTGTTTTGAAGCTTCAGACAACGAGGTTTGTCTACTTTTGTTGTGTTGTATTGTATTAGGTCTGATTGAATTGTGTTGTGTATCATTGAGTGATTGGTTTGACATGATATTGTTTATTTTCCTTCACTGCACACCAACTATTTGAGTAAATGCTTGAGAGAAGTGTGTTTTCTTTTAGCTATGAATTTTGTTTTCTGCTGACGGGAGTTCTGTTTTCCGATTTTCCGTGCTTAAAAATCGCGAAAAGGACGATGTCGTTTTATTATTTCTCAGTTGTCGTTTAATGGAAACAGTCTTTCCGCACTTAAAAATCATGAAAATACAGTTTTTTCGTGTTTTTTAACCACGGAAATGAATAATTTTTTTAAATCTGGATCGTCCATGATTAATCCAGCAGCTGCAAAGTGAAATGTTGTTTAACTGGTTCTTGACATGACCAAGACCCGTAAAAAAATTTATTAATGCATAAGCCATATAACAAAGGGGCTTCATAAACATTGACTATATGAGATATTTTAATCCTAGAAATGGTATCCCACGGCCCACAACTCCAAAAACCTAAACTACAAGTTCATTAACAAAGTGTATTAAATCATTGTTGACTTGTTGTCATTAGTAGGATTAGCAAGCACAATTATGATGATAGTGTGTACTATCGAATCAAACCATTTTCTCGTGCGAAGCAAGATCGTTCAACTTGCATGAAACTAGAATATCGACCAACTAGCTGTGTGTTAAGAAATTAAACCATCTAACTGAATATAAAAAGGCAACTACAGGAATTGTAGTATTAAATTTGTAGCATGTGATTAAAAAGTATAAATATAAATTTGTCTTTCATCCTATAAATAAATTCAAACGGTGATAAAGACCACCGAAGCCGACTTAGCTCAGTGGTAGAGCGCGTGACTTTTAATCCCGTGGCCGTGGGTTCGATCCCCACAGTCGGCGTTGTGCATTTTCTTTTAATCTTTTTTCCTCTCTCGTCTATGTTTTTTCATTTCTATTTGTTTTCCCACTTTTCAAAGTTCACTTTTACGTCTTCATAATCCTTAAAAATCTTTGCCTACGTTTTCCGTACGCAATCTCTTCATTCATTTTACTTATTTATTTCATTATTAAACTAACTTGTTAAATAATTCAAGGCTCAAGCAATTACACGAAGAGTTTCTGCCAAATTAATGAAAACTAGGAATCATTCTTTCAGGGATGAACATCCAATTTATTTGTGGAAATAATAATTCATGTAGTGGACATAGTAAAAATGTTTCATGTTTGTTCCCTGTGCATGGTGAAGCATATTAAACATGTTTGCCGTTCCCACGCCTGTCTAGTGATTTTAAACAAATTACAACTAAATTGTTCTTAAAAAATGATAAAAACGGACTAATAAAATGTAATCTTCTAATTGGTCACCTCCTGCAATTGAGAATATTGTTTCCTACAAAATGATAAAAATGGACTAATAAAATGTAATCTTCTAATTGGTCCCCTCCTGCAATTGAGAATATTGTTTGACTTGTTTCCAATGTGATGCTTTTCAAGAAATTCACAACATTTCTGATGCATTGATTAGGAATAGGAATCCAGTTCTATAAGCAATGGACTATGCTTGTTTAGTTGTGTTTGTGTGTACACTATGTGAATGTATTCAGACAGTCTGATATACAAATTCAGAAAAACCGCGGTATATCAGTGTATCAGCAATAGGTGGGAAAGGGGATAAACATATTCCTGTAACACCTTGGGTTTTGAGGATTATGGTTTGGCGCACTACGGCACAAACCAAAGTCAAGCGACGCTGAGCTGGGTAGCGGCGCGCACTTGTGTACAGACCAGCTGTAACACCTTGGGTTTTGAGGATTATGGTTTGGCGCACTAAGGCACAAACCAAAGTCAAGCGATGCTGAGCTGGGCACCATTGACAATAACATGGGCGCCATGGGTTTTTGAGATATTGAGTTGACTTGTGAGCTAATTATATGTGGGCAAAACACTTAGTTGGGAACTGAAGCTGAAGTCCAACTGTCCAAGTTGGTTAAGTCAAGGCATGGGTTGGGACATGTTTTGGGGGAAAAGGAGAATTTGACAAGTGTAGGCACCAAATTTGGCTGTAACTGAAAAGATATATGTATATATGTATATATATATATATATATATATATATATATATATATATATAAGCTGTGTATGTTGACAGTAAGTAGTAACTGCTTAACACCTCGGGAAATCACGGGGAGCAGTTGACACATGAGCGCTGGGCAATTGTGGAACTGCCAGGCGGTAATGGAAACTTCCCAAGTTCGATAGGCATTTTATATATGTAATCTATATCCAGAGACAAGTCATAGAATTCTGTACTTGTAATATTATATGTAGGCAAGTCTGAAAGCATGCTTGGTTATTATCCTTTATATTTATGGTAATATAAAGTTGGATTGTGGAGCTCGTAAATTCTGTGTGTTTTACATTTGCTTGGTAATTAAGCACACTTGCACACACGAGGCACTTGATGTTGCACTCTTGGTTTTTGGTTATTCCGCTGCATAATTGATTTGGGGTTGACTAGGCTAACTAGTTCTGATAGGTCGACAGTTTGGCGACAAGTATCAAAACTAGGCCGCGCAGGTTTCAGTTTAAGGCGAAAAATTAACCCTGTGGCACCAGCCATCTGCCTGCCAACCTTGAGATCAGAAACAGGGGCTAGATTTGTATTTCTTGGCTGCAGAGAAGCTGGCTAATGAGCCAAAATTGCCCGAAATGAAACAAAAAGCTATCTCGCCTCGGCTCATTCCAGGGGAAACAATTGTTTTTTACTTTTTGTAGATATGGTGACAACAAGATTAGTATTAAGTTTCTTTGGGTATTCCCCTTGAACATCATGAAAGATATTTTTGTATTTGAAATGAGACAACAAAACCAATTGCCCGTCCAAGCTCTAATAGATATGAAAGCACACGATTTAACATTCCACAACATTACAAACGCCAAAACATCTGTGTCATCTTGTCAGGTTCAGCAACTTAGAGGGGAGACTCAGCTAAGAAACTCACTATTTTGTTCAACAGATTCAATCCAAATACAGTTTCTTCACAGTTGACTTTCACAGTTGCATTAAGTGGTTCAGAGCAATTACCTCCAAGGGTAACGGTGATCAAACAAGGCATGGAGTTGCTCAGAATCTCACAAGTGAACCGCAAGCACAAACCTGACACATCATCATGGTTTGTAGTAACAGGCATGTCCACCGAAACAAGAGATAGATTTGCATTACTAAGCATCTTTAATCCCAGAGTTTCACATACAACAAGAAACTTGTCTTTTACCAGAGAGATTTCACCCTTGTCATCTTTCAGCTCCCTCACGTGATCTATAAAGGTACAACTGTTGCAAATGAATAGATAACATTAAGGTCCAAGAGTGACAACATTTAACTTTAATTATGAAGTGAGATCAGCAAAAAGACAAGAAAAATTCATCAACTCATTTGAACTCAGATCACAAAGAAAATGCTCTGCGCACACATTTGATAAACCTAGCTTCAGAGGATTCAGTTTACCTTTTTCATATATTTTGGTCTTTTTCTTTGCTCAATGGAAAGAAACAGGCAGATTATATATCCCCAATCCTAACCCACTAACAGCAGTGAATGGAAGACTATACAGTCTAATATACCACTCAATACAAGTTGCATGTTCAAAAGTAAAAGAAGCTGTTATCTTTATTATGGTGCCTCGGTATACCACTCAATACAGTCCCCTGTATTACACTTGTGCAGTGTTCAAGAAAACTGCTCAATGGGACTGAAAAATCTCTTTCAAGCTTTACAACTTTATAAATTTTTACCGTTTTCTTCTCTTCTTCTACCTTTGTTTTAGATAATCCAGAATTTCTAATTTATAGATAATATGTTAAACAATGTCTTAGACAACATACACACGCATACTGATATAAATTAAAATAGTTCCAGTTAGTACCAAATTAGCAAATATAGTCATCGCAAGCAAAATACACACACACACACATGTATACTAGAACGATAAGAATGATAACATGTAACCAGACAACTGACCTTCTATTGTATTCAAACATCCCACGGAGTTGAGCTTCCTTCTTGAAGAATTCTTTATCATCCATTGGCAGTGGTTTTACAAAGTATCCAATGTCAGGCCACAACTTAACAGGAAGTTTCAGTCCACTGCATCGTAGAACTAGCTTTACAGGCAAGAGATGATGATGGAAATGAACCTCCAAAATTTTCTTTGTAGTTCGACCAGGTTCTAGGTAAGGGATTTCTTCCATAGAAACTAAAGTTTTCGCATCATCGTTATGTGGTGTTGAGGAACTGCATATAAAGATAAAAATATGCGAAATAATCAAGTGGCTAAGATGTAAACAAAAGTTATTGGTGTCACAATATATCATCTGATTAAACCATCAATTTCAAACGAGTTCAAGCAAAGAAATGCCGAAACACTAATTATAATAATTTAAGGACTTGGTTCAAACACAAGGAAAGCACAGTCCTCAATGAAATAGAGGTAACATGTAAATTCTTGCTGAACAAGTAACTAATTGCGCATCGAAAATATAAATTTGCTTATCAGAAACAGAAAGAAAATAAAATTTAACTTTTGTGACACTTTCCTTCATACTTGTAACTTGACTTTAATGTCAAGTAACCATGCATAACTCGCCTATGAAGGACTTGTCGCCACAAATATGAATACGCATGTGTACATACATAATTTCCAGCTTAAGAACTCGATGAAGTTAAACATGAAAATAAGATGTGATATGAACTTCAGACTTGATCCACAAAAGTTTTTTCTTTATATACATATTACAAGACCTATTAGTCACATGTTAACTGAAGTCACAGGTGTTCAAGTACGAAACACATAAAAACCTAGTTTAAGTAGTGGTTCGATATTTATTTTCGGCAGTTCACCGACCAATTAACCTAAATTGGTTCGATATTTATTTTATGCAGTTCGGGAAACATCTACATATGAAAGACACATAAAATGGATGAATGACATGTATGATGTAATCAAATTATAAGAGAAAAATTGCGGAAGAACCAAATATCCAAGAAAAGAACAGAAAAGGAAATAGACACCTATCAAAAGCATAGTAAGTGATCACCTTTCTTTTGTTCTCAGTGCTTGCTCTAAGTTATCTTGACTCCCTTCAGTATCCTCATCAAACAGCAAAATTTTCTCCTTAGGTTCAGCGGAACAATTTTTGAAGGATACTTCCAAACATACAAAACTGGATTTGCTTGACATTTCAGATGAGAACACATAATCTACCCTCAAACCATTTCCATTTACAGTATCCAAGAGTGTATACGATTTTGGTTTTACCCTCCCAGAGATAGCACCAATAGATATTCTGGCTGATGAATTCTGGAAACTTCTTGGCTCGGGAGCATTCCGGCTCGAATCAGGGCTTTCATCCAACCAAGATTCAAGAGCTCTGTTAGACATGAGCTCACCAAAATCATTAGGTCTGGATTGAGAATCATTCACCTCTGAATTTCCATTATGGTTTGCGTAGGAAGTATTACCAACATCTGAAAAATTAATTAATAACCCAGTGTTCTCGTTACCCTCATTTGCAGACCCACTCTCGTCACCAACATCACTGCCACTTGAGCCAGCAGTTTCAGAAACTTGAGAACCATCACTAGAGTTACTATCATCATTTGAAGAACCGGATGCTCTTTCAGAATCATCTACTCCATATGAATCACTGTGACTGCCACCCTTAATGATATTTGAACCAAAACTACCGTCGTCAATGGTCAAACTACATGGATCGGGTAAAGGATTATACCCTGGAGCTGCATGGAGAACTATCTGAGAAAGCGATCCCGGAAGATAGAACCGATAGTTATTTGGTTTAGTAGACATTGATTTAGGTTTTTCCAAAAAAATTCGTTCTGCTAGTAGACAAGACATGTTTTTTATTTCTGATGTACATTGTACTTCTTCCACCAGTTCAAAAGAACACATGTACTGTGAAAGAAGTATTTTTATAACACGAGCTCGGTCACGGACATCATAATTTATATCACATTTGGCAAGTTCAAGCACATAGCTTAAGAGTTTTTTTAGAGTACATAGATCATCCCCTCTTGCACATAATACGACCTGGAAAGGAACAAGTTTATGTATAAAGACAAGGTTTCCACAAACAAATTTTAGGAAAGAAAAGATACTACTGTAACACAAATATTGAAGGCTAATATAATACTTAATACATTTTCGACAACCAGATTGTAATTTGTAATTTGATACAGGGATATCTCGGAAAAATCCAAACTAATGATAAGAAAATCTCTTTCAGAGAAAGAGGGAGGAACCATTAATAGAATTAAACATCTTATCTTATCATAATCCAGTAAAGTTGGTATTTTTCTGATTCAGTACATAAATACATACATATACATATACAAAGAGAGTAAAGAAACGAAAGAAAATGATGAGCGTGAAATATGTACGACATCCCATTTCTACTAACTTGGAAAGACCAGAGATCTGTAAAGATGATGGTTTAGGCGTTTAGCTGCAGGAGGCAGAGTAAAGATGATGAAGGGAAAAAGATAAAGAAGAAATAAAGATGCACACAACTTCACAATCACAACAAAACCACAATTAACTTTCATGCTCCCGCATAGTGATTTAACTTGTGAAGAAAGTATCCATAATATCAAGGGTTCAACATTTTCGAATTTCTTACAAAAAGTTTTAAATTTGTAAAAATTTAAAATTAACTACAGTGATTTGATTGAGGTACTTAAAGAGTTAGAGGAATAAGATATAACAAACTACAAGGGGCCAACGTATGACCCTAAAAGCCAAAATGCTAAATATGATAAACAAATATATGATCTACGCTGGAAATTTGTTGGTAGATACTGATAATTAGGCAACTGTTCTGCACATTGTCAATTTATGATCTGCTTCAAATATACATTAAAGACACTGAAAAGGTTCTGTACCAATTTCGAAGCAGCTATTAGAAGTGACATCAATGTTACAGCTCAGATATGAGATATATTAATACGTAGATTCACACTTGATACTCTAGAGTAGAAAGTGAAAGAGATGGTGACTGACTCTTGAGTATTCAGCAATAAGCTACAAAAGAAGGGGAAAAGTAAAAATTAAATTACCTTAACAGCAGCATATATAATCTGGAGCTTAGTTTCTAGTGCTTCTTTAGTAAAGCAGTGAGCGAGATACTTAAGTACTTTGGTTAACATCTTTGGAAGAATGTGACCAGAGGAGTTGTACTCTCCCATCATACAGATAACCATGGCCCTCGCCGTGGGTACTTTGATTGAATCCAAAGCCCGCACCAGATGAACAATTACCTTGAGCGAAAAGAAAAAGATAGTGAATATCCATCAGCATAGTTTCGTTTATGAAAAAAAAAGTACCAAACTAGACCAATAAGAGAGTAATATAGGATAGAAGATTATTTGATAGCCTCTATACACTACATAGTACATACAGCTTACTCAGCAGTAAAATATGTGAGTTGGAACAAGCAACTCCAATAAACTAATATATAGATGCATAAATAATATACTAAATTATCTTTGCTAGTCAAATTCTTTATGTTGTATATTTATATACCTAAACTTCCACCTCCACATATCCTACTCGTGAGAAAGATGTACTAAGGTAAGGTCCTAAGGTTTACGTACACTTAACTTCCACCTCCACATGTCCTACTCATGAGAAAGATGTACTGGGTAATTTTGGTATATTCACAAACAAGGTTTCTTGAAGTTTTCAAATGCAATTGTGTCTCATAAAAACACACTCTCTCTAATTTTTAATATTTTTCGTTTGATTTTTCTGCACACATTTCAAAGTGCTTTGACAACATAGTTATAATTACTATTTTTTAATTTTTCTTTTTGTGAATAAAAATATGTAACTTATATTATAATTCACACAAATATATTTAAAAATAATAAATCTAACTATGCGGTCAAATCACTTTAGAATGTGTGCAGAAAAGTCAAATAACAAATATTAAAAAAACAGAGGGAGTACTTGTCTGGACATGGTTTATAGTTTTAATATGCCGTGTGCAGTGTGCCCTAGTAACTACACATGCCCACACACAAACAAACCCCTTCAGAATTATAATGTAAAAATATCTGACATACAAGCTGATAATAATTAACCTTCAGAATTATATGTGAAACGGACTCATGAGCACTGGAACAAGATCAAGTCAATTCCACCCTCTAAGACGACATACACTGCTGACACCGTTTAAACTACAACTACCTTAGTGCTTAGAGAGAGAATACATCTCATGACTTGGTGTACCTAGGTAACTAAGCTGGGGGCGAAAAATATGATAAGATATCGTAAGCTTAAATAGCAAGATTGTGTCAAGAAACCTTCTCATGCCTTGGTGGATCTAGTTTTATGATTGATCTGATCGATATGATTGCCTGTATTAAAACAATTGAATCTCCACCTGAAGACTCAGTCTCATTGTTCAAAGATTCTGCAATAGTTGAGCCTCAAAAAAATTAAGAGGAAACGAAAAACAATTCCCAAAAAAAAAACAAATTAATGAAAAGAAAACAAAATTACGAAACTATAGGTGACTTACTGGGTCTAGTCAAAGCTAGTAATCCTTCCAAACAGGTGTTAGCTACATTTGGAAGCCTTTGTGCACACAAACCTATAGCAGCTACAGTATCTGCTGCAAATCTTCTATCCGGATCTCTAACATAATCCTAGAAATAAAACAGAGTCAGCTTTGCTGCATGTGAAACAAACAAAAGGACTACGGGATAAGACAAACAGAAACAAGGAATCAGGATGCATAATTAGAAGTATCTGAATACGGTGGACACATACTGGCATACATAGCAGCCATAACAGAGGGTATCATGTTATTGGACTATTTGTAATGCATATTGATAAACCCTAGCAAACAGAACCACATATATCTCTATTCTCCCTTATGATGAACAGTTTTGGCATTTAGCTGCAAAAATCAAGAGCCATGGTTATACTACAATTTCCTATAAGCATATAACTATCTCAAGGTAAAAGACTAAAGGTTTTAAGAAAATCCAAATAAGTAGATTACTTGGAAAGGATGGAATAATATGTAAGTTGACACTGACACTGTCTTTTATGCTTACACTAGCAATCATCGTCCTTTCGTTGAATACAAATATAAATATTTAGGATAGAATAAAAAAACGTTGTCCCTAAAATAAACAAAGTACTTAGAGTTACAACTTACAAGCACTAGATTGACCAACTTGTCACAGAAAACACATATATGGCACAATATATCTTCCCAACTGCGGTGGCTTATTCTGACATCTACAATTAGTAGACAGTGGCATGCGACTCTTCACTGGCAGTCCCGTCCAGCAACACCAACTAATCATCTCTCCTAGACTACCCAAAACATGTCTCAAACTGTTTGGAACTGGTTACAGACATGTCTTTGAACACAACATTCGTAACCAACTGGTGTTTTGGCAGTTAAAACACAGTACATATAATGACAGAGCAAATACAAACAAATGTCATAATATGTTTTTATTTATTATAACCAGGCCTTGATGGAAACCAACCAATTTTTTATATTCCTTTGAACAGAATCAAAGAGAACCTTGACTTTTTAACTGCACTAGCACTGACAAATAATCAAATAATTCAGTAGTTGCCTCCGAGTATTGATATGGAGATTGAAGACGATCCAAAATTATTCATTACAGCCATTTAACATATATGAATTACCTGAAACTCTTGGAATATAACCGAGATAGAAGACTCCGTTGCAATGTTAGATAGTATCTCAAGTTTAAGGGCCTTTATTTGATATGTATCGGAGGAAAATATAAAGAAGTCTTCACTGTATGAAGCAAAGAGAGAGGGCATTGCTTTGGAAAACACTTGAATATTGCAGAGCACCTGCATTGACACATATACAAATGTATAAGCCAGCATTCAAGGATATTACTGTAAAAGTAGTGCTGATACATAGTGTCAAGATGTACAGTGGTTTAAACAAATATCTTTATTGAATAATCAAATTTTCCTTCGGGGACTTGGGATATCATGTTCTGCACCGCCAATGCTGTATTCTGCGCTAAAAAGTATTTAAATTGACTAGCATTTTATACACCAATTTCACACGTAGAAGACTCATACAACATAGTGCGAACATGAGAACTCAGAAGTAGGTCAACCACCATTATAAGTCTTCATAATACTAACAGAAATGCAATTAGAAAGCATGAAATATTAGATGTCCATAGTAATAGCAAACGTCTAACGAGTATCATATAAATCAAATCATTGACCCAGAAACTTTCATGTCACTCTATGACTGTTGTATCTAACTGAAGTAATATGATCCAGATATTGCCCATATAAAAATAAAAATAAAAATCCAAAGAAAAGGCAGAGCCAGTATGTAGTAAAATAAAACTAGAGCCGAAAAGTTATGGTCTAGGTAAGTCAGCCATACAAAAGAATCATTTAGTTCTCTATTGCATTCACGGGTGCAATGATAATTTGATTTATCATTTTAGTTACCCTTTAGATGCAGGTTAGCAATATAAAGGAAGAAGTAAAGTCCAAAAGCATGAAACATTTCTGTGCCAAGTAATTATAACTTATAAGCATGAAACCTAGATACATACAATCAATTCATTGTATAAACTCATTGGAAGGACATAACTTAAACTTACTCAAGATCCAAATAAGACTCTGCATTTAGGCACTTGGGCAACTCTATACCAAGGGAAGCTAATTTTCAAAGGAATCAGAATCTAGATGATTATTCACTATACTTCTCATAAAATGTTGCATCTGTAAAAGCAATTAATACCTAAAAAGTAAAAAATCATTTTTATCTCTCAATCGGATTCCTCATCCTTCGCCATATCAGTAAAATATGTAAAATGAATTTAATCGGAAAAAAATCCCAAAACATGTTAAACTCCAATTATCACATGCAGCACTCCGGCAGTAGCACACCTTCTCCTTCCAATGGGGGGTCAAGGCTTTAGGTCTCAGTACAGACCAAGTGTGAAAGTTTTTGCATGTATATAGGGGTAGGGGTCCTCTTAAAAACCCCGAGTCATTTTAACAAAACGTGGACCCCTGGCTACGTCACAATTTAAGGGGCCGTGTATCTAGGCATAGAAAATATCAATCCCACTGGATTCTATAATCTGAGATCATAATGTACCATCTACAAAATTCAAATAAGGACACTGGAATGGCTCAATTTATACAGAAAAAGAAATTGAATTGTCTCTGGATGATGAGGAACAAAAGTGAACACATAGGAGTCTTTTTATACATGTTATTATATAGTTTGAATATATTATATATGGTGTAGAGGGAAATAGTGTATTTATATATATTTTTAATATTTTATGTGGGGCTAGGAGTCTATTAAATAGGTAGGTTACGATATTAGAGTTTCTATTCCCTATATATGTCATGTAATCCCCACATATTAGCTAGACGTAATTATTAAAATATTATAGCATATTTATTTAGTTTCTTATTGGGTTGCAATCCATAATTTTTCTCACTTCCGCGGTTGGGATACCCTAAGGGTAGTTCTATCTTTTAATGTTTTTAATTCATTATTCCACATTTTAAATATGTCCTGCATCATTCTCCTTGCTCAGATGATCTCATAGATTTGATTTGGAAAAAATTTATTAGAAAGATAGCATACCACGTATGCTGAAGCACTAGATGATCTCAAGATAAACAGGAGTGGTTTGACAATTCTACTGAGATCCTCTTTTGGTGCCATAATCCAGTGCAGCCCAGCAGCAGCAAGTATCACTGCACTATTTTGACTCCATAACAAAGGCGAAGTACACTGAAGCAGGATCTTTACATCATCATTTTTGGCAGAAGTAAATTTTGGAAATGCCGATTGGAATGCTCCCTTATCTTCAAAACTTATATGTGAAAGATATTTTTCAGGTCCTTCAAGGTAACTCTTGGAAGCCATCTCTAATAATTGAGACTGAAATGCCCCACTGCCAACAACATCAGTCTCTTCTTTAACCATAAAGCCTGTATCTAGACCATCCATTTCAGAATTAATGTATTCGGAATAAGGAGATGCCATAATGGATTCTCTTACAAGCCCTTGCCTAGCAATCACATAGCGTAAAAGAATCTCAATTAAGACAATCTGGCCCCACTCCTCGACATCAGGAAGTGTCTCGCATAACTTTTTGTAGTATTTATCAATTAAATTCAGATTGTTCGGACAGACAGAAGCAAATGCTGCTGCAGCAGCTCCAACTATGGAAGGAGAGTTATCATTCAGCAAGATTCCAACTATCTGCATAACATAAAGCACACTGCATTAGTGAGTGCTGCATGGTACTTTTAAGTACAAGAATAATATACATATGGACATACACCCTGAGGAGCCTTCCGTTCAGATTTTTGTTGGGACACAGGGACATATGCGCAGTGGAATGTACTTATTTAATATGCAAGTACAATACAGGATACAAGAGTAAGTCCTGTTGAAATTTAACTACACACCAGAATGGAAAATGATCTATTATAATTCAATGACTGGTTTGTAGCTACTATTGCTGATGAATAAATTGAAATTTTCAATATGTTCTGGTGTCATTTTCCACTCTGAAATCCATAACTACATCAACATGAAGTAACAAAGACTTGCAGACCACGTCTATCTCTAGCTCTTAATAGCATGCCAGATATCTGCAAACTCCAAAATATAACTTGCACTATGCATGCCTGACTTGAGATTTGGACCTTGCAGGATAAACACTACATGTAAATAGAAAGACCTATCCAAGTGAGCATCGCACACCCGCCAATTAAAGGATATAAAATATTACAAGGAGCTATGGAAAATCGGATTTTTTTTTTGGATGATTGGAAAATCAAATTTTAAAAACAATAAGATTATTATTCACCTCGGGGGTGGTACGGTGATGTCAAATGGACATCCAAAAGGAAAATGAATAAAAGGAGAAAGTTAGCCTCAACGCCTCCAAAGCAACACATGGTCGATACTGATTAGTTCTCTGTGGACTATAAAGGCTGAGAACGAAGAACCTGATTTTATAAAAAGAAAGCTACATACAAGAATCACTTTGATATAGGTATTACCTAGGTCAAATACTGTTCTTTGACTTATTTTTAAACTTCTTGAGCAGAATATGTAGTAAGCATTTTAGCCTTTCCAATTTTGATTCAGGTTTACCCCTAAATTTAGGTGAACACAAGTATAATAAGAGGAACTAGGCAAGCACAAACACTGCATAAAAATTCCGGTTTATTTCCTTTAATTATTTTTTTAATTGAAATAAAACTATCAAGCAATAGACGTGTATGTATATACTTCACCCCACCTCCTCAATTCCCACAGCATTCTCCTCCAAGCGCAAATCATGCAACTTGGGAAGGGCATTGGCAGCACATTTCCTAACATATACTGATGGGTCTCTTGCACATTTTGCCACAGCAACAACAACAAGAGGTGCAACTACATGTAGACGTATTCCTGCCATAGTACGTAGTGCCCATGCTCGCACCAATGGATTTGGATCCCCCAAGTCTTTCTGGAAATAATTGATTGAGAGCAAAGCTTCATTTGGACGCCTAAAATATGCATTAGACATTAACTCACTGGCATGCTACATTTTGCAAGATATTTTATACCAACATTCGAGCATTTTATTAGTACATACTACATACAGTCCTAATACATGCATCGCGCCGATGGCAAACTCAAGTGGTTTTAGTATTGTAGTTAGAAATTTTAACTATTGACTCGACAATCTAATAGTATGCAAAATTCGAGCACTGTTACCAGGTTCAAACTAAAAATTACTCAAATAATTCACACTGTTCCACTAATTAGACAGACATCCACTAGTATAAATAATTTCGAAAATCTTACTCAATATACCATAAGTACCACAAATATTAGTGATTCCACACTCACTTTTCAGCATAATGCAGCAAGTACAAGTAAACCAGCTTCTTCACCTCCAATGAGTGAGATGCCACATTTTTAACAACCTGCAGTAGCAACACACCATCCAGAAAAAACAAAATTTAAAAAATTACACAAATACACACACGCATATTTCACTTATCATTCCACTAGATACAAATTACATTAGTTCACATCAATCAGAGGAGACATAAAAATTAAAGTCGTGGCAAGAAAAACACTGTCTCGATCAATTAGAGTCGCAGTTCACATCAATCACTCAAATGAGACTTTCTAAAAATTAAGCCAATACAAAATACTCTCTCAATCAACTAGAATCACAGTTCAAATAATCATTAATCACTCAAATCGCATTATATAACTGATCTACCAACCAGTAACCATATATATATCCAAACTGATCCACGGAAAAGTGACAACGTATAGATATATTCTAATTGATACACGACACTATATATGTATATACATTGCAAACGATATAACAAAGAGTGACAGCACACAAGTATATAAATTACAATTGATTCGGTAAATGAATAAACTCGTTAACAAATAAATAACTTCCTTCTTTTTTCAATAAATGAAAAAATTCTCCGATTCGAAAGGTATTCATTTATCGAGATTTAACTGAATACGAATAAATTAGTGTGTAGAGGTAAATGACCTGAGGGAAGAAATTGGAGACATCGAAGCCTTGTGCGATGAGAGCGAGAAGTCGTTTAAGAGCTTCGCATTTCTCGGAATCGAATTTACTGTCGAGTAAAGGAGCAATACTCACATCTTCAGGATCGTCGTAGAGGTGAGCATCGGTGCCGATTCGAAACACCATCGTCGATGCTTTGCTGAGCGAGTCAGCTGTTGCGCCAAATTGTTGAAACATTGCGCGCTTCCCAAGGTTAAGTATGTGGATTGATCAATAATTGTGAACGCCGGCGATTTGGTTAAGACGGAGATGCAATTAGAGATGGTGTATGCTGTATAGTGAAATTTTTAAAAAAAAATATTCAACCAACTTGCAACAAAGAATGGGATAAAAGTAAAAAAGATTGGCCCATGCAGGTCTCGAACCTGCGACCTTCGCGTTATTAGCACGACGCTCTAACCAGCTGAGCTAATAGGCCGATGAATATTTTAATATATATACTGTTATTTATTATTCATTTGTAGAATCGAACTGGTTTATAGGCGGCTTCTAGTTGTAGGTTTAAAAAAAATCTAGTCTCGCTAAAACAAATGTAATGATGCATGAGAAATGGTTGTGGCTGAAAAAGTTAAAATAGATCTGTTTGTTATATTAGATTCTCCATATAGATTATCATCTCTTATCTGCTACGATTGTCAGTCCGTGAAGGGAAAGCAATGGGCATCTTAGAATATACTCCAACTCCTTGCTCTTTTCTTTTCTTCTTTTTCTAGATCAAGTCCTTGCTCTTTTTATTATTTACATGCACAGAGATGCGAATTATAAAGTTAGTTCAACCCCTTTATCATTAATTTATTTCTTTCATGTATTGTTATTACAAGATAAGATATAAAAAAAAACGGGAAAAAGGTGGTGGCTGTGGCTATGGCCTGTGGGGGTCTTATTTTGACCTCAACCTACTTATGCCAAGAATGTCAAAATATATTTCTAAGTTAGTTTGCAAAATATAAATTAGCAAGAGAAAAGTGTTTGTATAATATATATGTACAAGTTTATAAATATATTAATCATTTCTACTCCTGCATCATAAAAATATCCGAGTCTTTTTTTTATAATACTTAAATATTTTTCTTTTTTTCATTATCCCAATCCCTATAGTAACTGGGGAAAAAAATAATAAGAATTGCATCTTTGAAGCGAGTCTGAACGAATTAATGGATTATGAATTATGAATTTATGATCGATCCCTTTAAAAGAAGTCAGAATATTACATACCCACCAATTACCAATCTCTAACCAATTATGAGCTATAATATCTTGACCATATACTAACGCAAGGTATACTTGCACATGCCACATGCTGTATCTCATCCTTATCTTTTGACTCGTGAAAATTTGTTGACCGATTTATCTTTTCTACGCACATTCCAAAGGACAGGGAAGTAAAAAGCCTTGATAGGGCCATAGGGGTTTTGTTTCGAAAAAGATTATATTTATATGTTTATTTATAAGTTATAAAAAATATATTTTTTTTTAAAAAAAATCGTTCTTATTTTGCATGTTGTTTTTGAAAGGTTATGTATATTTGGAAAAAAATAACATAAAAATTATATTCCATCATTCATATTAATTATACTGATTGAAATAATTTTTATATATAATTTGAATTATAATTGTTTTACATTAAATTCTAGTATTAATATTCTAATCAAATGATTATTTTAGAAACTTACCTATAAAACTGTATTTGAAGGAAATAGTGAAATGTGAATATATATTATGGAATATTTTTTTCCAAAAATGACTAATAATTTGAGATAGAAAGAGTATAATTGTAACTTAAACAGATTTTTATTTTATGGGTTTAAAAAAGTTACAAATGATTTAATAGCATGTTTGAGAACATGGATTTCATTTAAAATTTTGAATTTGATCAAATAACATGTTTAAGTAATCATAATAATTTGGATTTAGATTTCTTTTAAATTTCAAAGCATTCAAATATTATTACAAATATGAGAATTTTGAAATGATAATTTAAATTCTGTTATTTGAAGTCTATCATTTCAAATAAAAATCAAAGTTTTCAAAACACAGTTTAAAGTTAATTTTACATAAACGGACATTTAACCGAGGGACTTTAAATAAGTTAAAAGTGATTTAAGTTTATAGTTAGTAGTAAGTATTTTCTATAAAAAAAAATTTATTTTTGTAATTTTACTTTAAAAGAATTGTTATAATAATTTACATGTACAGTTTTTAAAATTTATTATCATACTTTTTATGATCGATAAATTATACACATAGTAAAACTATTCAAATATATATTAATTTAAAATTTTAATTTCCCATTTTAGATAACTTTAAATTTTAAGTAATTTTTAACTTTGCATTAATAGTATTAAACATATTGTTTTTCAATACTAATAACATACTAGCATCATAAAAAAAACAAGAATAACTTGACATTACAAAATTAAAAGGATAATAATAGTTAAAAATTAATTTTGGAAAATTTTAAAAAATAACTAAAATTTTAAATTTTTATTTGACCAAGAACTATTAGCGCGTAATATTTTGGACACGTGTTGACAAGCAGTCAGCACCGGCCCGTCTGTGTTGAAGATGAATCCTTGACAACTTGCGTACTCTAACGTTCTTAATATACTCTCCTTATCCTTATCATCGTGATCACCGTCAGAAGCTGATCACAATTCACAAGCCATACATGTGCGTATAAATTACTTATACGGAACATGTTTGCCAATCTTATTAAGATTATAAAATATGTAAAGTTATATACACATACATACGATTATTCTCAATAAAAGATGTATTTGGGGGTAACATTAAATTCAAATATTTATATAGTAAAAAGGAAAAAAATCCAACTATTTGATAGTTGTATAAATACAAAATAGAGAATAAGAAACCTAAGATTCATCATAGATAATTTTTCCTAAAATAGTGAAAAAAATAGATGTGTTTGATAATTATGATATTTTAATATACACAATTTTTGTAGATATTATTTTGATCGTGGATATAAAAATATCATAATTATCAAAATAAAATTGTTTTTATTCATTATTTCACGTAAGTGGTCTAAGTTTGAATCTTAGATTCCTTATTCTTTATTAAAAAAATGTGGTATAATATGATAATGAATTATCAGATACCGATTCTCAAATATAACTACTAAACATATGCATTTTATTCATAAAAAGAAAAAGAAAAAATTGTGTGTGTATTTAAAATATTGTAAAAGAAATACAGAGAGGGGTTAGGAAAAAGAAAGAAGAGGTCCAACTAACTGTCCCAACTCTCTCCCTGTAATTTAGATTAGACCAAAACCAAGAGATTAGAGAGGTTTAAGGTGAGTGTCATGCTTTCTCTCTTTTTTACCGGCTACTCCGGTTACCAGTCACCCCCCCCCCCCCCCCCCCTATATGACACCAAAATTATAATTTTAATTTTTACATCAGTATTTCTTTTTCATTTCTCTACCCTAGGGTTTTAAGAATTAAGCACTCTCAATTTCATCCCCAAGTTTAACAATCTATACATACACCTATACATACAAAGTTCATCGCCAATCTTCGCAAGGTAAATTCCGATCAAAATTGTATCCTTTTGTTTTAGATCGTGGTATACGTACATGTATAGCATGTATATATGGACATTTCGTGTTTTTTAGTTGAATTTTGTTTGGATCGTGTGGATGTATGATCTGATTCTGTTTGTTTTTTGTTTGATCGCGATGCTTTTGTGATTGTGATGGTGATGGTGAATTGTGGTTTGATTGTTGTTTTTATGGACTGTTGTAGTGGGATCTGTGATGTAATTTGTGTTTTGGGAATGTGCGTGTATTGTAAAGACAGGGAGATGTGATTTAGGGAGTGGATTTGAGGGGGAATGTGTAATTTGGTTGGACTGATCGGGTTGTTTTGTGGAATTATGAGTTAGTTAGGAGTTTTCGTGATTTTGTTTGGTTAGATTTCACGAATTTGGTTTACGGGCGGAGAGATTTATGAATTGTTAATTTATTGAGATTTAGGTGATCTAGGTTATTTGGATTCTATGTTTTTACTTTATTAAATGTTGTATTGATTGTGGAAGTGGGGGAAGTGGTTGGTTTGGAATATTTGACTTGCTATAATCGGATTACGGGGAGTGGAGATGCTAAATTTTGTGGATGTGGTGGTATTAGTTTGCGTAGGTCTTATGTTATCATGTTGGATTTATTATTGCATTCATGCTTAATTAAATGTTTGCTATGTATGAATTTGTTGTTCACGTGCCTTTCTTATTTAATTGATATTTGTGTAATATTCTACAGGCTAAGGGGTTTTTTGGATAGTCCTGCATTGCATTGCGTTTGATGATAATTATTCATATGCATTCCTGAGATATGGTTTTGAAGAAGAGGCAAGAATATGGATTTCGTGGCTACCAGGTCCCTGCGACACCAAGAGCTCCCAGATCTCTTAGGGTAAGTGATGTACTTTGATAAATGGGGGCTTTAAGGGTTTAATGTATATGTTTTGATTTTGCAAGTTTATATCATGTGTGCCCTTTTGACCTTATTCTCTATTGGTTGTAGAGGAGGGCATCATTTAAGAAACCGGTGGACGAAGGCCAAATTTGTGCATTTGAGTTGCTGGCAACTGTAGCAGGCAAATTATTGCAGGAGAGCGAGAGTTCTACCTCTAGTAATGCAGCAGAGTTAAAAGAACAGCTTAGAATCCCAAAGAATGGGATAAAAAAGGAACATCTTGAAGGATCAGGTGTCAGATCTGAGTGCCTTGATCAAGGAAGTTGCATAGAGAGTGTACTAGTTCCTGATTTTGCAGCTATTGAGCGCAATTCAAAGTCCACTGTACAAGAAGCTCCACATATTGAGAGTGTTAATGTTCAGGAGCGTGCTTCTACTGTTCCAAGTTCTGAATTCCTGGTAAAAGGAAGGTGTAATCTGAAATTGGAAAAGCACACGAGCAATGATGCAGCTGGAAGTATCCCCATCAAATCAGAAGGGACCTTGTGTAGCGAGGGACAATTATATGATTCAATCTTAGAAAAAGAGCCTCAAAGACAAATAGAAGTTGTAAAGAAACAAAGAGGGCACTTAGATATGGCTAAGACTAGTGCCTCAAAGAATCCTACAGAATTTTATGTGAATAATACTCATATGCTGATTAATTCAGAGAATAGTGTAGACTTACCCTTGTACAGGGCTCAGGATCCTGATGCTCCTTTTCCCAGGCAGAGGAGTGATGTAAAAATAGTTAATAGAGATGATGACGAAAATTATTTTAGGAGTAATGCACTTGATACCAAGACAAGGGCTTTTAGGCCACAATCGCGGATGAATTATCGTAGAATGCGAAAGTTGCAAACATCTAGATATTGGAAAGCATATCCAAAGTTGAAGGAGTACGAACTTTCTAACATTTGTAAGTGGAGGGTTTCTCTTTTTAAATGAAAATCTCATACTTACATCTAGCTGATCTTTTATATTATTAAGCTCACAAACATTTCCATTTCAGCTAGGGGGGCTAGGGCATTCTATCACAAAAGGAAAACGGTTTATGCACAAGAAAGATGTCAGTATGATATACAGACGAAAAGGAGGCGGTTGTTTGGACATAGATCAGATCAGGAAGCAAGTAGCGAAAGTATTTCTAATTGCCCTGAAAAAGCTGTGAAGGGACACAAGAGGGGGACACATGCAATCTGGCACAGAGGTCCTCACTTCTATACTATTCCTTCTTTTTTTTTATTAAGTGGATTACTGTTTCTAGCAGTTGCCTGAATAAGTTATACTTCTCGTCCGCAGCAACCGGGGTCTCATCTTCAGGTACAGGTCATAAAGCATCCATGCATTCCAAAGATCCCCGTGGTAGTAATCAATTCCCATCAATAATTTCTAATATTCCGTTCTGAATTTCCTTCTTCGCGTAATACATACTATTTCCATTTAGGCTGAATATCTGCTTAGAATGTCACCTTTTGAGGTTCTTATGTTTTGTGTATTATTTTTTGATCAAACAGTGAATTTCAGCATCAAATCCTTTAAAGTGCCAGAGCTATATATTGAGGTGCCAGAAACGGCGACTATTGGCTCACTGAAGGTACAAATTATATATCTACCCGGTTCTAGTTTAAATTGATTTCATAGCATTTTCTTTATGAATTTCTGACTTGGACGTAAACATCTTAGATTTTGTCTTGTACTTTTATTATGAATCATCATTAATGTATTATAGTTTGTCTTGTATTATAATTGAGGGGTTGTTTTACCAAATGTGTCATCATCAGATCTTCGTTCACTCATTTTCCATTTTGGTTAAATTCAATTGTGTCCTCTATTTAATGCATGCTTGATTTGTTGTTTTGTCGAGTTGACCTTTTTTTAATCCAAGTTCACGAGGTACGGCTATGCTATGAGCCATTTGGTTTATTGGTCCTTTATAGTGAGACTCTATTGATGAGATTGGCAATATAGTCCTGTGACCTCTTGCCTCAGTTAGGACTTAGGAGTATAGTTCTTATTATCTTTTTAAGTGATTATCTGAGACTTTATATGACTCTTAGTGTATGCATGTTTCTTTTCTTTTACATAGAGGACTGTTATGGATGCTGTGACTTCTATTCTTGGAGGTGGTATACGCGTGGGACTAGTCCTTCAAGGAAAGAAAGTTAAGGACGACAGCAGAACTCTTCAACAATCTGGTATATCTCAAAATGAGGACCTTGAATCTCTGGGATTCACATTGGAGCCTAGTTTTGTAGAAGCCGCTTCACCTTTATCTCAGAAAGGTTCTCCACTTTTGCTACCTTGTGATGCAAATCAAGAATTATCAAGGTTAGACAGATTTATTCTGGATATTTTTTCTTGGTAACTTTACTTTAAATCTAAATTGATATATGAACACAGTCCCTGCAAAGAAATAATCTGTATGAGTTTTCACAATATAGTTCTTTTGGAGTTATATATAATGCAAAAGGTGAATACCTCAATCAGTAGGATGCTGGATATATCCCGTAGTTTATCTACCCTCGTCTGTGTAGGGTATACCATATTACTTAGTTGTATACTGTTCTTTATTGCTCAAGTGAAAAATAGACATGTCTAAATTTATGTTTTTTCCAGGATCCCAGCACCTATTCTGGATTCAGGGTTATCCAAATCATTTGATCAAACTCCATTGATCAAGCTGGACAATCATGTTGAGAGTAATCATGAAACAGCTCCTTCAGTTACAGATGTATCGACAGGTGGAACAGCTATGGATTCCAAAGCATTGGTTGCTATTCCACCCATAAATGCGGAGGCACTTGCTATGGTTCCCGTGAGCCAGAAAAGCAAGCGATCAGATCTTTCACAGCGTAGGACTAGACGACCCTTCTCTGTATCAGAAGTTGAAGCACTAGTTGAAGCTGTTGAAACACTTGGAACTGGAAGGTGTGTATTAAGCTTCACTCTCGTTCACTATTATTCTCGAATTACTGGTTATTCTTTTGTTTAGCTATAATCATAAGAATGGGATGAATATCTAGGCTATTTAGTTGTCAATTAAGCTTGGTACTTGTTTATAAAACTTATTTTGTTCAACATATGTATGCTAGATTTTGGTTCTTTCCCAGTCCCTTTATTTTGCACTCTCTCATCCCTTATATGGTTATACCTCCGATTTAATTGAATGGAATGGTAACTAAACCCAAAAGATTTCATTTCAATCACTAACCCTCAAATCTCCCAAAGTTATGTGCTTCTATGCCGTACATTTAACAACCATTATTTTTATGATCTCCTGTGCAAATAAGAGAAGTTCATTTTCAAATTGAGAAAGTTCAGAGTTCGTCTGACATCTGATCCTGCAGGTGGCGTGATGTCAAAATGCGTGCATTTGATGATGCAAATCATCGAACTTATGTGGATTTAAAGGTAAGAATTCAGCAGGGTATATTTTCATACATTTTTAAGCTCAGTTAGTATTCACATGTTGTTGTTTATAAATCAAGGTATTGAGCTTGAGAATCAGTCTTTAGTTTTTATCATTATGGTAACTGGAATGTTTTGTCTTGCAATCTTAATTATTTCTACTGGAGTTGGACGAATCACAAGGAAACATGATACTTGTCAATTACAGAGTTAAAAATGATGTTATCTCGCATCCTTTGAGTGTTTTCTGGTTGCGAAATTCAGAGGCATTTTAAGAGCAACTTTTTTTGAAGTATTTCTACCTTTATGTCGGGTGGATAGTAAAACTTGCTTGAAAATAATGAAGTCCATGTAGATGATTATGCAGTATCTTTCCGTTTAAGGGTAATTAAATTCTAGTCATAAATGTACAGGACAAATGGAAGACATTGGTCCACACAGCAAGCATTGCACCCCAGCAACGGAGGGGAGAGCCTGTGCCACAGGTGCTTTTGGACAGGGTCTTGGCTGCCCATGCATACTGGTCGCAGCATCAATCGAAGCAGCACAGTAAACACCACCAAATGGAACCTCTCAAGTTAACAGGAGAGGTTGGAGTATAAAAGGTGGGATCTGAATTTCTAATTGTAACTATGTAAAAGAATTTGTGATCTTAGGCAACAGATAGAAGGGGAAACTTGACGAGTTGTTTTATTTCCTGTAATATTTCACAACTAATTGTGATAATTTCTTTAATATCTAGTCTTTTTCCCTTGGGGAGAGAATGGTTCTTGTAAATGAATTCTATGGAATAAGCTGCAATACAAAACTTGTGGTATTTACTTGTGCATTTTGTACTTTTCAGTCAAGTAAATGACAATTTCTTTTCAAAGAATAAAGTAATTTGGTACTTTTTTCATTATTGCAAATTTATGATCTGTAATTTGTACATATAATATGTTCCTGTGACATTATAGTTATTGCACAATAAAACGGTCTTCAAACTATGTGATGACCGATGCCAAATTTTTGTTAGGCAATGTTCATTTTATAACTACATATTTTTTTGAGAATCCGCATGTGTATTCAAGCTGTATACCACATTACCACCAACCTTTAATTATCCAGAAAATAACCCAAAACGGTATCAAGAAACATTCCAAGGGACTCTCTATGGAAGTGCAGAAAGCATTTTTGGGACTTTAATAAAATATAGCACTACTTGTTACTCTTAGATCTGAACTTGACAGCCAACATCTTGAAACCACCGGCCAGCAGGGCAACATATGGTTTGTCAGGTATTAGTTGGCAGATAGATCACGTTATCTGTAATATTGAAAAGACTTGGTTCATTTTCTTTTTAGTTGCGTCTACCTTGGATTTAGCGTGTGTGATGCTTCCTCTTCTACGTCACGTAATCTTAATACTTATCCCTCCCTTTTTCCTTTTTTGTTATCAAGACATTCTATCCTAATTCCTACCTAATGAGAAATGTAACATGGGCTGGCATGCCATTCACCACATTTAGCTGGGCATGACTTTTCGTTATTTGGCATGCCTTTTTACTAATTTTTTATAATTATTTTTATATTAAAATAATAATTATTATACTAAAATATATATAAATATTATAATTTATAAATATTTAAACTATTAAGTTGGAATAAAATATTTATTTTATATTTATTTATAAATATTTAAATTTTAATTAATATTTATTATATTTTAAAATTTATATTTAATTATAAATGGCATGCCAATTGAGTATGCCTTTTACAGAAAAACATACCCATAGGCATGTCTTTCGAAAGCCCCGTGAGAGGTACCCTAAACATGGCCTATTGGCCATCTTTGTTATTTTTATAGTTATATGGTTCTCTTTGTTATTCGGGGATGTTAAAAAATAATATAAGATCTATTTGAGACTCTCCCTGTTTTAGATGAGTTGGTTACTCAACATGGTATCCAAGCTCAGGTAGGCAGATGTCACAAATTCGACTCTCTGTCATCCCCAATATTCTCACGAAAACAAAAATTATAACAAAAAATATGTGCCCGAAGATCCATATCTTAAGATTTTAAATGAATCGGTTATTCAACATGGGAGATAAGGGCCTCACGTGCCCACATATTTTATTACGGAAATTAATAGCAATAAGGTGAATTTTTTATGAATGTATGACGGTCATTTTTTTTTACTGTGAGAACCCGCAGCCGTTACCATTTTTAGGTGCGCACTGGATAAACTCACGGACTCGCGTAATAGCCATGTAAACCGCACAAGTGCAACAAGTTCTGGCCCAAGATGACATAATCACGCATTCTCCTTCCGTGTGATTCGAACCTGTGATATTTATAAATATTTAAATGATATTCCTCTATTTATCGTAGTTAGGGTTAGGATTTAGTATATATTTTCTTATAAAATTAAGCATGACATGTTATATCTATAAAAAAAAGCATGATATGTTATAATATATATTTGCTGCGGATCATTTCCCATTACGGGAATACAAATACTTACGGAGTAATATTTTGAATTTAAAATTTTAAAATCTCTACATTTCATGTTTTAAATTTTCAATCTTTTATTATTAGGGTAGAATAGTATATAATATTCTAAATTATGTGATAATATCTCTATTATGAAGGAAACTCGGCATATGCTGTCTAAATTATAAATTTAAAATTTTAATGAATGACAAATTATAGGCCTATTTCTTTTACCAATTTATAATTTTAAGAAATAATATATATATATATATATATCTTTTAATTTATAAATAATCAATTAAATAAGTAAAAAATAATAATTTATTAGATGTGCCAAATCCTTAGTTCGCTTTTATTAATAAAAAATTATTTTTCATTCCTTAGTGGTTACTTAAAATGCCAAGACATCTTTCATTCCATATTTTTAAGAATCTCATAGCAAGTCCTTAGTTCGCTTTTATTAATAAAAAAAATTTATCTCACCTTTTTCACACTCTTTTCCCTTCACTCTTTTTTAATAATTCAAATATATTATTATTTTAATAATAAGGAAGGAAGATAAATAATGTTGTTGGAGTGCATATGTACAAATAAGGTCCTAAATTACTAGAATACAGTATTGATAAAGAACTAGGGAGCTGTTGGACACTTGGACTTGCTCGGGCTGTTAGCTTAGTAAGACAACTAGTACTTTCTGTTTGTGCTATCATACCTCCATTCTTCTTTCTAAACTACAGGGGGCATGCATATACTTGTGATCTTCCAACTGTTATTCCCCTTGTATGCTTCTTTAACATTGCGTTTTAATTTTTAATAAATTTAAAAAACATTAGATTGAGTAACCTTTTTCATTAAATTCTTGATTTACGTGCAAATACCCGTAAAACACTGATAGTATTTCATATCGTTTGGGAATGCAATAAATTTCAGCCCAGCTACGTGTTAGGCTCTAGAATTTGATGTGACAATTGGAAGCAAACAAAGACGTGACTTCTTATTAAAGGCCCATTTGAGCTGGCAACAAAATCAAAATGCACCCTATATACACTATTGATGTCATTAAGATTATTTATATTACTGCAATTTAGGCTTCTATAAGGCCTATAATTACGAGGCGTTTTTCTAAGAAGACAAAAGGTGCCAATCAAATGAATATTTTAGGTTGGGCCAGACCATGAGAGGTGGGGGTCCGTCTAAACAAGTTGACAAATGGGTCACAACTCTTTATCAGCTTTTTACAGTGATTTGATGTGGGGTGTTTTGGTTGTGGATACCAAAACCGATGTTTTCTTTTGGATTTTGAATTTGTTTGCCTAAACTTAAAATTGTGACTTATGATTTAAAGCGGTTTAACGCCCGGAGTTTAAAATGCATGTTTGGATAATTTTATATTATAAGTGATTTATGAATTTTTAAACATATAATAATAATAATAAAAGTGACTTATGAGTAATTTATGACATATCAATAACTTTTATCAAAATAAAAAAATTATAATAAGTCACTGGAAAAAACATCTAATACCTACTTCTGGCTTTAAGTCAGTTTCTGACTTATTTTTGACTTTAAGTCAATTTCTGATTTATTACACAAACAAACATTTTACAGTTTAAAGTCATAAAACTTTAAGTTCCGGGTTTAAAGCTGTGCCAAGCAGCCTCTTTATCATGCAAATATTTTTTTGGTGCTATTGTCGCTGTAAATGGACCACCAAAATCATTTTAATGAGTTTTGTGGCAAATTATTATTAATTATTAATAATATTTGTGTATTCTTAAAATTAGTGAACAAAAAAACACAAACCTCTTCGAGTTTTATCTCATGAAGTTGTTCCTTTTTCATGCACGGAATACATAAAGCTGCGGTATCGCGAAATATATGAACTTCTGGATTATTTATGGTCCAATTTGCTTAAAGTTATTTTCTAAAAATAAATAAATATATATATATATATATTTTTTTGTCAAGAGATACATTATAGATAAGTGAATTGTATCATAATACAATAATAACCGGAGTAAGGGGTTTCTTCGTTTAAGAAAGTTTATCATGTAAGCATCGAACATGTAAAGATGACTGGAGACATTTAGATAATAAAATTTTAATATATGAGAGAGAAACACTTATCTTGAATATTTCATGCAAGTATCCTGAAAATAAGAAAAATGATTAAAAAACACATAAAATCATGAATATAATAAAACATGAATATATAAATTATACTATTTAAAAACTGAAACAATATCTAGTAATAAAAAATTAATAATATATATACATAAATATTTATTTTTAGATATGAGTATGTCTAAAAATAAATATTTATTTTTTAAAAAAATGTAAAAGTGTCGTTTTTTTATAAATAAATATTTATTTCTTAAAAAAAAGTTTAATTTTTAATCTATTTTTCAAAAATAAGTATTTATTTCTAAAAAAATATACGTAAATATGCATTTTTTCTGAAAATAAGTACTTATTTATCGAAAATAAGTTTAGTCAAACGGGATTAGTATACGCCACTACTTTAGTGCGAAAAGTATTACTTTTGTATATTTTTATTGTATGCAATACGGAGTAATATTTAGTGTTAATTTATTTTTAATATAAATAATTTTTAGAAAAAAACCGGAGTGTGAATTGTAGATTTGTAGGGCACTAGGGCTGTTGTAAAAAATTGTCAAAGTAATAATTATGTAAATTTGTTATCAAAATTATATATTTATTTTTAAAATTTAGTCATGTTTGAGATAAATACATGTATAAAATTATGTGCAAGCGTGCAAAAATCGAACTCTAATTTAAAATAAATTAAAATGGAGAAAATATAATCAGAGTGTAATAAACAAATAGTTTTGTAAGCATACATTCACGTATTCAACTTATCCTGCAGCGGTCAATGGGATTAAGTCCGAGCCTGATCCAGAACAGAATCGTGCTGTGGTATTCTGTTCACACTCTGATTTACATAAGAATTAATTTAATTTCTCAGTGTTTCACACACACTTTAATACATGAATACATGGAGTACATATTTGGACTAGACTGTTCTGACCCCTAAATTTTATTTTGTTTTTGAAATACGACCCCTAAATTTATAACAAATTTATTACACCTTTCTTTTGCAAGTCGTGAATTGATCAATTTGATAGGATCAGAATAACATACTACTAACATGTTTTTTTTTGCTTGCTAAACGTAATGTTTGGATTTTTAAAAGATTTCTAATGCCGTATTCTTAGAAAAAAAATTAATGGCATGAATGTGAAAATTATAGAAAAATAAGTAAACATAAAATCTTATCAATATAAGATTTCTATGTGTCATGTGCTTTACTTTTTTATTAATATAATTTTTCAAAATTTTAAATAAAAAATACTTTTATTTCAAAAAGAAAACTATAAGCTTCTTTTTCCAATTTATATATATAATGTAATACTTTTATATATACATTGTATATATAAATTGGAAAATTTTATTATATATAATTCACAATTTCAATAGAAAAAATTGCGTCACTTTGATAATGATCGATTCATGTGCGTCAGCTATGCATTTCACTTGATTTACTAAAGATGTGAACGGGTGTTTGAACTTTGAATCTAACACATTGATTTATAATTTTTTTTAATCCGGAGATAAGTTGCAGACAAGCAATTAAAAGTATATAGTTTCAAGTTTTAGTAATCCTTATTATTAGCAGTTGTTCTAGAAACAAAAACGTGATACATAAGTGATGAATTTTATTTTAGTAAAAAGAAAAAGGAAGAAAAAAGATAATAAAATTTGTTGCCCACTAAATAAATAACTCGTTATTGCAGAAAGGATGTGTTGGGTCGGGACTCGGGAGGAGGGACACAAGAAGCCAGGCTTGTACAGTGTCAGAAGATGATATTATCCAGAAAAGATCTGCTTGTGGAAGAGAACAAATTAAAATTTGTGTTTGGGAGCGACTGTTATTAATGATGTTAAACGACTTGTACATGCACGTAGAAGTTTCTATCAAATAATTGATCTTGTGAATCAACTTGGTACATCTTTCTATTGCGTCATTGTGTGGAGATGAATTACCAAAATTCATGTAATGTACGATAAATTTTATATTTTAGATTTAAAATTTTAAAGTGATGACAAATATATTAAAATGACGCAAATTCATTACATTTGAGCAGCAATATTCTTAACTTTTCATGTAAGATCGTGTTTGTTTGTAGCTGTTAGGGCAGCGATGAAAGTGGAGAGATGTGATTAAAATATAGTCATGACTTTTAGGAGAATAATAATAAAGAATCCTTAATTCTGATCAATTGCTTATTTTAATCAATCCTGAATATAACAATTTATTAAAGGGAACTCTAACACAAGAAGTCAAGAAGCACCATCCAGAAGAGCAAAGAAACATGTTGTACTTAATTGTTTTTACTCTTACAGTGTTACATTTCTTTCTAAGTTAGTAAAAGTTTTTTTTATATTTTTATATTCATTTATTTTTGAAAAAATATCTCTATCATTATCCTCCCGATTTCTTTTTCCATGAACAAATTAAATTATCTGACCAATTTGATCCCCTGCATGGCTACATGATCCAGAAATAAGTGTAGTCAAACAAAGTGTTCAGTCAAACTAAAGTAGTTAAATTAGACCCTACATGACTACGTCCCATAATCTCAATGAAAATTTTCAGAGCAGATTTGTCATATTCAAGCCAATATGATGCATTAATATATTTTTTATTAAATATTCGTTCTAAATGTTCTGAAATTAAAAACTTTGTTCTAAAAATAATATTTCCCATATAAGATCAACCCCACATTATCCATATACATGCAAATAATGCAAAAGTGTCTTGTAAAATCTGCAAGACATATAATTTATTTGATTTACTTAATAAATACTCTGATTCATAATATATATATTTTTCAAACTTATAAATGACCGATTTGAACCTTAATGTGACTGACTAACCGAACAGTCATGCACTCGGAGAGTCGGACTCAAGCTGATTTATCCATTTTCTTTCATAAAACTAGGAAAAGAATTTGCAAATTACATTAAAAGTTTACGGGAAATTCACATTTGTAGCTATATTCCAAATCAAGTCACAAACATAATGTGAAAATAATAATATTACCGTGGAGATTGCTAATATGACTTGGAGAACAATAACTAGAAAAGTGTGTAGTTAAGCATATCCAGTTGAGGTTTATAAGGAGGTTGCCAAAGATGTTACTGTGTCATGACACCCTTAGTTGTCTATCTATTAGAACTCTTTGATAATTTTTTAACTAGAAAAAAATCATACAAAACATTTAAAATTATATTATTCTACCCATTTTTATTTTAAATTAAATATAAAATTAATATAAAGGACCCACGTGAGCAACTTTTAAAGTTACTTAATTATTGAAACAAAATTTTAATAAATATTCTCAAAAATAATATGAATGTGAGAGAAAATAAAAAAAATTAATATATTTAATAATTTATCATGATTTTACAACTTTGTTAATAACCTATGTCTGAGATGCTCTGGACTGGTACACAAATGTGTTAACCTATTTTTGAGATGCTCTAGACTAGTACACAGTCCTCTACCTCGAAAATGTGAATATAATAATATTAGTCCTACTCTGTCTCTCACACAAGATCATTATTATATTCAAAGGCATCCAAAGATTCATTGTATGTGACTATGTGGCTCTTCCCCTTTTATGCAGTGTATATGAATGGAGTACAATCCTTTTCATAGAAAAATGGAAAGAGAATGGAGTACAATGTACTGCTTTTAGCAACTCTGTAGTAGTTATGTTTAACATGCATCAAAATTACTGTAGTATTCTTTAAAAATTGGGTTGATCGAGTCAAGTTCAATGAATCAAACTACAAATTACGTCATACATATTATTTTAGTATATGATGAAATGAAAGTAATATATATAGAAAATATATAATAGTATTTTAATAAAAGTGTGCCAAGTAAACATAAACTTAACAATCAAACTTACAATAAGTACCAGTGTTTTGAAGCAGCTCCAAGTATTGAATAAAACAAATTACAAAGGATCTTTTATTAATAAATAATAAACACCGTCAACCAATAAAACAACGAACATCATGAATCTTTGCACGTATATCCTCTCATTTGAATATTATTATCCTACCTTTTGATGTTTAAATTTATATTATATGTATGGACAATAATTAACCGAGTTCGAAATTCAATCGTTTTTAAAATTGTAAAATATTTTTGTAGTTAGGGTCCCTTTGATATTGTTGTTAGCGTGTTAGAGACGACAACATCGCAACATCAATTTTTACTTAAAAATAGACATAAAAGTGTTTGATAAAATTCAAAAACCGTTGTCGATAAAAGTACTTCTGTTCTAAAAATTGTTTGTTACAGAAAGCATGTCCCCGTGTTTTTAGAAAAATTGTTTTTCAGCCTTTGTAGAAAATAACTTCAAGTTTCAGTATCAAACATTACCAAAAATATTAAATTTTTATATTATATCTCAAAATATGTATAAATAGAAAAAATACCAAACAATCATCAAAACTTTCCGATATCACTTTTTTCATCATCATTTTTTTTTCACAGTACAATAGTTTTGAACAGTAATCTAAAACGGAGCCTTAAATGAAAAATAAAGATTTATATAAATTATTATGCACTAAAAAATTACAATAATTTTAACATTGTTTTATAATTTTTATTATAGTTGAATTTTTTAAAGTACATTTAAATTAGATATTAAAAAAAATCATTTTATTATATGAGAAAAATTAAAATAACAAAAACCATGAGGATGGATAAATCTGAACAGTCCATTTTGTTACATTGAGAAAGGGTTAATGTGTAATGTGTAGAACAAGTGGTGCATGTAAGCTTGTATTCACTTCGTCCCATAATATTATTTTTTTCTATAATAATTGTTTATTTCTATTTTTAACATAAAAAGAATCAAATTTATCTTTTATTTTGCCATTTCCGATATAAAATTTATTTTATATAACTAATTTTTCTTAATATGCATTATTTTTCCAAAATAGACTATTAATAATACTCCATCTGTTTTATATTAGTAGTTCATTTTAAAAAAAATTGTTTCAAAATAATTATTCACTTAAATTTTCAATATAAAATTTACATATTTCTAATTTATATTTTCAAGAATAACTCTATGTTATATATTATATTCATTCAATTTAATAAATATAAATATAATTAATTAAGAATAATTTTTTTTAATATGCGTTATTTTTTGTAAAATGGACTACAAGTCAACGCGTCAAACTCAAAAAGTGACCCGTCAGATGAGATATTTGACGGTCCAGATCTTTCTATACGTGTGTATATATTTTTCTCCATTCATTCATCATTTTCTTTCTTCTCAGATTCAACATTTCTCCAGATATTTCTCTCCTGCTTATTCTCTCCGGCTTCTTTTATTCAGGTACTCATTCATGTCCCTCTCCTCTCCTTATACCTTATATATACTTATATTCATGTTGTATCTATTTACTTGATGTGTATACATGTTAGGTTTCAAGAATATTAAATTTTTTAATTGTTTTAAGCAGTTTACTGTTTTCTGCAAGTAAATGAAGACAATAGACATACCCAACTTTGTTTTTATGGTTTTAAGGTTAAAGTTTTCACCTTTTTGTGGTTTTAGTTCTCCATAGTTGTTAAAGCTTTGATTTTGTTTATGGGGTTTCTGTGATTTGGTGGTGTTGTTTATGGCTTTTAATTTTCTTGATTCAGGTTTATGAATTTGGGGTTTTGCTGCTTTTGGATTAATTTGATATTACCCAGATAGCAGTATATGATATTAGGCCAGAGGGAAATAGATATAGAGGAATTTAGATATAGAAGGAAGAGGGTTAGAGACTTTGTTTGAGATTGGGGATTTTTGTGAGTGGCTGATTTTGTGATGGATTATTCGTGTAAATTAGGTGTCATGGATAGGCAAGTTCGACCTTGTTGTAGTAGTTCAGTGGATCCAATAAGATTTAATGAGGTTAATCCTTCGAGGTTTTCGGACCAGAATCTTGTTAATGGAGCCAGATTTGATGATAATTTTATTGATACTATGAGTGTTGATAGTCCTGTAATTCCTCTTGATCCGAATACTAGTGGTTTCACACCCTTTTATGGAGTACAGAATGCCGCAGATCTTCATGAGGATTTTGATTTTAGTGATGTAGTTCTTGGGTACATAAACCAGATGCTTATGGAAGAAGACATGGAGGAAAAAACATGTATGTTCCATGAATCAGCAGCACTTTTAGCGGCAGAGAAATCATTTTATGAGGTCCTTGGGGAGAAGTACCCTCCCCCGCATGAAGAGCAACCAGCAACTTCCTCAGATCAGAGTGGTGAAAGTTTGGATGAAACCCAGGTTGAAGCCTATAGTAGTGATGGCGGAAACAATAATCTTAATGGCAGTCTCTTGACACCTGGTTGGATTTGTGATTCTAGTGATTATGGTGCATGTAATTCGCAGGGTGGTTCTCTCGGACTTGCTGCGGAAACCACATCTCAGTCGATAAGCTCATTAACTAGCAATAGCAGTCTGGTAGATGGGCCGGCAGATTCACCGGTGAGTACTCTTGGGGTTACTGATATATTTACGGATAGCCAATCTGCTTTGCTGATGAAAAAAGGTTTTGAGGAAGCTAGCAAGTTCCTTCCTAGTGGTAATAATTTTTTTGCTGATATGGGGACCAGTGGGTTTTTAACAAATGGGCATAAGAAAGAAGATGAGACTGTGTTGGTTAAGGTAGAGGATAAGCATGAGAAGGAGAAATCACATGACAGGTCAAGAGGCAGGAAGAATCCTTATGCCGATGATGATAGTTTAGATGAAAGCAGGAGCAACAAGCATTCCGCACTGTATTGTGAATCAACTGTGAGTTCGGAGATGTTTGATAGAGTGCTGCTATGTAGTGAGGGAAGACATGATTCTGATCTTCGTGAATCATTGCAGAATGAAGCAAAAAAAAGCGTGCAACAAAATAATCACCCAAAGGGATCTAATACTGGGAAGGCACGTGGTAAAAAACAAGGAGGTAAAAAAGATGTGGTGGATCTAAGAACACTTCTGACCCTCTGTGCACAAGCTGTTGCAGCCAATGATCAGAGGAATGCTAACGATTTACTAAAGCAGATCAGACAACATTCTTCTCCATTAGGTGACGGTATGCAAAGACTAGCTCATTATTTTTCTAATGGCCTGGAGGCACGCATGGCTGGCTCTGGGACCCAGATTTACAAGGAACTTATCGCTTTTCCTCTGACGGCTGCTGATGTATTGAAAGCTTATCATCTGCTGCTAGCTACCTCCCCATTTAGGAAGATTCCCAATTTCTTCGCAAATAAAACAATCATAAAGGTAGCTGAAAATGCTACAAGTCTGCACATTATTGATTTTGGGATTCTTTATGGTTTCCAATGGCCTTGCCTTATACAGCGTCTCTCAACGAGACCAGGCGGGCCTCCCAAACTTAAAATTACAGGAATAGATTTTCCTAATCCAGGTTTTAGACCATCACGGAGGGTCGAGGAGACCGGTCAGCGGTTGACTAATTATGCAGAGACTTTTGGAGTGCCATTTGAATTCCATGCCATTGCTCAGAAGTGGGAAACTATTAAAATTGAAGACATCAAGATTGACAGGGATGAGATGCTTGTGGTGAACTGTCTTTTTAGGTTTAAGAATCTGCTGGATGAGACTGTGGTGGTGGATAGTCCTAGAAATAAAGTTATGCATCTGATCAGGAAGATGAAACCAGACATATTTATACAGGGTGTCACTAATGGCTCTTATAATGCTCCCTTCTTCATTACGCGATTCCGAGAGGCACTCTTTCATTTCTCCTCACTGTTTGATATGCTCGAGGCCAATGTTCCTCGCGAGATCCATGAGCGGATGCTTCTTGAGAAAATGATATTTGGACAGGAGGCAATGAACGTGATTGCATGTGAAGGCGCAGAAAGAATTGACAGGCCAGAGACGTACAAGCAGTGGCAAGTCCGTAATATGAGGGCTGGTTTTAGGCAACTCCCTTTGGACAAGGATATTATGAGGATGGCAAAGGACAGGGTTAAGTCATGCTATCACAAGGATTTCATTATTGATGAAGATGGTCAGTGGATGCTGCAGGGCTGGAAGGGTCGAATTCTGTTTGCTCTGTCAGCTTGGAAGCCAGTATATTAGAAGAATGTTTTATCAACACCGAAAGAGGAAAAATCAGAACATGGCTATTTCTCTCTATGAGATTGTCAGGGATTTTGAACTTTTGAAGCCACAGTTTAGTCATCTATGTCTTCTTGTATGATACGATGTTTAAAGTTACTTGTCATCTTTAATCAGCAATGTTATACAAATACATCAACATGAGTGATCTCAAAACCTGCAACAATCCTGCAGGGTGGCCAAATATGAATTTGGAAGCATGAGAAAAATTAGTCAGATGGTATTTGCAAGTGAAAGATCAGTTATATGCACGCACGATGCACGCATGTTCTTACATAAGTAATCAGTATTATTACTACTTGGAAAGTACATTGTCTGTTACTTTACTTCACATTCACATGAAAACATCTAAATCTATCAAGTGCCCATGTTCGGCATTGCTGCTTTGATTCTTTGCACATACTCTAATGCGAAAAAATTAAATAAAATTGTGTTTGCCTCCTATTCATTTCAAATGATAAGAATCAAATTGTCATTTTAAATTATCAAAATTTTATATATACTTGAATGTTTTAAATTTAAATGAAATTCGTTTTCGAATTCATGTATTTATTTAAACATCTCATTTGATTAAATTCAAATTTTAAGTGAATTCTAAGTTTCAAACGGATAATAAGAGGGATTAGCCTTCTGTTCAAAAAACCTTTTATAGAGTTTTGTTTTTATTTCGTAGACATTGAATTAAATTTAATAGAGAATCATACCCGGTACATGACAGATTAATAATACATGCTCATGCAGTCATGCTCCACTCCATCAGGCGACATTAATCTGCCATGTACTTTTAAACTTAACCCCAAGGTATAGTAACCTTGGCTGAGTTTGAAGGTTGCTAGCATATGAAAACTTTAGGCTTCTAAAAATAAGTTATTTTATAAAAACAAAAAAAAAACATAATTTTTCAAATGCATGTCAAGAAAAATACAAATACAAATTTAAAAGAAAAAACACAACCAAGAAATTAAGTAATATTGTGGAACTAGAGTGCCTTGCTAAAATTATGAATGAATTAGTACTGCTGCTGCTAACCCCTTAATGTTTGTTTTAGGAGAGTCGGTCATAACAATGGCACCTGTTCTTTTCTCTATTCCAAAATTCTCTACAGGGATATGAAAGAACACGTGCATTTGATGATTTACATATTTGGGCCTAGCCCCTAACAGGTCTGAGAAAACTTGGTCGTTGAACAAGAAGCCTTCTATGCATTAACACAACCCATCACTACGTGTACCTAAATTGATATTTGCGAAGCCAGTCTTCACCCTTCTCATAGTAGTCCATTTTCTTGATTGTTTGCTGTGGAAATTGCACCGCAGCAGCATAAGCAGCAGCTCCACGCCATGCATCAAGAATCGGATCAGATGCTTTGTTAATACGTATAGATGTCCCACATGGTCGAATCATGCGGATTCCACTTTCAAGTCGCTCACTCATACCAGGGTATAGACAGCTTCCACCAGTAATGAGAATTGAGTTGGTCATACCCTCCTCTGTGCCTCTGACCTTCGATGGTAGCCTCCTTATTGAGACACCAGCCATCTCATCCAGTCCTGCTTGATCTACACCAATTATGTTGGGATTGAATAGAATTTCTGGGCACCGAAATCTCTCCACCCCAAGTATAATCTGAAAATCTTCCTTGGTAAGTGGACGGGGACGTGGAGCCTCGGAAACAGAGGACCCCACGTCTGTTTTGGGAATAAATGTTGGATCTATATCCTGTCAAAAAAATAAGTTGAGGATTTCGAACATTCTTAAACCATAAATTACTATCAGTAACTAAAATACAAATGATAATGGTAAATAAAAAGAGATTTTATTAACAGACCCGGAGCCTAGAAGAGATCCGAGACAATTCTGCCTCATCCTCATCTTGTTTTTCATCGTCATCATCATTATCTTTGCTCATCAATTTATAAAGTTGCCAATCCTCATCCCTAATACCGAAAGTATCCTCTCCTTTCCCTCGATCAAATGCTGCCGTTGTCAAGAGGCGCATCCTTTCCTTCTGGGCAGCACTTAATCTCTCCCCACGGCCAACACCTCCAGAGACAACATTTCCATTTGTATTGCCTCCATTTGTTTTCACTCGTTTCTTCTGTTCAATTTTTTCAGACAGATCTGTATACTTAGCACGCAACTGCTCCAAATATGCCTCTGGGTTTTCCCTATATATTTGAATCAGGTATTAAAACTATAAACGACTGCTTATGTTAACTCATTAGCTCGCACATTTCATGAAAATAGAAGATCGCATGTGATGCATAATTGTTTCTCATAAAGAAGCTTGTTTAGCTTAACTGTAGATTCATTAGATATTGTTTTATTTCTTAACCACCTTCCGTCTTGTAAGTTGCAAAAGAATATAGATCAAATAGTACTTCATAAAAAAATCCAGACATGCAAAATGACATACAAGCATTTAGCAAAAAAAAAATGACATACAAGCGTTTTGCTTCTTCTAGCTTATTTTGCTTTTCTCGCTGTGATATCTCATCCATGCGCTTTTGTCTAGCTCGCTCACGGCCATCAGATGTGGTTTTCAGAAACAACTGCCTCTTCTTTTCCTTGAACTTTACCACATAACACAAACATCAAATAATTATAGGTCGCAATTATCAAGAAGTTCTAGAAAGCATGCATGTAATGATACAAGAAAATGTTCATAATGCTAAGAAACGTTGAAAGTACTGTGCATAATGTAGCTATGATGTAGACTATCATAGTTGGGAAGTTGGCCTTTCTACTTTATTCATAAAACATCACTAGCAATTTACTAAGGTCAGTGAGAACTTCTTTATCACCCCTCAACCAACAAAAACACATATATGTAAACGGCCTAATGCCTGACATTAGCAAATGGCCTGTAATTATTTATGCATACCTGCTCAGGTGTTAGCATGCTGTCATCAACATTGAGAAGATTATACTTTTCAGCATTGGAAGTATCTGCCTTCTCCTCATTCTCAATTTGTTCACCTTTGACCTTTCGTAAAGATTGTGTTGTTTTTACAATTGCCGACTCTATTTCCTGCTTAGAGACATAGCCGGTTGTAGAAAGGAATGATGGAATGTCTTTCTCTCCAACATGCTGAAGCTGCTGTACAAGAAATTCCAAGCCATTCAACTCATTTTCCAATTCATTTATCTTAGAAGATCTCTTTGCCTCTGCCATTTCACGCAACCTTTGCCCTTGCTTTTCCCTTAAAGCTGCTTTTCTAGCAATTTCTTCTTCTGATGGTGGCAGTTCAACTGGTGCCGGAGTCCAGGGGAGTTGCCAACACCTATTTTTCTCATCAGCTTCTTTTGTCCCTTTCTGTAAATATTACTAGAACTTGAAACTACAGAAGACGACATATATTAATAGAGAAACTATACAAAATAAAATACCTGAAACAGTCCAACTTCTGAAGCATAATCCTGTGCAATATAACAATGTTCCATTTTCAAATCTTCCACTTTTTCCCATGTAAGCCTAGACCTTTAATTAAGAATTATACAATTTAAACTCACAAGTGGCTGCCAAGAATAATCAATTACAGGCGTACAATATAAAAGTAAAGTCTTACATGTGATGAGGGTATTTAAGTGAAAGAAGCTGCTTCAAGTAATCAGTAACATGGTAGCCACCAACATTTGTCCGACAGCAAGCCTCGTAAACAGGCTCTCCATTCACAAACTGAATCCACATTGACACACACGTCCGTCATAACTTCTTTAACTAAAATGATAAGGTGAGGCAGTACAAATACACTAATAGATTTTCATGAAACATCCATTCTAGGCATCCAAATGGTGAAACTAGGACAGGCAGACAGATCAACCAGTTGTCAATAAGATTTATGCACGTGGTGGGGTTTCAGAGTGAACAAGCAAACAATTATTTAGTTATCTAGTACAAACATTTATGCTGCCACAGAATTCGGACAGTATACTCAAAATTTGTTTTCTGTAACATTTGCTTAAAAGTTTCATACTGCATACATAGTTGTGACTTGTGACTCAAGCTGTGGTTTAACATTATCTTTGCATAGTTTTTTTCCGTTCCAAATTACTTGTCCACTTTGACTTTTACACGTATTTTAAGATGCATTGAACACATAGATCCGTTAAATATTAAATTTTTATTTAGAAAAAGTTTTTTTTTTTTAAATAATGTGTAACTATGCGTTCAATGCACCTTAAAATACGCGTAAAAGTCAAAGTGGACAAGTAATTTGGGACGAGAGGAGTATATTAGTATATAATAACCGTCACAAACTAACTTTGGCCAGTCTATTTAGTAGCATTTACAAAAGGAAAAAACACAACCATAAGCATATAATTTTGCCAGACTGTCCAATAAAAGAGTGTGTTAACTTCATAAACGCCGGTTAGGAAGGCATACCGGGATAACATGACTTGTTGTAAATCCTGAACAAATTGCAAGACCATCTCTGTCACAAATCCCACGCTTTTGATTATATTTGTAGCTAAATGCAGCAGCGACGCCAAATGCTATGAGCAACCAAAGGATCGACACGTCAAAATGGCTCAATTGAAACAAATACATTACTGTCAAATCAAATACTCCCTCCGTCCCCTTTTAATTGAGCCACTTCTTTTGCACGCATTTTAAGATGCATGGAATTAGCACATGTAGATAATAGTTTTCTAATTTCTTGTTTTGTTTAAAAAAATTAAAATATAAAGTTTGTATTTCTATACAGAACATGGAAATTAAAAAATTAATAAAATCACAAGTAGCTCTTCCGAGCACATTGAAATGTGTGAAAAAAGAAGTGGCTTATATATTTTAGGACAAAGGGAGTATATAGTTTCGACATCAGCAGAAGGCAAAATAGAAATTGTGGGTCTACAAGACTATAACCACAATACCAGATAATTGTTTAAGCAAATAAATACACTGATAAAACCATGAATAGTATGGTACTCCACAAAAGACACGCTGAATGATGTCATAGAAAAAATGAATAGTGAGTTAGAGAATCATGCAGACTTCAAACCATAAAGATTTTGAGACAATGTTAAATTAAAAAATATCAGTGCTCATACCCACTGAAGGAACCCCATAAGTTTCAAAAAGGAGCTCAGCCATTTTACTTCGTGATTGGACTGGGTTGCATGGACATTCAGTAATCAGCACAGGATGATCAATCTGTCCTGCCATCAAATTGAAAGAAGTGGTTTTACGAATGGGCTGATGCTATTAATCTGCATCTAACATATTAAAGATGTGATTCCATACTCATGCACTGACAAACAGTCAGTAACAATCTTCATCCTAAGGATTTCAGATATAAAACCTGACAGGGGTCCGATTTTTACATGCCAGCGCACATTTAAATTAATAAATAAAATTGTACTTCTCCGCCAACAACACTTCATTAAACTAAAACTTTTTATTGTTGTCTTCTTTTTCAGAATATTCTCTATCACAAATGATGAATAAACTTTACCTCAGATCCATCCGCACCCAGTCTATCAAATGCAAAGTCAAGAATCTACAGCAACCAAAAATAAATGAGTGAGATTGTAAAATCAAAATCATATACAAATCACGGCACACTTCCATCATCGATCTATATTATCATCACTAGCTGAAGTAGACAATTGAACCAAACAATTAATAATCTTGTAAGTTAGGTTTCTTTTCTGCTTGGTAACCATGAGTTGGCTAAGCACTATTACAAGTAAAACTTGAGAGCAATATTTGAGAAAATATTCCATTGCAAAGCTGATATGCACGACCCAAAAAGACCATCGAGTTGGTAGGTTTCAATTGGTTTAGACTGATGGATTGATCAGTTTGAGACTATCTGAACATATTTTCTATGGAAGATACTTAATATATATAATCTAAACAATACTGGTATTAACGAACAAGGGTTTGTGCTACCGGTATTGACTATTGATCAGGGGAACTATGTGTAAGAAGTTAGCTGCCGCCTACCAGTATTGTTTATATTATATAAATCAAGTATCTTCCATATAAAATATAAATCAAGTATCTTTCTCAGATTATATAACGCTATAATGCCATCTTGTTTTGATAATACTAGACATATAACTATTTTCTACTGCTTACATATGTATCTCCGTATTTTATAAGTCCATGCAGAAAAGTTACAATAGATGTTACATTTTTAAGCTTCTTTCCGTTCTCTTTTCCATAAGATAGATAATCAAACAGTGGGAGAAAGGAAAGATGAGGTTCAGGATGTATGCAGGTTGATAGACTAGAAGGATAGCAACAAAAATGGAATTGTGTCTCCAAAGAAGGAACGGGAATCAACTAAGAGAAACAATGAGCAATCCAGCTTACAAATGAAAATAACAGCAAAGGGAAACCATAAAATAGAACCTTTGAGAGAGAGAGACCAATTTATTCAAAGTATCCCAATAGTGTAATGCCGTCGACTTAATGGGAAAAAAGAGGAGGATCCCTTTGATCTCTTGTTTCGGAGAAATAAGTGGCTCGCAAGAAATCGAAAGATAGCAAAAGATAGAAGAAATTATGAACAGTTCTGTTTACAAATGGATCCTACGAAATCACCTAACTAAAGAAAGAGCTAGAAACAACTTGAAATAATCATGAACATTGCTGCTTGCAAATAGAAACAGAAGCTAAAAGGGTTCAACAAGATGTATAGGAGAGGCTAAAGGAAGTTGCACAGCACTTGAGAGAATCATAAAATAAACTTATCGAATTTGATATCTGTACAGACTACAGCTTGAGAAACACTAGAACTAGATGATGAATGTGATGAGATTGTGTTTGGGAACATGTATTTCATTTCAAATGATGGATTTCAAATGATAGAATTGGAATTGTCATTTCAAATTCTGAAATTTGTACAGACATTTAAATGCCTTGGAATTCAAATGAAATCCAAATCCAAATTCTTTGTTTATCCAAACATGTCATTTGATCAAATTCAGGATTTCAACTGAAATCCATGTTCTCAAATAGACCATAAAATTATTGTTTAAGCCTGCTGGTCTTTGTACCAATACAAAGAGCAATTAAGTTAGAACAATAAAACATAAGCTCCACCATGAAATAGCGGTAGTAAAGTACAGAAAGAAAGAAATTTCATTCATATGCTAAATATTAGCAATTTTGGCTGACAGATTGATTCAGCTGGACTGATTCTAAGAGTAATGTTCTAGGCTGATCAGAATTTGCATTCGCTCAGATTTAAAGGTGTAGAATATAATAAACACGCCCAAAAATATAAAACAATAAGAAAAAAATAAAACAGATATGGATTATTAAAGCAGCATTATTTTAAAATAAAATCTCAATTAATTTACCTACTGCTAGTAATCTATATAAAACCAAAGCAAGCTTACATATTCCATAATTTCAAATTGAAAGACAACGTCAGTATCAAATGCTGAACGAGGTCCAGAACGGGTGCAATCAAAGTATTTCAACAGTGCTGGATCATGGTCACCAACAATTGTTACTGTTTCCCCTGCATGGAAAGTGAAAACACTAACCTTACTCATCTCAAAAGTCTATATAAATATTATGCGATGATAAAACTATAGTTGTGAAATACGTATTTGGTCATGATACATGATCAAGAAAGTCTTTGCAGGACAAATCCATATCGCTTAAGATTTACAAACCCTGGTGTTTAGATGCAGATCATGAAAACCTCGGATTTTTTCAGGTTATTTGTGTGGTCGCATATTAAGAACTATAGGGTGCTGCATCAATTGGTAGAGTATCGAATCAATATATGTTCGTGCTTCAGATATATTATTATCAAAAATTGTTGTTTCAAGGAAAGGTGGATTGATAGCCCGCAGTTTACTTAAACATTCATTGATAACGTTCATTTCCCTATCCTAATCACTAGTAATAATAACATGACTTTTCTCTGAATCCTGCCAAAAAACTAGCCAGTCATATTATAATATTCACTTCTGTTTCCATCGAATTGGGTGGGGGGTCAAATCTAATATCTAAAAACCAATTCGGGTAAAGTTCAAAAATACCCTACATTATCATTTTTTGTGAATGTAGTGTTTACTTGTTTGTTTGTTGTTCGTTACATATATCTTCAGATAAATCATAACACAGTGAAAGGATAGTTTTATTTCGGGACACAATTCGATGAACAAATTGGGTTGCCCAGCAAAATATTCCAATGAGAATCTTAAATTTAGTACATAAAGTATAATTAAAATCACAAAACTGACTTGGAGAGAAGTAAACCCTTATAAACGAAGAATCTAAAATCACAAACACAACTTGCAATTCTTCTACTTAAGAAACACTTGCTCTTAAACCAGATTAAAAAATATAAAAACTCTAAGCTACAGCACAAAAGTAAAAACAAATTGAAAGGGTACCAGTGGTTTTGTGACGAGGTCTCTGAACAATGTTTCGAAAAATAATTCGAGGCTCACTCTCTCCGGCCCATCTGATTTAAAACATTCAAAAATTAGTACATGCTAACATAGATACAGTTAAACACACACACATGATCAGGGCGAGAGAGAGAGAGAGACAGAGAGAGAGTACCCAATTCGAAAATAGGAGGCGCCGTTATCGATGACGATGGGAACGGAGGGAGGGAAGCGATGGTAATCGGTTTGTCTTTGAATTTGAGAGATGAATGGCATTGTGTGTAACCCTAGCCTACACACAGGTGAGTATTGGAAATATATGCTGTGAAGCTCTTAAAGTGTTGTTAATCTATGTAGGATTTTACAGGGATTTTTCTGAATAAACAAAAAAAAAGGATTTTACTGAGATGAAAATAATTTATATGCATATATGGATGATACATAAATTCATGTCTTAAATAATACTATTATTTTCACTTTGTTGCACAAAAATACTTATCATTTATATTTTTTATTCCTAAATATGTGTATCAATAAATTAAAAAAATATTATTTAGGCTCCGTTTGGCAGTGCTGTTGAAAACTGTTGTGTTGTAAGAAAAAGTGTTGTCGGTAAAATCAGATGACTTTTTGGTAATTTTCTTGATTTATGTATATTTTGAGATATAATATATAAAAATAATGTTTGATGATTAAATTGATAGCTACTTCTTACTGAAAGCAGCTTTTTCCAAAAGTATGGGAAAACATGTTTTTGCTAACAGCGGGTTTTAAACTAAAATCGCTTTTTCAGACAACAGTTTTTAAAATTTACCGAACAATAATTTTTCAGCAAAAAACTGTTGAAATTGTCTACCAGAAAGAGTATTATACTCCCTTTTTTAAGGTGTTAATAAAAATCAAAAAACTAAAATCGAGTCGAAAACTTGAAAAAGAAAATTGTGATTAAACTGAATCAATATATCTTTTGGCTACGATTTTGATATCGACCGAGAATTGAACTGAAAAATCGAATAAAAAATTATATAAGTTTTAAAATTTATATTATATATACATATAACATTTATATTTTATATGTTCATGATACTTACACACTTTATAGTGTTAAATAATTATATATTAATTCTATTAACATGTAACAAATATATTATTTGATTTTATTATTGATTTTTAATATATGAAAATTATTTAGTTTTTTCTTATTATATTGTATTGATTTCAAAGTTTAAATTATAAATATATTACTATAATTCTTTTGCTAATTTTTTGTTAATATTATATTATAAAATTATTTTTTGAAAATAAAAAATTGAAAAAACTGAAACATATTGTACCCAAAAAACCATTTTAAATGTTTCACTTATGATTAAAAGATAAAAATTAAACTGAGCTGACATGTTGATAACAATTTTAAGTAAAAATAGAATCTAACCGACCCATACACGCCTTCCCCCTGCTTTGAATTGAGACTTGAAAAAAATAACTGTATTCGTACTTCTTTTTATATATATAATCATCTATTCAAATCCTTAAATGAAAGGAAAGCATAAAACTAATAATTCCCTTTTTTATCATTGGTGATGTGTAATATAAATTTAAAGAGAAAAATGTTCCTAAGGATGATCTCAGGGAACATACCTAAGGTTATAAGGAGTTTGTATGTAAATACTAATGGCAATTTTGTTATTTTAAAGTTTACCTCTTGTAATTACAAATATGCCCTTGTGCATTTGTATGAAAATTTCTTTTAACCTCATGTAGTTACCTAAGGTCACCCTCAGGAATATGAAGCCCAAATTTAAAACTGGATGATATATTTTATATAAACATTATGATTATAATTGTTTTTGATGATATCTAAAATTAATGAAATGAATGACTGTAACATAATTGTTGGACCAAATCAAGTCTACGTTGATTACTTGTCTTCATGTAACACATGTAATGTGTCTATATTAAGATGTGCACTTAGAATGATTTAATGCATTTACAAATAGAAATATGTTTCTACTGTGAAATCAATATGTAAATATGAGTCAAAAATAAAGATTGATACATGATTCAAGTCTGAATCAAACATCAAATCAATGAAGACTTCATCAAATAAGAATTGCAGTGAAAAATACTCTAAGTCAAGTATGTGATTGAGATGTCATCCTGGTAGAAAACTCATGTGAAGCTGGTAGAGAACTCTCTCAAACAACTTAACTAATTCAGTAGTCGATCGAGAAGTGTAGACCAATCGAGAAGTCAAATAAACTGAAGTTAGTCGAGAAGTGCTAGAATGTAAATGATTCGAGAAGTCTAGATTGAACAAATCGAGAAATTAGTTAAAGGAAGCAATCAATAAGTGGTAGGAAAGAACCAACCGAGAAGTCAGTGTTTCAAGTATGCATTCGAGAAGTCTATTTTGATCGAGAAGTCATCATGTGAAGTATGCAATCGAGAATTCTAGTCATCGGAGAAGTGAGTATATGCAAGGACTGATCGAGAAGTCTAAGGAGTACCTAATTGAGAAGTCTATCACAATGATTTCTCGAAGTAAATTCAAATGAGTACTCGATTGTTTTAAGGAGCTAAATTCTAGGAGATTTGCAGAAGAACAAGACAAATGATTTTGAAGCTCTATCATTACAGGATCAGTCAAACCTGTGAAGATGGAGACTAGTCTACAATGAAACTTGGAAGAAGAACAAAATAAAAGACAGAAGAAACAAGCCCGAAAGCAAAAGACTGTCAAAAGATTGTGTTACCTAGAAATAGATGGTAGTCAAATGTAAAATGTTTCTTATCTATTTCTAATTTTAGCTTAACTGACTAGTGAGAGCATGTGTCAAAAGACATGTTGTCTATATAGCTTATGCACAGCCTCATTAGTTAGTATTTTTAAATATTATCAAGAGTATTCATACCATGTATCTTCCAAGAACAAGAAGCTGAAATTTATATCCAGAATCTCTTGTGGCAATTCAATTCTTATACACAATTACATTGAAAGTTAACTTTGAGTGTTTATTTCCATTCCGCATTTTTAACTAAGTAAACACTGTTAAGTTACTAAAACTATAACACGTGTTAAAATCAATTCATCAATATTCAAAATTCAAAAGAGTTTTAAAAGTTTTAAGTTATACATTCCCCCCCTTGTACAACTTCTGTGGTTCTCATTTCTAACAATAATTGTCTGTCAAATTATAAAATTTAATCATGCTAATTAATATAAAAACATAATTACAAAATATTTTTATTTATTTATTTAATATTTTAATCTAAATAATGTGATTAAAATTTTATACATACTCGAGAATATTTGAAGAAGATTAATATTAGTAGTACAAAATTATTTTCCAAATTGAGTTTTCAAATGACATGATATTAATAATGTGTTATTATAAAATATTTTAATTGATCAAATTTATATGAATAATGTGAAATTTATTATTATTAATTAAGTTAGAAACAATCAAAACATAACATGTATAATGTATTACTCCCACTGTTTTTATATACTTATGGTTTGACTTTTTTACACATAATTTAAAGTACTTTGACTGCATAGTTAAAATAATTATTTTTTAAAAATTATTTTTATGAATTTTACTATAAGCTATATATTTTTATTCAGATTTTTTTAAAAAAATAATTATTTTAACTATATGGTCAAAAGTGTGCAGAAAACTCAAACCTCACATATAAAAAAACAAAGAGAGTGTTTGGAACGAATTGGGGACCAGTAGATTATACTCCTTCAGTTTCACCAATTTGTTTATGTTTTGGAAAAAAGGTCTAACACGCATTTTAAGGTGCATATAAAGTATAGTTCCATAACTTATTTTTAAATTTTTTTCTGAATAAAAATTTAAACATTCAATTTTTATTCAAAAATAAAAAATTGTACATACAGTAACTTATTTTCCAGAAATAAGTTCTTATTTCCAGAAAAAATACGTATGTATCTACTTTTTCTGAAAATAAGTAACTTATTTTTTATTTTGAAGACAATATTTGATTTTAAAATTCTAAAATAAATATTTATCTTTAAAAAAAATGAAAATATAAAAAAAATGAAAAAGTAACTTATTTTAAATTTAATGAAGCTCAAACGGTCACTTTATATGTATTTTAAATTGCATGACAGGCACTCTTTCCGAAATATAAACAAATGGGTGGGACAGAGAACAAACATGTTAGCATTACTCTTCGAAGAACAGTGGATCGATACGCTCAATGAACAAACACGTCTTTTTCCTGAACGACGCACTCGACCCATCACATAATAATCAAAACAAATTAATGGACCCACAATTCTACTAAAGCTCACCACAGAGAAAGAAAATCCAAATTAAGCCCATTGTATATACAGTATTAAATTCTCTCAATCTCATAATTTCAAATGGTTTAGATTTAAAATGACAGCCATTTTTTTAACTTTCCCGCCCACTTTTCCCCTTCTTTTTGGGGATGTTTTGTACACGTGGGTATCCACCTCAGCAAAAAACAACCACGTAGGATCCACGTCGGATTATGCTACATAAGCTTCCACTACACGATTACTATTTCACAAGTTAGGAGCTTCCCGAAGAAGCCTAAATACAATCACAATTGACAAGTTATCCAATACCAACAATATATATAAATACATGTACAATATAGTACATGATCTACATACACGCATAGGTACAAAAAAACACCGGTATCAACTGTCAAGTTATTTATCGAGTTCATATATTCGACAGAGTGTAATAAAAATGGAGGTGAGCGGGAGCGGCTGTTACGTAGAAGATAACAATGGCTACAAAACACCGAAGCGCGGTGGCAAATATGAGATTCCTGCAGCCACGGACTGCCCGAAGGCTCCCCGAAAGAAAGCAGGAGGGAAATCTGGAAAGCAGAAGCGAATTAAAGAGCCAAAGAATGGGTATTTCCAAACACCCGAACTTGAACAATTTTTTGCAACCGCATACGTAAAGCAAAGTACTGCTTATGTAATAGCTCACTCCTAATTAATCTATCTGTCTCTGTTTTGCATTTTACAAATCTTCTTTGTAGTTTTGGTCATGCTACTATGTAATTATGTGTTTATGTTAGCACGAAGTTAAATCTATAATTATAAGTTCTGCTTCTGCGATTTGTTTTGTTAAGTTTTTAGTTTTTACATATAGCGCACAGAAAAGAGAAAAACAGTAAAACGCTGTATTAAGAAGTGTTTATTAAAAAACAACTAATGCAAACATCCTTAATGAACTACAGTAATGTTTAAATCAAGTAAAATTTCTCTGAAAAGTTGGGTAAAATTTACATATAGCTGCACAAAATTCAACCGCGTCTATTTTTTCTTTTTCAGATTTGGGCCCAACTCAAATAAAGGAATAGCCTGATCATTGCCAGCCCAAGCCTACATTTAACGAGTCCATTTAAATTTTGTCTTTACCTTTTTGAAACCACAATATTTCAGGACATATATTTTTAATAAACTGTAAATAAGTAGTAGCTTTTTAATCACTTGGTGAAATCCTTGTAAAGCACAAACAAACACTCCATTCGCTTGATTTTCCTATGATATGTGCAGATTTTTACCCTTGTCTATTTGAATTTTGATTATATAGAAGAAGCTTGTGAATTGTTCAGCAGTTAATTACTAAACTAAATGTTCCAAAACACTACAATTTGAAAAATTAACCCTTTATTGTGGTTGTTTGGGGTTCCTTAAATTTAAAATAAGTTATTTATTTCATTTTATTTTACATATTTTCAATTTTTTAAAGGTGAATATTTATTTTAGAATTTTAAAATCAAATATTATTTTTAAAATAAAAAATAAGTTACTTGTTTTAAAAAAAAGTACATAAATACATACCTTTTTTCCGAAAATAAGGGCTTATTTCCAGAAAATAATAATGGTCAAACATGACCATTATAACATAAAAGACACATGTAAAAATTACATTTTTAAAAAATACAATTTTTAATTATATATTTACACAAATTTTACTAACATTTAAAAGAAAATGGCCCAATCAAAGACTCATCCATGTTGTTTTTCACTGCAATTTTTGATAAAAACGCAACTTTAAATTAAATTTCGTTGTGTTTCAAAAGAGTATTATTTTGAATTATGTTATTGAGAAATTTTAATTCTATCTTGGGCCATTTTAATCCTTTTCTCAGTTAAGTGAGTCATTGTTTATGTGATTATGTGTAAAAATGGGACACGATTGATTAAAGTAACCTTAAATAGTTGCAAAACGAGAGATCAAGTGGTAGTCATAACTCAAAAGCAGAGTCTGCGTGTACAAAATATTAAAATAAACAAAATACTTAAGTTAGCTAATGGACAAGACCTGGGCCTATAGTTCCAACACTTAATATTCTTAAAATTTTAATTAAATTCCCGTAAATTTCATGGTCAACAGTCGCTAAAATTAAAGTAGAAAGAAGTTATTTTCTCGGTCTCAAAATAACGGTCGTGTTTTGACTTTCATTGGTTAAATTGATTAAATTTTTATTGAATATTACATATAATATATTATTAGAAATTATATCTAATCCACTTTATAATATATCTTTTAGTTTTCAAAAATTATAAAAAAATAATTTTTAATTTAGAATCAAAATCTAATCAATTTGACACTAAAAAGTGAAACGGCACACTTATTTTGAGATAAAAAGAAAAATAAAAACTGTGAACACTGTGAGGAAGGAAGGACAATTTATTAGTTAGGTTTCTAAATAGAGTAAGCTTAGGCTGTACAAACTACAACGTACAACCTTATCTGTAAATCTGTAATCTGTGTGTGTGTTTCCACTTTCCACCACAGCTATGCTCACTCACTATCTCGGCGAAATTTAAGGGCTGTGTTTTTCTATTTATCATTTCACCTATGCTACCTGTATAGTGTATACTATAGCCACCACTTGAGTGTATTTAAATCCTAGCAAGCATTTTGGCAACAACAAAAAAAAAAAATCCTAGCAAGCATTGAAAGTAAAATTCTAGGGAGTCAAGGTTAATTGATCTTTCTTACAGTCTTGTTGATCGTTCTATACTTCGCTTATTTATGATTCACTGCGATGATTTTTTCAGAAATCCGAGTTATTTTCAGTGCAGAAAACTGCATAATACTAGTATTAATTAAATACTATGAAAATTTTAATTTTCGTATTTTCGTTTCAAACTTACTCATTACTTATTTAAGACCTATGATTATATATATATTTGTCGGAAAATTTCTCTGAATGTCATATTAGATTATCAATTCTGAAATCAGAATATATTATGTTGAATAATATATTTATAACATTTTGAAAGCGGCGACATATGTATATAATTTTTATATTCTAAAAATTTAATGGTGGTCTCGCTATATTAGATGAGAACTTGATGTACACCTGGTTCGAAATGACTTTTAACCATAATTAAATAATTTTGAGTTGCACCACAGAGTCATGAGGTTCCATTGTAGACTTTGCAGAATAGTTGTGATGTGAAATCCCCAAATTCAAGAGAGTAATAATGTGACAATATAGAGGTGACTGACTAATAGGATGGCTCTTGCCGGTACAACATGAGACATCTATATGACTACATAGTGGAAGCATAGATGATCAAGTCATAGCTGGTTTGGGTTCGAAGAGGACAAACCAAAACCAAATTGATTGTCCTTGATATAAAAAGAACCACATACACTAGCAATTAGTAGCCCCCACTTGCTGCCCCAAGCCTAGACTTAAAGGCACCCATTTCGCATCCTTAATCGCGCTGTCTTTGTTAAGGTTACCAAAGGCGACTTATTGTTCACTAGAGGCGATCCCACGAAGATTTGTATATAAGCTCAATTATTTATTTAGTTCAACAGGCAAATACGATGGATGCTAAAATTGTTGTACCAACTACATAGTTACGGTACTGAGCAACTCCAATCGTATCTTAGTGGGTTATTGATATGGATCAAAAATAAATTTTAAAAACACAATTAATGTAGTATTAATTAAACTTGATTTGGTAAAAAAAGAGTCTCATTTAATAAGACTCGAAACCCTAATGATTAAATAAATTTATAATTAATTAATTAGCTAAATATACAACTAATTAATTATGTCAAACGACAAAGAAACTACTTCAAATAATAGCCCCAAATCACCTCTATCAACAAGAAAACATATTTTTACATGGAAACTACTACTATTACAAGAAGGATCCAGAATCTTCAAGGAGGTGTTTTGTCCACCAATGTCTCTAACTCTATTATAATTCTTAGATTTCTTACGTCTATATAAAGGGTCTAACCCCTCGTTATTAGAACTACGTCCTGACTTGATTTTCAACGCGCTTGAGATACGTAGGCATCTTGTTAGAACAAAAATAGTTCTGACAAATAAGCGCAACCATTAAAACTCGATAAGTTCTCACATATATCGTAATTAATACACCCTAATTTTTAATCCATAACAGTTACTTAAAAATAATATTATTAAATTGAATCCTAGTAACTTGACACATTATATTGTATAACAACTCCAACAACATTCCTTATTTGTTGTTCCTTATTATTATTATAATAATAAATTCAAATTCCACTTATATTTTGTATATTTAATTGATAAAATAAAATAAGGGATGACTAACCATCACTTAAAGTTAAGAATGAGAGGTGTATGCTAATTTTTTAAGGAGCTACCAGTACACTGTTAGAGATTCATATTTACCAAATTTTCTTAAATTTCAGGTAAGGGAGCTTTTGGAGATGCTGTTGCACTGACTAACCATTACACAAATGTCGCTTTTAAATTGACCGACTTTACCATCTGCCAGGTAGTTTCGGTTAATTATGATTATCACTAGCTGACAATTTGAGTTGGGTTACATGAGACCATCTACAGCGCTCGGACCTGTTTTCCGGGTTTTTGGACCCCACACATATTACATGCAAGCAAAAGTTGTACATGAATAAAAGTTGGGCAAATGACTCCAACCGTCAGATGCCCAGTTTTCCTATTCTCAATGTTACTTTTTCCTATTGCAGGTCCTACTAAAATCATTTATATATTAAACTTAATTTATATATAATTTAGTTACAATATTTTGGTTAGTATATAATTAAAACTAATAAAATACTATTTTTTTTAATTTACATAAATTTACGAATGAAAATAAAACATCTTCCATAATTCAAAAACATGACATATAATTAAAAAAACGTTACAAGAACAACATAATTATTATTCAAAACATAAAATTCAAATAATTTAACGGGAATCGTGGAATTGTGAGATGTGCTCCACCAAGTCAGTCTGCAGTTGACGATATTTTTGTCGATCACGAATCTGGATAGTTCTTTCGATATAGTTCTCATACGGAACAAAAGGCTCCTCGCCTAAATTTGGTTGTGGTATTCAATTTGTTGTGTCATCGTAAGATGGTAGAGGACCAAATGGTGTAGCATATGTGTCTCTTTCATCCTCGACAATCATATTGTGCAGTATGATGCATGCTCTCATTATTCTAGCGAGATCTCCTTTATCCCAAAACCGCGCAGGGCCACGTACAATTACAAAACGAGACTGCAATACACCAAATGCTCGTTCAACATCTTTTCGCTGACCTTCCTGATATTTGGAAAATAACTTTCTCTTCTCATTATACTTGTGTCTGCCATAATGATCTTTAAGTCTATCTCCTTTTGATGATTTTTATTAAATTCTTCCAAGAGAGATAACTTCCTACATTGAACAGCTGTCATTTCTTCATAGCGTTCAGCATCCACATCCATGACTTTCTTCTTTCCCTTTCCTTTTCTCTTTGTTGCTTTTGTGCCTTTAGGACGAACTGGGGATTCCACAATATTATTGTCATATGGTGTTTCATTGTTAGCTGATGATGAATAAGCTCCAGAATCACTTAATTTAGTTCTCTTTGTACTCCCGCTATTTGTTGTAGGAGTTCTCCATTTTGGTTGCCTTCGAAGCTCGCTCCAATGCTTATCAAAGTTACATTTCTTGCCATAAGTATCTTTGTGGAGACAATGGGCTTTCTCTAATATATTATCCATGTTTGAGCCACTTCCAATTAATTTCTGTGCTTTCTCGAAGCATGCTCCATATTTTTGAACCCCTTCATTGATTCGTTGCCATCTTTTTCTTATAGGCACAACGCCTCTTTTGATAAGACCATAATCGCTTTCTTCACAATATTGACGAATCCGTTCCCAAAATGTTTCACCCTTCTGATCAGTACCAGTTAGTGGATCAATTGAGACATTTAACCAAGCACTAATTAAAAGCTTATCTTCCTCCCATTTCCATTGAACAGTATTTTCTCGTATATCTTCGACTTTAAGTTCAACGCTGTTGTCATTCAAATCTATGACATCTCTACTATTAAAAGTAGAAAATTGTGAAAGTGGAGAATCTTGAACATTTGTTGGCGTCGGGTCGTTTCCAAATTGCGGAAGTGATGCTGGAAAATTTTGGCCATATGGAAAAGGATACATTTGTGAATTTTGAGTAAATGGAAATAAATTATTTGAGAATGGAAATGAAGGATTGGTAACCTGGGAATTGAAATGTCGATTTTGTATGTTTGCAAATTGAGTATTTTCCATACTAGCATTTTGAACAAATGGAAAGTATGGATTTGGATATTGAAATGGAAAATTTAAATTTGGAGCTTGAGGATTGGGGTTTGAATTTTGTGAATTTGAAGGTTGAGAATTATTAGGATTCATAATTTTAGAATAGAAAAATTGTTGAGAGAAAAAATTTAAGGGAGATGAAATATGAAATGAATAAAAATCATCTCCTATTTATAACAAAAAAATATAACGGTAATAAATTTAACCGTTAGATTATCAACGGTTATATAAACAACAATGACATTGGAATAAAAAAAAACAATGACATTAATATAAATTATAAGCAACGGTACATTCTCTGATATAAATTATAAAATAACAATAAAGGTGGGGTTACTATTTATTTTGAAAGTTGTGCGGCTCAGTTGGGCAGTAGCCAGCAAAGAGGGCATTAACCTACTTTTTTGATACCCTCCGATGCATATTATCCATTTCTTTGTGGCCAGGTCTAAGTTTATCTTCCCGAGGAGGGAAGTGGCCATGCATTTTTATCGCCTGCAACTGCTCTGAGTACCGTCTTTTTAAAATATTGCGATTTTTATATATATATATATATATATATATTATATATGATTTTCAATAAAAAATAGTTTTCATGCAACTTTTCCCTCAACCTGTATATAACTAGTTGGATATGGAATAAGTTTGAGAATTAATTGTATTTTGTTAATTTATGAGACAAATGTTTTAGAATGAATTTTATTTTCAAGTATGAACATTTAATGCCTAAAATAAAATGCCACTCTCGACTTTTTAACAAAATACAATGCTTAAATAATTTCACTCACAAGTAAACGAAACTAAACTGCACAAATACTTTAAACCGATTAAACAGTCGTTACACGAACATTCAGAAATCAGAACCAGCTCACAACCTCTTAATAAAAAGAGAAGAGAAATAATCGATAAGTCAAGTCTCACACTCGTAGCTCTCTCCAAACAAATAAAATTATTTTCTCTTTTCCTAGTCATCTCCATCAAAAAAGTCGTCTGTTAAGGTCATTGCCTTTAATTAATTTATGTACGAAAAACACAGTCGATGTGACTTCATATATATATGCAAAAGTATAAACTGAATAGCAATTGACCTTAAAAAAATAGTGATTTAAAATTGTATACCGTAGACATGTCTGATACTCTGATTCAACACACGTACGTGAGTAACGAGTAGCTAGCTAGATCGTTCATTAAAATACAAGGAAAGATAACTAATTAGTTTCTTTTCCATCGAGGGGAGTGAAGATTTGGATGTCATTCTTGAATCACCATAGCGAATAGTGACGATGATGATCGTATTAATTTTATCACTTTTCTTTTTCTTCTAAACTAATCTTATCTTTTCTCGTCATGTAAAAGAGCAAAAGATTCCAAAAGCAAAAAGGAGGAGCTTAGCGACGTGGGATGTGACAGACCAATAAAATATATTTTCTTCAATAGAAACAATTGTATAAATTTATATCCAATATGATATTAGTTATTATAATATAAATATCATTTGAATTCATATAAAACAATAAAAGTATAGATATTTGAAAATAAATTTTCATATATTAATAGTATAAATGAGATGTTTTGGAGATCGGAGACAGACCATCGGCTGATGTTCAGTGTCGACCATGGATATATACAGTGCATGTGTACGTAGTAAATGTGATCGAGTATATAATAACGAGCCGCGAGGCGAGGAGAGGAGTAGTGATTAATTTGGCTTACCATACATGTACAAATGCAAGTCCATTGTATAGTATTTGTGTAACCAGCTAGCTAAATACATAAAAAGATCGAGTAATAATCCATTGATGGATGAATAAATGAATTATAAATGGAGTATATTTGGGGAGGGGAGGTATAATAATACTAGATTTTGGGAAGTGCGTATGAATTGTCATATCTTTCCGTAATCGACGCGTGGTGGTATCATTACTATTGGTACTACGTTGTACACAAAAGTGACATAAAGAGAGATGGTATAATCCGAGGAATATATGTGCGCTTACTGCTAGTATATTTGTGTTCCACAGTATTGCTAGGAACATACTCATATACTACTGTAATATTCACACTGGCCGTACGAGTTGGAGTTTTAAAAATGGGTGCTATACTGCAATGGCCTGTGCACGGAACTATGGCTTACACTTGTTAGTTATTACTGTGTTTCTTACTATAATGTTTCTTTTTTGTTGCTAAGTTTTCATATTACAATGTTAAATGTCTGTTTGCCCCTTATTTTTATTTCTTTTATACATCATGTCGTTTTTTGGTTTGAAGATCCTTAAGAGAATAGTATGATTTGTGACTCACTCCTGCCCAAATGACCTAAGCATTACTCAAACTGAAAACTAAGTTCATAATACAAAAAAAAAATTAATTATGTGATAAAAAAATGTAAGATATATATAGTGATTTGTTTGGTTAAAATTCTGAATTAATTAACTAAACTTTTCATAAGAATTACTAGTGATGCTAAAAAAAGTGTTAGTAATTTGTTCGGAAATAATAGGGTTCACATTTTCCCCAAAGCTGGATAAATTATGTTGAACCAGAATAAGGCTTATAATATCATCTGCTCATCAAATTTAATCGAAATGGAGTGAATTAACTGGCTGGCTCATACACAGAAGACAACAAAATATACATACATGATGAAACCTAAATGCTCCCATTACTGGCTATTTTTAATTTTCCATTAAGGGATAAGTATTTATTACTTATTCTTTAAGCCACTGTGGAAAGTGAGCTGAGTCAATAAAGCAGAGAGATCGTAAATTTATGTTGAGTATTAATTAACATAGTATATATTTGGTACTAGATTGCGATGGATAACTGTTAGAGATACACCAGATCTCTCCCCTCTCTCACCTGACAAATCTTTAGCAACCAACCAATCCCTTGTATCTTGTATTCAATACTCATCCCTCTCCTTTTTCACTATAAATATATACCCCTGCCCTCATCCCACTCCTCACACAACTTCTCCTCACTTTCTTTCTCTCCTTTCTTTACTGCCAATATTTTTGGCTTTGTTTTCTGGTACTTCTTTCTGTTCATCTTTTTTTATAATACTTTAGGGTTAGGGTTTATTTTTTCATAAGTAGATCATTTTATTATCAAGAGAGATCGAGAGAGAGAGATATCTAATTCATGAACAAGTGACCAAAAGCCAGTATTTGCGGATGGAGCATCATCAAGATTCACACAACTTTTTAGGGCTTCTCATGTAGTGGTGGTTGAGGAGCTTCTTTTGCTATGGCTCTTCAACCCTCGCTTTGATGACCCTTTTCTTTGATGTGAGAATCTTGATGATGCTGCAGCGGCAATTAATGGCTATACAAACTTTCTTTTAATTTTTGTTTTTTCGCATATATAACAAATTCTTTAACTGAATCGGTATGTCTTAGATGCATATCATGAAAGCTGCTGGTATCTGTTTTCGATACTTTTGATATATAAAGATAAATACATGTTAAGGTGCATGTGTTATATATATTTCTCTCTCGATCTATCTATTGTGATAGTAGTATATGTTTAACACATGTAAGTGTTTGGCAGTTTTATATTGGTTAATTGACCCGGAAGTTGTACCAGGTTTGGGTGAAGATCCAAGTGGTAATACTAGGTTTATTAAATAAGAATATATAACTGATCTGTCTGTTGTCTGGAGTTTGCTTTTGTTTTGCAACTAGATCTGGCTGGTTGGCTTCTGAACAGCCCATGCCTTTAGGGTTGTATGTATATATGTCCTTTAATGGATCTCATGCGGTGTGTTCGATATACGTATAGCTTATGGACATGTATGATTATATTCTACTTTTATTTTAATGGTCACTTGGAGTTTCTGAGTTGATTGCTCTCCCTCCCTCCCTCCCTCTCCCTGTCTGTCGTATGTGTGTAACCTATCATGTTTCGGATATTGTGTAAAGATGTGTATCGGATATTGTGTTAGTAAGCACAATTGCACAAACATATATATGTTCATATTTTGGGAGGGGTCAGTTGTTTGCCACCACTATTATCTGCAGCTAGCATTTGTTCGTTTTCTCTACACCCTTTAATTTCTTTTGGACAATATTATCCTTAGATTTGTAGTACTCTCAGATCTTTTATCAGTATTCATTATTAATTATTAGTACAATATTTTTGCTTGTTCAAGATTTGGAAGATATATATGATATATTCTTTTACTGGTGGGTTACTTGTATTTTCAGGCTTCTAATAAAAATTTCATGCATCATGCTAAACAATATTACTGCTAATTACCTAATTAATGAAATTGGTTTCATTACAGGGTTTTCTTTGACTATATTACTGATATATTCTTGATTTTCTGTTGGCTTTAGGGTTTTCGCTTGTAAGTTGCATCCTTGAACAACTTGATACGTATTTCCAAGGTATTGTTACCAACCATGGTTTCTGGAACTGGGGAAGGATTCTAATAAAAACTGTAATTTGTTTTGTGTATTCAACGATAACAATGTGTATAGTACGATACATATTTAATGTATGAAAAACTACATATATATGGTAGTTCCATGTAAGTATATTCAGCATCAGGAACTGATTCATTTACAATGAGATGAAACCAAAAGTTGGTATTAAATTAAAAAAACGATGAGAACCTTTTGCATAATAAATTCTCCAACACAAACTTACATTAATTGCCCATTTTCCAGTTAAAATTCCTACATTACTATATTAATGAACTTAAACTAATTAATGCCAAAAACCCAGATGCACTTCTTAGTTCTTACCTCTGTCACAATCTAATAGAACTTGGAGTGTTACTGAGACCTTTGTTTTGTATATTTCCTTGTTATGTATACATGTGCCAACACTTTATATATGTATGTGGAGGGGGGTGGGGGGCGGATTCTTACACACAAAGAGACACGCATATATGCATACACATGATTAATATATGGACGAATCATTTGCACACAAAAGTAATCGACTCTACCTGGTGCAATATATAACCGGGTCAGGCTCAGTAACTGCAGGCTTGCCAGAGGTTGTATAGCTGTTTCTTCAATTCAACTAATTATAATTGGTTCTTAAAGAACAAAGTTTACACAAATACGCTTCATAGTTTCTTCTTTGGGGTGATCTGTACGCTAAAGCTATATCTATATACTGCCATGCAAAAGCTACTTGAAGAGTTATTTTCTTAAACTGAAAATTAATTTTTAGGTTACAATAATTAACTGCCTTAATTAAACTAGACTGGTAATTGATGTTTTGATTACGATATTTATATGCAATAATTTGAATTTTGAAGTATTGAAAACAGTTTATGGAGTAACTGTTATCAAATTTTCAATTGTGCTAAAGAATTAAGTTGGATATGAAAACGCAATGATGACAAAAAAGAGTTGGCCTAGTCAACCTCTTCTGATTAGCAGTTAAAGAACACTTGTCATTGGAATTTGGTGCGACTCCAACTAAGGTGTCCACCGAATTTTTTTTATTAACCGAAACCGAAATATGTAAAAAATCACTCCCGAAAATTGAACTGAAATTAATTCGGTTTAAAACCGAACCGAATTTATAATTTCGGTTATTACCGAAATCCGAAATTTAATAAAAATTCTTTGAAATATTAAAATTACACATCCTATATCCATACATCGAAATAAAACTATTCTAGCAAATATAAAAATCCAGAAAAAACAAAGAACCACTAATAATTTGATATTACCGATTTTTAGTTTATAAAGTACAAAAATATAAATAAAATATTCAAGCATTTGGGAATCTTTGCCCAGACTCAAGTTTTTCAAATGTTCCAAAAACCAGCTCGCCTGCTTTGCTGTGAAATTAATGAGAATTTATAGTCTATACTTCACATCTATTATGGTGAGTGATGACTCTGATCTCGGACTAAATACCATATATAGGCATATAGATGAAGTATATGTAGTAAATCAATAACCTATTATTAATTATTGTTTATATTTTTTTAAAAATCAGTTATTTATTTCGGTTATTCGGTTAACCGCGGTTAAAAACTGAATAATCGAATTTTTTAAAAAACTTTATCAAACACCGAACCGAAATTTAAAATATGATTAACCGAACTGAAATTATTTCGGTTAATTGGTTCGGTTTTCGATTAACCGAACCGAATGCACACCCTTAACTCCGCCTATTGATAATACATCATATATTTAAATAGGAACTTCATTTGACTAACTTAAGACCTTTTTTATATCTTAATTTTGGTTAAAATATAATAATCCGCACATTGTGCAAAAGATTTCTATTTACCACTCAATACGTTACATTAATCCGCACATGGAATGGAAAGGAATTAAGGTGGTTGGTCATTACTAGATCCCACATTATTAAAAAGAAAGTATTAGAAAATAAAAAAATATTATATAATATTTTTATTCCAATAAGTAAAATTAAATTATAATATAATCACATACATGATCACATTCTATACATAATTAGTGTAAAAATAAAAGAGTTAAGGTATGTTGGTAGTCACTGCGTCCCATATTATTAAAAAGAAAATATTAAATATATAAATTTTGTTTAATATATGTTACTTATATTTTAATTAATAGAATATATTAGAAATATAATAATATGATCATGTATGTTATTACATAAAATTTAAAATATTATTGAAAAAATATATATAATTCAGAAAAAGAAAATAATAAAATATTAAAAGTAACATGTTTTTATCAAAAATATAATAATATTATTACACATAATATCAAATTAATATATTGACAGAACAAAAATAAATATCCATAATTTTATATGGTGATTTTTAAGCCCTTTTACTTTGAAAGTGTGTTATTTTGGCCCTTTATGCTAATATAATATTACATATATGTTAGTTTTAATATAAAATTTACTTTTAATCCTAGATTTTAGCCCGTTTATATAAAATATAGTTTTGTTTTAATTTATAATTAATTAGAAAGGATGAAATTTGAATATATAAAATGTTATAGTATATAGTAAAAAGTAATTAGATAAATTACATAACTAACTAAAAAAAATTAATCTTTTCGAAATATACACCATATAAATTAGATTTGAAGTTTATACGAGCCCAGTTATTCAAGTTGAATCTTTTTAAGATTGGAAAGATGGGCTGAGACAACACTGATGTATTTGGGTTAAAGTTTCAGATAAGCCCAATTCCTTTAGCTAAGGGATGCTAATAAATTTTATGTATAATATATTTAGGATAGACATGCTGAGGCTTAAAATAAGCTCAGTTCATTGGTAATTTACAACCTCATTTTATAGTCGCCAAAAAATAAAACATTGAATAAAATATATAAATGGTCAAGATTTTTTTTTTTTGACAAAATATACATATCCATATATGAATTGTATCATAATACAATAATCGGAGGAATGAGTTCATTTTATAAAAAAAATTATTATCTAGCCATCGGACATGCAAAAATGACCGGAGAAATTTAGACAATAGATCTTTAATGTCGAGAAGAAAACACCCTTATAAAACATCACGTCCGAACCTCCTGCAAATAAGAAAAAATAACAAAAGACATGAATTAAAAATAAAACAAAAAAGAGTATATAATATTATATTATTTAAAAATAAATACTATATACAGTAATAAGATATTAATAAAAATATAGGTATATATATATAGGATTAGGGAACCTAAAATACATAGTATTTTATATGCAAACACTGTAGGGGTATTTTTGTAAAATCGGGATTATTTAAAATTTTATTAATATACTATCATTTTGTACTAAAATCTTAGGAAATTATCTAAAATGTATCTTAGGTTCCTATTTCTCTCTATATATAATCTAACCAAAGGGGACCCATTTGGTTAGACATCAATTTTAAAAAATAAAATAAAAATTTAAAAATTAAAGAAATAGTCGTTATTATTACAATTAAATAATAATAATAAAATAACTAAAATCAAATCCATATATGGAACATATTAGCCAATAAATGTAAATGATTACCTCAAAAAGGCACAAAAAACCATTATTTATATAATGACCACCAATGAATCATAAAAATTTATAGCACAGGATTAAACAAATATTTTAATTCACTAAACAAAACTATTGATAAGTGAAGCCCGCTTATGAGCCTGTTTGACAAAAAGCTTTAAGCCTTAAAGCTGTTTCTCACTTTAAGTTAAAAAATGTATGTTTGTGTAATAAGTTAGAAAATGACTTAAAATCAGAAACTAATTTAAAACAAGAAGTAAGTATTATGTACTTTTTTTAGTGACTTATTTTTTTCCTATTTTGATAAAAGTTATCCGCATGTCATAAATTACTCATAAGTCACTTTTATTTTTATTATTATATTTTTAAAAACTTACAAGTCACTCATAATACAAAATTACCCGGACATACATTTTAAACTCCCGAATTATCACGTTAACACATTTTAAGTCATAAGTCACAATTTCAGGTCTAGGAAATAGAGTCTATATCAGAACTCAGAATTAAATAGAGCCGATGCCTTAGTCAGCTAGGGTATTTACAATTCTGTTTATATACTATAATTCAGGTTGTTGCAAGCACCAAATTTGATGATTAACAAGCCAATAGGATTATGAGATTTTGTGTCTTTTGTCTCTTTTCATGGCCATGATAATGATCGTTACTACAAAGTCCAAAAACGAATAATTTAAATCAGCCAGAAATTTGTAGGAAATACAATTTTGAGTAAAACATAACAATAATATAAGATCTATCAGCCCTTCTCCTAACACGTATAAATTTTTAAAAAAATAATAATTTAATATAGTATAAATGAGGAAGAATGTTAAAATAATAATATAAAGAGCAAATTATAGAATGGTGGTTGTATTTTACACTGATTCTCAAAATAGTGGTAAAATTTTTGAATCCTCAAAATAGTGGTCAGCCTTTATTTTCGCTTTTTAAAAAAATGGCTTTAGTCAATTTCCGTTAAATTTTCACCGTTAACTAATATATGTAAAGAGTAAATTACAAAGTGGGAACCGTACTTTACACCAATTTTTAAAATAGTGACCAAACTTTCAAATTATCAAAATAGTGGTTAGCCTTTCAGTAAACAAATAGCAAACACAATACGAATAATCCATTTTTTCCTTTCCTTTTTTTTTTACTTCTTGCAATTCAATCAAGTGCTCAACTTCCATTTTTTTCAACCTCCTCACAAGAAAAAGAATCAAAATTTTAACTCGATTACAGAAATGATCATCCATCCACAAAAAAAACCCACAACGAACTTGACGATCAGAGCAATTTATGAATCGACGCCTAGTATTAATATCAGTTTAGACAACTCTCTTACAATGACAATATATCATTGTTATTGTCATTGTTTGGTTTTGTAAGTTAAAAATCTAGATTATAAGTCATAGATTTGATAATACACACTGTCTATATTAAATATACATAAAATATGATTTTTTGTACTTTTTAAAAAACACAAATTACATGGGGAGTTGATGAGAGTCATTCTTTCAAAAAATGAAAGAAAATATTGACCACTTTTTTTAAAATCTAAAAATTTGGTCACTATTTTGAAATTCGGTATAAAGTGCGGCCACAATTCTGTAATTTACTCTAATATAAATTCGATAAGCCTTCCAGGGTATATTAAAATTTTAAAAGAAATGATAAAGTAACGCATTTTTAATCCATATCTGCAGAATATGTATACTGATCGAAAATCATGCATGCTAAGACAATCCTTTTAATTATAGAAGACAATAGATACAGATAATGTAGAAAACAAATGAAAGGAGAGAGAGAGAGGAGAGATTCGCATGCTACATTTTTTTCTTTTTTCATTTTATATTCAATAATTACAGTATATATACTTATATATAGTACAAGAAATTCATGTGCCTCAAATCTTTACATCCCACATTCTTTGATTTTGGTCCCTTTGGACGTCCAAACGTTACGCCACTAAATCATAATTTATGTACTTGCTTATCGTAGTCCCTTTTGAGATTCGATGATTTGAATTCCTTAGTCTCACTTGGACATAGACGTACATATGGTTTCTTGCTGGCCTAACAACTGAAATACATAACAAAAGAAATTGAATTAGTTCAACGTATTATATTAGCTCGTTTGATTTAATTTAAAATTCGAAATTATGAAAATTTATACGTAACGGATTTTTACTTTCTCATATCTAAGATGCATGTTATATATGTAAGTTGCGTTTTTGTAAACAGATGTTAAATTGGACTGAACTTATAAATTGAATTCCGGCAAATTAACCTGTAATTGTACGTACGCCGTTTTAAACATGGTTTGTGGTGCCAAAAACAATGGGCTGATTAACCAAAAGAGCTAATGATTTGGCCAGACACGACAACAGCCGAAAACTTGATTATCAGTGCGATTTAGAGATAATTATTAAGATAATCAAACTAGCTAGCTAGATACCCATCTTCATAAAGACAAATGTGATTAGGGAGCTAGCAAGGATTGTGGGCAGTTTGACTAATATTTGGATTATCAGACACTTTGATAGGTTAATTTAATTTGGGTTGCAATCCATAAAAAATACTTTTATATAAAGAATACGAAAAAACACATCAAAACACTTAATTTTTTTTTATGAGAAATAATTTGTTAAGATTAGTATCACATAATTGAACTACAACAAACCCAAACATATCGAATATAACATCGAATCTCATTTAAATTTTAAAAATCAAATGTTACAGAATCTAACATAGAATCTTATATACATTTTGTAAAAATGAAATTTACACATAATCATGTTATGATTTTTTGTTAATCTCATGTTAGATTCTATTTTAATTCATAAAAAACATAATTGATGTTAAACTTAAAATTTAAATGAGTTTTCAGGTAAGATTTTAAAGTGTTTTTTATTTTATTTATATAAGGGTGTTTTTTATGGCTACATATATACATATATATATATATAGGGTCCTGCTTATATATATTATACTCTTACTTACAGTTAGAATTAGGGGTGAACATGGGTTGATTCGGATCGGGTTTTCGTCAAAACTCGACCCAACCCGATTAGTTCGGTTTTATAAAAAATCAACTCATTAATTGTAAAAAAAATCGTAACCCAACCCAACCCAACCCAATTAGTTCGGTTTTTTATAATCGTAACCCAACCCAACCCAGAAATTTCTGCACTATTGCAGAAATTTGTAAAAAATATTCTGCACTGTTGCAGAAATTTATATAGTGCAGAAATTTGTAGAAAATATTCTGTACTGTTGCAGAAAATTTATATAGTGCAGAAAATATTCTGCACTGTTGCAGAAATTTATATAGTGCAGAAATTTGTAGAAAATATTCTGTACTGTTGCAGAAAATTTATATAGTGCAGAAATTTGTAGAAAAAATTCTACACTGTTGCAGAAAATTCTGCTTGTTGCAGAAAATGTTGCAAGAGCCGGAAAGTGTTGCAGAATGTGTTGCAAAAAATTTATATAGTGCAGAAAATTTATATAGTGCAGAAATTTGTAGAAAATATGTAAAAAATATATAGAATATGCAGAGAATATGCAGAAAATATGTAAAAAATTCTGCATTTTATGTAATCGGTTCGGTTCGGGTTGGGTAAGGGTTAAAATTTGTTAAACCCTTACCCAACCCAATTAGTTCGGGTTTTTTAAAAATTAACCCATTTATATTTCGGTTTCAGACGGTTCGGTTTATTCGGCCGAAAAAAGGGGCGGGTTGGTTCGGATCGGCGGTTTAATCGGATTTTTGTTCACCCCTAGTTAGAAAACGGAAGAAAAATTTTGAATAAACAAGATTATTTCAACGTTTATGCTCCCCTATTGATAAACCGTTCTTACTTTATGGGAGCTGCTCCTCGTCTTTGTAACTAGTTTAATGTTTGTCTCGTACGCAGAGCTTATCACTGATCATTTCTTAATCTTTGTTGTCTTTTATCTCATGGAATTAATTATACAGCATTAAGCTAACAAAAACTTTGACCATATCCCATGTGTGTGTGTGTTTGTGGTTTAATACTTTATAATATGATACTCTGTTCAGCAAACAAAAAATTTAGTTGGTGATCATCTACGTTCGCAGCGAATCAACAAGTTGGTGAAAATTTGATCATGCATGTGAAGTGGTGTAACTGTATATAATCTGCACAGAAGATCTGATTTTAATTTAATACATCAGGATTATGCGTAAGTGAATCCGCGATCATATATAAATGAATCTAAAATGATACATTTAACATGGACAAGTTAGAGTTTAATGCACGCAAATCAGGGTTTAAAAATCAATGATCAACCTAGAAGTTAGAGAAGAAGTACTCTGAGAAGACATTGTTTTGTCTGAAGCTAAAACATAAACTCATACCATTCGATAATTTTTATAGTTTAGTCAATTCTGAAATGCTTTCTTGATAATAAAACCTAACGAAAAAGTTCGAACTTTTTAGCTCATGGCTATGATGCTGCATACGATGTATTGGTACATTAATCATATCATAAAGTTGAGGGATGCAAGAAAAAGAATCAATGAAATTCAATATCTTAGTAGAACATGGTTGCAGTAGAAGAAGGAACAGGGGATTTTATATATGCAATCATTAAATCATATAAAATTTGACAAGGAATCGGCAAAAAGCCATAAACCAAGAAGATACAGAAATGTAGCATGTACATGTACATATATGCATGCTATCCAGCCTTCTTGGACTAGTTTTCGCCTCTGAACATCGATAATGAACATCGATATGCATATGAAGTGTTGTTCAATTCAAACACAAGTGTGGAGATTTGTGTTCTTTGTCTGATGTCTTGCTTGCATTTCTTGATTCCTTTTTAGTTTCCAAGTTTTTTTTCTCTACAAGTGTCTTTAGTTTTGTTCAAGTGTAAGTTTGTAATAAAAATAGGGGGTTCTGGATGACTGACTGATACAGAAATGTATATCTTAAAGCTTTTGACAAAGAGCTTCACATGGGGCCATGTTAATGTTGATTATATTCTCATCCCATTTGCAGATAACCGGTCAAATTAATCAGTTTGAAAAGCAGTCAGAGTTATATACTACTACAACTTTTCAAGGTGGCCACATGACCGGTGATCTAGTGGACTAGTTAAATATTGATGATTACTGAGAACATCAAGATTAAGCTCTAAATCCGCAAAGTAACTTAATTAAACACACTATATAACACACATATATTGAGTGCATACTTGATTGAGTTAACTCCATTTAGAAATATCAGAAGATTGGGTTCCTTATTATCATTGGCAATGGTATCGGGGTTCGGAGTTGGCCTCCAGTTTGCACTTCCAATCCTTTTCCGATAATTACAAGAAGAATTTGAGTTCCTTATTATATTTGGTAAACCATAATATGATTATTGTACATGCCTTGTCGCACAACTAAATTTATTTTCATGAGAATACGGAAGTTTTATGATAATTTTTTTTTAGAATTTTAATTTCCTCTTACCGTACGTATTATTTGCGGAAATGAACCCTATACACCTTACTTGCACAATGTATATGTCCCGAAAAAAACGGAGAATACTGAATATGATTTAGCTTAGCAAGTCTGTTGGACTGTTGGAGTGATTCGAACCCCGCATACAATAAACATTGCAACTTTCATGCAGAGACTGTTCCCCACCTCAAAATATAGCATGCTGACGAATAAGTGGCCCAATAATTGATGTACCCCCATTCCCCCCTAGCGACAAATCAAAAGATTCACTTCAATTTAGTCCGTGAAATATGGATTTTAACTAGCTGCCTAGGTCTCTTTTCGTATAGCATATGACCTATATACTGAATTATGTAGAAACATAAAATTGTTCCTTAACCTTACCTCTAAGCGTTAAAATTTTGTTACTTATAACACAATATTAATCTTAAGACTTGAATCCCAAGCCTCTAGTAGATCAAGTCACGTACCCCGGATTTAAAAAGAATCAAATGTTAATATTATCTGCGATAAAAAAACACGGATAGATGGATGTCGACTCTTAGATAAGGTGATCAAGACAACCGCTTAGGACACCATTATCATAGGGGAATCAAAAAAATTATATACATGTATTAAATATGTGTTTAATTTTTAGAGCCTTAAAAAAAGGGCATCATTTCAAAATTTCGTCTCGTGCACCCAAATTTTTAAGGCCGATCCTGATGGATGGATATAAGAATTGCATATCCGGGACTTGGGCTTGCATCACATTATCAATAAATTATGAGTAACGGTATGTAGGTGCGTTTATTTCTTTCAATAAATAATTTATAAGATAAATCAAACAATCCAATATTATTGTTTTCATTATCGCTCAAACATCACATTCGATGATCTAATAATTTGGCAATAAATTGAATATTTGGAGGTCATGATCAATATATCTTCTTCTTTTGCTTTGAATGAGAGCTCAATATATCTTTGGGAAATTCCTAATAGTACCATTGTACTATTGGTTTTTCCAAATGGTACCAATTATTGTTTTGAACTTCTAAGTGGTAATACCGAACTATTGACTTCGTCCACACTGTAACACTCCATTATCTATCTATTAGTCAAACGTTATAATCATTGGTACCACTTGAAAATGTCAATTCTATAGTGGTACCATTAAGAATTTCCCTATATAATTTTCATAAATCGACTAATTAATAAGATTAAAATCTGTTAGGGATTGTGGTACCAACAATGTAATCAACTAATATTTACTTATATTAATTAATAATTAACTAAGTAAAACATACTGTCATATATAGTTTGACAGTATGTTTGAAATGTCACTTGTAATAAGATGCTCAAATAGTCAAGTAGGTGACAGTAAGTATCAATAGTTACTGTCATGTGTAAATGAAATAAATGATCCATGAAGTAGAAGTTCACAAAGTGTTCATGCACAACATATATCATTTTTCTGACAGTAACATTCTACATTCTGGAGCCTACGACAGCATATTCAAGTGACAGCAACTTTTGGAAACAGACGACAGCAACTATTTTTTTTACAGTAAACTTGGCGGAAATTGAAGATTCAAGACAGCAAGTTTCCTGACAGTAGTCTGTTTCAAGTAGCAGACTAGGTAAAGTCATTCACAGATTGATCTTGACATTTCTACGTAGTCTGTCAAGTCTACAATTGCAACTTGAGAAAAAGCAAACAAAAAGGGTGAAGCGTGCTCATGGTGTCAAGAATGTCAAATCTTCACATAGTACCTTTATCTACATTTAGAATGAAGACAAGACTTATGAAGAAAAAGTAAGATTACTAATTCGAGTAATGTCCAGGATTCAAGGAAAAGTGTACATGTATGTTAGGAATTATGAGTTCTAGAAGTTTATAGAGGGGGGTGAATGTATACTTCAAATCTTTTTTACTCTTTTGATTTTTATGGACTAGATAAACCGTCAACTGAATTGTAAGGTTCAGCAAGTAAAACAGATTTAAGTTAGAACAACAGATAGAGAAATGAGTATAATGAACACTAGATATAACTTTCAATCTAATTTTATTAGAATGAACTTTTGCTACAATCTGAAATTCAAATTGAATTTCAGCTTATTGTTCTAGGAAGATTACAATTGTAAAACTCACAAGACATCTATCAAATGTGGTTGTGCATAAAATATATAGACAACATGTCAAGTGCACATGCTCATATAAGATAGATTAGCTATAACTAGAAATAGACAAGACGTGTTTTACAATTGACTTATATCTATTTCTAGCTAATACTATTGTGACAGGCTGCTACATCCAGCCTTAATAAATTATTAAATACAGAAGTTATGTTTAATTTTTAATAATTTTAAACATGAAGATTTTAAATAATAATAAAACGTGTAGATACAGTATAATATTATATTGTATATCATATTTAATATTGAAAGAAATTATAAAATATGAGCAAACATCCAAACATGTCTTAAATTTATCAAGAGTAACGTTTGATTAACGTTCAACTAACGGAGTGTTACCATGTGGATGAAGTCAATAGTTCAGTATTATCATTTGGAAGTTCAAAACAATCATTGGTACCATTTGGAAAAGCCAAATGTACGGTGGTACTATTAGGAATTTCCCTTTAATTAATTGTAATTTTATAACGTTTGACTGACGGCCAGCTAACGGAGTGTTGTAATATGGATGAAATCAAAAGTACCGTGTTACTACTTGAAAATCTAAAATGGTGATTGATTCCATTTGAAAAAGTCAATAGTACAACGGTACTATTAGGAATTTCCCAGTATCTTTTGCTGCATGTGATATAAAGAAAATTGAAATGATTCCGGTATGTGAGTATGTCTCTTTCATGTCAACAGTAGGTAAGAACAAAACAAAAGAAAAAAGTGCTACTAGATGACAAGTCAATTAAAGCACGAACAAAATAAAATAAAATATACGCAACAAGGTATAAATTGAGATTAGATTTTAATTTAGTGATTCAGTTTGATATTTATACATTTAAAATATAAAATATGAAAGCATGGTTTACAATAGTAAGAAAGTGAACCCTTCTTAATTACTCATTCCGTTTTATATTAATTGTATACTTTCAAAAAATAACGTATATTAAACAAATTATTATTAATTGGTTATACTCATATTTATTATAATAAATGAATATAATATGATATGATATGAAGTTGATCTTGAAAATATAAATTAAAGATTAAATTTGATTTTAAAAATATAAATTAGATTAAATTTTAATTGAATGTTGAAGTGGACAATTATGTTGCAACATTTTTTTTTGAAAGTGGACTATTAATATAAAAGGGAGAAGTAACCCTTGACAATACATAACCTGATTACTCCAATTAATTCATCTGGGTGATACATGCATGTATAACTGTATAAGTTGATTGAGTTTGACCTGAATGACTGGTTGACTTTTGGTCTGAAGGCCAGGTAACACAGTACATGCGTTGCGCCGACCGACACGTGTACAAATTTTACAATGGGCCCTTGTTCACGAGATCAGACCTATGTGGGCTGGGTTCACCTGCCCTAGGCCTTCTAGAGCGGCTTAAATATTAAAAATACACTCTTTTTTAAGTTTTATCTGTACATAGTTTTCAATTTATTTTATATTAATATTTTCTTTACACACACACCCCCAATTTTGTCAAATAGATTCCACAACAATTTGCATATTGTACTGAAAGGTCACGTGAACGGTGATGGGATCGGTGAAGTTTGAAATTTAAATCGATTTTAAAATTTTATTATAAAATTTACTTTATTCTCCACTGATTTTGAGAAACTAATAAATAAAATATTATACAATTCAAGCAACACAAGTATGAAATTATTTAAATTTCGGAACCTTGATGTTTTTAATTTTGTCACTGTTTGTGAATGTAAATATCTGCAAGTATCTAAACTTTTAACATCAACCTAATAAAAAATGAATAATATACCTATTTTAATTCAAATTTAAACGTAAAAGAATTATCGCATGAGGTGTGGACTTGTAAGTTGTATCGTATTGTCACTCTTCACATGTGATGAGTACAAGATGTACGAGATCTTATACTAGTTACAAACACTCAGTCACGCACACTAAGTTGCACACTCTTGTCTTGTGAAAAGAACCGATCAAATAATTTAATTAAAACATGTATAAATATAATAAATGAAGTAAAAACTTCACGCCAAGGGCCCTAACCTAATTATAGAATCATTGAAATCATGGGTATTGGATTCTATTGTCAATGCTCATCCTGTGCCCATGGACCCATTTTCACTTGTCACTCACCAAACCAAAACAAGAGCGTGAACATGTCGACTATCATGTACTACATGAGACCAAAGTGGACAAGATTAATCCTGTAGGTTTACTATACGAATCAAATTCGACAAAATTCGAGATTAAAATATTCAGAAGAATTTTTTCACTGATTATTCGAAATTAGTCGAGACTCGAAAAAACTATACTAATTTTAGAATATTTATTTATTTTCTCCGATCAACGGAGACTAGGTCACCCACTTAACAGCACTACAGCAGCAGTAATAGTAGTAGTAAATAAATGTTTTTACTGCATTACTAATGAAGGGTGTGTTTGTTTATGGAGGTGGGTTTCAATTGACATATTGAGGAAGCTGGTGGCCTCTATGTTCTCTGTACTCAAAGTGGGGCTGTATCCTAAAAGATGCAACGGAGAAGGCCACTGGTTGTCCTGTCACATGGCAGGTACCTATCAAACAAGAAACTTATTTTTATCTCTTTTCTTGGACGCAAGCAATTTCTTCATTATATATCAACACATTATTATACATAAAACATAATACGAATATCTACACTGCAAGAATACTGCAGGTTCGTAGTTCATTTGCAGTTTGACACCGGATAAATAATCATTTTAAATACATCAAAAAAATTGAAATAAATAAATAATTATTGAATGTATTTCGTATTTTTGATTCACGGGTGACAAAAACAACAGAAATTATATACTATTATTGTTGTTTGAATGAGGTATAATTCACTTCGATAATCATTTATCAAGAGTTAAATACGTACATGTATGAATGTATGACAGTATGTCACAAAAAAATGCAGAAAGAAATAAAGTGAAGAAGAGTGTAGAAAGTGATAGCTCCAGAGGTTGAGTAAATATTCATTCCATTGTAATAAATAAAACATACATATCTCCACATTAATGAAATTGCAAACCAAACTAACTATTTATAAACTCTGTCTGTATACATCTTTTTACTACTAGAGATTCTGTTGCTATATTACCTCAAATGTACATGACAATTCATATTACTTTAGTTTTCAATCTTCATAACCTGCTATACATACATATATATATATATATATATATATATATATATATATATATATATATATATATATATATATATCAGTTTTAACTTTTAACCTCTGTGAGTAAAACTTGAATCGTGACATAGCTCTTGCAGGCTCAGTGAGATTTACTTTACTTGCATTTAGTACCTGCCTTTATCCTCAAGTGATCAAGCCTCCATTTATTGTAGTGTTATTTCTTTATCTATAAATAACTGACAAATTTATTTAAAATTTGTTGGGATCTGTAGTCCTCAACTTCATCCAGATGCTTTGAGTTCATCACTTCAAGCAACGAAATCATAAAAGTTCTAAATAAAACATTTAACTATGATTTTCTTTGTTCGATTTACAAGTACATACAAATTTATACTAGAAATAATACAGAATAAGTTTTATGTATATTTCATATACATATTTTAAATGTAAATAATAGGCCAATGTATTAAATCAAATTAAAAAATTAGAAATAATAAAAAACAGTGACAGATAAATTTATAAAGGTGGGAGTTTGTTGACACATAGAAGGCCCAGGGGATAACCACTGCCATACGTACCCATCTACTTTAAACTCTTTTTTTCTCTTATAAATAGCATTATAGCAACCACTACTTATTTCAACTCTCTCAGTCTCTCTCTTTCTTCACAATAATCATCTTCAGCAAAGCCAATCACACAAAACACAGTTTAACTCTCTCTCTCTCTCTGTTCTCTCCAGCTTTGTGTTGTCTAAAAAAGAAACCCCAAAAGTAGTTTAAGATCTTTGTGTTAATACTCACACACAATCTTTGTATCTATATTTTACTACATGGCTACAACATCAGCAGCTACTAGTGTTACTAGTACAAGTGGTGGTGGATCAAGAAATACAGAGTTATGTTTAGATGAAAAGTGGAAGTTGTCAAAAAAAGAAGGCTCATTTTCTTCAAGAAACTCATCATCAATGAACCAATCTTGTTCAAAAAATCGACAATCATCTGCTAGAAGAAGATGTGCATTTACAAGAAAGTGTGCTAGGCTTGTTAAAGAACAAAGAGCTAGATTTTATATCATGAGGCGCTGTGTCACTATGCTCATTTGTTGGCGTGACAATTTTTCTGATTCTTGATTTCTTTTTAATTAAATCATACGGGTCAGTTTTTTTTTCTTGTTTAGGAGGGATTCAAGAAGACCCTTTATATGATATGTACATATATATGGTTATCTATTCTTGTTTTTTGAGGTCTAAATCTCTATGAGATGAAGATTCTTTATGTTTATGTAGAATTCTTAAGAGATGATGAGATATATATTAATGATATGAAATACAAAACATCAACATCTATATATAGGTGATGACTTTATATATTTCTGTTTATGTTTTTTTAGTCTCGATTATTGAGTTGAAGTGATGGCGTTTCTTGAAATCTTCTCCAAGAGAGAGAGAGAGAGAGATTCCCAGTGAAGCATTGCCCAGTGCAGCACTGTGTGGATCCGGTGTGCTAGCCTGACACTAATCTTATTTTATTACAATAATATATTACCTTCGTCTCACTCAATTGTTAACGTTAACGTTTCGGAGAGAAGATCCGACACGTATTTTAAAGTGCATATAAATTATAATTCCAAAATTTATTTTTAATTTTTGTTTCTTGAATAAAAATCTAAATATTAAAATTTTTACCTATAGATTATCTTGTAGCTCTAATTTTTTTACCATATAGGGTAAAATGATAAAAGACCCTAATCAGAAATTGGGTGGCTCTAATTTTTTTACCATTTTACATTACATAGACTAGTTAAATATATGTGGCAGTCTCAGAAAATTGGATCAACGTGGGAGAGAGAAAGCATCTAATAAAGATGCAATTCTTACTCTTAATTACAAGTTACTTAAAAAACATTGTTAAAAATATGATTTTTAATAATTTAAGAATTTATACTACATATCATATCCAATGACACTATTTATATTTACTGATTATTTTATTATATAATAATATATTCAAACATAATTTTAGTTAAAAATAATAGTAAATTAATATTTTAGTAATAAACTTGAACTAAGAAAATCATTTGCCTATTTAGTCTCTTAAGCTGAATAAATTTGGTATAGTGATGATGTAACTTTTTTATGTAAATTGTACTAAAATGGAATTTAATTTTTACCTAGGAATGGTAAAGGTTAAACTTTCACCAGGTTTTCTGCCACCGGTACTATCAGCTTTATTAAACAGGCACCAGCTGTATATGAATATATGTACTATGTACATATCAAAATCTTCACTATGGTTAACTTAAATATAGATACACTGTTTCATCTTCATATCTCATGACAATTTGTTCTTGGTTGGTTCATTTAGTCCGATTAATCACACCAGCCGAATATTAGTACGAGTTATTATTTGATTCGGTTGTTACCCTCTAATCCCATCGAACCAACTAAAATGATAGGCAAATTCAGTCTACAAAATAATGATCGGATTGTAAAATCTACTGGGATACATTTGGGTGAAGGGGATAAGAAATTCAGCAGCCCTGCAACTGCAAGGCTGCTAGGTCATGATTCTAGGAAAAAGACCATATGGCTGCTACTACTACTACTGTTACTTAAATTCTTTGACCACAACAGCCTCTGGACCACTTTCAGGCTTTGACTCTTTCCCTGGAGTAGAGTGGAGGCCATAACTTTGGGCTTTTTCACACTGCTGCTTACTTTTTTTACTTGTGAATCGGAGGTAAAGATAAAGTAAAAGACTCGAAGAAAAGTAAGAAATTGATGGGCTATTTTTTTCCTTTAGCACAGATTATTTCCTTCTGTTATTAAGATTATTATTGAAGAAATTTTTTAATAAAAAATTAGATTTTAAGCTGTGTAATACATGAAGAGTAAATGTTGACCAACTAATAAAAATGAATAAAACATAATAATAACCTACAACTCTACAAGTGGAACACTGGAACGCGTTTTATATTTCCAATAGGAGTACATTAGTTGCCGTATCATGCGTTACTATTTTTGATTTTATTTGATAATCATAATATTATTATTTTTACAAGGCGTCATTATAGTTGGATTAGTGTTAAGAATAATGATATCTATCAAAGTGGAAAGAGGGAGAAATCTTTGTTTAAGAATTGAAAAGAGATCTTCCTCAACATTTGTGCTAAATGGAATTGGATTTTGTGGGTCATTATCGCAATAATGCGAAAATTGAATTTGATTTTGAGTGCTATCTCCTCTCAATCGACAAGTATATCACGCCTACTAATTCATAGTACATTAATCATTACATTTATCATTACTACAATAAGAAAAAAACCGACTAAAGCTTGCTTTTTTGTTTTGTTTAACTAGGACTTTTTTCCTGAAACCTTATCTCCGTTGCATACCCAAGGGTCCTGTGCTCGTTTCACTATTTCTGTGGCTTCTAGAGTAACTTTCACTTCCAAAAATATAAGGTTTGTTTTCAGAAACAAGTACGTACTTGGATTTAAAAAAAATGTATTTTTTTCTGGAAACAAATACTTATTTCTCAAAAAATAAGGAAAAACAAATTTCCGAATAGTTATGAATTATGATGCACAGTTCGCCCATAATTCATTTAATAATAATGTACTCCTAGCAGATTATATAACGTGCGGTGCCATGGACAGGTAACTGAAGTGTACGAGAAGTAGGAAACACAATGTCTGACTTGAAATTTACCGAATCAAACACAATAATTGGTTCAAGTTAAACTCATCTGCATTCCAGATTGTAATTACTCAGACAGTGTCTCAAGAGAGGTTTATACACTTAAATGCCCAAAATAAACCAAACCAAATATATCAAATATATTTCATTCGAAAAATAAAATGAGACCATACCCTCCTAAGAACTATCAAGATTCAAGGACATGGATAATTATTCAGTAAAAACGCTAGCTAAAGTTTTGCAAAAATTGAAGGCTTTATGCTGGAAAATTGAAGGAAACCTCCCCAAATTGCGAGATACAATGTACAAAAAACTAAAAATAAAATATCTACTGCACTGCAAAGAAAACGGTCAAGTGATTGTGAAGAAAAATCTAAGAAAAATGATTTTAATATGGTAAATATAAAAATCTGACAACAAATATCATAAATACTCATTTTAATCAGTGCTGGGGTCAAATTTTCAGATGGAATTAAATAATTAATATTTGATTACAAAATATATCCCCGAACTGACAAAGAATAACATCTTTGCAAATTTTCTACATCAAAGAGCATGATAATGTCTACGTACATCTTTCTCTACTCAAATCCTGCTTATCAGAGTAATAATATATTTATTATGTACACGTCTCTCTCTACTCCTATCTTACATGTATGTTTATGTACTCCCCGACGAAACAAAACATTGTAGCATCAAATTAATAAATATATTTATCTTCCACTTTAAGGTAAAACTAGTAATATATTAGTTATACTCTGAACAAAATTAAACATGAGTACCTGGCCAAAACCAAACACACGAACAAATTACCTATGAACAAGGAAACTGGTCTAGAATGGGCACTAACCGCACGACTAAGCTCCAAGTTTTCTCATCAACATGGCCAATTAGCTTGCCTAGTTTCCTGTAATAGTGTAATCGAAGACTAATTAAGGTCTTTTAACAAAAAGAAAGATTTTGAAATCCCCACAAACCCATATAACCTGTCAGCATCTACTTGCAGATAAGATTTTCAGTTGTATGCTGCAAGGATTATTTACAGCAAGTGTAATATTAAGACCTGTCCCACACCAAAGTAAACATGGTGAAAGAACATATCTTCTTCCTATGCTTTTTTTTTCTTTGCAATTTCTAATTCCTTTAGTCTGGAAAACTGGTGTGCGTATCAATACATTCAGCGGTCCCAGAGGCAAAGGCATAATTTTTATAACCACGCTCCATATTATAATGAACCAGCCATGTATCTGGTGGTTTCTCCTTGAAAAGCTTACGGGGTCCTTAGCTTTCTCACCTTCACATTTCACGGCCTTCAAGTGCTGGAATTTTTCTGGCACGGGCACTGATTCACTATGTGATTATAAATTGAAGAGGGAGGATTAGTGTTTATTTTAAAGAGAGGGCCTTTAGTCTTAGAAAGATGGGGTCTTCCTGTTTCCCCAAGCACCATGCACTCCATGCAGCACGCATTTGGAGCTCAATCAATTACTCGTCTTCTAGCTAATACCACAAGTAACTAATAAACAGTGGGTGACCTGTGAAGAAGCGACTTAGCCAGTAAATGAGGTGGCCAATCAGCCCAATCCCATAGGTCTGCTCCAGCTTATTTATCCTGTCCTAAATTTTTCTAAAACTTCTACTAAATCCCATTGGTTTCAGAATATATCCTAAACCATCAATTTTTATCATCATGTTCAGCTTCGACATAGTCTCATTCTACTCAACCACTACCACCAACTTCCTCTTCATCTTCAGCTTTTCCTTATTTCTATAATTCTCATAATTCTCTGCATCAAAATCGCCTGAGTTCGAGTTTGAGGAATTTCAATATATCGATCAAAGTCTCTTAATAAAAATAGATTACATAGGAGTAAATCCCTAAATCTTAATAATAAAGGAAGCAAATCATTTTCTTATTTTCAAGCATATTTTAGTATATTCTTAATAAATTATATATATAACATAATTAAACTTAGAGGTGGCAATTCCGGGTAATGGATAGGGTTCGTGTCGGATTTACTATACCCGGTCCCGTTTATGGGTCAACCCGAACCCGAAACGGGTTGAAAATTTCAACCCGAATATGTACCCGATCAACTCGAAAATGACCCGTTTTGACTCGAAAATTATAAAAAATTAATTATTTTAATTATATATAATTATTTTTATTTATAATATATTAAATAATATATAATAGTAACTTTATGAGATGATATTTGAATATAATTATTTAAATAATATGTAAATATATCACAAATTTATATTTTTTATAATATAAATTTATATTATATAATATATTTTATATATATTAAATCTTCGGGTCGGGGTCGGGGTCGGGTTTCGGGTCGGGTCAGATTTTGCCACCCCTAATTAAAATTTATAATATATTACAATTAAATTTATTCCCAAATAATAACATAAAATAAATACAAATCCAAAACAATCTCGAATTTCAGATAGCTAGGCCTAAAGTTTCAATATAATAAAAGAATTAAACCTCCTAAAGTTGTTCCCATAGTCCAATAGATTCTTATAAAATTCAATACTTCCTATCGGAGTTTACACATTAAACTTGGACATAAAAGTGATCTTTACCTAATTAAATTATATGCAAGCCATAAAATCCTTGAAATTTATGCTCCCCCAAGGTTGTTCCAAATAGTCCCATAAAGATTCAGCATGAACTTTACTACTTCCTACCAGGGTTTACATATTTGCCTAGGAATTCAGTTGACCTGTTGGCTGTTTCTCACTACCAATTATATGTACAATTCCCTCAACTTAAGTTCCTTGATCGGCGTATATCTAGATATACAACAAGAACATAATGACATGACAGCTTAAGCAAAAAAAATTCTCCAACCTATTTACCCGGTATAATTTGGCTACAAATTCAAACATAGGAAAAATATTACTTTTATTATGCAATATGATTCAATACTTGAAGCTGTATACCCATAGTACAAGATCCAAAAAAATGCACATGTTGGCACAATTCAAATACTAAACCAACTTGCAAAACCAAAAAGCCTATTTACAAGCATATTCTCTTAAGGTGTCACAGGTAAATTAATTTCCCCAGTTTACTTGAATATAGAAATAAAACATAAAATGAAAAAAATTTACTGGTTCAAAATCCTTCAATATATCTTGCAAGGAAAAACCATATATAGCTAACTACAAGTCGATATACAGATTACAGACAACCTAAGAAAGCTTTCAGAAATTTCAGGTTTGGGCATTCTCAACGTAAAAGAATATGTGTACCTTATACCACAAAGAAGCCAGCTCAAATAGTAAAATGACTCGACCTTTTCAGCTAACCTTCTGCACAATAAGGTGGCATAATAGAATGAATTATTACAGGGGAGTTTCGATCATTCAGTCATCTTTTTTATATGTACAAGATTCACAACCATGTCTGTCTTCCATAAACATGGAATGATCATATATCTGAAGGCAATTACTAACATATTACATAAACAGAACCTTTGTATTCCACAAATATCATCGATCAAAAGGTCTGCGTCTAGGTGAAGGGGAGTTGCTAAATAACGACGTCGCTGAATTACTTCTACTAACATTCACCCTAGAATCAGAACTAGAACTAGCATCCAATGATCTTGAACCACCAAAACAACTAAACAAACTCCTTAAACCTCGCCTAAATCCACCTCTTTCCCTACTCACATTTCCTCCTGAAGCCCAAGAAATCCTTCTCGGAGCCACATTATTATTAAATCCACCATCCATCCCAGTAAACAAAACAGACAATTCTTGTTCACCTCTCCTACCACCCGAAAATCTCCCCACAGCAAACCCACCTCCCGGCAACCTCCATATCGTCAACCCAATACTCTCCTCTTCATTATTCTGATCCACATTATCCTCATTCTCAGCTTGACTAGGTTCTATTGGCAATTCATATCGACAAACAGGACAAGAATTACGAATAGACAACCAAGGCACAATACAATCATAATGATATAAATGCTTACAAGGCATTTCTCGAGCTTCAGTCCCAAACTGAAACAATTCAGTACAAACAGCACAATGCAATTCACCACACACCAACTCATCACCAATCACAACACTCGGCATCGACTCAATCGCCACTTTCGAAGCCGGTAGATGATCAATTCTCCCAACTCCATTAGCTTCAATTTGCGCCAAATGATCCAACAACCGATCAAAACCCGAACCCAACAAAGAACCCGACACACTATTCGGCAACGGTCTCAAACCCGACCCGGCACCATCATCATAGTACAACTCAAAACCCGACCCGGATTCTCCAGCACCAACCTGCTCAGAATTATCACTATTTCCACGAAGAACAATAACAGGATTGAACGGATACCTGTCATCTCCGGTACGGCGAATCGCCGGAGTCAAATTATGATCGGAATTGGAGCGATTTCCGAACATGTGTACGCGATTTCGGGTCGGGTTATCAATAGATTGGATAAAACCGGCGTTGCAATCGGGACAGGAGAGATTGTTAAGTGATTGTTGGTTTAAAACCCTAACGAATCGGCTGCATCTGTAACACCAGTGTGAAGAAGAAGGCATTTTTGTGTGTGTGAAATGTAACCCTAAAAATTTGTGCGCGGCTGTATAATATGAGTGACCCGGGTGCACACATCACCGCTCCCTTTTCAAAAAATTAAGTATATAAGTTCTGACATATAATTTCTAAATACAGCTCATAATTACTGAATACAGGTCGGTGAAATTACTATCATACCCATTCACTTTACATGGTTTTTTGTGCGCAGCGGTTTATATTTGTATGTATTAATTGACCGACCCATGCCTTGATTAAATCCAAGACTGCCCATTTCTATTTAGAAAAAAATTAGTAAGTACTTTTTAACTATCAATTGATATACTATTTTATAAAAAATGATATATTTTTTAATATGTATAAATCAGTTATATATAAATATATTAATTATAAATTTTATATTTAAAAGAATATTAATAGCCATCAAATATTTATAAATTAATATTTTTTATAAAATTAATTTTTAAGTTTTAAGTTTTAAATTTTGAATTTTAACTTTTTTCAATAAATTATATTTCAGTCTCTATTACTATATTTTTATTTAATAATAATTTAAAAAATATTAAAATTTTAAGTTTTTATACCGTGATTGTTATGTATTTTTTTATTTCATTATCTTAATAAATAATTCATTAATTTGAGTGTTTACTAAATTTCAATTTAGATCTTAAAATTTATTTATAAATTTAAATTTAAACAAATATTTATTAATATAACGGAATAAAAAATTATTGTAATATTAATTAGAAATCGTAATATTTTTGCATATAAATTTAAATTATTCTATATTCTTTTAGCCTGAATATTATTTATTAGCTAATTAATATAATTTTTTTATTCAAATTAATCACACATGTAATTAATATATAAAATAATTATTTAAAATTATATTATATGAGTAAAATTATTCATTAGTCCCTTTAATGTTATCAATATTATGTAATATTAAATAATTTTAATAATGATATATAATATATTAAGTGTACACAAGTAAACTTCATTTAAAAATAATTTAATAATCACAATAAAAAGTTTAAAATTTTAATATTTTTGTCATTATGATTATATTAATAATATAGTAATAGGATTGATCGACTAAAATTCAAAAAACATATAATATAATTTATTGAAAATATTAAAATATGAAAAATAGAAAACTAATTTTAAGATAAATATTCAGATATTATACATAGAATGTTAGTATTAACGATGGCATGTTAGAAAGAGAAAGTGTGATACTGTATTGTCTAACTGTTTCTTGGTATTTGTTACATATGAGAGAAAGCTCGATTCTTCACGCACACACTGCATTAATGTAAAAATGATACACAAAATTTAAGAAGGTTATTAGTGTAATTTCAGCGTCCTGTATTTAGTAATTTTGACCTGCATTTAGCACTACCCATTATTTTCTATTCATTTTCATATTAGTTATCAATACTATAATGAATAATTTTCATCGTAAAGAGACCGTTGACATGTATTATGGGACAATTTTTTTTTCAAATAAGAACCCTAATAAAACAAATATATCTATCTACAGTATCATTTTTCTAGAATATTACTTGTCAAAAAAATTGACAAATATTAAAAAGTATTAATATAAAAATATTTTTTAACAATCAAACAAGTTAAGGGATTTTGACTTTATTATTATTATTTTTTACGATTATATAAAAAAATTATTCATTTTTATCAACTTCAATTTGTACAAAATTTTAACATTTTTTTAATCAACTTCTTGAGTGCAATGTCAAAATGTAGATAATATATTTATAGGAGTATTTTTCACTTCATCCACAACTTATTAAGGACTTTTCCCTTGTAGCAAGTCCAAACAATGTGGTAGTTGGTTCTTTATAAATATTATTATAAAATAATTAATTGTAATGATTTATATAATCTATTTTATATGTCAATTCTAACAATCTATTAAATTTGAATCTAACTATTCTCGAAGAACGAGGGGTGAAAAGAAAGAAAATAGAAAAGATGAGAAAAAAAGAGTAAAATGAATATTTTATTTATTAAATTGAAATAGGTGATATCCGAGAGATTTAAGAAATCACAGGACATTTTGTAACATATTCCTTATTCTTGAGTTTAGTAGGTTATTTAAGAAAACAACGGACTTGTTCCTAAGAGCATATGCACCGGAGAGATTAAACAAGGGATTCATGGACTGTATTGATGCTTCAGTCCAAAAATGTAATGCAGCGCATGGTTTTCTACTCCATCAATTATTAATGGGCCATTGATTCATCACCCCCTCCTTTGATTATTAAGGGACTTGCTGATGCCCATCAATTAGTGGGGCCTACATGTATGAATCAATTTTTGTTTGCTTTTTTGTGCTGCTGAGTATTCCAACGACTATATAACGGCTCTAAAATTCTAACTGCTATAATTTTAACTTTTAACGGTCATATAATTTGGCCTATAAATTACAATTTTCAAATTCACTTGTAATATAAATTTTTACACTCATATTTTTTCACATATTTTATGTTTTATATAAATACATGTACATAAATTTGGATCAAGACACATGTCATTACGTGATTCAACAAAAATATTATCAAAAATTTAAATTTATCTGCAATCTTATCAAAAATCTAAACTTATCCAACAATCTATCATTGGATATTATTTGTGGGACCATTAAATAATAAAGATGAATTTAAATTATTTCATGAACAGTAACCGATGAATTGATAGAGTTGTATGGGTGTATAAAAAGTAACCAAAATAGTTGATTTATCATGAATAGTAATCAACTCCATCAATTGTATCCATGAATTGATGAATCAAAACTCAACATGGGTGCATATGCTCTAATAGTTAACAACTCACAAAAAGTTATGAATGTATAAATTTAATAAAATAAGTATTAGCGATATGAATTTTTAATTAAATTTTTTATATTTTATATATTTGAGGGGCATGTCAAAAAACTTTGACAACTTCTTTTCACAGTTTTCGAATACTTTTACAACTTCAATAGAATGTCAGCTGAAAATAACATGTCAGAATAAGTAATATATTATTCTTTTTAGCTAATTAAAATAGTACATAAAATTAATTTGATGAAACCGGCGAGGGATGGTATTTGGATAAACATTTAAAGTGCACGTTAGCATTTAAGATAAGTTTGCATTGAGCGGGTTAGGTATTTAGATTCTGCACGCGTAGCATTGCAAGAAAATTGTTTAACGGTCTAGATTGATCGACAGGCCACGACACAATACAGGCGCCAGCAGTACAGTACGTATATAATTATTTATAAAAATAAATCTTGGCACACATACTAAAATATTACAAACTTACTGTCAAGTGTTTAAAAATAATATGTTCCATTTTTTATAATAAATATTATTCCTATTTTTTAGCATTAATCATAGGTGATTGATTTTTTTTTTATTATTTTAAACATTTGATAATGAGCTTGTAGTGTTTTAATATGTATGTTGAGATTTATTTTATTTATAAATATTTGTTGATTCTCATTCCGATTAAACAAAATTACATAACAATGTGGCCATTTATTAGAACAAATATTCACATACGTAATTATTCAAAAAATATATATATATAATATGTCCCAAATTAATATAGTCATTTATTAATATGTCCCATTTTATATCCGTTTTATTAATATGTCATATTACCTTATTAACACACTTTTTTTATAGAAAAAAACATTAAGACTAATATGCCCATGGATTTACCTAACGTATTTTATATGACTTTTAATATATTTATTCATTAATGTATATTAAAATTATGTAATAAAGTAATTTGGTCTCAAATTTAGATTTAGAGGATTGAATTTATAAATGAAAAATGAAAATATTACATTTACATTATAATTATATTACATTTATTTTAAAATGAAAAATGCTAGAAATCCCAAAAATTGTCTCAAATGCTGAGTTGTCATTTGTGTAATCGATAATTTTCCTATAATAATATGAGACCCCGCATGCATATATATACGCACACGAATTAAAATAAGCCATATGTTATGGCACGTCATTTGGGGAAAAATTTGAGATATAAAAAAAATAGATGGAGTAAGTTACGAGGATAAAAATGCCCTTTTAAAATTATTAAGATGAAAAAAAATGTGTACGAGACATATTTGAAAATACAACTAAAAATATGACATATTTGTAAATAATTTTTAAATTTAGGACATATCAGTAAAATATAAAAAAACTATCAAATGTCAGTTATGCCTCAATTATGCCATTCAAACAAAGAGTAATTAGCATTTTGCATCCCTTATTTTTGGGCGCTTTTTTAATTTGTTCTTAAATTATGTTTCTTGACATTTTACACCTCTCAGTTTCAAATCTGTTTCAGTTTGCACTCCTTTGACCAAATTAGCAGGGGTAAAATAGGAAATGATTTATTTAAGTATGATTTATGATAAAATGCACCCCGTAATTTTAAATTTGTTACAAAGTATACCTTAATTTAATATTTCACTTTTTTTACCCTTTCATTTTACCCCTAGTAATTTGATGAAAATGGTGCAAAGTGGAATGAATTTGAAATCTAGAGATGCAATACGTCAAGAAACATAATTTAATATCAAATTGAAAAACATACAAAAATAAAGGGTGTAGAATGTTAATTACTCTCAGAGAAATAAAAACTAGGTTTAATTATACTTTCGATTCAAATGAATGAAATACAAAGTAGCAAATAACATTAAGGCTCTCTTCATTTACAGAGAATTAAATAAGAATGGTATATGTTAGGAATATATTCATTTGATGATGTACAAAATAGTAGAACAAGTTATTATAGTTTATCTATAACAAGTCTTTCTAGCTTCTGATTTTTTTTATAATCAGAGTTTAGATGGTCAACATCCATTTATAGATGTCATTTATACTTAAAAGATTTTCAGAAGAAAATGACACCAGAATCTGGATGCAAATCAGAGTCAGGAAATCAATCGGGGTCTAAAGACTATCAAAGTCTATGGTCTATCAGAGACTGTAGATCATCAGAGTTTGAAGAATTTCAGAGTCTATAAATCTGAATCTAAATTTGGAAGGTGATCAATATAAATGGAAAGTTTTGAAGATAAAGACATTTATATTGCAGATATGCTATGGGAAGAAAATAGAATTTCAGAAAGAAACTGTCAACTAATAATTATGAATTTTATTCCTGTTGTAATTTGATTTTCTGTTATTAATTGATAGGCAGTTCTCTGTATAAATATTCTACGTATCCTAATATTATTGTCGAAATTTTGTGAGAGCATAGAGATAAAAAGAATTGTTGTGAAAACACAGAAAAGTTGTTACAGTTTGTGTACACCCTAGATGAGTTTGTATTCAATATTCTTTAATACAAATACTGATACTTTTATTATCTGAGTTTTGATATTTGTTAAAATAGTTCGAGTTTGATTATTCTGTAATTGATTGAAACTAAGGCGAAAAGATCACACAAGTATTCAATCCCTTTCTACTTGTGTAACCGGAAAAACAATATAAAATGAAAAATTATAAATAAATAAAGAAGACAGGAAAATAGGTGAATAAATATAAAAGAATAAAGACTGGAGTGAAAATGAGAAAGAATGGAAATGAATCATTTATTTGAAAAATAGTGCTTTAAAATTTTAGTTTAAATTTATTTAAATGAAAAAATAAAAATTATAAATAATTCATCTAAATATAAGTATAAATCTCATTCCATTTTCTTTAATTTCATTTTATCTAAGTGAATACAACTTAAAAGCTGGAATAATTTTTAAAAAAACGTTGAGAAAAACAAGAGTAACAAGTTATTTATTCTATGGTTTCTACGATGAAAACGGTGGGAAAAAATATTATATCAAAATTGAAGTCTAATAGTGTATATATATATTTTATCACTAATAGTTTTTTAAAAACAACAATTATCCAATTAAATTTTAAATAAAACAAACAGAAAGTGGGGCTCACGGTGACCAAAGCGAGGAACTGCGCAATAATATGCTTCCACGCTTGACAGGCGACGCACCTCCCGGCTCCCACACTCTCCACTTGACTCGTAAATCATTTATGTATGAATAAAAAATATTTTAATTTTTATAATCCGAACAAACATATTACGAGTCTCAAAATTATTTTTATATACACACTTACAAAATCATTATTTTTACGGGGTTAAAAATAACAAGAAATTTTCACTTATTTATATTGAAATTTTTTCATTTTGTTTTAAATTTCAAGTATTTTTGTTAAATATTAAAACAAATAATTACTCTAATTAAAAAAGGATTAAAAGAATCCAGAAAAGGAACGATATCCAAACCCTTTAAAACAGCGTATCCTTGAAATAAAACCCTAACACAGTCCTGTAAGAACAATCACCTATAATTAAATCTACACCGTCCATTCTTATCATCCAACGGCCCAGATCTTTTCACAAACCATGCTTATCAGTCTCTGTCTTGAGCTCGCTCACTCCTTTTTCACACACACTCACTCACACTTAACTTTCCCTTGTAAAAAATGACATCTTCAATCGCCGATCATCGATTCTCCTCATCGCAGAATCAATAAAATTATACGTATACACTTGTATCTATACGTTGATGACTTTTTATTTGTAAGTTGACGCACACTGCAACAAAATATAATGGATTTGAGTGATGAGTAGGCGTTGATTTATGTGTTTTGATCGGTGAATTAACTAATTAAAGCTTAAAGTTTCGATCTTTGATTAATCTGAGCTGTTAATTTTGTGTTTTATGTGAAATGATTACTGATAGTTATTCGAAGATGATGTCTGATATAGGAATGCGATCGATGATTGAGAACGAGGAGTTAGGGTTTATGTTGAGGAATCAAGAGATTAGTGATGGAGATGTTGATTTATGTAAGTTTCGAAGCGGTTCAGCTCCGCCAACGATCGAAGGATCGTTGAATGCTGTAGGTGGATTATTGTCTAGTGGTGGTGTTAGTGAAGAGGAAATTAGGTCTGATCCGGCTTACATTTCGTATTATTATGCGAATGTCAATATGAATCCGAGGTTACCACCGCCTTTGTTATCGAAAGAGGATGGTAGGTTTGCACAACGGATGCAGGGTGTTGGGAGTTCAGCTGCTATAGGTGATAGGAGGAAAATTGGGAGAGATGATGGTGGTGATGGGAGTCGATCGTTGTTTTCGATGCAGATGGAGAAAGGACAGCAGCAGCAGCAAGGGAGTAATGGAGAGTGGAGTGGCGATGGATTAATTGGATTGCCTAGTTTAGGATTAGGTGGGCGGCAGAAGAGTATAGCTGAACTTATTCAGGTGAAGTTAGTTGGTATTAATGAATTCGTTTATTTATGATTTGTTCTGTGCTGTTTATGTCTGTTACTAATGTATTTGGTTCTTAATGATAATTGTTGATTGTGTGTATTTTCTTGTTGCTTGTTGGTTTGAAGTTAATACTCTGCGACTTCTGCATTATTGAGACATTTGCTAGATGATTAAGTATATTGGATGCATATCTATGATAGGCTATGTGCGTGTTTTGTTAGGTTATAGACAATGCGGTTTTTAAAGTTCTTTTTCCCTTTAATTTAATAGTTTAACATAATTATGTATTAGTATGATTGAGATTAAAGATATTTTTTCTGCTAAAATTGTGATCTTCCTGATCTTTTCCATTTATCTGTTATAATGTTGTTGATTTCTAATGCTGATCTTTGATTGTTGGTTCCTTGTATCCTGTTTGTTGCTTGGCGATATGAATTCAATTTTCATGATACGTTCCATACTGGTTTTGTTTGCTCAGCAGAACAGTGCGGTTTTTTGAGTTCCTTTTCCCTATTTCTTAATTCAACATTACGTAGTAGCGTGATTGAGATCAAAAATATTTTTTTTTAACTGCTAAAAATGTGATCTTCCTGATTTCCCCAAATTATCAGTATATATGGCTATGTTTATTCATATGATTATTTTTGTTTTACATTATAACTAATTATGCCATAGACAAAACTCAATTCTTTTTAGTCGGTTCCTTGGTAATGAATAATACCTTGAGAGATGGCGGGATTGATAGCCCCTCCTTGAATATACGAGCAAGTTCTTAAAATTAGAATATTTGACTATTTCAAGGGAATACATATGATGAAAATCCTATGAACATAGCCTGTATGTTATTACGGTGTCTTTGCATAAAGTGTTGTGGCTCGTCTATGTGGTGTGATGTAAATTATTGTCAGAAAGAGGCAGAACATTAATTTGTTAAAGTGATACCACAAGTTATGCACTGAGACTTGGGTCTTGGTACATCACAAAGAAGATTTTTTACTATTGAAGTACCAATACTTTCACTCGTCTTAATATGAATTAATATTTTACTATCAAATCGTAGCAACATAGCAACTTTGTCAAGATTTTAAATGATGCATACATTTTGGGGCATATGTGGTGGCCCTGTGCCAGATTTTTTTTAGTGTAAAACTCCGAACCAGTTAAGATGATTTTATAAATCACATTATGGAACTACTAATCAGATCTGACAAGCATGTTGTATTAATTTATCTCATTTTTCTATGCTAGCATAACCAAACTGCTATTCAAATTGGTTTATGTGTTTTTGCAGTAGAAACCAAGGAATGGTTTATTGTTTCTTGTAAATGCTGTGTGTAACGTGTCACAACTCCTCTTTCTATCACTCTCCATCTGTGTTACTATATATATCAAAAAGTGTATGTCACATTATGTAAAGCTCTTATGAGATTCTTTACTTTTTTTTTGTCCCTGCATAACATTTTTACTTTCAGCGTCCTTGAAATGAACGTCTTCTTCCATTTACAAGTTTATAATTACAGTTTCCATGTAATTGTTTGCTTGTGGTCCTTTAATTAAGAGTTTAAACCTTCATGCAGGATGATACGACTCATCAGATATCTGCTTCAGGACACCCTTCTCGTCCAACAAGCCGTAATGCTTTTGACAATGGTGTTGAACCATCTGATTCTCACTATGCACATTTTAAGCAGGACTTGGTGTCACTGGATGCTGTGCATGCTTCTGCAAACATTCAAGGCCTGTCTTCTACTCAGAATGCTAATTCTTCAGTTTCACATACTTATGCTGCTGCACTAGGTGCTTCCTTGTCACGAAGTACGACTCCAGATCCTCAGATCTTGGCAAGAGCTCCTAGTCCTCGAATCCCTTCTGCTAGAGGAGGCAGAAGCTCTCTGGATTTACAAAATGTTAATGGGTCAATCTCATACAATGGTGCATCTGGGCGTGTGAGTCAACAAGCAGATCTAGCTGCTGCTTTGTCAGAAATAACTCTATCAAACAACCTTCTGGATGAAGAGAATCATGCCAGGTCTAGAATTCAGCAAGAGATCGATGATCATCAAAATTTATTCCATCTGCAGGGTGATCAGTACAATAACAAACAACATCCATACTTAAACAGGTCTGAACCTGGGCATTTGCAATCTATGTCCCAGTCTGCCAAAGGGTCTTATGGCTATGGTCTGAACAATTCTTCTTTATTATCTGATGCACAAGTCAATCTTCACAAGCCTTCGCTGGCGTCTGCAAACTCATACTTGAAAGGGCCATCCACACCAACACACAATAGTGGAGGAAGTTCACCTTCTCAATATCGTAACGTTGGTAGTCCAAATTCATCATTTTCAAACTATGGTTTAAATGGACACAACATAAATCCCTCGTCACCATCAATGCTTGGGAATCAGTTTGCAGGTGGTAGTTTACCACCTTTATTTGAAAATGTTGCTGCTGCAACAGCTATGGGAGTATCTGGCATGGACTCCAGAAGAATGGGAAGCTTGGCTCTAGGGTCCAATTTAATAGCTGCAGCAGCAGAGTTGCAGAACCTAAGCAGAGCTGGAAATCAAAATACAGTGAATGGTCTTCAGGTTCCATTAGTAGACCCATTATATCTTCAGTACTTGCAATCAAATGAATTTGCTGCTGGTGAGAACTTGAATAATTACATGGATCTAGCTGGAATTCAGAAAGCCTACTTGGGGGCGGTGCTTTCACCCCCCCAAAAATCACATTATGGTCTTCCCTACCTTGGAAGTCCATCCAGTATGACTCATGGTTACTATGGAAACCATGCATTTAGTCTTGGCATGTCCTATCCTGGCAGCCCATTGGGGGGCTCCCTTCTACCAAACTCTCCTTTTGGACCAGGTAGTCCTATCAGGCATGGCGACAGGAGCCTTCGTTTTCCCTCAGGGATTAGAAACTTTGGTGGGGGCTTAATGGGACCATGGCACCCTGAAACTGGTGGTATGTTAGATGAAAGCTTTGCATCCTCTCTCCTAGATGAGTTTAAGAACAACAAGGCTAGGTGTTTTGAACTTTCAGAAATCGCAGGGCATGTTGTTGAGTTCAGGTATATCTCGTTGTATTCTTTGAAGGTGATGCTATTAATAGTATATATTTATTCTTTCTTCTGAGGTTCATTTGTTCTTAAAAATTGTCTGAGCAGTGCGGATCAGTATGGGAGTCGATTCATACAACAGAAACTTGAAACTGCCACAACTGAGGAGAAAAACATGGTTTTCGATGAAATAACGCCTCAAGCACTTTCACTGATGACTGACGTGTTTGGCAATTATGTCATTCAGAAGGTAACTTGCTTTCATAGTAATTTGCAAGTGAAAGACTTGTTTTTTGGTTTAATTGATTTGATATTTCCCCAAAAGAAGGTACCTGTATCAATTATAATTAAATTTCAGCCTCGGTTGCAATCTTCTTCTTTTTGATCTAGTTTTTCGAACATGGAACTGCATCACAAATAAGAGAATTAGCTGATCAACTCAATGGGCATATTTTGAACCTTAGCCTTCAAATGTATGGTTGCCGAGTGATCCAGAAGGTAAAGATACTTTGCAACTTAATTAACGTCAGCATAAGACATTTCATTTTGAGCCATGGTTCTTGGTTTTCCTATTATCTCTGCTAGCCTTTTCATACACTATACATAGCAGAATGCATAGCGATTCTGAAATATAGTAAATAGTGATAATCCTGGCAGGAATTTCCGTCTTCTTGAATAATTAGTATATTGGTATTATATATTGCATTGAAAATACCACGGTACTATATATTTATATCTCAAGTTCAAAATGGATTATCTTTTTCACTACTTGCTATGTGTTGAAGTCTGGCTAGGCATACAATCAGAGGAGAGTACTCCTTAGATTTATAAGCTTGATGGGAAGGGGTGGAAGTGGATTGTAATATGGAGGTCTTCTTCTAAGAAAGAAACTAACATAGTAAATTCTATGCAAAAGATATGATTTTTAAGCAGATATATGATTATATCTACCACATCTACCACTTGCACTTAATTGGATTATCATCACTCACGTTTAAGGTTCTGACTCTGCTATTTTTTTGTGAAAAAATTTATTATGCTTAAATTTCCATTTCAGTTTTGATTCGTCAATAATTTTTCTGTCATGTTTGTAATGCTTTCTGTATTTATCCAGGCCATTGAAGTTGTTGACTTGGACCAGCAAACTAAAATGGTTGCAGAACTTGATGGCAACATCATGCGCTGTGTACGAGATCAGAATGGCAATCATGTTATTCAGAAGTGTATTGAATGCATCCCTGAAGATTCAATTCAGTTTATCATTTCCATATTTTATGATCAAGTTGTGACATTGTCCACCCATCCGTATGGATGCCGTGTCATACAGGTGGAAAACACATATTATCAAGCAAAATTTATTATAAATTTATAACTATCTTTTTCATGAATTCTGAAATGGTTAAAACCAGCAAGTATGTGAATTTGATTGTATAGCTGATTAGCTGTTTAATTTTAATGTGACAGAGGGTTCTGGAACACTGCAGTGACCCAAAAACTCAACAGGTAGTGATGGATGAAATTATGCGTTCTGTCTGCATGCTTGCTCAAGATCAGTATGGCAATTACGTTGTTCAGGTTTATAAGCTCTAGCTTTTCATGGAATTTTTTCCCAAGTTTCATCAGTAATATTTTTTTAAATGATACTGTATGCTTCATATCCTAAATTTCAATTTTGTTCTATGGAGTTTTTTTTATAAAGAAAGGATGAGTATGCATATGTTTGTTCACTCTAGTAGATGTTAATATGTATATTCAATCAAGTTTTCCAAGCTCTCATTTATGTGGTGGTGCGTAAGCAAACCTCTTTAGTTAGTTTTATTGCGGCCAGATATTTATTATTTAAAAAACAGTATTATACTACAGTGATTCTATTGACCGAAAAGTAATTAGTCTCGTGTTTCTCCCATAGTTTCTTGGGGTTACCCTTTGAAGTGGGTATCTGGATTTGTTTTGCCTGCATATCTTTACTTCGAAATTTTGGTGGTCTGCATTGATTTATCTTGTTGTTTGGAAATTTCTGTCCATGGAACTTAATATCATTTTAAATACGAAATCAAGCTAAAGTTTTAACAGCATCTTCCTTTGACAACTGAGACAGTATAAAGCATAACCAGGCACCTTTACATGTTGAAGGTTTGCTAGTTTCCAGTATATGGTTAGTGATGTATATATGTTTCCCAAGGTTAGTGAGTCTTGCAGAGTTTTTGCCCCTAGTTACATATGCTTTGGTTCAATATTATACTGGGGTTTAGCAGCTTGATTGTTCATCTTTGGCTGCAACTATATGCATTCAAGATATCACCAATATATTAGGTTGTGTATGTTTCAATGTTATCATTAAGCTGCGATGCAACCGGTCTGTTATTTAATTTATATGCTGATTAAATTTTGTGATGCCCTTGGCAGCATGTTATGGAGCATGGGAAGCCCCATGAACGTACTTGTATTATTAATAAATTGATAGGGCAGATAGTTCAGATGAGCCAGCAGAAATTTGCCTCCAATGTTGTGGAGAAGTGTTTGACCTTTGGTACTCCAGAAGAGCGCCAATCCCTAGTTGATGAGATGCTGGGCACCACTGATGAAAATGAGCCTCTCCAGGTTCGTTCTATTTCTCATTTCACTTATTTAGTTAAAGAAGCAAGCTCAAATTTAAATCTAGGACCCGTTTTTTAAATCAAATTAATGTAACGCTCCTAGTGATCCTTTTCTACTTCTGGCAGTTTTCTTTGACATGGAATAACGCATCTACATTTATTGACTTAATCTACTAGTTTCCCGAACTCATTCCCATGTACTATAAAACATCTTTTGTATGTTTTGGTGTCGTAATATAATAATCCTGGTTTATTGTATCATTCAACTTGATTCCTTATCATTTATAGAAATGTACTGAATTGCAAATAATTAAAGGTATTCAGGTTGAAAAAAGGATTTACTGTATATTTATTCTTTTTACATCAGTGTGAGACAATATTCTACTGATTCATCAAAAAAATTCAGAAAATTATTGGAACCCCTGTATCACTCTGGCTGATGATTTAGGTGTAGAGATTCAAGTTGGTTTTTTGCTGGGTCACTCAGGCGTTCCTTTTTTCACATGATGTGTAAAAATATCTGATATGAAGTGTGAATCATCTGCAACCTGGCATATTCTCTTGGTATTTACTATTTGGGGGAAACTATAAAAGTCGGAGGTGTGCCTGGTTTTTGTAAATAGAAATGACTATCAAGTGGATTATATGTACAATATGACATTTAGCATTAAGTCCATTCATAATAGGGACCTTAGTTTGGAGTTCATTAATGCCTTAGCACTGATTGTTGTGCTTTCCCTAATTATAAGTCCATACGGGAGCAATAATCCATTACATCTACAAAATGAATAGAATGTTGGTGACATTTGATTTTTAAATTTTTGTCATAATTTTTTTTCGAGTCACATCAATTATGTTGCCTTGCCAATAGCAATAAATTGGTCAACTCCTTTTCCTTGAGCAGTGCCAAATTTTTAAATAGGAACAGAAGGCCATGTTCACTATACTGAATTGACAAAGGGAATTGCCTAAGAGGTTGAATAGAATGACATTTTATAGAAGTAGATGCACACCCACGCCCACATGCACACCCACATGTATGACTGGTATTTGGATGCAAGGTTAGGTGATCTTATTTAAAGTGAGTCGTGCGATAAGAAGGCTGCTAAAAGCCAATAAGATCTTTATATATGCTTAATTGTTTTAGGGCAAGAAAGATGATGCTATTCCCCAAGTCGAATAGAATTTGGGTTATACTTGCATTTCTGACGTATTTTTGGGATTAGCTTCCATTACATTATACAATTTTTTTATTTGAAGTGAAGTTATAGTATTGCCAAGCTTTCTCATATATCCTGTTATATTTGCCCTCTTTGGCACCAGGCAATGATGAAAGATCAGTTTGCAAATTACGTTGTACAGAAAGTGCTGGAGACTTGTGATGACCAGCAACTTGAGCTTATACTTAATCGTATAAAGGTTCATCTTAATGCACTGAAAAAATATACATATGGAAAGCATATTGTTGCCCGTGTAGAGAAACTTGTTGCTGCTGGAGGTATTTTCTAGTATCCCTTGATTCTAGTTTTATGTTTTAACCATACTAAATATCACTATAGACCTAGTTTTTTGTTTTTTATGAATTCATCTTGATGAGTTGAGATCGTTTATATATATATATATATATATAATATATATATATATATACAACAAAGAAGTAAAACTGTACCTCTTATCTTGATCGATTGTGTAATTTCATGATCCTAAATGCTTATAAGCTGCATCTACAGAAGAGTATCATTTACAAAGTTACAATTTTGATATATTTTTCTTCCATGTGTATAATATTTATCATGCATAGTGCCATAGTGGCATCATAACAATATTTTGATGGCTGACTTGTGAGTGATGTGTCATTTTATTGCATCATCAATATAGTATCCAGATATTTTTGGGGTTACTTATTATTCAGATTTTCTTATAGTTGGTAAATTTGAGTGAGTTTTTTCTTTTAGATTTTTTCATATGTATTGCGATTCTTTTGACCTGGTTTAATACTTTAATGTCATGCAGAAAGGAGAATTGGCGTGCTGGCTTCATATTCCGCCGCCGCCGCCGCCGCCGCCGCTACCTAGCCTACAAAAGAAGCTGTACAGCTAACTTGGTTTAATGTATTCGCCTTCTTAGTCTTTGTTTTCATGTTTAGCTATGTATTGGCTCGATCCATCTGTTTATTAAGATGAATAAGAGCTGATTGCGAATAAAATCTGTTCTTTGTAAAAGTGTACATTCTTAGTTTTGAGGATATACCTAGAATCAGGGTGGCTTAGCTGAGGCTAAGGTTGTGAAACACACCTGATGCCCCTGCAGAGGAGATTAAAAAAGGGTTACTGTACATGGTGGTGTAAAAAAGTGGGAGAAAGATGTAGAAGTTTGTCATCGTGACTGTACAAATGTTGTTGGCGGCATAGCGGCATAGCGCCATAGCCTTTGATGTTTAGAAGTGGCCAGAATTTTTCCTTAATATATGTTTGGATTTGTTTAAGTTTCCCTTAATTATAAAACTTTTTTTTCCAAATGTCCACTTATTTCTGAGTATTGCTTGCTTGGTTGATTACTGTTTATGGCTTGTTTGGAACTAGAGTTTTATTTCAAATCCAAAAATAACCCAAATAACATGTTTGGATGTTAAAATAAGTTGGATTTGATTCAACTCAAGTAAAGCCTAATTTAGGGTATTTGATATATATAACTCATACAGTTTTGCAACCTCGGAAATGATAAACTCTTGTTCTTCAAAGAAGTCATAAGCTGGGCTGCAAGTTATGTATGTTGAAACTAAAAATGATAGACTTTTTATTGCAAGTGCACTGACAATCTTACAAGCAATGGTGTCGAATTCCAATTCATTGGAAATGTTAAGTTTCAAATTGCATCAGCTGGTTACAACAATACCAGTAACACAAGATGTTCACACATGATCTAACTTAAGGATTTCAATGTGACGGTTGCCTTCCATTTTTCTTCCCAAAGTATATCTAAGGTAATCAACGTACTTGACCTTTTTGTACATCCTAGGATGATGATCCTCATCCACCATGGAATCTAACGGTCCAATTTCCAGTTCATCCTCCGGAATTAAAAATGTAGCTATTGATATCCTTGGATTTTTTTTATTTGTAACAGCTCTATGCTCTACACTTTTATACACCCCATTACTCAATACCTGCAATATCACAGATGCATAATAGTATTACTATTACATGAGGTCTTGCAACAGAACCATAGAAGGAAGATTCATTGCTAGCTAATAGGTTTAAGTAAAGTTACTTGTTGAATCACTTACCTCCATAACATCACCCATGTTCACAACTAATGCGTTTGGGATTGGCTTTACAGCTACCCAGGTTCCCTTGTGCTTGATTTGGAGGCCAGTAATATCATCATCTTGCAAAAGTAAAGTTATGGAGCTGGCATCTGAATGTGGACTAACACCAAGAACTAGAATCAGGCCTTGCACAAATTGGGTAATAATTCATTCTAACACCGAGTTTCAAAACACCATGAATATCTTTCAGACTCTCTCTTTCCATCCCCATCAGCAGTGACATGTTTGCGAAAATTTCATCACCCACTTTCTGTAATTCTGTCGAGTACATTTCAACTGCCTCCCTGTCGGAAGACAAAAGACTCTGTAATAATATTGTATAGTGGTAGACACTGCAGATGATACTGTTTGATATGGCTTTATATGCATACCTAAAACCTGTTATAGTGGTCGGCCAGTGCTTCATATTCTTATATTTAGATGGTGACGTGATCAAGAATATAAGGTCATTCCAATCAAGCTTTTGCTCATCTGAGACAACATAGCCTTGCCCATATCCTTGAATATCATTAGGTGCCATGGAATATATCTTCTTCTCTACCAGGGGGAGTTCGAAAAATGCTGCTACAACAGCTTTCATTGTGTGCAAGACCTTGTCTGATACCCCATGATCTGTTATCTAGTAAATACAATATTGTTTTTATTAAATTCTTCAAAAGCATACACATATACAAAATTATACTGTACCTGAAAAAAGCCCCACTCCTTGCAAGCATAATCAAAGTTTCGCCTTTCGTCTTCATCTCCATTCGCAAGCTTAGATAGATTTATGACAGGGATTTCGTTTGAAACTTGACCGATCTTGAAGTGCAACGGTCTGTCCTCGAGTTTCTGTATGTATTTTTCAGGAACACACTGAGAATCATTTCTTGCTAATTCTTGAACACTTGGCACTTGTAAAGAACTTCCCCAACCTAACCCTTTATTGTCCTCCACAATATTGCTTTTAGCCACTGAACTCATTTTAAGTTGTGGCTTTGCTTACCAATGATCAGATGACTTGTAAACAATTAATGCATATGAGTTAAGATACTACTATTGGAATCTTCTCCTTTTCTTCTTTGAATTATACCTGTTATGCCATATTTTTGGCATAGTGCTGTTATTTTCCTTTATTTTTAGTATTAATTTCATTAATAATTAATTGATTAATCTCCAAGATATCCTCTCTCTGAAACGAGGAAAGAATCAATCTCAATGTATTAATTACGGAAAATCTCCAAACGATATCCTTCAAATCAGGAAGGTATCACAACGCGAAGATTATATCATATAAAATTAATTAATTCCCATATTTTAATAAATATATCTCTAAAGTCTCTCGGGGATATATCCAATTATAACAGCGTGGGTTTGATCGTATATAAATACGTACGCAGACATCTTAGCAAAAGGAATCCGATACACGAGACAAATCGAGACACCTCCCAAGTCCAACCCAATCTTTTTTACAAGCTCTAATCCCCATTAACAGTCATATTATTATACTTTTAGCTCTATTATTCCAGCAAACCTCCGAAATTCGTTGTTACGAAAATCCTCCAACAACAATACCCATCAGAACCAGTTGGAACACTCCTTTTGTTTGACATGCAATGTTGCAATTATAAATTCAGCAAGTAGTCATAAGATATTGCAGTGTAGTTATCATTCGATGCAAAACAATAAGAAAACCAAACTAAATATATATTCGATATTTCCAAAGTCAAAACAGATTATTACATTTTTCCTTTTAAGTGTGGCGAAATTTGATAAACAAACCAATAATACAAAATGTATTCAAACATGAGATTTGCCATAAAACAAACTGCAAATAGATATTCTTAATCATCTCTGTGACACAAAACATCACTTAAGGGGACAAAATGTAATGACATACTGTGAAGCCCTGCAAGTCTTAAGTGCAGAAGAATCATCAAAAGCATAAGTATAAGCCCTAGGGCACATGGCCTTAAAAAGATGACCAAAAACACTAGGCTTACAAATTTTCGGATTCGCATAGTCCCCTGTACAACAATACTTATCTGATCTTGCAGCCATACAAGCACTCTTACAAGCCACCACTTTCCCATCTTTCTTCACAACCAAATTTGATGGACAAAAAACATTCAAATCCTTCTCACACGACACCACATCACAACCTCCATCATCACCTTCTGGTGTCATTGCCACTGGAACATTAAATCCATCAACCAACGATACATCGTAGTAATGTAAAGCGGATTTGCAAGTTCCAAATGTCATTTCCACTAGAGTTGTTGGTGGATTTCCTCCCGTTCCATCGCATTGTAGAAAACCTTCGCAATCTCCTGATTCACAGTAGCCTTTACCCGAGTTTTGGTCAAAGCAACAGCCTTGTCTTGCCCATATTCTTCCTGACCATTTTTCGGGGACATCAATGGATACTTGCTCGTTGCTGTAAAGGCGAAAACCTCCATGGTTAGGCGTTTGGTGGCCCGTTGTGGCAAGGATTCCCGGCCATATAGTATCCTTGCAGTTGTTTACTATCTTCAGTTGAACCCCATCTGTCAAAACACATCAATAGATAATTATATTACATGTAAATCTTATTAAACAATCATTAGAACATAATGTAATAGAGATAGAAATTACCTGCAAAGTAGAGAGTAATGCAGAAGCAAAGAAAGAAAAGAGTGGGGGAAGACATTGTTGTGGACATGCAGAAAGTGCAAACAGAGACAATGACTTCGTGATTGTTTTATAACTGCTCGAAACTGCATGATAGAGTAGGAGGAATAGCGGTTTCAGAAATGGTGCATGTTTTTTTTTACAAATATAAAAATTTAAAATTATACAAATATAAAAATTAGAAACTAGTTCAAGCCTTCAAGGTGTCTAGTTCATTGCTCAAGGAGTGTGTTTTCCAACTCACTCTTACTCTTTTCTAGTATTCTTTTATTGTTTTTTATATTTGAAAAAAAAATTGATACATAGATTCATTGCACATTATTAAAAAAAAGTGGTGATTTGGTTCCAAAAATATATAGTTAAAAGTTCACGAGTTTGAATCTTTTAGGTTTTTAAATAAGAATATGCTTAAATATTTGAATTCGATTTTGCTGGTATGTAAAAACCAAAATAAAGCAAGTCACGTCAAGGACTCGAGAAAATAAATGATTCCACCCAAATATCTTGAGTACACCTCGTTTGTGAATTACAAAAAATAAATAAATTTGTTTGATGCAAATAAAATAGGCTGAGAAACTTTGAGTTCTGCTATACCTTCAATTAGGCGTACACTACTTATAACATAGGAATATGAGGATGTATGTTCTTTTAAGATGTAGCAATTTGCTATCATCTGCATTATCTACCTTATTTGAGATGTACACTATAGGATTATACACCAAAGCACAATGCTACTATGCTAGTAGAGGGAGGATCCTGGTACCACCAATAGAGCCTTGTTATTGTTATTCACGTACCGTATATCAAATTCTTGTCCTCGTACTTCGGGAGAGAGTTAGTAACTTAACACTAACATGGTACCGGAACTCGTTCAGCCCAGCGGTATTGAGTTTGAATCTTGACGAATCCAACAAACTCAAAAATTATAAATATAAAGGAACAAATCCGATACTCCACTGACTCTAGTACACGATTTTCAAGTGTGGAATCAAGCGAGTGTATTAACACATACGCATCATATAAAGGTTAAACCAATCCAGAAATTGTTTTCATCTCATTTTCTGGAGTACGTGACTGATAGAATATATCAGTGCGCTACTACATGAAATAGAAATGGATCTCAACTGGGAGGCATGCTGCCAAGTTCTACTCAAATTTATAGAACATATCAACAAACATCATTGATGTGAAGCAAAGCTCATTAACAAGTACTATTACTCATTGCTTTCTGATGAATAGCTGAAAATTGCAGATTTAATACTTGTGTCTTCGCACGGAAGAGAGGAAAAGACGATATTGACTAAACTTACAAGAAAAAAATGATACTATCAAAATCATTTCCAAACTCACTAGTATTTCAATTACAAGCCCAAAAAAATCTAGAAATTAAGCTCCAACAGCACACCATTGGTAGCTCCTTAGTTATGCAGGCTGTATGCTTGATGCTGATATTCATACATCGAAAATCAACAAGTATATCAGCTGCTTATAAATATACTTGGGAAAAAACAAACTACACACAAAAATGCAGTCCGAGCATAGGAACTATGAAGAACCTTTTGTTCATTCAAGAACTGCGCAAGTAACAGTATAAAAATCATAATGAGAAGTGAAAATCGAAACTATATCTTCATATCTGAGACCAAAAAACAATTTCCCATCACAAAAACTCTTGGTTGTAAATTAATTACCGCATGTGGTGGATATTCAAAGCTACCAAAGACTTAAAGTTATCATCAGGCAAGGGACCACAACTTCTCAGCATCTAGTGTACGTTTATGTGGACATATACAGATCATTAAATTTCAAGAACATCTGGTAAATAAGCTAGCTCTCTATTTATCTATGTCTTCCCAAAACAATACTAACAAAAGAAAATTTGTGTACTGTTTATACATAAAATTCGGCACTTGGGATAGATTTTGTGCATGTTATTTTAGATTCTGAAGCATATTAGGAGTTTGCAATTCCAAGGCAAATGATGGTAATAAAATTGCTGGCGAATTAAGAAATAGTGAGAAGATAGAATGTTAGCTTATGGTGTATCATCATGTGATCTTAGCAGATGCTCAATGCTATGTTCTTACCATGGAGTAAGCAGTGTCAAGTGTGGCTTGGATAATAACAACAGCAAGAAAAAAATAGTAGCAAACACGGTGGGAACCAGCAACCGCGCAATGACAACTGGCTTAGTGGCTACAGCAGCAGCAGTTTCAATGTTAATATCGGTAATGGGATCAAATGCTATTAACATTCAAAGCCAATTAGATGATGAAACTTTGTCAAACATACCGCAAACCCTCTCTGGTGTGTGTGTCGAGGGTAAAGACTGCAAAAAGGCAAGGATACAAAAACCCAAGTCAAGAAAAGCAGAGTCCTGCACCATAAAGTGTGTTACTACTTGCATCCGTGGGGGCGATGGCTCTCCCGGAGAAGGCCCCTTAAATGTGAGGAAACCACTAGTGGTTTTCAGGCAAGGATTTCGGAGTCGTCAATATTGTTTGGTGGAATGCTCTGATATATGTAACTTGATCAAAGATGGAGAAGATGGTCCATGACTCATCTTCATCAACTTCCTTTGGATTTTTTTTCCTTTTAAGAGTTGTTCATATAATATTCTCGGTACAATGAAACAATTAAGTTTACTAAACTCTTTCAAGGTTCTTTCAAGTTTACTAAACAGAACAGCAATACAACAACCATTTTCATTCTCAATACGTTATACAAGAAAATGGATTTTTTTTTTCAAAAAAATGTGCTATATAGTATCGGAAACCTTAACTATATTACAGTACATATCAAGTTACATCACTACATTTTACGGACACAACCTAGTTGTAAAAGCGTATGTTCATATTAAAATGTACATCGAATCCGATGTTCAATGTTCGATGTTCATTCCCCACACCCTTTATTAAAACTTAAAAGTGAAAAAAAAAGAAGCTCTCGAGCCTTTTCAAGATAACCAAACCAAACAAGAATACAACAATTTCCATTTTTAAAGTTAGTATAGATTAATCTCAGACCAAAACAAATACCAAATAAGTAAAAAGTATGAAAGTTTATGTTTAATACTTGCCTCTATCCTGTCAAATAAATAAATAAATAAATAAATAAATACTTACCTCATATCAGCTGAAGGCATAAATCTCTCTCTCTCTCTCTCTCTCTCTCTCTCTCTCCATCTTTGTATTCATCCAGACATAAATCAATATCTCATTTATATAAAAAAAAACATAAGACCTCGGGGAAACCCCGGTTTAATTCACCGGAGAATCAAAGATGATGGTTTTTACTTTGCAATACTAAGCGGTCCATCCGGATCCGAAACAAGGCAACCGAAACTCCCGGTTCTCCATCCCTCAAAACCGGCTTAATAAAAAAACACCAACCACATATAAACCGGAACATCAGGTAAACCCGGATCTATTTTGGTTATATATCACTTGCCTTAACCGGTTTATCCGGTAATCCACCCGATTCTTCTTTTATCCCTCAAATACAATCCCCAACTCGGGTCGTTTATATCTATATACAAATACAATACAATACACTGTGCTCTATCTCAAAATTTCACCCACAAGAAAACCCACAAAATCAATTCAATCCCAGGTAATTTTTTTACCCCCCAATTGTAAATTTACTATCTTTATTGCTGTTAAAGTTATATTCTTGAAATTTATGTTACTTTCCTTGATTCTTGATAAAGTTTGCATTTTTAATTCCAGAAACAGTGTGGATTGTTGTATATATAGGTGATGTGTGTTGGGGTTGTATGCTTTGTTGAAAAGATTGTAACTTTGTGGGGGAATGTCATCTAGTATGGAACTTGTGCCAGTTACCTCACAAAAACATGACCCAGCATGGAAGCATTGTCAAATGTTTAAAAATGGGGACAGGGTTCAACTTAAGTGTGTGTATTGTACTAAAATGTTTAAGGGTGGTGGGATACATAGGATTAAAGAACATCTTGCGGGTCATAAGGGTAATGCTTCGACGTGTCTTAGAGTTCCGCCTGATGTTCAACAAATAATGGAAGAGAGTTTGAAAGGTGTTGTGGCGAAAAAGAGGAAGAAACAAAAGCTTGCAGAAGTTATGTCGGGGTCTAACCCTTCTACGAGTGAGGTTGATGGTTTAACGAATGATTTGAGTGCTGGGGCGGAGTTGATACCTATTGTGGATACACTTGTTCCAAATTCGAGTTTAATAGAGGATGGTTCGAGGAAGAGAGGGAGGAAAAAGAGGGGAGTTAAGAAAAGTGCTGCTAATACAAGTTTGGATGTCACTGCATTGGATGTTATGGGAGGTGGTTCAAAGAGGGTGAACGATCAAGTTCATTTGGCGATAGGGAGGTTCTTTTATGATGTTGGGGTTCCTTTAGATGCAGTAAACTCCGTTTATTTCCAACCAATGCTTGATGCTATTGCTTCACAAGGAGCAGTGTCTGTAGCTCCGAGTTATCATGATCTTAGAAGTGGGATTTTGAAGAATTCAGTTCAAGAAGTAAGAAATGATATTAATCTATGCATGAGTCATTGGGGACATAGTGGATGCTCTGTATTAGTTGATGAATATATTTCAGAAAAGGGTAAAATATTGATTAACTTTATGGTGTATTGTTCTGAGGGGACAATATTTTTGAGGTTTGTTGATGTAACTGACATAGTGAATTCTGAGGATGCTCTCTTTGAATTGCTCAAGGAGGTGGTTGAGGAAGTTGGAGTCAGAAATGTCTTGCAAGTGATTACTAATACTGAAGATCATTATGTTGTTGCAGGAAAAAGGCTAAGTGATACTTTTCCTACTGTTTTCTGGACTCCTTGTGCAGCTCGCTGCATAGACCTGATGCTTGAGGATTTCGGGAAACTCAAGTGGATAAATTCAATACTTGAAAAATCTAAATATATTTCAAGATTTATCTACAATCACAGCGTAGTTTTAAATATGATGCGGAGGTATACATATGGAGTTGATCTAGTTGAACTTGGGGTTAGTAACTCTGCAACAGACTTTGCAACACTGAAGAGATTAGTGAAGATCAAGCCCAACTTGCAATCCATGGTTACATCAGAGGAGTGGATGGAATGCCCATACTCAAAGAAAGCTGAGGGAATTACCATGTTGGACTATATCAGTAATCAGTCATTTTGGTCAACATGTTCAGTTGTCGCCCGTCTTACAGATCCATTCTTGCGGCTTTTGAGAATAGTAAGTAGTGAGAAGAGGCCTGCGATGGGATATGTTAATGCTGGAATGTATCGAGCAAGAGAAAGTATAAAAAAGGAATTCGACGATAAGAAGGAATATGAAGTTTATTGGAATATTATAGATTGCAGGTGGGAACATCTTCAGCATCATCCACTTCATGCTGCAGGTTTTTATCTTAACCCGAAGTTCTTCTATGGTAACGAAGGGTCTATACATCGCCACATTCCGTCCTCAGTGTTTGATTGCATAGAGAAGATGGTTCCTGATCCAAAAATCCAAGATAAAATAATGAAAGAAACAACATCGTACCATAATGCTGCCGGAGATTTTGGCCGGAATATGGCACTCAGAGCTAGAGAAACATTACTTCCTGGTAAATTATAGTGTTAGATGTAATTTTGTTCTTTTCTATCTTCTAGTTACCGACCTTTTCTTCTTCTTCTTTTTGTCAACACTCCCTCCTGCTCCATAGAAGGAGTCACTTAGAACAAGTCAATCTCTACCAGATCTTAACAATTAGAAAATAGTATGTTTTTTTGGGAAATCATCACAGAACTGTAAAGTAGGTAGGAAGTATCACAAATTACAAGTTTTCAGAAGTACTATGTCTAAACCTTATAAGTAATCATATAAATTCATAAATTATGTATTTGTAATTAAACTCTTAAGAAGTTAAAGAAAAAGGTATTAGGTACCTTTTCTGGGTGAGTGGAACTAAAAAAGGAAGTACTTTACACAGAAGTGGCCAAGAAAATTTGATGTAAAAAGGAGGTCAAGCATGCGGACCTAGTCCTTTTCCCGTGATATGCTATGTAGTAGATATCTGAGGTTGCTTGGCATGAACATCTTTTACTTTACAGCTTAGTACTTTGTAAGCACAAACTCTCACACAAATGGTATTTTTCATCTGATCAGAAAGCTCATTGGTCTTGGTTTGCGATTAGAATATCATTTTAAATAGTGATTTAATAGGTGATTTATAATTTTATGTAGGTTGTAAGTCTTTCTGGCTGTCCTATAGGTTTGCTGTGTTCAGTTATGTTTTCCAGAAACTTTTGTATCATAAATTCGTAATTGTTTCCTTCACATGATAATTGCCTAGGAGAATTTTTTAGATCTTAATGAAGTCATTTCTTCATCATCATCCTCTAAATGTTTCCATTTCTGCTTGCTTTAGCTGAGTGGTGGTCAACATATGGAGGGGCTTGTCCGAATTTGTCGCGCTTAGCTCTTCGTGTCCTCAGTCAAACTTGCAGTTTGATGAGTTGTAAGCCAAGCCGATACTATTTGGAACAGATAGACAAAACAAAGAACTGCTTAGAGCATCAGAGGCTTACTGACCTCGTTTTTGTGCAGTACAATTTGCGACTGAGGCAAATGTAAGTATATAGAAATTTGTAATTTCAAGGTTTTTCCTCTTTATGGTAAAAAACTGTCTTTGATTCCTTCCCCTTGCAGGGCTGTGAAGAATAGAGAACAGGATGCTGCAGATCCTGTTTCATGTGATATCATTAATACGAGCGAGGACTGGGTTACAGAGAATGAAGTAGGTTTGGAGGACATCGGCACTGCAGATTGGATGAATGTTGTCCCGCCTTTAGGCAACATGCCGCTTTTAGGATCAGAAATTGAGGATATAGAGGGGCCTTAGGTGCAGGTAATTACCATAGTTGCATATTGTAAACTATTTAAAAATACTATGACCTTTTTTTTTAACTTGATATATCCTCATGCAGGATTCGATGACTATGAAGAGGTATTTAATGGAGTTAAAGATAGTGAAGGCGAAAATGTTGAAGCCAGGGAATAAGACAGTACAGTGTAGTCAATATATTTGTTTGTCCCTTTCGTTGGTGAAAAATTTGTAGAGGGTCTGTTTAAAAAGGTAGGTTATCTTTAAAGTACTAGTCAAGCAGCTTAAACTAGGAATAAAAAAGGCAGCAAACTAGCAAATACTAGCTGTAATTATGCTCAAACTTAGTGTTTTTGTTCTTTTTTTCTTGATACCTAGAGCATCTCCAACCTTGCATAACCCTTAGCTAAAAATCCTATGTGGCATGTATTATACAGAGTGTCTCCATTGCAGCACTCCAACGGGTTCAACTGTTAGTAAAAAATTTTAGCCAAGCTCGTCAGGTTGGCTATATATGTCGAATCTCATCAAAACTGTAACAAAACCCTACACCAAGTTTTGTTTTTTTATTCTCTTTCACTATTTTTTTTATATTCATCAGCTATATTTTTATATTATATCATAGTATATATATGTATATATAGTTGTCTTAGTGCAATATGGTGTCAATATTAATTATTAAAATTTGTCAAATTTTTAATTTTAAATATATAATCACATATTTAAAATCAGTTAATGCTAATATTAATTTAATAAAATGTAATTTTAATTGAAAAAAGTATGATTCAATACATAAAAATATTATTTTAAAAATATAGTTAACCATTATAGTCAACCCCTTAGGAACACAATACCTTACAAATTATGTGTAGCAAGATTGATGCAAAAGAAATATGATTTCTTTTTCAAATATGAAGGTGAAGCATAATTTTAGCACTGGTATTAGCCAGATGTTTAGTATTACCAATAATTTACTCTAATTTTTCAGTATATTTTAGTAATTGTTTCTAATTACTGTGCAGAATAAAATACACTACTTTTACAAGACAATAGCATCTATCAATAAAAATAATATCTGCCCGTCTAGCTCAGTTGGTAGAGCGCAAGGCTCTTAACCTTGTGGTCGTGGGTTCGAGCCCCACGGTGGGCGATTTTTTTTCCTGATCAGGAACAGGTCTCAATGATCAAGATTTCTGAAACAGAAAGTTCCTATGTCCATGGCATCTATATTAGGATCTCTAAAAAGTGAGAACAGCCTCACTCAAGTACTAAACAGTCAATTGCACTCTCTTCACATTCTCACGATATCTATATAAAGTACTAAGTACACTAATTTCATTATATGTGTACGTTTACTCAAGTTGCTGCCTAGCTAGTACCCTAATTGCATTTTAGGTTGGGCAGTGGCCGAACCCGTAATTAAAAATACCGGCGTTGAAATTTAAAATAATAATTTTTTTATTAATTATTCGAAATCAGTCGGGACTCAAATTAAAAAACCAATGTAGAAGATATGACTGAAAATAAAACAAAAATAATTGATTTTTCAAGTTCAACCAGAACTTCAAACTAGGTTAGTGGCAAATTTTGTCATGTAACGGGAGAATTTTTGTGTGATTTTTACACTAAAATAGTGTAAAAGTTACACTATTTCTAAAATCATTTTCAACCCATTTATACTAAAATTTACAACAAAGGGAATCTTTGTTGTACTATAAAAATTATTTTATAATTAAAAGACAAAAATAATAAAGTTGTTGGGACATAGAAAAAAGAAATTTGTTTTAGTAAAAGGAATGAAAAGGTAATGTTAGGATTTAGAAAAATTCTAAAAGTTACACCAAATTTTGGTGTAATTTTTTGTGTTGCACCAAAATGGTTTAATTTTTAGAGTTTGGTTGGGAAAGAATTTTACACCAAAATGGTGTAAAAGTGCAAATTTAGAGTTGGGGTTGGAGATAGTACAAGAGCAACAAATTCTGTAAAAAGAAATGGCTTCTAATTCAAATCCAGTAATTAACGAAGTTTGGAGGTGGGACTATAGATATGTTGCTCTTCTTGTGTAGCCTAAAATCTCCATTAACAGTTTCCAACTAGCTTGCTCCATTTAGTTAATTATAAATAACTCTGTGCCGTGCCCTCCATTGACAAAATATGAGGGAAAAATCACACCTCTTTAAGGCGCAGCACCATTCAGATCAGGCTACTACTGTTCTTGGATGCATATTGCATGCCATGTGTGGGGAACTTTCCTCGTTATACAATGCTCAATATAATCATGTACGTGCTTGTAATTATTTGTTTTGTTTTGTTTTTTACACATTCCTATGGCCCTGTATCATACTGAACCAAAAAGGAAGCATCTTGACAGCCTATATATAAGACCCACCTGTAATCCCCTTGGAAAGTCTAGCGCACTAAAGTCATTCCACCACAACTCTTTCTTCAAAAAACTGGTCACAAGTGCTCGGGCAATAAAAAACTTTACGAACAAACACTTGGCATTTGGCAATAATAAATCATATGATCAGTAAGAAACAAAATTCAAGCTGTACATCAATTCTTTCGAGAGCTAAAACCATATTCAAGCAACACATTTATTTGTGTGTGTGAAAATTGAAGCAAGTTTTAAGTCGAGCTAGGATGAATCAAGAATATGAAATCTTAGAATGGTGCTAAATAAGTTCACACCCTTACTATTTAGAGTCTGCATTTCGTCACTAATAATCTTACAGAAACGTCTCTAGTTGCATTGTCTAGAGAAATCTATCTACTTCCTCTAAATCTCGCCTTGTTCAGGTTAAACTATCTATAATTAGACGAGCCTTGTTTCTTTTTCGGTTGCTCCAACAAAATAAGCTGCAGAAAACATGCATGCTCCCAAGAAAGTTTCTCTGTGGAAAACAAATATAAAGGGTATTTAACTAATACAGTATATTAGCAAGAATAGAATAGAATGAAGTTAGATGCAAATTATTGACATGGTTAAATTTGTGATATTACTCAGAGAATAGTTGGGAAGATGAATTATAAAACGTGATTAGAGAAGCCTGATTTAACAGATTGCTTTAAAATAGTAGTAGGCTTGTCTAGGGGCTAGCTACCTCTAGAAAATGGGGCCATGAGCTAGCTAGCTAGCTAGCATCCCTACCATAGCACACCGAAGAAGACATGCATCCCCATTTACCAATACGTACAATGAGAGAGAAATCCATCTTCATCGTAAAACTCAAAAGTGAAAGACTGCTGCTCCACCATCCCAATGAATTTGTTCTTTTCTCATGATCATGCATGTACTTAACTCGAAACCCAAATCCTCCAACTGTTGAAAGACAAGACGGAAAGCAAGAAATTCTGCTGTTGAAAATGTAACTCAGACATAAATCTAGAGCATTGGAGCATAAGCAGTTCAAACACTTACAATTGTAATCAGTAAGGATGGCCCGAGATTCTTCCTTGGTGAGAGCAAACCAGATTAAGCTGTTTCGGGCTTTTTGTTTTCTAAGGCAGACAACAGAGGGCCATGTTATTGACAGCCCCGCCCATCAACCAGCTACACTTGATTTAAATAAGAAAAGATCGCAGTCATACAAAAGAATAAATCAGTACAACGTGCAAGCATGAGTCACTCACCCTATATCTAGACCTATCTCCAAGCTAAAAAGCTTGCATACAAAGCCCACAGAGTTCTCCAGCCGCGTGATTAAATAGTAGGCGCACACCTGGTTGTGCGATTTCCAGCAAGTATATATAAATCAAGATAAAATTGCAGTCGTCGCAGAGTAAATTATTATATATGTTTACTCGATCAACAAAATATATTTAACTTCCACACTATACCACTTGGCTCCAAAATAGTTGTATGTCGATCACGGATACTTAAATATGCTGATTAGCCATCACTACCTTATTTCTAGGACCCAACTTGCAGGTAAGAGAAATTATCCATCACGAACCATAAATGAAAGTACTCGAAATGGAATAAACCTTTAGTGCACAAATTAGGAAAGTTAACCGAATTTAAGAATCCAAATGTTTGCCATAAAGGAGACCTAAAAGAGATTTACTTTAGCTAAAGTGAGAATGTCTCTTGGCTACAGAAAACCCTACCGACCCTTAGAAGAGGTCAATATAAAATCCAAAGCTAAGCAGAAAACAAATACAAGATAGTATTGGTGTAAAACTATCGAGACAAACAGATCGATAAAAGGTTAAGACAATGACAGGTCCTGGTTCTTCATGTGGAGCATGCAAGTTTCTAAGGCGAAAGTGTACGAGTGAATGCGTTTTTGCTCCTTACTTTTGTTATGATCAGGCAGCAAATCACTTTGCAAAAGTTCACAGGGTGTTTGGAGCAAGCAATGTCTCTAAGTTATTGCTGCACCTTCCAGTGCACAGAAGAAGTGATGCAGCCACCACCATAGCTTATGAAGCACTTGCTCGGATGCATGATCCTATATATGGTTGTGTCTCCCATATCTTTGCACTGCAACAGCAGGTTTCGTGTCATGACTAATCTTTGAAATGCCTGTTGTATTATTGATAACTACATTATTGCATAATAATGAATATATTCTCATTATTTACCTACACTGCAGGTGGCATGTCTGCAACAGGAGATAGACATTCTTAGTAATCAAATGGCAAATCAAGCATTAATTCATGAACGCAATAATGGAGCTTTTGGAGCAACTAATAACCCAAGTATTGGATTACTGTTCAATTCCCAGACTAGTGATATAAACAGGGATATTTGTCTAAATCAATGTCAGATGCTTTTCGATGGAGAATTCACATCAGAAAACCAAGAATTCTATGGCCAGATGAACATCACTGTTCCTACTTCATATGAATGTGAGGAACAGCTGTACAATGTTCTTTCTGATATAGACCTTCCTGATGAGTCGGTCTTTGGAGGAATGAATCAAGAGATGTTTGTGACATATCTATCGTCGGGCAGTAGCCACAACAGCTTAGGCTAAACATCGTAGAAAATATAGCTTCTCGTTGATGGTTACAAGCAACAACCACTTAAGCAGCTACAATTTATCTCTTAATTTGCATGTAAAATCAAGTTCCATGAGTGTCGATATTTGCAGGCGGCTATGTAAGAATTAAGACTAATGAACAGTATCTTTTTCATCCAACACCACCTAATTAAGTGACCCCCCTCCCCTTTAAAAAAAACCCAACACACGTGCTGCCAGTAGCTTGTTAAAAAAAATTACTAAAAAACAAGGGAGTGCGCAGTTGACCTAAGTTAAGAGTAAGTGCTGGCTTGTCCCATTAAGTTTTTTGATTAAGCCTCGAAACAAAAGCTTAAGAATGAGTCAAAGACTTTCCATATATATTCGAAATTTGTAGTTGTGATTCATCTGACTTGAACAATAAAAAATCTAACACAAGCTCCACAAGATACAATTAATGTATAGACACTCATATAGTTCCTCTTACTTAACATAACACAAGACAAGACACTTGCAAGTTGCAACAAACTGTAACAACTTAACAAGATCCACAAAATTCAAACGGCCATATATAGTCCATCATAAGAGTTTCAACTCTTAAAGAGGAGCCATCAAGATGTCAATTTATGCAGCTAATTAATTAAGATGTTATATATCTATCGTCTTGAAGCAAGCTTTGAACTTGCCAATTAATTACCACCCATGCATTTAGATTTGTTGAATAATTTGATTAATTATAACTTATTCACCCATATAATGGCGCTATGGGTTCACCTTCCAGCCAATATAGTGTTTCTCGAAGCCTACAGGCCATTTGATATGTGTTTCTCGCTAGCAGTTATGTTTGAAATTATCTAACAACCTAGGCGCCATCTTACATATATTCATCCTTAATTTGACGCTGATCATGACCCCATCTGACAATATTTCTAAGTTATCACAAGTGCAGGATCATATTGGGAGGAAAAATTAGCCAGAAAAGAGTCTTTTAATAACACTTTCATTAATTGGAACATCTTGTTTAATTTGACACTTTCTTTTACTTGGCAGAACAAAATTTTATGTTCTAATTACAAAGTAACTTTATTAATGATATATATACTTTCGGTTTTTACAAACACACATTTTTAAGAATACATTGTTCATACATATTCGTAAATCATATCGTAGTACAATACCCTTTGGTAAATTATATAATTAAGCTAGATTTCTAAAAATGCTTCTCTTTTTTTTTTTTGCCGAGATGTTTTCTTAAACAAATTAGACAACTATTTAATTTGTTATTCTGCATCTATATTTTTCTTCATAATTGTTTTTAATATTTCTATGATATTACTAGATGTTCTGTTAAAATGAGAGAATTTATATCTTTAATGTCAAGACAGTCTAATGGTTGTGCTTTAGTTCCAAGTTTTATATTTTAATTTCCAAGTAGAACCGAAACTCAGTTAGAATTCACAGTATTACAAAAGAATTTTAGTACAGTACTGTATAAGTTTTTTGCTGAAACATTAATTATGGCTATATAGAATTTATTTATATACATTGTAATTTATGATAATTTAATATATAACAAAATTCCAATTTTTCTCTAATTCACATAATGTCGGCAAAGCAAATCCACCCCTAGAATGGGTTGATGGAATAACCATATATATACAGAGTTTAGATATATCCGCGAGTCTAAATAATTTCATTTCTATTATTAATTATATAGTTTTTAAAATCATTGAGTAACATTTATATAACTTTCTCGTAATGACTTTAGATTATGTTTGAGAATTTTGATTTCATTTCAAATGATTGATTTGAAATTATAGGATTTTAGGATTTCAAATAACAAGTGACCCAAATCTATAGAATATAAACCCGAGGCATGATGATAAAAATATATTTAAAGCAAAATGGGTCTTGGATTTTAGGATTAAGTGCACAAGCTAGGCTAAAATCAGCCCATTATATTTGGGCCTCTTTTACTTGTATCTTGTAATTTGAACATTGAAGTAGCTCTAGACATGGTCGCTTTGGAGCTGCTGTGCTGGGAGATAAATTGAGGGAACAAGTCACTTGCAAGCCAGCACACGCCAATATACGTGTCTACTTTTTATTAGTACTCGTTATTTATTTTATCTTATCAAATCTATTTCAGGGGGCCCACTGGATTTCATCGTACAGTTTTCTCCTCGTTTTATTTCATGTGTCCCCACACCTTCAAAAATATCAGAGTTGGACCTACACGTGTCCGTGCCTTTTCTCTGCTTCCCGTCATTTTCTATGTCCTTTTTTACTTTTTTTTTCTTATAATTATTTATTATTACTATTATTATGGAGGATTTTGATGAAGAATGCATGGAATTAATGAATTATGCACGAAAGTTGTGACTTGTGAATCACTTAGAAAATGCAAAGGAGTTTGTTGTCGACCACTTTGAATTATATTCGTACCGGTCCCTTTAGCGTGAATAAAAGGAGTTTGTTGTCGACCACTTTGAATACAAAACAAACAAAATGTTTTAAATCGGTTCGGATCTTCCGTTTTTTTATCTCGAAAAATAAGTCCAAACGTGTTATGAATGTCTACTGCTAGAAGAATTACCTGTAAAAATAAATTTTACCCAAATTAATTAAAATAATTGAAATATTTTAAAAATACAAAAATTAAAAATGAATGTTTTTAAAAACATGAAATTCGAATGTTTAAAATTATTTAAAATAATTGAAATATTTTAAAAATACGAAAATTAAAAATGAATGTTTATAAAAATATAAAATTCGAATGTTTAAAATTATTTAAAATAATTGAAATATTTTAAAAATACGAAAATTAAAAATGAATGTTTATAAAAACATAAAATTCGAATGTTTAAAATTATTTAAAATAATTGAAATATTTTAAAAATATGAAAATTAAAAATGAATGTTTATGAAAATATAAAATTCGAATGTTTAAACTTATTTAAAATAATTGAAATATTTTAAAAATACGAAAATTAAAAATGAATGTTTATAAAAACATAAAATTCGAATGTTTAAAATTATTTAAAATAATTGAAATATTTTAAAGTTACGAAAATTAAAAAAATTCATATATAAAATATATGTTTTTAAAAATGAAAACTTACCAGGTTCGACGGGTTGGGGTGGTGGCATTGAAGTGGCTGGGGTGAAATCTTGTGATGATATTGTGCCCCTTCCTTGTTCCATTATTTATTTCAAGCTCAATGTGGGTCGAGAGAGACAAAGAGAGATCGGAGAGAGGAGAGACAGTTGGTCGAGAGAGACTGAGAGAGACTGGAGAGAGTGATAGACAGAGAGGACAGTGGGGCTGGGAATATTTATAGGAGCTGCCGGTAGTAGCCGTTGGAGGTAGCAGTTGGAGAGTGGGAGGTAGCCGTTGCAGCCGCAGGTAGCCGTTGCAGAGGTAACCGTTGCAGGCGCGTGGACACACGAAGGACCGGGCCGTGCCGGGCTTGTCGGGCGTGCCGCGTGCAGCTGGGCGTGCCGAGTCGCGGGCGGTCCGTTCTGTGCGTGCCGAGTTGCGGGCTAGTAACATGATCCAAAGTTGTCAATTTGTCACTGACCGAGTGACTGATAATCATGCAACCGATGGTTTCCACCAACTATCCTAAAACTCATCACATTCTTTACCGGAATCTGCTGGTAAACCTGAGACAACGTAAACTTCGCGGAGTGATCCAACGCTACCATCATTGTCGACAATGAGGAGGCAGCTCTTGAGGAAGTGTTTGTAGGTTTGCGGGCTGTTGAACCTTCCCACGAGTGACCACACGGTGGATACTCATACTGGAGATGGGATGGTTTGGATCACCGCGGAGCTGCACTGGTTAGGACCAAGATATGCCGGTGCGTGCCGGGCCGGGCTGGGGCGAGTCAGGCGGTCCGTGTCGGGCCGGTTCCGGTTCGTCAACATATAGCTCGTGTACAGCTCGATTTTCACACGATCCGTGCCGGTTTTTGAACCGGCCCGGTTTTCAAGCGGCAGAGACGGTTTCTCAGGCGAGCCGGTGCGGGTCGGGCCGAGTCAAACCGCCCGTATGACCAGCTCTACTTGTGATGTAAGTATGTTCAACCAAGATATCTCCAAACGCGGCATCAATAACCTTGCGATTTATGCTTTGCCAACCAAACAGGCACTCGTTAGATTTCTGCGGAGGGAATGAGGTAATATTGTGTAAACTTTTTTAATCCTCTTTTATATACTTTTTTGAACAAAAAAAATGTCTAATAATATATATTTACTTTTTATTACAAATTTCAATGTAATTGTTCAAAAGTATATTTATTTATCTTTACTGTTTCTCAAAAATTAATTATATTTTCATTTTTCAATATAATAAGTAAGAATATATTGGTTTCAAAAAAAAGTAAGAATATATATTATAAAGAATATATCTTACTAATCTTGTTTTTAATATGCGAATTTTTTAAAAAAGAATATGTAAAAATGGACAATTCTTTACTAAAGAAAGTGCAATTTGATAAAATATTAGGGTTAAATATCAAGTAGGCGACTCATTGTAAATTTGACTCTTTTAACTGACTGATTTCAAATTTTTTATCAAATTCCTTTTCCGGTCACCTCAAACATTTTTCGACGAAACAGAATATGCCCAGAAAAATCCGAAAATAATTTATATGCAGTTAAACACTCCGACTTTGAAGCTCCTAAACTTAGAATTATCGAAATCAAACTCAAAATTCAAAATGAAAATTAAATAAAATCTCTAACAAAATAAAAGTCTTCGAAACTGATTGATATGAGTGTATTTAGAAAGATCTCATCAAGTGGATAAATTTGAGTATATGGTTGATGGGGTTTGAGAATCAAAATCACAAGAAAAATCGGTTTGATTTATGTATATATATGAAGATTTGCTTGAAATTTTTTCAATGAAGTGGCCGGAAAATGAGTTTAATAAAAATTTCGAAGTCAGTGAATTAAATGAGTCAAATTTACAATCAATCACTTATTTAATACATTTGAACGCAATCAGTCACCTACTTGATATTTAACCATAAAATATTATTATCGTTTTCCAAAATTTAGTTTTCCGTTAGTTTCTTGTTCGGCCCTTTCCGGGGGGTCATTTGATTAACACGTAGATATCAAGTTAAAATTATAATCAAATTAAAATGATATATGAATGGAATATCATTTTTTATATTATATATTTAGTTTAGTATTGAGAGATCGAATTTATCATAATTTTATATTATATTTATGATTTTTCTACTGTGTGTCCGATGACATGCAATGAAAAATGAGTTTGTCAAATTTTAATTGACTCATACTCCCTCCATCCCATTTTAGATGTCGCTTTTGTAAAAAATATTTATCCCAAATTAGTTGTCTCGCTTTTCTTTTAATGTATATTTATCAACAATTTTTCAAAATTACCCATTCTTATTTGTCATTTCTAATATAATATTATTCAAATACACTATAATAAGTTGATATAATAAATATGGGTAGATGTGGGGGGGAAAATAGAATCATTCAATGTTTTTTAATATGTGTGAAATTTACAAAAGTGTCATCTAAATTGTGATGAAGGGAGTATTTATTAATGATAATGGACCACTTGTATACACAAAAAATCTCACTAATAAAAAAAAATCACCTCATAAAAGTGTCATGAAAGTAAGTGACTGACACACACTAGAAAGACCATTATATTTAAATATTTTATTTTATTTTATTTAAAAACATATTTTTGAATTAAAGAATAAATTATGATATTTAAGTTTGGGTAACGATTTATCTTTATGCTCACAATAAATTATATGAAAAATATTGAAAGTTATAGGAATTGAATTTAAAACTTTTATCAATATTAAGTTTTCAGGTTATATAAATTATCAATTATTCTAAGATCCCATGTTATTAAAAATCTAATTAAGGAACAATGTTATGTTACGCGGGGCTTATAATTTTTTTTCCAAAATTTAATGTTTAATAATTATGGTAAATTATTTTAAATATATTCTTAAAATGAGTTATATATACAAAAACTTTAACACACGTCTTATTTTTATTTATGCACTGAATCCGTGGTTTTTAAAATAATAATAAAATCAATATTTATTAATTATACATGTTTTAAAAAAATAAATAACAATTATATGAATTAGCGAAATACATATTTTTTAATTGGAAAGTGCATAATATGGGTGTTCATCGAATCGCCCACATCACACCAAAAAATGCGACTTTTAATTTTTGTGGTGCGATTATGTATTGAATTTTTTACAAACCGCGCAGTGTGTTGCGAGTCGTGGTTTGATATTTAAGTAGTGTGGTTCAAACCTTACCGCAACACAATTATATATATAATATTATTTTATTTTATATATTATTTTTTTATAAATATATTTACTATTATATGTAAAATCATATATGTTTCTGCTGCATTATCAAATTTATATTACGATTTCTAGTTTTTCATGTTTACAATTTAATTTTTAAAAATTCTTCAACTTTTATTGTTCACTTAAAATTTGTAATTTTTATTATAACTTTCCGTTTTGCATTTTATTGTAACTTCTATATTGACATCGTTAGACGGTATAAACCGCGCCACATCACGAGAAGGTGCGGTTTACGCAGTTTTTGAATTACATTATTCGGTTGCAGTTTAAAAATTTAACCAAACTATATGTGCGGGCTAGTCCTTGGTTTAAGAGAAAAACCGCACTTTCGCACTGCGAACACTCCTGTTATTCAAGTATAGAATTGTCAAATTTAATAATTATGGGCTGAGACTAACTCGGTGGTAGAGCTATCTTTTATCGTCCACAAGGTCTATCCTTAGATTTAATATATAAAAAAATTATCCACACATGACATAATTAATTTTTATTATTTAAAAATATCTAGTAACCAGTATTAATTTAATAATGTATCCAAGAATCATATTAATTTTGTAAAATAATTATATACATTATTAGTTGAAAATACACAATCATAAAATATCAAATTTTTAATAATTTTAAAAATAAAAATCAAGTAACAATAATATTATAATTATTTTATGAATTATACTGACATCCGATTTTTAACTTAAAAGAACGTAACATTAAATAGTATAAAAAATAAGTAGTAGTAAAATTAATTTTATTTTTTTTAATAAAAAACACCAATTATCATGAAATTAAAAAAAATATTATAATTTTAATATCTTCTATATAAAAATAAAAAATATTTGAATATGATTAAATTATGAAAATTAGGGACATAAGACAACATATAACTCAAATAAAAATTTCATACATTTAAAACAATCATTTTCTAAAAATTAATTAAATAAATTATTTAATTTATAAACTTATAAAATATGATTTCAAATGAAATATAAAAAAAATCAAACTTATATATGTTGTACAACAATCTAGAAAAGTAAGGAAGTGTAACAATTTTATGCTAGAAAAGGAAAATGAAACAAACTTAGATATTTAAGAAAAATTAAATGTGTCCACCTTGTATAATTAAGTAGATTTATGGAGTAGTCTCATCTTTATGATGAGTTTTGATTGTCTCATCTATTGGTGAGTGTTTTCTTATTGTGAACGTATTTGTGTTTTCAAATCTTATTGCATTTTCTTTATATTATCATGGCGAGTTCTTCACGAGATAAGGATCTAGAGGAAGCATATTCAAATCTCTCCTTGAGTACGGATAATGAGGAGGGTCTTGTTTTTGAAGATATCCCAGACATTGCTGTGGATGAAGGGCTGTAGAGGTGTTTGGTGGGATGCTTTGTCACTAATAAGAGGGTGAACTTTCTGGCCATGCAGGATACATTAGCGCAGATATGGAGGCCGGTTAAAGGGGTGTTTATAGAGGAAACCAATCGGACGAATATGTTTTTATTCAAGTTTTTTCATGATCGCGATATGCAGAGGGTGTTAGATGATGGCCCGTGGACATTTAATCAACAAGTTCTCTTGGTTAAAAAGTTCAACGCGGATGAGCAGTTAAAGGACATCAAATTATCAGAGTTATATATGTGGGTGCAGGTATATGATGTTCCAGTTGGTTTTAAATCTGAGTTCATTTTGAAATCTATAGGTAATTTCGTGGGGAGATTTCTGGAAGCAGACCCAAAGAATTTCCAAGGTATGTGTAGAAATTACTTAAGAATCAGAGTGGCGGTTGATATTCATCGTCCGTTAAAAAGTCAGATGCGCATTAAGAAGGCAGGGGGAGAGTGGCTGTGGATCCAGTTCAAGTATGAAAGACTACCGTCTTTTTGTTTTTTCTGTGGAAGGATAGGTCACACGGAGAAGTTCTGCGAGGAAATGTTTGATAGCTCTCAAGACAATGTAATGAGGAAATATAATAGTTCCTTACGGGCACCACTAAGAGGTCAAAGTATAAGTAAAGAGAACCAGTGGATTAGAGAGGCGGATGGTGCAGTGTTGTTTCCGGTGAAGGGTAACGATAAGGAGGGAGAAGATGGAGGAACGGAGTCATTCAGTAAAGATGGTAACGTTAATCACGACAAGGAACAGCATAATCCCAGTAAATCAGGGAGTTCAGGAATGATGGGCGAAATTAGGGGAAGTGATCAATCTAAGGGGGGTATAACTGTGGAGCCAAAAAATGTGTCAAATTTGAATGAGAGGCGGGAAAAAGATATTGTGGAGATGGACCCAGTTGGGCTATCTATAACTGATCCTAAAAGGCGTAGAATAAGCAACCCAATAATAGAAAGGCCCAATGACAATCTAAATATTGCAGACGATGACATGCTTGAGAGTCGTACAGAAGAGACACAGGATCCAAAAAACTTACTTCCGGCGGGTGCTGCAAGGCAGGCCCGCCATGCATTATGAGTGTGTTAAGCTGGAACTGCCGAGGGGTTGGGCTCCCTTGGAATATTCGGTTCCTTAAAGACGTAGTGCGTCAAGAGAAGCCTGAGTTAATTTTCTTATGTGAAACGATAGGAAGACATGATAGGGTGGAATGGGTTCGAAGACAGCTGGGTTATGAAGGAATGATTGTAGTTGAGCCGCAAGGTAGAAGTGGAGGGTTATGTTTGTTGTGGAAAGAAATGGATCAAGGTAAGCTGCTTAGCTACTCGCAAAATCATATTGATATCGAGGTTAAAATTGAAGGTATGGAAATTTGGCGTTTAACGGGAGTTTATGGAGAGCCGGTTCGAGCTAATAGAAGGAAAACGTGGGACCTGTTGAGGCATCTCGCTAGGGATTCAAACTTACCGTGGGTTGTTATAGGGGATATGAATAACACTTGTTCACATGACGACAAGCATGGGGGAAATGCATATCCGAATTGGTTGATTGATGGATTTAATGAAACTCTTATGGATGTGGGTTTAATTGATATGAACTTAACAGGGCATCAGTTCACGTGGGAACGGGGAAGAGGGGCAAGTGACTGGATAGAGGTCCGCTTAGACAGAGCTCTAACGACGGATGCATGGTTAGCTTTGTTTCCTGCTACGAGATTATATAATCTGGAAGGATCAGAGTCTGATCATAGTCCTCTTTTGCTCATTCCTAAGAAGTATGACAGGATACAGAATTGCTCAAGATTCAGATTCGAGAATGCATGGCTCTTAGAACCAATGTGCTCACAGGTGGTCAAGGACAGTTGGGAGGAAAATAATAGTAGCCATATTCAGGATAAGATTAGATTATGTGGAGAGAAGTTGCTAATGTGGGGGAAAGAGATAACTGGTGACTTCGCAAAACGAATCCGAGAATGTAAAGCTGAATTAAGGAGATGGAGGGGTAGGAGAGATGCACAGGCTGTTCAGGAGTATAAAGAAGCGAAGGAAAAATTGTTTTTAATTCTGGATCAACGAGAAATATTCTGGAGGCAAAGGTCAAAACAGCTATGGTTGCAATCTGGTGATCAAAACAGTAAATATTTTCACGCTATGGCGAACACGAGACGGAGAACAAATCAGATTACTCAGTTGAAAGATGAGGAAGGAGAATGGAGGGATTGGGGAAATGGTTTGGCAGATTTGATTACCAAGTACTATAATGATTTATTTAGTACGGCTCAGAGCAGTTGGGAAGAAGTGATTGATTGCGTTCCAGGGGTGATTACAGAAGAGCAAAACAGTGAGTTGTTGAGGGATGTCTCAGAGGAGGAGGTTAAAGAGGCCCTATTTCCAATGCATCCAGATAAATCCCCCGGACCAGATGGAATGAAGCCAGCATTCTTCCAAAAACATTGGGCGATTGTTGGTTCCGATGTAGTTTTATTGGTTAAGGAATTCTTCGAGCAAGGTAGAATGAGGACTAATTTAAATGACACAAATGTGGTTTTAATTCCGAAAAAGAAAAGTCCTGTAACAATGGGTGATTTGCGACCTATTTCGCTCTGCAATGTTTTAGCTAAAGTTATTACAAAGGTCCTTGCAAATCGAATGAAGGCAGTGCTTGAGGTATGTATTTCCGACAACCAAAGTGCATTTATTCCGGGTAGGCTAATTTCTGATAATATAATGATCTCGTATGAAGTGATGCACTATCTGAAAAGAAAAAGGAGGGGTAAGAAGGGGTGTATGGCTTTGAAATTAGATATGAGTAAAGCATATGATAGGGTGGAGTGGGGTTATTTACGGGCCTTATTGCGAAAAATGGGATTTCATGAAAGATGGGTACATCTTATTCTTCAGAGTGTTACTTCGGTTTCGTACAGAATTGTTCATGGTCAAAACAGTATGGGTCCTATTCAGCCAAGTCGAGGAATTAGGCAAGGAGATCCTCTATCTCCTTACCTTTTTATTCTATGTGCTGAGGGTTTGTCTGCCCTAATTCGGAAGTATGAAACGAGAAGGTGGATAAGTGGCATTAAAGTGTGCCAAAAGGCTCCAAGTATATCACATATGCTTTTTGCCGATGATAGCTATATGTATTGCAAGGCCAGTGAGGAGGAGGCGAATAGGGTGCTAAGTATGCTTCAGGTGTTCGAAAATGCGTCAGGACAGAAGGTTAATAGGATGAAGTCGTCTGTATTCTTTAGTGCAAATACGAGCACTGAGAGTCGTGCTAGAATATGTGAGGTGCTGCAAATGTTGGAAGCGGATGATCGAAGCAAATATTTGGGGTTACCTAATACTTTGGGTCGCAATAAGTCAGTTATATTGGGTTTTCTGAAAGATAGGGTGAAAAATAAGGTAGCGAGCTGGGATAACAAGATGATTTCGAAGGCGGGTAAAGAAGTGCTAATCAAATCAGTGGCGCAAACATTACCGAGCTACGCAATGAGTGTGTTCTTGTTACCTTTAGCAATTGTAAAGGATATAGAGAGAACCATGGCCAGATATTGGTGGAGTTCGAAACCCAATAATGAGAAGGGATTGCATTGGCTCAGTTGGGATCATATGAGTTACCATAAAGCAGCTGGGGGTATGAGCTTCCGTAATCTAAGAGATTTCAATCTGGCTTTATTAGGTAAGCAAGGGTGGAGGTTTCTAGTCAAGCCGGAGAGTTTGGTGAGCAGATTATTCAAAGCTCGTTATTTTCCCTCTACTAATTTTCTGGAGGCAAATCTTGGAGGTAACCCGAGTTTTGTGTGGAGAAGTATTTGGGAGGCTAAGGAATTAGTTAAGTCTGGGACCAGATGGGTGGTAGGAAGTGGTGAAATGATCGATATTTTGAATCAACCGTGGCTGTTGGACGAGCAAAATCCATATGTAACTACTGAATCACAATCTTTGCAGGGGAATAAAGTCTCATCTTTAATGCAAATGGAGCATAAAGCTTGGGATGTTGAAATTCTGGAGGATATCTTCAATGAACGTGATCAGCAGAGCATAAAAAGTATCAGCTTGGTGAACGAGGGGGAAGAAGATAGGTTGTTTTGGAAGTACGAGGAGTCAGGAAACTATTCAGTAAAAAGTGCGTACAGGCTGATTCAAGTCCAGAAGGGATTATGGCATACGGAGTATGATGATAGCTTATGGAAGCGGATGTGGAGAATCAAGGCCCCCCCAAAAGTGCTGAATTTAATTTGGCGTGCTCTTTCGGGATGCCTAGCTACAAATGTTATGTTGCAGCAAAGGCATGTTCCGGTTCAGAGTACGTGTCCAGTTTGTGAAGGGGAGAACGAAACAATTTTTCATGCTCTGGTGCTATGTCCTGTTGCAGCACAATGTTGGCAGAAGGCTGTTCCTGAGATAAATACAGTCGTTGGTGTTGATTTTTTCAATTGGTTGGAGCAGGTGTTATCTCGTCTTAATGCAGGAAGAAGTGCAGAGGCTGCTACTATATGCTGGGCAGTGTGGAATGCAAGAAACGAAAAGGTCTGGAAACAAAGAAAGGCTCGAATTAATTCTGTAGTGTCGTCAGCAATGCAGTACCTTAAACAATGGAAAGAAGCCCAGAGTAGATCATCTATTCTGCTGTCTCAGCCGTACTTGGTGGGAGATGGTGTGAGTCTTTGGGTTAAACCTCAGGAAGAAACAATTAAGGTGTCAGTTGACGCAGCAGTTTTTTCAGAATTTTCTGCGTTTGGTATAGGTATGGTGGCTAGGGACTCGAGTGGTTATTTAGTGCAGGCGAAGGCGAAGGTGTTTCAAAGAAGCTCTACACCTGGATTAGCAGAAGCTATAGCCATCAAGGAAGCATTAAGTTGGGTGAAAGAGGAGCAATGGGAGAAAGTAGTTGTCGAGTCTGACTGCCTGGTAGTAGTACAGGCGATTAGAAGCCAGGTGCCGATGCGATCCCCGTTTGGCAAGATTGTGGAGGATTGCAGGAAGTTTTTTAAAGAGTCATCAACAACATCGTTGTTATTTGTTAGACGATCTGCTAATGAAGCTGCTCACTACATTGCGAGAGAGTCTTTTTCTTTCCCAGATCGAGTACTTGTAGGGAGGTCTGTTCCCATCGAGCTTTTATCTATTTTACAAGCTGATTTAGCTCATTAATAAAATTCACACATTTACGTCAAAAAAAAAAAATGTGTTCAAATTTAAAATAATTCCTATTATAAATTTTAAAAACACTAAAATATATAACATTATTTTGAAAATATCAAGGTTAACAGTTGAGTTTAAAGGGAATTTAGCCATATAATTTCAGTCACTAAATTATTATTTTTAGTTTTTAATATTTAAATAATGGTAAAAGAAATTTTAGTCTAGTATTTAAATATTATGACATTAAAATATATATTATAATTTCTGTAACTTCTCTATAAAAATTGAAAAGTATTAGAACATGACTAAATTGTAAAAAATATGGACGGATGATAAAATATGACTTAAATAAGAATTTCATATATTTTAAATAGTAATTTTTTGAAAATTAACTAAATAATTAATTATATAACATAAATTATTTTTTATAACAATGAACAGAAATAAAAGTATATTAATAAAATAAAAATTGTTGTTTGATGCATGAATCGTTGTTGGTCCTTTTTTAGAGCGCTGTTATAGATGGATAATAAAACTAATTTATATATATATAGTCTTGTGTTGCACCAGGTTTATTGGAGCTCATTGTATAGAAAAATAGAAAACTCATCTTGAAGAGCTTGCATCTTGCCACATGACCTCCCTAAACCCCTGCTATTATATAGACATCAATACTATATTATAATAATCAAATTGAAGAACTTTTTTTAGAAATACTGTGGTAAATTATATAAAAAATTCTTAACCGTCCAATTTTGGGTAAATCATAAAAAACAATTTTAACCATTCAATTTTAATAAATCTAATTTTAGAAATGATATATATCATACATACAACTCTCACAATAGTCCTTATTTTATACAAATACTCGTGAATAATATTATATTATATATCCTCTATTTTAAAAATCCTACTTATCCTATAATATTATTTTTTAATTGATGAGCTTGTTAGTATATTCGGCGTGGTTAACTCGCGAGTAAATTCTACTGGAATTGTTTATTAAACAAGTCGAGTTCGGTCAAAAATTTGAGTTCATTTAATTTAAATGAACAACTCTGTTTGTTTAAAAATATTTAAACTCATTTATTAATTATCTAGATGCTCAAATTACATCTCCTATAAAATATTCCCTCCGTCCCATATTTCTTGTCTCAATTTGATTTTTCAAAGTCAAATTAATCAATTTTGACCAACAAATTAAACATCTTACATAATAATATATATTTTTTAGAGAAATATTTTAATAAAATTTAACTATTCTATTATATGAATCAATTTATAAAGTTGTAAAATTATAAATAAATATTTTTAAATTATTAGTCAAATATAAAAAAAAATGATTTTGAAAAGTCAAAATCAGATAAGAATTATGGGACGGAAGGACTATGAGTCTTTCTGGTACATGTCCATGAACACACTTTAACAATTATTTTTTAATGAGTTAGTTAATTTTAATTGATGAGAATTTTTATACATATAGAATGTTATTATTATTAATGATACACCAAGGAAAACCCATAAAACATATCCGGAGTCTGTAAGCTAATAACACGTACATCACCTAAACAGAAACTAAATAATGAATGAGGTTAAATATTAAAGTCGTCAATTAAGTGAAGACCGTGTATTATTTTAGTCACCAATCTTAATGGGTATCATTTAAATCACTAAAATTATAGTAAATATCAAATAAATATTTTTAAATATGTGGTCGAAAAATAAAAATAATATTTTATTAAGCTATACATATTTTTTTAAATGTTACCGCAACCAAATGAAAAAATATGAATTCTAGTATTTTAGATAATATATCAAGATTTTAAGAAATTTATTTACTAATTAATTTTATTTTAATCAAATAAAATGACTATAAAATATAAAATAAATAGCAGATATATTTATAAAAATCTAATTATATTATTTAAAATACCAGAATTCACAACTTTTTATTTGGTTGCGGTAACATTAAAAAAAGACGTGTAGAACTCAGTAAAATATTATTTTTACTCTCCAAATATATATTTAAAAATATCTGTTTAATATTTATTATGACTTTAGTGATTCAAATGATATTTCGTTTAAATCAATAATTAAAATGATACTCCCTCCGTCCCATTGAGAAGTATACACTTCTCATGGGCACGGAGACCAATGCATCCATTAAAAAATGAGTAAGGTTAGATGGAAAGTGGGTAAAATGGTGGGACCTATTAATATTTAATAATAAATTTGAGATAGTGGAGGAAAGTAGTGGGTGTAATAGTATTTTTATATTATGAATTTGAGATGGTGAAAGAAAGTTAATGAGTGTAATAGTATTTTTTATTATTAAAACTTTACTATTTTCAAAATGTATACAAATGAGATAGATATAAAAAAAAAAGTGTATACAATTGAAAGAGACAGAGGGAGTATAAGGTTTTCACATATTTTACCACTTTCATATTTAACCTTAACGAATATAAGTAACGAGTAACATGAAAACAAAGTTGAAAAAATAATGGTGGACGGCTGTCAACGAGAAGTAGTCGAATAATAAAATGGTAAGAGAAGGAGGGTTGAAACGTGTCGTAAAGATAGGGAAGAGGCATTTGCATTATCATCACCACGTATTACTCGTAACACCTGTCCTTCACAATACCTATTGTACTGGGAAAGCGGCCAATCAATTTTTGAACGGTGGTCCCCGCTTTCCTGTCCTACCTCCTGCTGTTGCTACTTCTCCTAACTCACATTTCTCCAAGTAACTCCTACTGTTATTTTCATACCCACTCCCTTCATATCAACGTGTATTTCACTCTCACTATTCATATAGAATTAAAATGTAAGCTAAAATATGTCTCCGTAATATTTCCTTTATCCCAAATACTGGTTTTTTGGAATTTTTTTTAATCCATAATATAAAATTAAAATGTCAAGCTAAAATATGTCCCGGTTATAGTATTAGAATCAGAAATCAAATAAATAGAAATTAAAATTTTATTAGCTACTCGAGTTTAATTTAAATTATAAAAATTATCATTATTTATATTTTAAAATAATATTCTCTCTAACTTTAAATAATTAATATTTAACTTTTTAAACACACTTTTAATATTTTAATCACAAAATTAAAATTATAAATTTTTCTATCTCATTTGAACTGATTTTTGACTTTTTAATATTATTATTGAGATATGAAAAAAATCATATTTATATATAATTTTTGTTTTTAATATTAATATTAATATTCAATAAAGATTAAAATTTTAAATTTTTATTTGAAACAAAAATTAAAATTATTTATCAAATATAATTATTACATTTTTATTCTTTAATATACATGTTGAAAAATTATAATGCAATTAATATAGGACCAAATTATTTTTTGTTATGAACAAAAATATTCAATTTAAAAAAATAAAAATAACTATGAGATCAAAACTTTTTTTTTTTGAAAAAACGTACTTGCATTATAACTTCTCAGAATCAAGCATACAAATGATCAAATCCGGAGCATTACAAAGCCACTCCGTAGGACCTGGCATAGAATAGGCAACCCGAGCTAACTCATGAGTTACAATATTCGCAGATCTATAAGCAAAAACAACTAACACTTCATTAAAGTATTTAATTAAATCCACACAATCATCAACAATTCCATGGAAATAGGTAGTTCCCCGATTACCGCTTACTGCATCAACGAAAAGTTTGGCATCGCATTCGAAGATACACTTGCTGTTCCTCCACTCTTTCGTCCAGGCTAGTGCTTCCTTAAGGCTCATAGCTTCTGCCTCCCTTGGTTGAAATCTCCCCTGCACGACATTGCTTCTGGCTTGGAGGAAGTTTCCCCATTCATCTCTAACCACACATCCCACCCCTATCTGTCCTGTAGTCTGCACACAAGCTGCATCAATATTTACTTTGATCCAACCAACAGGTGGCTTACACCACTTTCGAGTCCCAGTGTGGTGTTGAGCTTTATTTGTTTTGATACCCTCCTCCCTAGCTTTCTTCCATTCTGTCAGTACACCACACGCCTTTGAACGAACCCCAAACACTAATGTATTAATCCGGTTCCACAACCAATCATTCCGTCTTTGCCAAATACTCCAGCATAACATACTTACCATCAGAATCTGCTCCATTCGAGCTGTTTGGAGTATCCGTTTCATCACTGTCAAAACTGTCTCATATGGCTCCACTGCAACCAGATTACTCAGCCCCGCACTCTCCCATACTTCCTGAGCAAACGAGCATTGAAATAAAACATGAATATCACTCTCTTCATGCATCTGGCACCAGGAACATGCCGTATGCACACTTATACTCTTCAATGCTAAAGCTTGAGCCGTAGGCAAACAATTTCGACAAGCCCTCCAAATTAAGTTCAGTACTTTACCAGGCAACTTAAGACTCCACAATTTTTTCCAAAAAACAGCCTCTGGGCACTCAGCTTCCCCTCTCAACTTTCTATAACAACTTCTTACAGTGAATTCACCCTTATCATCGAATAACCAAAACCAGGAATCAACCCTCCTTCTTCATGACAGTGGAATTTGCCGAACAAGTTCCCTGTCTCTTTCATTCAATACATCAGATAAAACCTCCTCGTCCCATCCCCCTCGAATATCGTCCACCAAATTTTGCACTGTTACTTGCTTTAATTCATCTGGTAACTCAATCGTCAAAAAACCATTTTCTGGACACAACAACCAGGGCACTTTCCAAATTTTAGTATCCGAACCATCTCTTATCCGACGTCGGCATCCCTGATGAACTACTCCTTGTGATTCAAATATACTTCTCCAAACGTAACTTGGATTTGACCCAAGTCTTGCATTCAAGAAATCTGAATTTGGGAAGTACCGAGCACGCATCAGTTGAGTGACCATGGGATTTACATTATTTATTAGCCGCCAAGCTTGCTTTGCTAACATTGCTATGTTAAAACTTCGCAATTTCTTGAACCCCATCCCACCTTCCTCTTTTACTCCACAAAGCCTATCCCACGACATCCATTTTACCCCCTTATTCGAATTCCCATTTCCCCACCAAAAGGCATTCATTGCCTTTTCAATCCCATCACACACCTCCGCAGGAAGTAGGAACATGTTCAACCAAAAGTTTGGAATTACTTGTTGCTGCCATCCTTGAAGCTTATGTCTTACTTTTTCCACCAGAAACGAAAATGTCCCATTTTTATTCTTCCCTATAATCATAGGCATTCCCAAATATTTCCCCGGGCTCCTTTGCTCATTAACCCCTATCTGATTACATACTTCCTGTCTACTTCCTGCACTTGTATTGGGGGAGAACGTTACAACTGACTTTGCATAGTTAATTTGTTACCCCGAGATGCTTTCATATCTATTTAAAATTCGCTTCATAACACCCGCTTCAGCCTCAGTAGCTTTGAAGAAGAAATAGCAGTCGTCCGCAAATAAAAGGTGCGAGATAGTAGGTGCCCCCCTTGCAACCGTGCACCCATGCAAAATCCCTGCATCTTCATTTCGTCGGATAATGGAGCTTAATCCTTCCGCACACATAATGTATATGTACGGTGATATAGGATCACCTTGTCTCACTCCTCGTTGCGGCTGAATGTCTCCAAACACAGACCCACTATGCAGTTGACGGTAAAAAACAACCAGGTTTTAAATATAGACATGACTTGGTATGATGTTATTTGGAGAACAGAGATTTCTGTTGATAAGGAAGCCCTCGTCAAACTTTCTCACCCCTTCAGGTTAAGTTATATCAACTCTTAGGTCAACTAATGTATTGATTTATAATTGAGATGCAGAAAAACATACTTGTGTTGAACTATTGATTTCACCTGTGTTTCTACTTTGATAATGAGATTTTTATAGTTGGTCAGATGACGACTAAAGCGGCAGAGGCAAAAATGCATAAACATGATCAGATATGTAGAGATAACTAATATAGGTTTATGTCGTTCGCTTTTAATACTTTTGGGTTTTTAGCTTCTAAAACTATTGAGTTTCTTAGGGGAGTTTAGAAGATTATGAACAAAAATGTCATTACTGCATGTTCGATAGAATATGTTTATAAAAGAATTGGATTTTCTATTCAATGGGAACTTGCGGCGCAGTTTGTTACCCGTATACCTCGTACAGTTGTATACGTTTTACTTTTTCAAGAATATATTAGTAATCAATTGATTGAATACATAATAAAAAGTATAATAACAATTATTTTTTTTAAAAAGTTAAAAATCATTTATGATAAACTCTCCGTTGCGAACGGTCGATTTTAATTGCGGCAAGGCGCGTGGACTTGAAATTTAGCAAACGGACAGGTGTAGAGATAGAAACAGTGATATTTTCCCGAAATTACACAAGGGCACGGGGGCAGGGCAAGAGCATCTGCTTAAACACCACATGCGTGTCAGTAAAAGAACCCCCTCTATAACTATCTCTCTCGTGTTCTCTTCTCACTCGTCCACGTCTCATACACAGATATCATGCACTACACGTGTATCTCATCAACGGCCACGATCTCATCTCTCCTATTCAGAGTCTCTACGTCACACCAACCGCTTCTGCTTGTGCCCCCTCCCTCGCTTTCTCTCTCCTGCCCCGGAAGGTGCGGTCAGATGCCCTTACCTGCCCGTAACTCTTTACTTGTATATTTTCTTCTCTGCTATCTCTCTCTCCCCTTCATTTCAATTTCACTCCATTTCATCCCTCAAATTCTAACCAAATATATACGTACAATTATTCAATTGGAACGTCTTTATATATAATACTCCCTCCGTCCCAACCAATTCTTTACACTTTCCTTTTTGGGACGTCCCACCCAATTCTTTACATTACTAAAAATAGTAACTTTTAACAATAAATATATTATTACATCCACTACTTCACTCCACTTTTTCAACACTTTACACTATTACACCCACTACTTCATTTATTTTAACAATAAAATCACTATTACACCCACTATCCTTGGTCTCCGTGCCCGGACCAAATGTAAACATTTGGCCGGGACGGAGGGAGTAATATATTTTTAGCTGTTTTTTTGAGTTTTATTAATGGCGAGTGTGTGTCTCGGTGGAGAAACCAAGACATCTACACCAGTAGAGCCGAGTTCAAAAGCGGCGAGGAAGAGGAGAATGGAGATTCATCAGTTTAATTATGTTCCGGCGGATGTGGCGGTTATGTCGCCGGAGAATGGCCGGAAAAGTCAGAAACGTGAGGCGTCTGGTTTAGATTCAACTCCTCGTGACACTGAACAAGTTGATGAAGAGCCGAGTAAATGTTTGGATGTGTTTGAATCGGACTCTGTAACTTCCAAATCGGAGGGTCCGAAGTTCGGATTAACGTCCGTTTGTGGTCAGCGACGTGATATGGAAGATGCGGTGGCGATTCATCCGTCTTTCTCCGGTGGATACGACTTTTACGGCGTCTACGACGGACACGGCTGCTCTCATGTAATTAAAATTATAAATTATACATATGAACTTGCATATCTTTATTTGATTTGTGTACGAGTGCATGTATAGTTTGTTTGATTGAATTTGTGTTGATTTATGTAGGTTGCGATGAAGTGCAAGGAGCGAATGCACGAGATTGTGAAGCACGAAGTTGAGAATCGAAACGACGACGAAGCGTGGTTGGAAACAATGACGAAGAGCTTCTCGAGAATGGACGAAGAAGTAACTGAATGGAGCAGAAATTCTGGACAGGCAAGTCCTAATTGTCGTTGCGAGCTTCAAACTCCGCAGTGTGATGCTGTTGGATCTACTGCGGTTGTTGCGCTTGTCACCGAGGACAAGATCATCGTGTCGAATTGCGGTGACTCGCGTGCTGTTATTTGTCGCGGCGGTGTTGTCACTCCGTTGTCTATTGATCATAAGGTGATTTATTCTGAGGTTTTGTGTAGAGTATTGTTTGTGATTGATTTTTAAATTCGAGATCTGATTATTAATTTATTATGTCTTGTTATTCTTAGCCTGATAGACCGGATGAGTTGAAAAGGATCGAGGATTCTGGTGGACGTGTTATATATTGGGACGGTGCTCGTGTTCTCGGAGTTTTGGCCATGTCTAGAGCAATCGGTGCGCGTATGATTTATGAATGAAATTATTAATTATGCATAAAATTTATAATTGCCGTTTTTTCTAAATTTATATGTGATTGTGTGTTTTTTCAGGTGATAATTATTTGAAGCCGTATGTGATATCAGAACCGGAAGTAATGGTGATAGATCGAACGCCAGAAGATGAATGTCTGGTGTTAGCGAGTGATGGGCTATGGGACGTGGTGACCAACGAAACTGCCTGTGGCGTGGCACGTATGTGTTTGAGTGCCAAGAAGCCAAAGTCACCGCGGAGGACAGGAGCGGCTGATATATGTGTATCAGCGGCCTGTGAGAGTTCCGATAAGGCGTGTTCCGATGCGTCAATTCTGTTGACCAAATTAGCCTTGGCGAGGCACACTGCGGATAATGTGAGTGTAGTTGTGGTGGATTTGAGGAAAGACTTGTAGCGAGCATTGCAATTTAGTAATTTTAATCGAAGAAAATTAAGATTAAAATTGACACCAGATAGAATGATGTATCAGTACTTGGATGAGGTACGAAGTATAGACAAGTTACAAGTATTGTAGCAAGTCGATGTGATGACGACTTCTTAAATGTCTTACATTTGTATCTGTATCTACCTTTAGATCAAGATCTGGCTGTTGAAAAAGTACATACATATGAAGATATCATTTCAAACATCTCAAAGATTGTTTGATTCATTTCTAAGTATTGTATTTCAGTTGAATATGTCATCTTTTTTATTGGAACATTTGACTTGTAGTGTGAATTTAGTATCTAATACAACACAAACTACCATCAATACAATCAGCAACACGGCATTCACCTAAAGTTTGTTCAGGAACCTGTGTGGCTGTGTTTTTCTTCATAGATAGCGTTCAGGCCCTTTAAAGTTTGTTTTCAACTAGCTTCATTGTTGGGAATTGTTTTAGGCATCTTGCCATTTATTCGTAATTCATGCCTCTATCATTCTTTCGTTGCAATGTTGGTTTTGTAGGAAACAATGGATATAAAATAGGATCAGCAATTTGAAAAAAACCTGTAATACAGGAAAACATTTATAAATTAATACTCGATAAATTAATAATCTCGATAAAATTAATAATTTGTCTGGTCCCAAATTGGGACCAGTCCAAAATAATACTCCCTCTGGTCCTTTATATAGGTAACCGAACTTTTTGCACGTAACTTTACGTGCTTTGACCATATACTTATAATTGATATTTTTTAAATTTTCTTTTTCTGAATAAAAATCTAATATTTAAATTTTAATTCACAAAAAGAAAATTTAAAAAATATTAATTCTAACTATGCGATCAAAACACATAAAGTTACGTACAAAAAGTCAAACGACCTATAAATAGGACCAGAGGGAGTAAGATAATAACTTTTTTGAAATCCCATGGTATATATATTGGTTCCAACGAAATTATAAATTAATAATTACTAAAAGATTTCATATATGTGTGTGTGTGTGATACACTTCAAAATTTTAAGATTGTCTAGTAAAAAATGAATCTATAGTCACTTATTTTTTTATTGAATTTCAAATCTATGTTGAGTTCATCTTTTAAATCTCTTCATTGCACTTAAGAATTTGGGTATTATCTTCTCGTATTTCTAACCATGTTTAATGTACTAAATTGGTATCATGGACCAACTTTTTGGTCCCATAAACTAACTTTTTATACTTATTAAAAAATAATGAACTTGACAAATTCAACTAATTTGTGAATATAAATTTATATGATGTTAATTGTAACTTATTTTTATAATTTATTTTTCATCTCTAATTAATATACATTGTATAATTAGTATATTGGATTTGGAAATTTAAAAGTAATATGTAAAAACTCTATAAATTAATAAGTTATTAATTTATCGATAGAATAATATCTAGTTAAATTAATAAAATATTCCGGTCTCAACATTATTAATTTATAGAGGTTTTATTCTAGATTTTTCTTTGCACACGGATTTCTTAGGAGATCAATGATTTTAGATAATGCATTATTGCACTGTTCCGCTGTTCTAATATTTGGTCTCGAGGTTACCAATATTTTGATCTGTCATCTTTCTTTTGAGATTGGTTGAAAAAGATTGAAATATTTAGTTGGCTTTTTATTTTTTTGGGTCTCCGTATGCCTCCTCTCTAACATAAATGATAGACATTTCTAGGGGTGATTGAATGTTAGAACTAGCTGTTCCACTAATTCTAACAGAAAAATTATAAACGGGACAGAAAGCAAGCATGAAGCATCTCACTTCCTGGTTTGCTGCAACGAATATCTACCTAACAAAATAGTATTCCTCTCTGTTTATTTTTATCTGTCGAGGTTAGACTTTTTAACGTGTATTTTTAAGAAATTTGACCGATAGGTAGAATATGTTTTAATTTTTTTTTGAATAAAAATATTTAATAATATTATAATATAACAAAATTAAAAAATAATTATTTTAACTATACAATCGAAACTCATTAACATACGTGTCAAAACGTCAAATAATTATTAAAATAAAACGGAGGGAGCAGTAATATTATATGTATGTATGTATGCATATGATGTATATCTAATTAAATATACAGGAGATGCGTATATGTGGATTTTTCCCAGCCTCGAATGATATTTTTGTTTTGGATTCAAAACCTAACATGGACACGTACACTGATGTTAAATTCTCTGAATAATGAATAATCTATTTCTTTAGGAATAAAATAGTGATTCGTTAAAAGAATGGTGGAAGAATAATATGATCAAATATAGTTTATTCTCGCTAACCCGTTCTTAGTTCGATTATTAATCACTAACTCTTGATAATAACCCTATATTTGTTATAAAATATATAGTAATGTCAAGGCTTAATTGTGTATTTAGCTCAACAACGAAGAACTACAAGTCTATAACAATTAAAATGTTTTGTTACAAATAGTAGCATGCATTATTTTGTTTATTGACTTCATCAACCAGATGCTTTCTCTATCCGGTAAGTTGACGGTTGGACTTTCATTATGTGTATATATTTAAAAGTATTTGTTGTTTTTTAAAAAATAAGCGTACTCACATACACGTACAATAAGCGAATTCAATAGTTATTCGATATTTAAATATAAAAATATGTATCAATTGTACAAATACACACTTTATATCAATGATACTGTCTGATTCTGAAACAAGAGATTGGATTTTATTTGAGATATGATTGAGACGTGCAATTTAAGTGTCTTGGAATAATTATAAAAAAAAAACGGGACCTTGAAATTGAGAGATAAATGAGATTGAGTTTCAGTGGGCGGTATTAACATTCTGGTTTGGTCCACCCCTGGTTTTGTACTGGGCCCCTGGCCTTATTCAATTAGCGGTTGATGAGATGACATGAAACCAACTTATGAAATCATGTTTAGTTTCTGCTACGTGTCCAGCCCAACTTATGTCATCACCATCACTGCTAGCTGCCCTCCAACGACTGTCACTCTCGTAAATTGTCACTACATTTATACCGTAAAGTTGAAAAATATTATTTACGCTCGTAATTATTTCCTGGTATATCAAGAAATTATGATCTTGTTAAATTATGTGAAGGGATTGTGGAGCAGCTGGACCAGTCTTCTTCGATTTTTTATATTTCATAATTTTAATCTAGTTTTAAAAAAAAATTGAAATTTGACTCGAATTGTGACACGTATATATTGTATAATGAACTAAAATTTTCTTTGCATGAATTCTTGGTATCCGCCATCAGCCACACGATACATGTATGTTTGGCAAAATTCCAACAATGAAGTGAGTATCAGATTCCAGTGTATCCATTCTGAAATGTGAAATATCGTTCGACATCATGGAAATTTCAAACAGTATCTGAATAATTATACAACTTGAAACATATACCAAACTCTTGATTTATACGCGTGTGTGAATCTATGCTGCATTTGACTATATGAGAGAGACGTGTCGAGAAGAATAAGATTTCCTGCAATTTCTCCTTAAAGTGTTGGGAAGGATTTTTATTTATGAATATGATTCTTGCTAATTAAATTTGCAGCAGCAAAGTGAGATCAGTAGTAGCAACCAAAAATTAATTCATCCAAAATACAGTGATCACAAATTATTTGTTATCAATCGATTAGGACTTCGGAAATGAAATCCGAATTTAAATAAACAGAATACTAAAATCTGACTACACTAGTGCCAATGTGCCTGTACAACACCAGGTTTTGGCATCTACTTCTACACTAGAGTCAAATCTGTGTATACTGTACTTTGGCTCAACTCGAACAAATTGTGACCCATGAATCAGAATTTTGGAGGAGTATTAAAACTGCGGCGAATTCTCTGGGGCACATGGTTCTATAAGAACAAGAACAGAAAGCTATATAAAGCGGATTTGTAAGGCTCAGACCGTTGCATCAACCCCTCAGAATAAAGGAAAAAATCATTAAACATTAAGAGTGTGATGCTGCTATCATATGGTGTGATAAGCTTGTATATTAAACTTTGATGAATACCATCCTTACTGCTAGGAAAAACTGCAATAGATGCTTCTGAGATGCTAGCAGTGACAACCAACAACCAAATTCAAAGTAGAGGAAATGACTGCCAAATGAAAAAGAACATACTAATTGATCCTGTAAATTCTCGTGGACATTGGACACAAATATGTTATGAATATACAGACTATGTAAACAATTGGTATGGAGACTAGGTATTTCTCAACAGCCGTGGGCAATATTGCAGTTGCCAAATGCTCATGTAATTGTAAGCTAGTAAAATTGAGATAGACAACATTAAAATTCACAAGATCCGATAGAATTTGCTAAACACTCCTAGTTCCAGAACGCATACTATCACAATCCACACATTCAGGTTCAAAGTTCCCACCCCTACATTTTTTTACTTCATTAACAAACAGATATTTGATCAACATTTGAATATAAAAAATTCAATATAACATGTAACATATAAGTGCCTAATTTTATATATTGTGAATGTAAAATTTAGTTGCCAATCTTGATTGCACATCACAGCCAAATAGGCGCCATAATCAAAATTAAGAAATTTTATTGTAAATTTCGAATAGAGTCACATGCCAATTTTTTTTACTTGAAATGACATCAAATATGTATATTTGACAAACCAATAACCAAATGATGCAAACAGCTTGAGTAACCCGGAGCCCAAACTTCAAACATTTGGATGGAAGGGGGGAAAAATGACAAACAACTGCTGCCTAGCAACAAGTCTTTTTTATGCTGGAATTGCTACCTTCTCTACCTTTTCCTTAACTGCCTTTTTGATCTTCTCAGGTACCACTGGGGTTACTGGCTTTTCAATTCCTTGAATGTCCGTTATTCTTATCTTTGTCAGTTCCTAATTAGTAAACAGATGGTAAAGACAGAGGCCAGAAGTACATTATACATGTGAGCAAACACATGTGTTCGCGTGAATATAAACTATACAAATCTTTTCATCATGTGCACTCAAATTGTCACTTAAGCTGTGATTTCCAGCTCCAGAAGGACTACACAAAATGATGAAACAACAATTTAATCCGACTAACCTGTCGATGTCCTTTAGTTCGGCGATAATTCTTTCTTCTCTTTTTCTTGAAAATGATTACTTTTGCATCTAGAGCCTGGAAGGCAGAACCAAAGCAGAAAAAAAAAGGTCAAACTCATAGATCTCATCAATAACAATACTACCAAATACCAGTGTTAACAGTCTCTTCTTAACCAGACTCCAGGACACCTCCATATTCTTAACTTTTAGTTGTGAATTGTGATACTCCATTTACATTCAAGAATATATAAACATAAAACTCTATCAACTTTAGTAGATAACGTGAATACAAACAAGAGCATAGAATAGATTATAGCTCTTACATGTTCTTCAACGACAGCATGAACAGCTGCATCAGGCAATATTGGCCGTCCAATAAGCGTTTGAGCGGGAGACCCCAACATTAAAACTTTGTTTAGAATTATCTGCACCACAGTATATATATAATTTTTAGATGTTAGTAGCATGATATATGTAGAGAACCAGAACCTTAGCTTTAGCTTCCAACAACAAAAATACTAAAACATGAGTTCCAAATAAAAAAATAGCAAAAATGAAAGGCATGGAAATTTTTACTCAGACTAAAACGGCACTTTTAGATATGAAACAGTATACTGGACATGCGACAACTTACATAAAGAATTTAATATTTTTTCTTAAAACATATGGTGTTACACTATACAATTAAGAAATGAAAATTCCCAGTTATTTAAGATCACATAGAACAGGATGAGCATCGAACCACGTTTTAATATTTAAGCATGAAGTTGAGAAACTAGAGAGATGCATATGCTTATTAAAACATAAAAACTTCATAATTATCATGCTAAAGTACCAATATACAATTATACACTGTTTGTTTGGAAGTTCCGAAAGCAATAAATCCCTATAATACTTCCAGATTAGAGTAGTATAGCCTGTATAGGTAAACGAGTAAAATTATCACCAATGTTTATGTAATCGGTAATTTTACAACACAATGTAGTTTTAGGTCTTCGCAAGTAGAGCAATGAAACAATACAGATGTAATGCAGAACTGAACGCATGGTATAACCTGTCCAACCATAGGCAACCTTCCCAAAAGACAGCCGTTGCTCACAATAGATTATAATACCATTGGCACATCAACATCATTGTTCTTTTACAAATCGGAACCCATACTGGAGAACATATATTCATAGCATTGGGAACAACACATAAGACCTAAATCAACACAGCCAGTAATAAACAAGACGCAGACAATTAAACCTCACAAATTTACCTTGTCATGCACTTCGCAGAACTTGAGTTTCTCTGTGTAGACACAATCCCCATTGCTCACCTTAAACTGGTGCGACCCAATCTACAAAACCCATAGAATATCAGAATCCAATTTACACACGCACTTCCACTTTCAATCTTAACAAAAACATAGAAACAAATTGGCAAGAAACCATGGAAGTTTTATGTATATCCAAATAGGCTCCAAGATATCTCTCCAAACAATACTAATTTAAGTCTTAAGTAATTTTTTCTAAGTTTATCCAAACAGGCTCTATGATATCTCTACCCTAGTCATTGAATCAATCCCAAAATCTTAGCTTCCAAGGCCTTAATTTTCTCTCTTCTCTTCAGAGATACAATGCAACATTCCACTTGCCAGCATCTCTCATTTTTCATTCCCAAACAAGCAACCAATGTGACCAATCACTTATTCCCATTGTCTTTTTCAACAATTTTGTATTCAAAAATTGACCTTTTTAAATTTGTCTTGGTTTAAGAAATACTGTTAGAATGATCAAATTTTGAAACTTTAGCCTGGATAACAACAAAAATATGCTCACAATCTTTTTACACACACACACACACCATAAATTATCCAACTCAACATACAAAGATTAAAACTTTAACCTCGAAAACAGCAGAAACATGCTCATATTCTTTACACGCACACACGCATACACACACACACACTACATTTTCCAATCTCAACATACAAAACAAAATAAAAAACATGAATGGGCAGATCAAAGATTGAAACTTGAACCTGAATAACAGCAAAAACAGGTTCATAGTCTTTAAAAACACGATCAGAACGTTCAAGTGGGCCCACAACTTTATACCCAATAGCAGCAGCCTCAATTGCTTTCTCCTCCGGCGTATACTCTCTCTTCCCACTCAACCCCCCCGAAACGACGTCGTCCTCATCCAAACTCTCTCCCCCTTCATCTTCATCATCATCATAATCTTCGTCACTATCACTGTCATCACTCCGATTGGAAGAGAAATGACGAGATATTGTGAAGTGGGTGTTGTGAGTTTGAGTTAAATTAGGGGAAATTAGGTTACATTTTAGGGGAAAGTGTTGGGTTTGAGTGATTCGAGGAAGAGATTGAACAAGTGGGTTTAGGGTTTTAAGACGAATTAGGGTTTGAAACACTCGTCTATGAGCCATTGATTTGGGGTTTAGGTCCAGAAAGGGGGTTTCTGTAGGGTTTTATCAAGGCCTTGTTTGGTTATCTTTAATTATAAAAAAAATAGTTGGTTCAATAAATTAAAATTTTGCTCTATATATACTCCTATTTGTTTTCTAGAAAAATAATATATTTAAAATTTGTAACTCAGAGAAAATTGCAAATTAATGGGTTTTAATTATTTTTTTTGCACTTAGATGGTTAGATTTTAATTTTTACACACTAATAGTTTCACAATTTAATTTCTAAGCACTAAGGGGCCGTTTAGTTTACACTAGGGAAAGGGAATGAGATTTAGAAATGGAATTAAAGAGAAAGGAAAAGAATGATCTTCAATTCCTTTCTTTATTTGGTTTTAATCTGGAAATAAAATAAATAATTATGAGTAAAATATTATTTTTGTGATTGATATAAAATATAATTATATGGATGTTGAAAGCGGGTGGCTGTATGAGAGATAAAAAATGATAAGGGAAAGAAAAATGAAATATACCCTTGGAGAGATGAAGAATGAGAGTGGAAGAACCCAAAACTTAAAATTGTCAAAGAGAATGATTACTTTTGTAAAACAAACAACAATAAATGAAATAAGTCTTGATATTTCCCTTTACTTATTATCCTTAGCCAAACGGACCCTAAAGAATTTTATTAAGTCAACTAATATTTGTTAGTGCAGGAGGTATTTAAGTCCAATATTTAATTTTAAAACAAAATGCAAAGGTAAATAAAATAAATTAAGGTAGTCAAGCAATATTTTATATGATTAATGGTTAACAAATGCATTGTCTTTGTTTAATTAGTGCTGTAGCTCTTGTAATTTTGTAAAGATTAAAGACTACAGCTTGCCAGCTTGGAGGAGAGACACGTTCTTTCTCTGAGATCTGTATCCTGCTCTCTTTGGATTAAAGGAAAAAAGAATCAATCAATAACTCACTGTGATGCTATAAACCCAGTCAGAAGTCGAAAATCAGTTTAACCTTGCTAAATTACATTGGGAAATGAAATAAATTAAATATTACAGGAAAAGTAAATGGAATTATCCTATATGCATTTTTCTTAGTATACTGGTAACCGGTGCATCCTTTGTTTTTTTAACACTGGCTGATTCTATACATAGCTTGATACATGTTGAACTCTGGGGAATCTATCAAATGCTTATAAATTTCTCACACCGTCCTAGTGTCCTTTTTTGCATAACATTATGACTTCACTTGAATCTCCTCATCTCCACAAACTTCAAAGTAGTTGCATTGTCAAATAAGCTCCAACATGCTTTGTCCATCTCTAAACAAATCCAACTACATTACCAAATTCAATTAATTTATTTCCGACGTTTATCACAAGTTAAGATCTTATAACTTGCATGAGGACCCTCGGACGTTTCACGCAATGTTACATGCCAACCTATGGCATTTCCCACCGCTTGAAGTTCATCCATTACTGAAAGGGTATCACGGATGTATACATGTCCACCAGGTCTCAAAATTCGATCCATCTCTAGCATAATGGAAGACACATTGCATCTGGTCGAAGGAAGTCGCACAAAGTAAAATTAGTAGACAGTGCATCAAGAACATACAAGTGAAATATATCGCAGTAATGATAACACTGTACATAAATTTCCATATATTACAAGGACAAATTGTGTTCTTATCAAGTAATCACCCAACAATTTTGCTTTCTAGAGATTTTTGTTGGCTCAAAATGAGTTAGTATCATGCTAAACTGGTGGTTCGCGATCATCATCCATCAGTTTCAGGTAAAAAAATGAAAATGTAAGAAAGCAGAATTACCTCTTTTTCTCAATAGAGAAAAGCCCATTTGCATGCAAGAGATCATAGGTTCTCGGGTACGTATCGAAAGGTTCACACCTGGCAAGTGTTGTAGATATGATTAGTTTTAAAGAAATAGAGCAGAATAAATATAATACTGTCTTTAATTAATTTGAGATAATAACAGAGTGGACAAACGTTAGCCAAGGTTTTTGACAGAGACACTGAGACAGACACATTTTATGACAGAAACAGATCACAGGCACTCAAATGGCACACCCACACCAACAAGGCAACAGCCCCTGGAGAAAATCAATCCAATTTATTATAATCGATTGATTAACAGGTTGATCACCCTTTTTCAATTCCCCGAGAGTAGCAATCAATTCAATACAGTGAGGCAAAGTGCATTTTTCAGCAAGCAGTGATGACTGATGATAGCCCTCATTCCCAAAAAGATTAATAAAACCCGATTTTAGTGCTTGAACATGACTTCTAAGATATTGGGTGGCCAAAAGTTTTCATGACATTGAGTATACAACTTATTGAGACAACAAAATTTTGAGAATGACATAGTAATTCTCACCAGTCATGCATAACTCCCAGAAGTCCACGATCATAAATAACAGGCAAGGTGTTAGACCCACTAACGGGAACAACATTCATAACCCAACAATCCAACTTGTTATCTATTAATGCTGCTGCAAATCTGAAAAGCAAACAAAAAGATTTGGGGAAGTAAACAATAGATTCTAGAAAACTGCAACAGCAGTACACCTATGATTAGGGAAACAGTTTCAGTGTATGTCCTAACTAGCGTTGTCTGTATTTAGGACTAGTTAGATTAAGTGAATATGAGTATCATACCCTCCAAAACCAGCTTTCATGTCCAGCACATTCCTAAGCTTGAAATTCTTCCAGTGCCAGGCACGGACATAGCTTTCTATAATTTCATTCCAATATTTTGATTCTGCCTTGAAGAGTTCTTTTCGTGATATATAAGCATCAATTTGTATGCTTTGAAGCCTGTCAGGAGGATTCTGCAATCGTGCAGGCCAAGCTGTAACATTAACTCCATATCCAGTCTCAGGTAGCCGTGTAATACATGCCTTCAAGTTCACATACCTAAAACAAATCATGCAAGAACGGTATAAGATGTTGTCTACCTTTACAGGTTAGCTCATCTTAAGTCAACTTAAACAATGTGTAATTTACAAACATGTAGACACCTACAGAATTAAATCACTACAAGTCATTATCATTTATTACTGTAACATCCCCTTTCAAGCGACTGAACAAGCATAACCAGTTACCCTGGTGTACATTTGGATTTTTATCCCATCTCCACCTGCACACAAGCTTTTCTACCCCTTGCATCTATGGTAGTCGTGCCACTTGTTCCAGGGAAGGGGGCTCCTAGAGATCACACACGAAATAATTTGGGATTTTTGATGCTTTATAGCCTCACAGATGTGTAATACTTGTGATTGGGGATGAATATGGTACATACTGCTGATTCGAATTATACTAGTAGATAATTGCTGGTTCGAGTCATGCTACAGGCAGCAGACTGAATTCTGTACATATTCCATGGTCAAAATCTGTATGTTAAACTATGATAAACTTTTAAATGGATTCACAAGAGTACATATTGTATAAGCAGGGTGCACTCAAGAATCATGTAATGAAGCATCCGTCACCAGCTTGGTAGTAAATGATGGAAATGGAGAAGCAAAGAGATAATTTCTTAAATTTCATCTACGAGGTCACGGACTCAGGTCCAATATGCAAAGTTGTATACACATAAAAGCAAGCACGACCACAGAGGAAGTCAACACGGATTTTGACAAAAATAGAAGGGCATTTTCAGTATTTTATTATTTAAAAGGAAAACAAATTAAAAATCTGAATGATAGAAATCTCAGTACGTTTGGTAGTACAAGACCTTTTTACCGAACAAGGCACCATGCCAGCTTCCACTTGTGTCTCCTGGGACGGTTGACTCTTTACCATACCAAATAAGACAGGGAGTCCTATTTATATGTTTGGTGTCATCTAAAACAAACATAAATAACATATAACTACATTTTTATATGTTTCAAAAAATACATTTCTACTTGGTGACGCAAGACGATGATAAACAAGACGACCTTGAAACTATAGTCCAACATTAGAAATATGCTTGCTAGGGTGTCGTCTAGATGTCTAAGAAGAAGGGACATGGTTTTGTTCCATCTAGCAGCATACAAGTTGGCACATTCACGTTGTTTTTTAGGAAAGACATTTAGCGAAAAAGGATAAGAGTAAAATAAAAAGTATACCAATGCACTATCCACAGTGTTAGAAAGCTTACCAAACATTGTCTGGGTCGTCATTAGTTTCACACAATGGTGGTTGGGTCCCTGGCTCCCGCTCCAAATAACAACTATTGGCAGTAGGCTTTTGCCATATTGCAATATATCCCTCCTTCTTTACAAGATTCCAGCAAAGGCGAGTGGTAAGGTTAACAATTTCTGCAATATAAAAATCAATGAAATTATTTGAATGAAATTGTTAGACTTGTGGATTGAATTATTGCCAAAATTAATGAACTTTGCATTGAACAGAATTAAGTGTAAATCTGTCCAAACCGATAATGGAAGTATACATGTGGCAAACATAATATAAGTTAAAGTATATATGATATCTCTTTAGTCTTCAGTCCCTTCCTTTTCATCACACCTTACCAACGAAAATTGCAATAAAATAATGCAAGATGTGCCCAGCTGGATCAGGTAGCTGAACACAGGGCATCTAATAGATGCCGATAAAATGTCCCTTCCTCATCCACCCCTTCCAGGTGTCATCTGAATGACTACATTTCGTTTAACTAAATTGAAAGGACTGTGACTGGCGCACTGACGAAGGCTTGTGATTGGGGTAGGATTGGCTGCAAACAGAACAATCAAAGCGTCCAATTTATGCAGAAAAACAAATTTGCAGTCACCTGGGCGAAAGGGTTTGCAATAATTCTAGTGACAATCACTCGGGAGAATTTCTGATGCAATAATTCTAGGTAATCATCAGTTTTTAATTTAATATTATCCTATAGTGAGCCTTCATCATGAAATTGATAAGAACTATTAACAAAATGTACCTCTAGGTTGAAATATGTGTTTCAGCCTCACAGGGAATGGGCACTCTTGATTAATACAATAATTTTTTTAACAAATGAATGTGGATAAGATTGAACTTGAGTATGGGGAACATGAAACAACCTTCTAAAAGTAATTATCTCTATGTTTCATTGATCCAAATATCAAGTACATCTATATAGTCATTTTCTTGTCAGCCACAAAGAAAGAACATTACTTTCATAAAGAATACCTACAACTCTACATGATATTGCAACTTTAAAACATCACCAATAACTTTCAGTTTACTCACCTTCCCACTGTTGTTCTAAGAGTGGTTCATGCTTATAAACAGGCTGCGCTGCCCAAGCAAAGTATCCTCCTCCACGTAGCATTCTGTTGATCTCAAGTAGCAAGATGCCATCTTCATTAGGATGAAGAAAAAGTAAACAGTTAAAGTATGTTCAGATGCATAGAATACGGCTTGTTTACCCTTTTCCCCAGACTAATTTAACTAAAATGATCTGTCATAAGATAATGGATTAACTACATGGATTGGACATCTTGAAAACTATATAAGGAAGCAATATAAGTGTGTAACTAATAAATCATAGTAAGCTAGACATGAAAGTATATGGTATAAACTTCTTTGGTGTTGGCAGTCCAAGGAAGGAACTCTACTGCAATTAGTCATACTATTTTTTCATCGTCACTTATAAAATTTTAGCCAGTTTGGTGATGTATCTATTTACATGTGACTTGAAAAATCTTTTCAGTAACAACTAGTAAATACCCAATAACGCTTCCTAGCAAATTATGTCGACGTGCTGGACAAAAAATCATACCATCACGAGTCCAATTGATTCTACATCTCGAGCAATGTATTAGCTCAAAAGCCTGACTTGGATATAACAATCGGTGTGTTGCAAAAGCTGCCACCATTGCAGGTACGCCACGCTCAAGCGCAAATTGAATCTGGTTCTCATGAACATCTTTTGGAGCTACAGACATAGTGAGAACATTCCGCGACATTAGATAAGCACCAAAACTAGCAACACCACATCCAACATCCAAAACAACCCGGGTACGACGGCCAAAGGCAATATCAGGGAGCATCTATACATACATATGCAAAAGCAAGTAACCAAACTCAAAAACTACACATTGTAATAACTCCAATTCAAACAGAGAAATACTATGATGAGAAGTTAAACAACCTCTGAAATCTGATCCAAGTACTTATCAGCCCCATGTATGAACTGCGTTCCACCTCCCGGAAACTTGAACTTATCTTTGTCTACTGTAATCCAATTTTGACCACCTTTATCTTCAGCCAACCTTGCATGCGGAACATTGCTAAACCATACCTACATTGCATTTTTACTCATAAATATTCTATACAAATATTTATTTCTGATCAAAATTCAAAATTCCAGCAGTTGCTTCACAGTTGAAATTTAATTGCAATCAGAGTCAAAGGATCAAAAAACATAACATCATAATTTCACATCTGCTAATTAACACCTACATTTCTACCACTTACAACTGAACACCTACTAACAAACATTAACCTAAATATCAACAATTAAAATAGCATAATTCGCACCTCGTCACGGCTTCTAGGCCAAGGAATAGGCGTCCGATAACCTTTAGGCGACCGAACCAAACAATCCAATCCTTTATCTTTTTCGGGACAATGCCTCTCAAACTTCTCCCCTTTCTCACTACTCTCCAACCTCCTAATCGCCTCCACATTATCCAAACACGGAATATAATCACGCATACTCGACGCACACACACCAAACTTCTTCACACTAAACTTGCCACCACCACCACTCTCCCCCTCCACACTCTCAGTCCTATTCTCACTCTCCCAATCCTCCACCGCAGTAGGATCAAACTCACCGACCTCAAATTCATCTCTCATCACTCCATTCTCATCAATCACTCCCATCCTCTGCACCACCGGCGGCGGCGGAGCAGTCACCGGCGTCTCTACCGGGGTCTCCACTGATTTTGCATTTGGAGACGAAACGGTGTCGTTTAAGAGAGCCGAGATGTTGAATTGTTTGTTAAAGTTAGGGGAGAGAGTGACAGTAAATGATAAAGGCGATTGTTTAGAACCGTAAAAAATGAGAGCCTGATTGTTGTTGGTGTTATAATGTTGACCGAGGTAAAAAAAAGTTACTGAAATGAACAAGAAGAGTAAGAATTTAACAAATGTTTGAGATTTAAAGAAATCGCCATTGTTGAGTGGCTTCATTGTTGTGTGTGTTACTACCAGATCTGCAGTGTGTGTGTGATCCCTGAGAATTCGTTATCTGTCTGTATGTATGTGTTGTGTGTCTGTCTGTGTTTCTACATTTACATTTTTGCCCCTCTGTTAAAATAATTACTTAACGTCTCCTAACTTGCACTTAACGTCTGTCAAGCCGTACAAGTCACTGCTCCAAACTCTAGATCCAAAACCTAACGGCCCCACACACACACACACACACACAATACTACAATCTTCTTCGCACTCGTATATAAATCACTTGTTCACTCTCCGCTCGCCCCTAATCAATCTTTGAATTTCTCAATTTTCAAGTCCTCAATGGAGGACGCCTACGCTAGATCCGCCACCGAGGTATTTTTTATTACTTACTATATTTTCACAACACACTCATCATCAATTTCTTGTATTATTTTTGTTTCATTGTTGATTTTGTGATTAACGAGTGTATAGTTTGATGAAAGCTAGGTATATGCATTTGTGTCGGTGTGTGTATATATAAATTGTTTCTGCACTATGAGGATCAAGGAAATTGATTTGTAGCGTATGTGTGTAATTTGCTGAAAGTGTGTGTATGTACACTCAGGGAGGATCAATTGGATTAATTTGCGTTTGATGTGATTTGAATGTTTTGATTTGTAGGTTTTAGAATATTTCGGTGTTGATCCATCTAAAGGTTTGACCGATCACCAGGTACGCTGGGTTTTTCATCATGCTTAATAGAATTTCGGAAATTATTTTGTCTGTCATATGTGAAGGACTAGCGTTAGATTAATGTTCATGTATGTATACAGTGGCAGAGTGGCCTGGCCCACACTTGATTTTATAGTAAATACCAAATGTTGTAGTTTCTTGAGAAAAAAAATTGAGTGTTGCTTGTTATTCTATTTAGTACCAATATGTTGTAAATTTTAATTTTGTATTGTTTATTGAGTTCGATTATGGCTTCATTTATATGGTTATTTACAGGTTGGTGAACATGCTAGAATTTATGGCAGAAATGGTAAGTTCTTTACATGATAAGCATTCCAGATTGACTATACTACTGTCTCAATAATTAAATAAATAAAGTTTTGGTTATATGGAAGTTGGCTCAGATTTTTATGTGCTTCACTACTGGTGAAAACGGCCTTCACTCACTCACGTACCTCCACATTTGCAAATAACTAAAGTAATCGGATCAATTAATTAATGAATTTATGTTGCACATACACATGCCACCAGAATTAAAAATGTTGGCCATGGTAAATATAGTGTTGCGTCGACTCTGGTTTGAAATGCATGCCTAAATGATAAGCTCTAGTTATTTCACACAGTTTAATAAGTCTGGAAATCCACGGTCCTACTTATGTTAGGAGTTGTTAGATCAAGCTAGGTCTTAGCAAAGAACCCAATGAATGGTTAATTTCTAAGAAAGAATGGAGGGGGATATATCGGATGAGAGCAGAAAAGTGAAGGTCGAAAAGAGACGGTGAAGAAGTTTAAACCTGTGATTCTAATTTTTTTGTCCATTATATTTTCTGTATCATTTGGGAATAATATGTGGATTTAAAATTTCTTAGATGTTACTCTGAAAAAATCAATCTGTTCTCGTTGTTCATATTAGAGATTTTGTTTATTATACTCATAATTTTTGTAATTAATCTGCCTAATCTACCCTTTCTTTTTGTGCATGGTTCACATATGGTTGTAGTGTTGCCTCAAGAGGGAAGTAAGTTTATTATAGTCTCTTTCTCTCTCTCTCTCTCTCACACACACACACACACACATTTCTTTTTGGTTACGAGTTGGTGAAGACGACTATTACCTCGTTCGTTATTGCATTCTTGTTATCAACATAATGCTGATTCTAATAAAACAATGAATTATTATTATCAACTTATAATGTAAAAAAAATATCAGGTAATAATTTAATATATTATATATTAATATTAAGTTTTAACTTATTTATTGAATCACAATATTCCAATTTACTTAAGAAATTATATGGATGACAGTAACAATTTTTTTATAAATTATATATTAGATATAATTTTTAAAAAAATTCTAAGATTGTATTCGATAATAATCTATTATAGAATGATAATAGACAACGACATAATGTGAGTCAGAGAGTTTGTATGGAATATTAGATATAAGTATTCTTTGAATTGTTATAAAATCTATATTTAATTGTATATGTAGTATCAGTATGACTCTATTTGAGTTTATAATTTTAATAGGATTCTAATGGAAAAATAATATGTAAATTTAATATTAGATATAAATATTATAAATATATGTTGACCAAAATATGGTAAAATGGCGTACCGCCTACCACTGAAAGGCCCTATCGGCTTATAATAACAAGTAATAGATTATTACGGTTATCATCTACAATTGTTTTTCTCCTTACTTTGAAATTAGAGCATGATGCCTCGTTCTGAAATGAAATTATGAAAATCCTATACTATGACATTTTCTGATTTCAGGCACTCCTTTTTGGAAACTGGTGCTGAAGCAGTTTGATGACTTGCTGGTCAAAATATTGATAGCAGCTGCTATTGTTTCTTTCTTTTTGGCACTGATAAATGGAGAGAGAGGCTTGACAGCATTTCTAGAGCCCTCTGTAAGATATGAGCTTCTGATCTGTGAAATTTATTTATGTTAACTCCTATCAGAATTACGTGTTTAACAGTGCATAATACATTTGCTTTGTGGGTTGACCTTCTCTAGTGTCCTTGACTACAAAATAATTATTAAAATGTTATATATGTGATGAAAAACTAGTAGTAGAAATCTGATGCGTGCTCCTTTATCTGGATGTTTAGGTGATACATGACAATCCATTTAGTTTTTGAATAAGATTACTAATTATATTTATAAGAATCAGAGTTGATCATGTGATGTGAAGTAGTTTTCTGCACAATAAGATTTAAAAAATAAGTAACAAGTCCAGATAAAAAGTGCCGGAAGAAAGCGAATTCAATTGCATGCACAATGTAGTACTCATGCACCTATGATGAAGTCAGTCAAACAATCCCCTGCTCTACACAACAAAAAGCTTTAAGGTTTTGGGATAGTTGGTCATCTAACAGGATCTCATGCATACATGGACTGGGAAGTGGATTTTGACATCTTCATTGTTGTGATACATCTTCCAGGTGTATTTATGATGGGTTTTAGCTCTGATCTAACCTGCCCACTGCCTGCACATATCGTTTCTTGTCCTAAATAGTTAGTGGCATTCGGAGGCCAGTGTGGTAACCAAGGCATATTAGTTAGTTTTATTTTCTGGTAGGAGTTAAGGGAAGAAAGTATATTCAGTGAATTATAAAATGAGTATGAACACCTTTCTTTTTCTATATAAACCACTCTACTGTTTTGGTAAAGTGAATTGTAGTATTATAATTTATATTCAAGAAGGTGCTCAAATGTCATTCTTTTGCATGAAGTTTACCCTGTACTAAATTAAATAAACGGCAGGTCATCCTTATGATATTAGCAGCAAATGCAGCTGTTGGAGTAATCACAGAAACAAATGCTGAAAAGGCACTGGAGGTATGTTGTTGTGTGAGGTCATTTTATACTATAGAGATGGTCAATTATTACATTTAAAGTTTGTTTATGACATCAATACATGTACATTAGTTCAGTTTTGATACGCCGTTATTTAACAAATTCAGAGCAGTTAATATTTCACCAGTAAGACTCTTCTTGCTTGCGCTTCATTTGTGAAATAATTCTCAGTTTTTTTTAATGTTGTAATTTTTTAAATGTTAGGCTATTTCCCTATGCTAAAGAGGATTTTTTGGTGGATGTATTCCTACCAATTATTATTATTATCATCTTATGCAAAGCTGTTTTTATTACTTTTGTTACTTCTCTCGACTGGTAATGATATATGTCCATTTCCAACTATCAAACAAAGGGCAACTTTAGTGACTTTCACTCTGTTACTATATTGCAAAGGTGCTGCATTATTTTCCATCTTGTACTTGTTTCTTTTTCAAGATACAAGCCATTTTTTTCAAGTTTTCTGAAACTCTCTGACCTTTCCATATAGGCAGTTTGCATTATCATTGATTTACTCCTTTCCCCCCTTCCATTATAGGAATTACGTGCCTACCAAGCTGATGTTGCAACTGTTCTACGGAATGGTAAGCAGACCTTCTATGATAAAATTGGTAAACATGAAAGCTTATGATTCTATATTTCTATGGTCAAATTATGTTGTTTATAATTGTGTAAACCATCATGAACATAATGCTGTAGGATGCTCAAATAAGTATATTCATGAATGCCCGAGTGCATATATATCCCCCTCAATGTTTTGCTTAAAATCCTCTTATCTTTGCGAGCTCCTATGCACCCCTATACCCTTTTATTTTTCAATCCCTTTTTCTTCATCGTTAGTTCTTCAACATTTGTCACCTTGGTTCTTCGGAATGGAAAAGCACTTTCCATTCATTGGTTATTAGCGGCATATGTCAAACTTGAACCCCCCCTCCAAAGGAAAAGAAACCCATGGGCAGTAGCCGCAGAACGCCTGTCAGCGCCATAACACCTACTACTCGAACAATGGCTCGAGGAAATGTTATGAAATTTTAGAGTGTAGGAGTGTGATAGGTCATACACTAAGGTAAGGGGCATGGAAGGCTTTTGAACCAAAGGTGAGGGGTGTACATGCATTTAGCCAATCAGATACTTCAGTTAGCTTATCTTTTTTAGGAAGAAGTTCAATACCTTCTGAGTTTGAAATCTTATATTTGTGGAAACATATTAGGGCTTCACATTAAGTTCTAGATTGTCTTATATTCAGTGTTCTATATTGCAATGTTATTTTTTAATATGCTTTTGTCTACTGTATTCCTTGTTTTGGATTAGTGTCTGATACTCCGATGCAATCCTTTAACTAACATGTGTTGGCAACAAGTTTCTCCGATTTTATTACTCCAAAATTTAATGCAGAAAGTTGTCTGATTTTAATATACATATTTCGTCATACTAAATAATCATTTAGGTTGCTTCTCCATATTACCCGCCACCGATCTTGTACCAGGGGATATTGTGGAAGTTAGTGGTAAGTTGGAATTAATTTGAGCTTAAGCCTTGTGGATTTTGCAGACATTTTATTACTTAGTTTCCAAGTTCTGTTAATAAAGTTAACGTTTCTGTTTTTCTTTGGAGTATATAGTGGGATGCCAAATTCCAGCAGATATGAGAATGGTTGAGATGCTTAGTGATCATTTACGTGTTGATCAAGCAATTCTCACAGGTAATTTCCTTTGCTATATCTATATATTATAGGTAGTTCACTAACAATATGCTTGAAATATAGTTTTTCATACTAGCAACTGGCAACTTAAAGTCATAATTTTGTTATTGAGCTGCATGACTTGACAGCAGGTGCCTCGAAGATATTATGTAGTGTCTTAATTATCTCATAAATTATTGTTTCAGTTATATGCTCTGTACAACTCAGAGTTTCAAAAGGCACTAAAATTGCTCAAAAACCAACTTTCAAATTTTTTAATTTCATATTTTGAGGTTTGTCAGCCCAGATCTTGTTTCTTTAATATCTTAAACTATATCTTAAAACAATGATAGGGAAGTTACATTCCCACCCTTGAAATACTTTTAGCAAGTTCATTTTAACTTTCAAGGAAAAAAAAGAAGCGAAGTTTAACAGAGCTGTTAAAGAAATGCCTTGATATATAACTATATCTAAATTACCTGGCTCTTGGAAGACAAATCCGTGCACAAGAACTGGAGGACATTTTAGAGTCAGAAAGTTCACCGAAGATAAGGAATCTTAATATTTAAGGATAAACCAATATATATTAAGATTTAAGATTCAATGGTGTAATCAGGAGTACATTTTATATTGCTGTTTGAGATTTTATGCACCTACTGAGAAATAACCTTACCTGTGTAGATATTCTTGGAAACTCTGTGTCACTTCTTTTAACTTCTGGATCCTCAGGAAGAATGATAACTCAATATATCTGGCAGTGTCCAATTCAGGAACAAAAGCAAAGATTTATAATCATGTAGAAATTTGAGTAAGAGATAATACTCTAATATAGCACAAAACTACTAGGACAATTATAGTAAATCTGTAGACTGAGATTGTAGTTGGTGTGTGATAGACTTATCTAGAACCGGAAGATACTTTGAAATGAATTAAAAAAATTGTCAATCATTTTCCTTGGAACTAAATGTTTTTCCCCAAGGAGCACGGTTGGATAGCCCAAGTGGTTGAGGGCTTATCCTCTGTCGTCCCAGGTCGTCCCAGGTCCTGGGTTCGACCCTGGCTCACCCCGAGAATTTCTTTAGAACAGATACTCATTTGTAAGGCTATAAGCCAAATTAGTCAAAAAAAAAAAAATGTTTTTCCCCAAGTGGTACTTGAATCCATTAGTCATAAATTTATCTCATCCTTTCCTGCATCAGATGTGTCCATATGGTTTAGGTATGTTTTACGATCTGATTATTCCCATCATGAGAATGGGTACATCTTTTAGTTTGAGATAGCTCACTGTTTCTAGTTTTTTTGTCTGGATTACTCCTAATGAGAAGTATTACCATTTTTTTTCCAACTCATTGACCCTAATTCCCCCCTCTAAGCTCTTGATCATTTAGTTACTCCCACGATGTTCGAATTCTTGTTGCATTAGTCAAGCTCACATGGGAATAAGCATGGAATGAGTTCTGATTATTCCTGACAGGTTTGTAAGTTGGTAGTCTTTCGAGCAGATGAATATTGACCTACTACTAGTCATAAAACTGGCTCAATTTTTTGAATTCAGTTCTTGTTTATGTGACATTTAATAGGATACATATTTGAAACATTAACTCTTAAGCGCACAAAGTTTCTACTGCTACAATCCTTTTTAACGTGCTATAAATAAAAAGCTCTGCTATGTTTTACACTTCTGCTGTGCTCTATTGGTTTATTAGTGTTGTGCATCATACTACCTCAAATTTTATGTACTAATATGTCCTAAATCATACTCTGACAGGAGAGAGCTGTTCTGTGGAAAAAGAACTTGATTCCACAGTGGCAAACAATGCAGTATATCAAGACAAGACAAACATTCTATTCTCGGTAATATGCTAATATCATATGCTCTAGCTGATTGATATATGTAATTTTTTTGCAATGTTATCAATCTTTAATTATCCTTTGGTGTCATAAGCTGCACTGAGAATGGATGATGTCAATATCTTAATGTATTTTGACATGAAGGGTTAAGGTTTGAATGTGTACTATTCTATGCTTGGCTCCAGACTCCAGAGTATAGGATTACTAGGATCACAAAAGGTTTAGCCTAGATAGACTACTTGTATTTGCCTATAAATCAAAGCAGCAACTAGCTCTGGTCTTAGTCGTTGGACACTGATATACTTTTACTGCTGCACACTACCATTAGCCTTCCAAATCTGGCACTAAACAAATGTGTGAACTGGATAGATGTGTTAGAGAGATTTGATCTTTTCTGTTAGATAAAAACACACTAAGAATTTTCGGAATTTGCTGATATGTTTTGATAGGAGTATAGGATGCACTTTATTAAGAGTTTGAGACTTATTGGCTCCATGAATTTGGCCCCTTCTCCAAATATATAGAACCAACTCTTTTAGTGTCAACTCATGGTTCAAAACTCCTCACTGTAACTATACCTGTTTCTATGATCTTAGAAGAAAATTAAGTTCCTTTCAATAAACTTTATTTTACAATCTTATCATTCTCCTTGTTATAGAATTTATGTGAAGCAATTTATTTCCATATTGCACAATTATATGCATTAATAATATGTTAATCTATTTTCTGAATTTTAATTCAATATTCTTATAATGAGTATAATATATGTTGGTTTATGCTCATACTTTTTGCGCATGGGTTAGATATGTGAATTTGACGTGGCACGGGTTTCTAATATTAATGGACTTCTAGATTACCTAATAATACATGGTCAAACATTTTCTTTTTTGCCGTAAAAAACACCTAGATGGAGAAGGTTTTTGCTCTTGCAGCAGCATCATGCTTCTGTATTTTTGCATAAAATGTTATGTTCTTGTCGATTGATATTGTATTGTTCATTAACAAGTTTTAATGTGCATGCCAGGGAACAGTTGTGGTTGCTGGACGGGCAAGGGCTGTTGTTGTTGGAATTGGTTCTAGCACCGCAATGGGAAGCATACGCGATTCTATGCTTAAAACTGAAGATGTAAGAAACATGAATACATTGGGGAGGGTGGGGGGGTGAATCCATTCATCTAAAATTTATTTATGAAATTCATATATGATATACAAACTTTGATGCAGGAAGCGACACCACTGAAAAGGAAGCTGGATGAATTTGGAACTTTTTTGGCAAAGGTAATATTACTAAAAGTCAAATACTCAAATGTTCTTTTAAATGTTAATTGCAACTTTCTTGAATGTTTTTGTTATTTTATCAATTTTCTTAGTGAAATTAAAAGAATTAAGAAAATATATTTTAGAGAAGGGCTATAAATTGTATTATAGAAGTTAGAAACATCCTCCAAAGAAAGAGGTATAAATTCATGGAGGCCGAAACAGGGCCCATATTCTAGTATAGTAGTATGTAAATCTAAATAGAAGCTATTGAATACACATATAAAGAAGGTTCATGGAGCGGCATTTAGGGAAACCTATGTGAAGATTTCCTTTTAGATTTTAATCACTATAAAAGTTACGCGTTGTCGGTCACTGACCCCACGCCCTTCTTACTGTAGCCCAAATTTAAAGAATCTTATCTCTTTTGAATCCTTTGCTTTTCTTAATGTTTATTTTCCTTCTTAGGTTATTGCAGGTATTTGTATATTGGTGTGGATTGTGAACATTGGTCATTTTCGGGATCCTGCTCATGGAGGCATCTTGCAAGGCGCAATACATTACTTTAAGGTGATCTTTCATGGATTAGGGTAATGATTTATGTTTTTGTAAGCTCACTGATATGGTTTTTCATGGTGTACGTTGGCTCATTTCCATTTTAAATATATTTATTTATACAAGGAACATATCTCAAAATTTCCACCTTTATGGTGTGTGTTTGTAGATTAAATATGAAGCTATTTTAATTCATGGCATACTGTGTATGACACTCCTTTTAAATGGCTCGTCTCGGCATGACCTTCACTGCATTTTACTTTAGTTTCCTAATTTTTTTACCTTCATAGGCAGAGAGAAGAAGAGGCACCAATAATCTTAGATTCAGTGTGTGTGTGTGTGTGTGTGTGTGTGTTGTCCATGATTGTCTGAATCTAAGGTCCAAGATTCTATCTCTTATGCAGTTCATATTGTATCATGATACCTTCTTTTTGTCTCTGACAAAATATCTTGGTTGACTAGATTGCAGTTGCTCTTGCGGTTGCAGCCATTCCTGAGGGGCTTCCTGCTGTTGTTACAACGTAAGTGGAAACTATTATTGTGGATTTTAGTGCTGGATAAATTACTCCTTATTTTTAATGAGTAATCTTGAAAAGATGATGCCAGTATGCCAGAACATGTTATTTTACGTTTCTCTCAACCTCTAATAGGTGCCTGGCTCTGGGAACAAAAAGAATGGCCCGATTGAACGCTATAGTAAGGTCTTTGCCGTCTGTAGAGACGTTAGGCTGCACAACAGTAATTTGCACTGACAAAACTGGTACTTTGACGACAAACATGATGTCTGTTTCAAAGGTAACTTACTATTCACATTCTTTGTCACTATCTTACAATCCGTGCAATGAACATGATTTTTTTTGTAGATTCTAGTAATTTTTATATTAGTTATGTTTATTATTCTATATTTGATTTAATTTTTTTCTTATGAAATGAATATTTATTCAATTATATTACTTATTTGCTATCAAAATAAATAATGTTTTTAGTTAATTTGTTATATATGTGAGAAATCTTGAACCTTAATCTTCTCTCTTTAGTAATGTTTTTAACGTTTACCCATATTAAGGATATTAGCTTATAAAATGCACATTTTTTTCTTATACATGTTAAGCGAACATTTATAAAAATATGTATGAATTATAATTGTATTTTTAAAACTATTTATTTATATATAAATATCAATATTGATATCTCATGACCTCTTTTAATACTCAAAATTATATTATTCCTTATTTTTGTTACTATATTTCGTTCTAATAATATGATATTAGATTTTAACATGTTATTGATTAAATTGGAATCATGAATATTTTCAGCATCATTAAAGTCATAATATAAAAAATTAAATTTATAAGCGTGGTTGATGTGATTCAAATCCGAGATTTTGTGGTAGTTTAGATATTAGAATAGAGAATATTCTTTAATATTAGATCTAATGGTTCTCATCTATTTAGTTTAAGATCTAAAGGTCCTTATTGCTGACAACCATGGTAGAGATTATATATAGGATATAATGAGGTACAACATTTATTTTTGTTATAATTTTAAAAAGGAAAACAAGAAAAAGCAAGATTTAGTTTATCTAAACGGAAAGTTGAACAGCCTTACAAATTAAGAGGTGTGTCCCCAGTATTAGTTGATAAGGGATTGATGATCAAATACATTATAAATATATAAACTTATACAATCCTTGTGTATATCACTTGTCTCCAAATTTGTTCTCCGGAAATAAGTTGCCAGAGATCGGAAATTGGAAGCCGGAGAGTGAAAGTAAAGATTAGAGACTACTAACACTAGGTACAGTTGTCAGATCAGAAATTGAATGGGGCCATGATCTAAAAACAATACCGAGTTTGCAACTTGCAACTGTTAACAATTAATTTGGGTAAATTGGTTATAACACTTTTCAATCCATATTTTACTGAAAAATATGTGATCCCTATGCCACTTAAGAAAGTGTGGTTTTATATTGATTTAAATTTATAATTTTGGTCTGGATTGTTGGATTCAGAGCCATTTTGCAATAAGTTATCTTCTTTCATGCTTGTGCAGATATGTGTGCTTCATTCTATAAATCATGGCGGCCCTTTAGCTGCTGAGTACAATGTCAGTGGAACTACATATGCACCAGAAGGGTTTATTTTTGATAGCTCAAAAGTGCCGGTTAGAATTTTCTTCGCCTTACGCGTTCTAATTTGTAATAATCTCATGTAAACAATAATGGTGGTGTGTATTTCTTTCATGAAAATGATGTAACATAGCATATACTGAGTTCGGTTTCTCTGACCCAGAATTAAATGGTAATGACAAAGATTTGACCTAGTAATTGTATACTAGAATTGTAATAGACCACATCTTTGGAAGCCTTGTTTATCGGGCTAATGTTACTGCCTGAAGTTCAATTGGTTTTAGTGTTTTTGTTTCTTTTTTATTTTGCATCCAGAAATTAATCTTTCAAATGTTTGTAGTTGTCCTCACATGGTTTTGTAAAAATTCTCTTCTGCTTGTTGTCATTCCCATGTGTAAATTTAAGGGCACCTGGTTCTAAAATAGTAAGAACTAAGAAAGCACATCATTGTAGAATGGTATCTATGTGACTATTTCGAGGTGGTGATACGTCTTTGTTGTCAACTGCCTTAATTTATTGCTTACAATTCAGCAAGTACACTATTCCTTTGGTATTTTGTTACCAATTAGTCTGGTAGCAGGATTGCAGGAATGCTATAAGCACTTTGGTAATTGGCATATACTAATTTCTGTTTGTGTAATTTTCCAGCTTGAATTTCCAGCTCAGCTCCCTTGTCTTCTTCACATAGCAATGTGTTCAGCTCTTTGCAACGAGTCTGCTATACAATACAATCCTGATAAAAAGTTGTACGAAAAGATTGGCGAATCAACTGAAGTAGCACTGCGTATATTGGCAGAAAAGGTAATTGTTGACCCCCTGGCCTTATCTAAACCTTCTATAGACATCCTCTTGTTCTGTTTTCTTCTCATTCATCATCACAATGACTGTTTGGTTGGATTCACATGGCGCATACATGTTGTTTCTCTACAGGTTGGTCTTCCTGGTTTTGATTCTATGCCTTCTGCACTGAATATGCTGAGCAAACATGAAAGAGCATCTTACTGTAATCGTTATTGGGAAAATGAATTTAAAAAGGTTTGTAAATAAATGCAGTAAATCTATTTCTTACACTCTACATCTAACATCAGTCGTCATTGATGTTTTGCATCTTATTATTGCTTAGGCATGTGCCAGTTCCATGTTTGTTGCATATCATATATGTATTTACACAGTTACTACCCTAGTCTTGCTTAGGTCTGATCAATCCTCACTTATGCTCTATCTCAATTTTTTTAGAAGTGCTTGGGCCTTAGTGTGCTTAGACATATAGGTGTTTGCTAAAGCATTTGTAGCATTTTTCTAAAGTGATTCAAGTCCTAGAAGGTTCTCCACTTCTTAATTCTTATGAGTGTTTAGGATGTTATAAGAGCTAGCCATTAGGCATAGAAGGAATAGGGACCAAGTTCTTTTGTGTCTGGGAAAGCAGTGCCAAATGTTTTTCGTAGTTGCTTTCTCTTTTGAAAAATATATTTGCAGCTGTTAAAATTTTAATTTTTCAACCTATAAATTGGGCAAACTGAAATTCAAGTTGTGCTTCTATGTTTCTACGGCTCTGTTAGATATCATTTTATCAAGTCTTGTTTTGATTCAATGCCTGCAGATATCTGTTTTGGAGTTTTCCCGTGATCGAAAAATGATGAGTGTCCTTTGTAGTAGAAAGCAGATGGAAATTATGTTCTCAAAGGGGGCACCAGAAAGTATAATTTCTAGGTGCACAAGTATCCTCTGCAACGGTAATGGTTCCACCATACCATTAACTGCAAGTATCCGAGCTGAGCTGGAATCAAGATTTCACAGGTCAGAATAGATGTTTATAGATCACAGTTTCACGTAAGGCATGTAGATATTGAGATACACATACAGGACTTCCAATGCATTACACTTACGGTATAAACTATGTATGCATGCGTGTATCTGTCATTTCGTACTTACATATTCAACTGATACTCACTCCTGAACAGGAAAATGGGGTTTCAACTTTATTTGTTATGGTTTTCAAGCTATATAATTTTTTGTGTTGTGATTATTCTAATGCACTGTAATAAGAGAAGATAATTTGAATGAATAAAAGTACAAAAATTTCTAGCTAAATGTCCAATGTCAATAACCATTTAACGGAAAAGTATGTAAAATGTTGACCAGATAGTTTTTAACTTCTTGTATTGAAAGATAAAATCTTTACTCTTGCTCGTCTATGAACCTCTGCGATGGCGCATCTAGGATATATCGTGTGTTTTACTGTGCTCTATGTAAATACTGAGGCGATGTGTGACCCTTTTTTCTTGTCTTATAATTTTTTTTTATTTTTCAAAGCAAATTGACTCTGAGACTATTAAAGATCTTTGACAGTAGATTGTAAAGGAGAAACGATCTGACTGTAAATAATATGATTGGAGGACAGAATTAGAATATTAATTTGTATTTGATTTATGTTAGTATTTAGAAATAGGGTTAATTATAATTTATTATAGAGTTGAATTATATGAAGTAATGAATATTTTATAATAAATTTGCGGTGTTATTGTGTTTTATGGTCGATTTTCTGCGGAGTTAGGTATTTTACCCTTTGTTTTGCCCTTTACATCATTGTCCTAGATAATATAGCTAAAATGTTGAATGAGTTCAATCCCTGCACTAATATTAAATTATTGCTTAACAAGGGCATCTTTTTCTCGCATGAGATGCAAATGCCTTCTCAATGCACCTTGATTAGTTTATCATAATTATTGGCCCTTTCATTGAGGTGTATATCGTATAATTTTCAGTTTTGCAGGAAAAGAAGCTTTAAGATGTCTGGCTTTAGCATTGAAAAGAATGCCAATAGGCCAACAGACTATTTCTTTTAACGACGAGCAAGACCTTACCTTTATTGGTTTGGTACACTTTCTTCCTTAACATAATTACATGTCATTTGTATTATAGACATTATGATACATGCTATAACTTTTATTGTTTTGTCATTCTGAGTTTGTTCAATAAATTTGGTGGTCATTTCTGCTTATTTTTTATGTACAAGGTAGTTTGATTCACTTACTCACTCACACACACACACACGCTATATCCTATATATAATTAGCGCAAGGAAGTTATTTTGGAATGGCATAGGATGATTGTCAATGGGTCTCATAAAGTTTGAAAAAATAACAATGTTATAATATTTTTGTACAAATGAAATATTAAAGGAGAAAACAAAAAAGAATAACAATAAAAAAGGGTAATATATACACTAATTCTATTCAATACAAATAAAAATTAAAATACAACTAACAAAAAGATATTCAATATAATATTTTAATCCGTATACATGCATTTTAAAACTGAACTTCAAGTGACCAATTAATATGATTAACAATAAAATATTACTAGACATGATATTAAATTAAATGAAAATATTGTAAACACAAATAATAAAATACTAAAAGAATCCTGTGCATCACATGGGATATAAGCTAGTATATGTATGTATACTGTGTGTGTGTCTATATATATATATATATGATAATAACTCATTGCAAATAATAATTGTGTGATCAAGATGAGATGCATTATTCTACCTAAGGTGCAAATTCAGTTTTAGTTTGATCGTTTAGTAGAAACCTACATGGATCTGAAATGTGTTTTTGTTGTTCCTCTAGAAAATTAAAATGAAAGAGCATATCTTATATATATTTTACAATTTTTTGACACAACCCTAAAGGTTTTTACAGGTCTTAGTGGCATTTTGATGAGAATTATTGGTTTCTGTATATTTACTTGGATCAACGGTTCTCTGCATCTATATAAAAGTTGGTCTCTTAATGTTCTTTTCTTCAATATATAGGTTGGAATGCTCGATCCTCCAAGAGAGGAGGTTAACAGGGCAATACTTTCATGCATGACGGCTGGAATACGTCTTATAGTTGTCACAGGGGATAATAAGGTAATTAACAATAGTTGATTTTTTGTTCATGAGTTTCAATTTAGGGTGACTGCTGCATATTTGTTGGTAATTTCTTTTGATGATGCTATCTGTAGATCACTGCTGAAGCACTGTGCCGCAAGATAGGGGCTTTTAGTCACGTGGCAGATTTTGCAGGACAGTCTTACACTGCTTCTGAATTTGAAGAACTCCCTGCTTTGCAAAAGGCAATAGCATTGCAACGCATGACACTTTTTACAAGGTATACCTATATTTTTGTCCTCTTTTAACTTTAATTTGTTCATAAAGTGGTATGATATTGTAAATAATACCCGTGAAGAGAGAGGTTCTAAAAGGTGTAGAACTTAATTAAGCTTAGATGGTGCAGGGTAAGACTCACTGACCAACATTTTTGTCAGCCTGAAAGGTTGAGGAAAAAGGCCAAGGCATCGATCATGTTGGAAATTCTTTAGTACTCGCAAGTTATTGGACATAAGTTGATATTTTAAAAAATATTAGATATATGGTTACTTGGCAAAATATCTATTTTCACCTATTTAGTAATCGAAGGTTTGAATTCTAGTCCGTCCATCTGAGAGAAGTAAATTAATGTGATGCTGTGTTTGGAAGCCAATTGAGGAATCTTAAATTACAAGTAGGATGTGATAATATTTGTTAGTGAAAAAATTGACTATCCAAGTACACGTGGTTAAGCTAGAATTAACACAGCTTGATAACTACTATGCCTGGGTGCAAGTATGTGAACCTTTTCTTTAAATTGGTTCTGCACCCAATTGTTTTGCAGATGATGTATTGTACTATATATTATTTCCCTGCTGCCCTTTTATAGTTCTCTTGCAAAATATTATTGCTTACATGTACTTTTTCACCCAATTCTAGGGTTGAACCTGCCCACAAGAGGATGCTGGTTGAAGCATTACAACACCAAAATGAAGTGGTCAGTATGTATAAAACTTTCATATTTGTGATAATAATTAAGTCATATCTAGCTTAATTTACCCTTCATTGGCATTCTTTCTTCTTGAGTCTATCACAAGTATTCAAATGCAGAGAAAGATGCTTATTGTACACTTGCAGTCATTTGTTGTTGTTATTCTATAACTCCGTTACCTGGACTCTTCAATTTTACCCTTATACCCGTGTCCACTGGACATGACACTGGTGTGGGTATGGGATCTGTGGCGGATCCTTCGTGTAAAAACCGGACACTTCACCGCGAAGCAATCTAGTATAAAAAATTTATAGGGCTTCTTCACAACAATTATTTTCCAAAGACTGATGTCCATAGATGAATATTTCTATGTTATCCTTTTGATTTATGCTATAATTTTGACATATATAATTATGTATTTTTTTTTGCTAGATGACACTATTTAAAAAAAATGTAAAAAATATGCATAAATTTACTTGTGTTAAGGTTACATGCAGTATCACCACCCGCTGTCCAATTTCGAATCCTTATCTGCGAATCCTAAGTATTTTAAAATTAAGAATATGACCATTGGATCCGCACTTGTGTCCGCAATTGTGTCCAACACCCCATACCCGAGTAATATTAAAAACACCCGTATGAGATTCTATAATATGCGTGCACATAAAACCAATTAGGTGTTAAGTATAGAAACATGAAGGTCATTCACAAGTAAGGTGAAAATCTGTAATTGCAAAAGTCAAAAATATTTTAACCTATATCTTCTCTTATCCATAACCAATCCATCTAACGTTCATGCATATTTCAGAATCTCATTACCCTTTTCCTCGTATTTTGGTGGTGTGTATATTGTGAAATTCTTTGTTTGCAGTTTTGCTATGTTAAGTGGAACTTGGGTTTTCTATTTCTGCTTTTAGTTATCACTGTTCAGATGATAGAACTTATTTGGCCATTTGTAGAGAGAAGATTGAAAAATTACTGTTACATTCACATTCACATCCGCTAGATGTTGTTTTGTCACATGGTGTCTTTTTGGGTATCTTCTAGGTTGTCGTTGTAGATGACATTATAGCTATGATGTTTCTTTGAGTTATTATATTATCATTATCATAGTCAAAGGACTTTAGTCTTAGGTATTGTCATGATCATTTAGTATATAATATGTTTTGACATTCTGCTAAACATTGGAGCCTTATCCTGCAAATTAGATGGCTTTTGATCTTTGATGCTATCAAACTGTTTTCTTTTCCATGCATGCATCCCTGTGTGCACTGTGTGTGTGTGCCATTCTTACCTTGTGTGCTTTAAACTTTGAAAGAGCCTGGTTAGAAACAGGTGATATGTATTTTTTGTCTAGTCAAAGACATTGACTTTAGCTAAAATAGCTTTCTGTTGATCTTTCTTAGACACAGCTAACTGCTTCTCGAATACATCACTACTAGTTTGCAAAGTGTGACCCTAAAACCATCATGAACAGCGCTATCCATGCCCAGTGCAATTTATACATACTTTTCTGTATCATTTTCCCTTTGCCCGAATTAGACACTAATTTTCTAAATAATATACAGGTCGCAATGACTGGTGATGGGGTAAACGATGCCCCTGCGCTAAAAAAAGCAGACATAGGGATTGCCATGGGATCAGGAACAGCAGTTGCCAAGGTATTTCTTGTGTTCCCCTTTTTTGTCACTTTGGAGTATTGTCCAACTTTTTTCACTCTGCAGTATATACGTTTTTCAACCTCAATTGGTTTCCTAAGCAGTAGCACTACTCTTGATACATAGTTTCTTTCCCTTTGAGTAATTTATTTTATGATAAAAGTTATTTAGCATTTGAAATTATGTTTTCCTATCTTAATTCTTTCGATCTCGTGTATTTCTAGGTCAGGGTGGAGATGGTATAAGATATGTGAAGTGTTTGCCTATATGATGCATAATGTATTCACTTCAGAGTTCAGATACCTGAAACTCATTAGACTATATTCTACGGAACATACTGTATAAATTTCCTAGTCCAACTCTGCTATCTGATGCTATTATTGGTGTTATTTGGACATGAGGATTTCTGTGAAGCTTTAGTAGTGTCTAATGATTGGCTGTATGCGATTGCATTACCCGTTATTTTGAGTTTGGGCATTTTTTATAGTACCGGTACATGGAAAGCAGATTCGTCACATCAATGAAATAGTCATTACGGCCAATAATTAGTTGTTTGACTGATTTGTGGGTATCTGTTTTTTATTTGTTTCTATATTCCTAATGTGTTCTGAGAGGTGTTGATTGTCCCTTTCCCATACCCAAGGGTGAAATTATCTGCTAATTGGCTGTATTCTATCTTTTGATTGTCAGAGTGCTTCTGATATGGTTTTGGCGGATGACAATTTTGCTTCCATTGTTGCGGTAAGCTTCTCTTGTACATTTATCTACAAGTCCTGTATCTAATTAAAGAGAATCTTGTACTATTTCATTTTATGTTACAATTCATCTGAAGATGGCTGTTTATACAAGCAGGCTGTTGCGGAGGGAAGGGCCATATATAATAACACAAAGCAGTTCATCAGATATATGATATCTTCAAACATTGGCGAAGTAGTTTGTATATTTGTGGCAGCTGTACTTGGGATACCTGATACACTTGTGCCTGTGAGTTGTTTGGATGTAGACTATAAGTCATTAAATTCTCGTATTTTCTTTCTCTCTACTTCTGATGCAACTGGAAGCAGTTATTTGTCTTCTAAACCTGTTTTTTTTTTAAATGTTTTGGTGGCATGAAAATGTGTAGGTATTTGCATCTATGTTTGAATAATTTATCTATATGTTACTTGGTGTCGTGTGTACTCTGAAAGTCGTAAGAAAGTCATTTATTTCAAGGATACACAAATATTTCTGCCACTTTCGCTGGAAGAGGGGTGCTTCATTTCATCCCTCAATATCCATACACTGTTTTTCGGATACCATGTCTGCTGCTAATAATCATGTTATTCCCCAGTTGACTGTTATGGTTAATCGACTATTTTTAAAGTCACGGTTTTGGTGATTTATTTACAGGCATTGAGACTAAGATTGTAGTGTCAACATCTGTTTTATAATAAACACAACACTTAAATACTAATAATATACATTTTGAGATCACAAACCCTTATCTGGCCCTTGAGTCAACATCTGTTTTTTTTCTTTATTATATTCCAGGTCCAGCTTCTATGGGTAAATTTAGTTACTGACGGATTGCCTGCAACTGCTATTGGTTTTAATAAGCAAGATTCGGATGTGATGAAGGTCAAACCTCGCAAGGTATAGCTTATAAGTAATTCCCCAAATTTGTACAAAGACATCTCATAGAAATTTGTTGTATATGTCTATATGATATGACTGGGATGGGAATGAGCCTTTATCCATACGTTTCTATGTTATATTCTTATAGGCGTTGTTTGTTTTAATTTAACTTAACTACGCAAGTGCAAGTTCCATGAAAGTAGCAAATTTACTGTGTTTGTTTTTTTACAATTAAAATGGTCCAAACAGAAGTCAACTTAACAATGTAAATGCAACTTACCCTAAAACACTGTAAGTTGCTGACCTACCCTCCCCATGGTAAAACCAACTTACAGAATTCATTATTATGACTTGATTTTCTTTCTATGGAATTCCTACTTGCATCATGGTTAGCCAAACACATTACAGTATAGCTCTCTTCCTTGGAAGTTTAATTCTGTCACAAGTTTCTGGGAAGTTCAAATTCCCCAAGGAAGTGACTTCTTACTATACTATATGACGCTATAAGCATAATAATTCTAGATGATATTTCTTTTTTTTTTTAAAACATGTCTAGAATAGATTGAAAGTGATTTCTGTCATCAAAATAATTGTAGATTTTAGTGGATGTTGGATGTATATATACTTCTGCTGTGAAGAAATCTCAACTTCACTGCTGAAAAGACAGACAGAGATAACAAGAAGTTATAGACAAAAATGTTTTCCACATGGATACACTCACATGTGAAACATGTACTAGTATGGTCATGGAATCAGATACTAATATAAATAAAAAGCCTACTTTGATGTTGTAGAATTCATTGACAGGGGATATAACCTATTCATGTTCCGTGAACTAGACACTCCTTGTTATACTGGTTGTACAACTTATATGTCTGCTATCCAGATCTAAAGGGAGAGTCCTGTATATCAAAGTTTGACTTTCTTGATAGACGTAGCATAAAATTAATTTTTCTAGGATGGAGGTTTGTAGTATTTGAGTTGTTTTTCCACTTGCGGCATGTAAACAGTAAATTCGTCTCTGTACTTGCCTACTTTGGAATGATTAGCAGTTTAGCACCCACATAAATCAAATATGTGTTCTGTTGGTAGAAGTCACCTCTTCAGGTTTTTCTTTATTAACTTTCCTCTTGTCTAATGGCAGGTCAATGAAGCAGTTGTCACTGGGTGGCTCTTTTTTCGCTATCTAGTTATTGGAGGTAGGTACATATTATATTGTGATATTTTTAACACACAAATTGCTGGTGTGGTATCCATTAATTCTGAGCATGGCACATTTGACATGGATGGAGTATTATAGTACTAGTAGCTGGATGTGTATTAAATTTTATTCTGTATTTTGCCATTTTATAGATATAATGTTTACTTTGCGATTACACTTTGTTTTTCTTATTTAGCTTATGTTGGACTTGCTACTGTTGCGGGGTTCATATGGTGGTTTCTTTACTCAGATAGTGGGCCAAAGCTTCCATATAGTGAGTTGGTAAGCGTTACTTTAAAAATAGTTTGTGTACGGATGTTTTGTTTTTTTTTAGGCGCAATAAATTAAGGTCTTATATCAGCGAACTGAAGATATATGTATTCAGTAAAATATTTCTAAGACATTCTTTCGCCACTTTTATTATACAATTTTGTTTTTTGGGGTCCAAATTAAGTTTCGATAGACATCATTGTTAACATTTTGAATTTTATGGATGGCACAGTAAATTGTTAACAAATGAATTTATTATCAATCACCCGTTTCCATAATATTGGAATAGAAATATGGCAGTTCCTTGTAAAACCCTAATCAATTAAATTAAGTACTAACATCACCTGGGACTTGGCAAATAAACAATATGAATAAGTGGGGTTTGGTTTAAAAGATTATATCGTCAAGTGCATCCACGATAATATCTAGACTTTGAACTTTTGCATTCATCTATCAAATTTTTTTATGTAAAGATGATAAATAACCATGCACCATATATAAACTACTTCTACCCTGAAACTTCGATGAACTTGTTAATATCAAGAACCATCACATGTATTTTCAAGTTCTATATCTCTACACAATATGATATTTTGATAAAGTAGCTATAAGTTTCAGTCAATATGTCTAGATATCTGGTTTTTTGATAATTGAACACACTCAGTCACTCAGGCACCCAGCTGCTTTTTTTTTTTGACAAGAGTCGAACCCTCGACCTGTAGAGGGAGTGAGGGAGATACTGATAGAACAAAGGCCTTTGATTTGTCTTTAGATTTATTATTTATAAGGGATTACAATCACTTGCAATTTATTCATGGCCTATTTGGGAACTTGGATTTCATTTGAAATCCCAAATATTCAAATACTAGTATGAATTTGAGAATTTGAAATGACAACTCAATTCATGTCATTTGAAATTTATCATTTAAATGAATTACATATTCCCAAACACAATCTTAGGTCATTTTATTTGGGACGGACTACGGAGTAAGTATGATATCTTATGTGTGTGTGCAATTCTGTATAAATTTGGTTTATATTCTTGGCTTAAACTTTTGATTTAGAATACGTGTTTCTCGTCAATTTTTATTAATTAGAACTTTGGAAATTTTGTGAATAATTTACTAGCTTCATAAATTGTTAACGAACTCTCTAGCTAGCCATGTACAAACTAATATTGGTGATATGCCTTTTTACTGTTTTCGGGATACTGATTGGCTGCATTTTTTTCCAGATAAAATTTGACAGTTGTTCAACTAGGGAAACTTTGTATCCTTGCAGTATATTCGATGATCGGCACCCGTCAACTGTGTCGATGACGGTGTTAGTTGTTGTTGAGATGTTTAATGCATTAAACAATCTAAGTGAAAATCAATCTCTTTGGTGAGTATCATTAATCTTCTTAAGCTTTGTCACTAGTTTCGGCAATTCTGTCTTATTTGACATTTGAAAGATTTTATACTGTCATGAAAAATGATATGGGTTTGCATTAGATTTTCAGCATACTTACAGTTGAAACATTTACACTCTCCGTCGCTCAAAAATGGCTGATGTAACTATTGCACAAATTAATAAAATTATGATTTTGTTTGACCAAGTAAACTTATTTTAGTTGGCTATGTAGATGTAGGTACGACTTTCAAGATTAAAATATAATTGCATCGATAAAAATTTTTTTGGGATACATAATTTAGGTTGTGGTAACCCCCGCTAACCCGAGTGAACATTCAAATATCTGTCCTACATTCATTCGTTCAAAAGGATATCAAATGAAAACATAAGAAAGAAATCTAAGCTTTCAGAAAACTAAAGTAAATCCAGCCAATTATTGCGGGACTGAGGGAGAATAGTTCATCTCCGAAAATGTAAATGCTAACGAATACTCAATAGTTAATAGTGTAACAATATGAAATTCCTTAGCCATTATTGTCTGAAGTGTGTTTCGTATTGCATCAATAAAGTGCATTGAAAATATTACTCACATGATAACTTAATACAATGAAACTTACAATTATGCTTTTGTATGCCTGTTTTCCGTGATGACTGATAACATTATGCGTTTAATCAGTAAGGGGGAGAAATGAAAATTGGAGAAAAGCAATATGGAATTGCGAGTTAAAGTTTGACAGTATATTGTTTTGTACTGTTTTTGCAGTGTTATCCCTCCGTGGACTAATTTGTGGCTTGTTGCTTCAATCGTTCTCACTATGCTCCTGCACATGCTAATTTTATATGTGGAACCACTATCTATTCTTTTCTCGGTAAGTACACTATTGATATATTACAAATAATGGAAAAATAAACTAATATTCTTTTGGGGTAACTGATATGCCACTCTTAATTCTTAAGTTCATATGCTTAAAAGTACAAATATATATTTCAGGTAACACCGTTAACTTGGGCTGAGTGGACTGTTGTCTTGTATCTTTCTTTTCCTGTAAGTTGTCTTTATTTATAAGTTTCTTTCGGATCTTTATGTTTTCTGTTTAATATAGCACTCGTTTCTTGAAATACTTTAAAATATTACCCAGCTGAGAATTCTTTTCATCACTTTCCGCCTCTCACGTCTACGTTTGAACTTCTTTCACTAATTATAGGAATTAATTTAAAATGAAATGGTGTTTTGGTGTGAGCTGATCATAAGCATACGTTGATAGCTTGTCTTTCTGCCATCCAATTGGTGACAAATAAAATGCAGGGGGATTCACCCTCAAGTATCATTTTCATACCATACAGATAAGATCATAATATCAAGGGGTGGTTCATTAGTTATGTGGGTCTGACATTATTTTTGATATGGGCAGTTCATTTTAAGTGGATTTTGCCGTCAAAGCTAAGTGAAAGGTTTCAGATCAGAAAATATAGAAGACTTAGTGAGTGCATATAGCCTTTTAATATGAATACACCGTTTATCTCATATCATGCATGGATCTTAAAAAGTACTTATTCTGGAGAGTATTTGGGCTCTTTTTAGCTAGGACAAGGCCTTCACTAGACAATTTCAATAGTTTTTTTTTTCTGATTTGAAGTTGGTGTTAGTAATTCCTTTCTTTATAATAGTAAGTGTTTATATTTTGAATGGTCCACTTCTATATAATCTTATACAGGTAATTATTATTGATGAGATATTGAAGTTCTTCTCAAGAAATAGCAGTAAGTTTTTTATTTTTATCTGGAGGTCTGAAAGAGACTATAATTGGATGAGCTTATGAGGATTGATTGTATATGCTCTGCTTCTTGTGTATATGGTTTACAGGATGGAAGTTCAACATTAGATTCAGACGTGGTGATTTACTCCCAAAAGAGGTTCGCGATAAATGAATCGGGAACCACATGAACAACATTTTTGGATGGATTGTATGGAGAAAACTACACATCATACCTTGGCACTTCTGGATATTAGATTAGGCGACTTCCGATAGTATGACTTCTCTTCAGCTCCATATGCAGTCAGAGAGGTATAGCAATTACTTCACTGTGAAGAATTACTAAAAGATGAAGGCCCTACTTGCCTCAGGGATTTTACAGAAGTTTGTCCATCACACAGTTGAATTTTAACCATTAAAGCTAGCAGCATTAGGTGCTACCTTTTTTTTTCTTTTCATATATAGAAATTGACTCTGGTGATGTATTTATGTGGATGTTTCAATGTTGTCTACTGTGTAACAAAAGAAAAAGTCTCCAGATAAGTTAAAGAAACAAACTGTTTGTACCGTGCACACTAGCCTTGATATCTTCGGAAATAATTGCAGATTTTGTTTTGTTAGTTGATACCCTGTCGAGTGTCGACACAAGAGTTGAGAAGGTGCATTGTATTTATAGAAAGAGGAAAATAAAATATAGAATCGCAGGAATTTGATGTTATGGTTTTGTATACCCTGTCGTCCGTTTTTAGTTTTTTACTCCCTCCGTCCCTTGAGAATAATTTATATATAATTTAATCTCGTTTTCTATTATCTTCTCTATTTTCGTGGTGCATTTACAATTCCATGCAACGTAATAGAATAATTACATATATGACAAACTAAAATTGCATGTTTCTACGCGTTACTCCTGCATCTGTCATTGAAATCGTCGTTCACCATACTGTATAACATGAATGCAATAAGCATGCCTCCAGCTTTCTCCCGATACCGCAAATGAATTTAGATGGAAAAACACTATTGTCACTAATGGTGTCTTAATCAAACACCTAACAACTTTTTCAACTGCATATACGATCAAGCTAGTTGCATGCCTCCATTCTTAGTACACACTGTTTAGATTTAAACCAAGCGAAATATGTTATTCATATTTCATACTAGGAGTCGTTGTTAACTAGCTTTAATTAACGATTATAAAAAAATTTACCAGAACAGTTTTGTTTTTTGTTATATTGGGTGTTCCGACTAATTTTACGCACCTCAACCAAAATAAGTGTAGTCACTGTATAGAATTTTAAGGAGTTGATGTCTACACAATTATTTTAAAATTAATATAAGAACACAAATTGGATGAAGGACTTTTTAAAAAAAATGTTATTATCGAAAAAATGAAGGTTTGGTTAATAATAAGTGGTCAACTTTAGGACATTTATACGAATTTATTTTATCTAAAATATAGTCCCATTAATTATTATACTGCAAAAAAAATAATTTATCGTAGAGCAAATTTCCATCATAATAATATTGTGCATAGTTTTCGGTTGTGTTTTAATTGGTGGAAAGCTACCACACACACATGATTCACATTATCCATCATCTTCTGTCTTCCCATTCTTCCTTATCCAATTCCGGTCCCTCTCCAACCACAGCAAAACCCCAATCGTAATGTATTCTCCCCTAATTCAAACTACTTATTTTCTCCAAGCATTACTAATTACCATGCGTTAAATAATCATAACAATTCATTAATTCGTTGCCTTTTTTTAGAAACGATAAGAAAATTGATTGCAAAAAAGGGAATAAAATAAGCAAAACAGTTGGGTACTTGGGTATCCGGAATACCAATTTATCATTATCAAAATTTTAATGTAAGCTAAATCTTTTAAATATTTTTGGCATTCATTTTCGAAAAGAATTAAAAAGAAAAGGCCTAAACTAAATGATACGTTAACTTGCAAGAGTTTAAAAGAAAAAAAAAGGATTAACAGCACCGTTACATGTGCATACAAATCTATGTCTCTCTCTATATAAAACCATGTTAGTTCTACTACTTTAAAAACACACACACACACACACACACAGCCTAAACCTGACAATCAAACGGTTGGGTTTTGGCTCTCATTTTACACATTCATATTCATCTTTACAAAAAAAAAGCGAGGGAAAATTCTGTTACTTGGGCCGTTAAAAGTCAACCGGAATCGTTCTTTCAACCCAGTCAACGTTCAGATCTGCTGTGCTCTCTTTCTCTTGGTATATTTTCATCTTTTTTCTAACTCAATTAATTTTTATTGTTAATTTATTTTTTTATATTAGATCTGTGGTTTGGTTCATTATTGATAATTTCATATTATATAGAAAATTCGTAGTGTGATTTGGATCTGGACCTGATCACACGGTGTTTAATGATATGATTTGTTGCTAATATTTACTCATTTGTGTTTTTAATTTGCTGAATTATATAGATAATTGGTTATTGTTTTTAATTTTGTTATTAAGTACTCGAATGTTCTATAATTGAGCTGGTTACCTTTAATTGCTCTCTTCTATCTTTGTACTGCTTTGTGTTTCTCCGATTCGAGATCAATGCTTGCAAGTGAATTTCTGGTTGTATTTTTGTTAATTATTTTCGTAAACAATGTGGAATTTGGTTTATCTGATTCATAACTCTAGCCTCTAGGTGATTCGGCATATGTAATTAAAACGGGATGAACCATACCTACAAATGTAGTGTAGGTGTTACACTAGTTTCTTATAAATGTAAATATATTGATTTTCTAGCTGAAAACGGAATGAATTTCTGGTTAACAAATTGCTTTTCTACGAGATATTTCTATTTTTTTTTGATTCACTGTACTTTACAACAATCATTGCTTCTTAATGTTTTGGCTACATTGAGGTGATTTGGATCCGGTCGTCTACTGAGCAATCTATACTAACAGACCGGATGTGTAAAATTTAAATTATTTATCGTAGATAGACAATGCGCAAACTTCGGTGTTTATAGTAAATAGTAACTCTATTAGTGTTGTGCAACAAAATGCGGAACAATATTATTACAGTGGATCTTTTTTAACTTACACTGTTGGGATGTAGCAAACTAAATTTTCAGTTACTAGAAATTCGTATCCAAATCGACCTTCAAATAAAATTAATAAGCAGAATACTTTACAATGTGGCAGTCAAACACAAGCTGATTTTTTGGAGTTTATGGTCGGTAGTTGTATTCTCTTCAACCTAAATCACTTATATGGAGATCCTTTAATAATATATATTTATACATCTTTGCCGCGTGTCATCCAAATTTGGCCCTTTTTGGTGAACTCGCTTTAAGTTTTGGAACTACAGTTTCCTCCTAATCGTGGCACCTGTTAGCTACGTGTCAATTTCGGTTACACTTGTCGCATCATTGTTGATTTACAATTAGATAAGGATGACAGCTGACAGTTCCGTGAATGTACATCCTTCTTCTGTTCATTTAATATAAATGTAAAGGTGCAGTTATCTTTCTGCATACAGCGTTTTATATTGCATTCCATTTAATTTTAAACTTCTTCATTACAGAAAAAGTAGGGGAATTCCAGGATGAAGGCTCTTATTCTTGTTGGAGGATTTGGAACTCGGTTGAGGCCATTGACTCTCAGCTTCCCCAAGCCTCTTGTTGACTTTGCCAACAAACCCATGATTCTGCATCAGGTATGTCCTGCTATATGCTCGACTCTTACTATTATACTCTTTGGTGGTCAGTTGCATTTTCGCAGGTTCTGAAGTTATTTGGGCTAAATGCTGTTGTTATTTTGAAACCCCCTCTGGTTTCTCTTCAAAATTTTGAATTTACATAAATACTTTGTGTAAAGGTGGCTTTTGACTGTGTGAATAGAAATTATTGCTATTTATTGTTCCCAACTATTATGAATATTCTATTTCTGTGGCTGTATATTCGTATCCATGAAGCAATGATCTATTTTACTCTTGCTTTAAAATACATCAGATTGAGGCACTGAAGGCTATTGGAGTGAATGAAGTAGTTCTGGCTATTAATTACCAACCAGAGGTAGATATCTGAGGTTCTAAGACATAATTCAGGTCTCGTTTGGTTATTAAAGAATCAATGATCAATTGGACAATTTTTGTGACAGGTGATGCTGAACTTCTTAAAGGATTTTGAGACTAAGCTTGGTATTAAGATCACATGCTCACAAGAGACTGAACCACTGGGCACTGCAGGTCCACTGGCTCTAGCCAGAGATAAACTAATTGATGAGAGTGGTGAGCCATTTTTTGTGCTAAACAGTGATGTGATAAGTGAGTACCCTCTCAAGCAGATGATTGAGTTCCACAAATCCCATGGGGGCGAGGCCTCTATAATGGTCACAAAGGTAGTCTGGATGTATAATATTATTAATTGCTGTGATTATAAATATTTCTTTTACTAATTTGAACTTAAATTAATTTCGGGTGATAATTGTTGATTTTTTATAGGTGGACGAGCCTTCAAAATATGGTGTTGTTGTGATGGAAGAATCAACAGGACTAGTTGAACGTTTTGTTGAGAAACCCAAATTATTTGTGGGCAACAAGATCAATGCTGGGATTTACCTGTTGAACCCATCTACACTTGATCGAATTGAATTAAGACCAACCTCAATTGAAAAAGAGGTCTTCCCCAAAATTGCAGCAGAAAAGAAGCTGTTTGCGATGGTCCTACCAGGGTTTTGGATGGACATTGGGCAGCCAAAGGATTATATTACTGGCCTGAGACTCTACCTGGACTCTCTGAGGAAAAACTCTCCTTCTAAACTGACCACAGGTTCACATATTGTTGGAAATGTTCTAGTGGATGAGAGTGCAAAAATCGGAGAGGGTTGTTTGATTGGACCTGACGTTGCTATTGGGCCTGGCTGTGTGATTGAGTCAGGAGTTAGACTCTCTCGCTGTACTGTGATGCGTGGTGTTCGTGTCAAAAAACATGCCTGCATTTCCAGCAGTATCATTGGTTGGCACTCGACTGTTGGACAATGGGCTCGTGTTGAAAACATGACCATTTTAGGGGAGGATGTTCATGTCTGTGATGAAATATACAGTAATGGAGGTGTAGTTCTGCCTCACAAGGAAATCAAGTCAAGCATTTTGAAGCCAGAAATTGTGATGTGAAGGTACCCTGCAAGAATTGTGTTGGCAATTTAGTAAGTTATGGGATATGGGATCTGTTTTCTTAATTTCCTTTCTTTTTAAGTGTAAAAGTCTTGTCTTTACCATGTTTTGGGAGTTGTTATGCGGGGTTTGTTTCTCTTACAAAGGTAAGGTCATAAAGATGTTTCGCTTCTGTAAACTTGTGTAGTGTTTGGTGTACAAAGAAATAAACTCTGTTGAGTTTCTCTCTTCATTCCTTTTTTTCTTTGTTGCTAAATGAATGTCATTCCATTTTATTGCTTTTGAGTAAAAACTTAAGCAAGGTTTGAATACAATCTAAACCTATCCTCTGGACTTAACACGGGACCTAACAGTGTGAAGCTGTTTCACATGAACTCTGTTTTGTGTTGCCAAGGGATCCTGAGAAAATACACTGACTGCCCTAGAGGCAAATTTATCATTCTCTTAATGTCGAAGCAGAATGATCACTTTGATCCTTATCCTTATTTATAATCGCATATACCAAAAAAAGTTAATTATGATCATATTCGCTTTTGAAAATATGATTGTGACTCTCTGATTAATTCGGAAGATATATAAATATTGAGGTACAGACCACAAAGACACAACAGTTACTGCTGACTTGCTTAAGGAATTTTCATGGCTTTAGAATAACGAGACATCTAATTGAGTCTTAATCCTTAAATAACTTGGATAGAGTGATTTGATCACATCACTCCATCAGTTCTTAGCATACATCATCAGTTCGAAGACATTTGACGGAGCTGTTGATCCTCAATTGGAGCCTCTTGTGGACAGATTAAAGGTTTAGGAGGCAGCACCAAAAGCTCAGAGTCTCCTTCAAGCATTTCAATAACTTTTCTCATTGAAGGATGCTCACTTGGTTTCATTTGTACACCACATTGCTACAATGATCATTTTCTTAACCAACTCCTTTTCATTTTCAGTAGCATCTTCCAAATCTATCTCCTTCCCTTTGCTTATTTGATCATAAATCCATGAAGGGAAGTAAATTTGACTAATCTGGTCTACCAGTGGCTTCAAATTTCTCCTTTTCCCCGCCATTTCCATCAACAACATTCCAAAACTATACACATCTGCCTTATTTGAAATGCTTCCAATATTTTTGTAGAACAGTTCTGGAGCCATATAACCTAATGTTCCCCTTGCAGCAGTCATAGTTACAATACTATCATCAATAGCACGTAATTTTGCAAGACCAAAATCAGATATTTTGGGATTGAAATTTTCATCGAGGAGAATATTATGAGGCTTGATATCAAAATGCAAGATTTGAATGTCACAAACTCGATGTAAATACTCAATACCACAGGCCACTTTACATGAAACCTCATAAATCTTTTCAACACTTATAGTGGCTGTTTCTTCTCCTTTTTCAGGTTCGAGGAAAATGTATTTGTCAAGAGATCCATTAGGCATGAACTCATAAATTAGAGCACGTTTTACACCCTCAGAGCAGAATCTGACAAGTTTTACAATGTTAACATGATGGATCCTGCCGATGATTCCAACTTCGTTGATAAAATCGTGGCCACTGGCGTTGGACTTGCCTAATATTTTAACAGCTACAACAAGGCCACTTCTAAGTTTGCCTTTATATACGGTACCAAAGCCACCTTCACCCAATATATCATTGAATCCACCTGTGATTTTCTTAATATGTGAATAAGTGTACCTAATAGGCATAAGATTGTTTTGGCCTTGCAGGAAGTCTTCAATGGTGTCATACGCAGACAAGTGTCTTCTCTTTAATTTATTTACCAGGAATACAGATAGAAATGCCATTCCACACAAAAATCTTGCACCAAGAACACTCCCTACAAAAATGAAATAATAGAATTAATGTTCTTCAGCCTGAATTTTTAGAATACTATCAAAACCTATTGCAAAGTATATAACATCATACACGTGATCTCACAAATAGTCGAAAGATGTGCTGTGCGGTAGAACAATTAAAAAGTGCAAACAAAGGAAATCGGTTAAAAACTACAAATATATATGGAGATGTGTAGGAAGATAGAGTATGATTGTATGAACGAGGTAAATAATAAAAAACACTTACTAATGAACCACACTAAAAGGAGCTCCAATCTGCCTAGAAAGACTAATCATCCAAAACTGTGTTAGGCTGCTAGGTAGAAAATTAGAAATATGTACTTGTCTACTTCTTACCACAGTAAACTGAAAGGTTAGCGTCGCCACTGCTAGGATCATGACAAAATATGTATGAACCAGGCTTCGTCAAATACCCATTTTCCTGTTGGACTCCAAACAATATGAGGTAAGATAATAAGGAAAAGAATAATTTAGGCAGTAAAAATAACGGAATGGAAGCTCGATTCCATAAATAATCTTTTGACTGTCTTGAGTGTCCAAAAAAGATGTTTGGTTTATATTAGGCCACGCTGATGACACCCAAGTTGTCCTCCGAACCTTACAATTGTTTTCCACTTCAGATGTCTTCATATGTCCAATAACAAGGTACGAGGAGACTGATGAGCAAGGAGGTGCTGGTATATATCTAGCCGAAGAATTTACTGGAGCTGGGCAGTCTATATATGTTATTGGCTTATTAAATTCTCGAATGGGGGAAAAGCTATCCCCGCGGTCCCATGTTGGTGCAAAAGGAAGAAGAGAAATATTATAGGAACATAAATAGTTATCTTCCACCAGGCCAGAATCAACCATTCGAACAGATGAGTTTTCGTAGTTGATAGCTCCCACATAAAACACATGGTTCTTCTCTTGTGGTGGAATATATAAATATGGTATGTTTGACAGAGGAAAACGTAATAAAGTACGATTATTGTGGCAGGAGAGTTCATAGGTGAAACTGTGACACTTGTGCTGAAAACCTTTGAGATAAAAAGGGCAGCTTATGTTATGGATATTACCACAAGAAGATGATACCAAGGTTTTGCTGTAAATACATCGACTCCCAACTTTTTTATATCAATAAAATATTCACTCCTTTCTAAACATTCATTACTTTTTTGTCCTAGTGGAGTACATATTTTAATAAAAAATAAAATAAAGAGGAAATATAAGGAGCATTACTGAAGTTCTAAATATTTTTTTTGACAGAACTGGAGTTATAGAGTTGACACTCTTAAAAATGTGTTAAATGCGATGTTCTAAATGACGGTCGTCTTACCGATTAATGGTAAGACGGCCGGGTCCCGTCTCGATTAATTGAAATCGGGTCAAAAAATATTTTTTTTAAAATCGGTCAAAAATCTGTCGAGACGAAAAAAATCGGCCGAGACGGTCAAAAATCGGTGAAAATTATTTTATTTAGAAAAAGCTAATTTTTTTTAAAAATTAATAAATAATATATTTTTATTATAAATTTACAATAAATATGGGTTGTATGACCCTAAATACTTCATAAATTTTAAATAATCTCTCAAATTGCTAATAATTATATGATATATTATATAATAACTATTAAGATTAATTATTAAATAATGATTATTAAGTATAAACTACTTAAAATGTTAATGATATATGATATTTTTTTCATTATAATTTTATAATAATTTGAAAATGTTTAAATATAATTATATATTATTATTTATTTAATTAAATTATTTCTGATTAATGCTCTGATTAATCACTGGACGGTACCTTCACTGTCTTCTAACTCCGATTCCCGTCTTTTAGAACACCGGTTAAATGACGGAATTTAATATTTTATATTATATTTAACAGCCAACTAGCAGACTTTTGGAGATACTCTGAGATATGATTCTTTCTGTTAGTGATTGGTAACCACGAATGAGTATTCAATTTTTTTATATAATATTTAAAAAATAATGTTAAAAAACAGCTTTATTTAACAATAGTTTTTAAACTAAATTTTATCAAATATTTTTTAACCGTTTTTCAATAAAAAAATTGGTATTAATGTATGCAACAATAATACCAAACAATACCATATTTATAAGTTATAACTATATTAATTAAACTTGTTTCAACTTTTTTTTACGGGTAAAATAATTCATTAATTAAAAGATATAAGACATATACAAAAATAATCGAAATTCAACGAATACATCATATATATAGATCAAATTAATGTTTCCAGACTATCATCGTCATGTTGATCATACATTTAACATCCCTCTCTGTATCACTCGAACATGCAGCCTTTTTAGGGAGACAATTTAATGATTTGTTGTGCCATGAGAAATATGTATACATAATTTGTTCAAATATATCGGAAAACTCGATAATATCTTTGATCTCATATGAACCTTTATCAATGAACTATTACTTTTATAAAATTTATTAAGAACTATTATCTCAAATATTAAACACACTAAAATTGAGAACAAAACTCAAAAATGGATAGAGAAAAACACTAAGGGGGTGTTTGGCTTAATTTATAAGTAATAAGTTACTTTTTTTAAAAAAATATTTTCATATTTTTTTTTGAAAATTAATATTTATTTTAGAAATTTAAGACCAAATCTTATTTTCAAATTTGAAAATAAGTTACTTATTTTCAGAAAAAGTACATATATACCAATTTTTTCAACTTATAAACTGCTTATAAATTGAGGCAAACGGGGCATAAATCTTCATGAGTGAGAACAAAACTCAACAAATGGGTGCTAAGAATAAGAATGATAAAATTGAGATGTGTAAGTTACACTTTTACTACGAAGGAATGTTAGTTTGCATAGTGACATTTACAGCGACTTGGACCCAGCGTATATAATCTAATAATCGCCCATATTCGTCCTTGCCTTTTAAATTGAGCTAAATCAACTTAAAATTTAATTATTTAAATTCACATTTAATTGTTTAAATAATTTTAGTCATATACATTTACTAAAGTAAATAAATATTTTGAACAATAAAAAATGTATATAATTTAATTTCTTGTAAAAAACAGTTTAACTAATATTTTAAAGGGAAATTATCAAAAACACTACTTTTTAAGGTTTTTTTTTGCAATTTTACGATTTTCTAATATATTTTTTTGTAAAAATATGGTTTGCAATCAAAAGCAACCGGATACAACTTATTTTCTATTTTTCAAAAAAAATAATTGAAATTACTTTTGGTTGCATTTAAGATTGCTTGAAGTTACTTTTGGTTGCATTTTAATTTTAATCGTGCAACTTGTTAAACAACGTATTATGCAACCAATAAATAATTATTTTGACTAAATTTTAAAATTACATTTGTGGTTGATTTTGGTTGATTCCAATTGCAAATATGGTTGCAAAGTTGCAAAACCGTATTTTTGCATTTTTTTAAAAAATGTATTTTTGTAAATTTTTTTCTAAAAAATCGTATTTTTGCAAAATATTTTTTTAAAAAATCAGTATTTTTGTAAAAAAAGTTTACCCTTAGGTATTTTTCAAAAACCCCTCTTTTAAATTAAACATAAATTTATTCAGACACCAATCTAATAAACATGATATTCGAAATGAAATTTTAATGGCATACCACCCCAATCCTCTCACTAATCCGCATAAGCTGATAAACCTGTACTACTGAGAAACATATAAACTTTACTAAAAAGAAAAATATAGTCGCACAAGCCTTGTATAGGCGTGGGAATCATGAGCTTCAGTATGTTATTAGTTGATCATCATTTATTAAATGTACTTATTATTAGTAGTATCATCGTAAGGCTGGAAGGTGCAGTACAAAATGATGAGTGTAGTAAGGAGTCAAGGTGTGGATCAATTGTAGTCAGGTTCCCTTTTCACCTGAAAGAAAAATATGAGCAGCATAAGAAGGATCACAGTGTCTTCCCACCTGGCTTTCAACTTTCTTGCAATGGCTTGTATCCTGTGGTATCCACCTTTCCTTGTCTGTGAAGGCTGATGTCAAACTTATTGGCTACAAATCGCGGCAGCTTTTTTTCGAATCTTCATCCCTAGATATCAGGCAACACTACTCTCACAGCCACCACAATTATAATTATAACTACAACTTGTCTAATTCTCCTTTCAAACCACTTACATCCCCCCATTAAAATATATTGGATTTTACCATCACAATTATCTAGAGAATATTGCAATCCTTAAAGACTATACATTTTACAATTGTTCATCAATAAGTGAAATAGCTAGCTAGATATGCTCAAAACAGTAAACTTATAATACCGTCACTTTTATGAGAGGCCATGGTTATCAAGTTTATGCCTTCTATTCTGATCAAGAAACAGTCGACACACACTTAACATCTTGCACCAAGATGTACAACGTTTCTGATGTGCCCTATAACCTCGGATGGTTGAGCTGGTCTGCCCCCGATTGTGGTCACTGTGAAGCTAAAGGACAATATTGCAGGTTCAAATCAAATAGCACTATTTATACCCAGTGCAACCCCAAAGGCATGCATCTCAATTTTACCGAAATCGTAGTATTTTATAGAAATATATGTTGGACTTCCAGTAGATATCTCTTTACTCTGCAATTAATTTTGCGGAAATAATTGTTGGTCCTTCCTTCTTATTTACAGGTCCTTCCTCACAGAAACTTCTTATAAAATTTTCAGTCCTAGACTCTCTATTCATTGTTCACAGTTAAACTCATTATGTGAAATTGTTTCATTACTCGTGGCTTCTAGAAGTCAATTGAGATCATTCCGAAACTAGAGATGGTCTCAAAATTTATACTGACATCACTAGTACAAGCTGCAAAATTTGTTTTAAATTTGTAATGTGTAGATTGTTTAAAAATTAAGTTACAAAAAATGTTCAATTGTCTTGTTTACTGGCTATCCTCCTCTTACTGCCTACTGTGATTATATATAAAATAACTTTGAGGATTCGAGCTCGGGTTAGCCGATGATATTTGACTTGAGAAAAAAAATTACGGAGTAGTACTTAATTTTTCTATACATCAGGCCTGTGATGTAGGATTCAAAAGCCAAAATGTGACCCTCACTGTGGGATGTATTATATATTTTTTGTTTCAGACTCTAGCTGTTTCTATTAATCTCTCATCTCTAGGTGAAGTCGGCGGTATCTTTTTTTTTTTTTGCTTACTTTAGCAGCATTATATTATGCTGTCAAGTCTTACAAACAAAAGAAAAGATACCACTTGAAGATTGAAACGTTTTTGAAGGACTACAAAGCTCTCAAGCCCTCAAGGTACTCTTATGCCGATATTAAAAAGATCAGTGATCAATTCAAAGTCAAAATAGGGGAAGGAGGTTATGGATCGGTGTACAGGGGACAACTTTCAGATGATGTTGTTGTTGCAGTTAAGATTCTAAATGACAAGCTTGATGCCAAAGGAAAAGGAGAAGATTTTATTAATGAAGTTAGTACAATTGGCTTGATCCACCATGTTAATGTGGTTTGTCTGGTTGGATACTGTGCTGATGGCTGTAGAAGAGCTCTTGTTTACGAGTATCTACCCAACAATTCACTCGATAAGTTTGTCTTCACGAGAGAAAATAAGAATAGTAAATTTCTTGGATGGGAAAAGATGCAAGATATTGCTCTAGGCATAGCCAAAGGTATCGAGTATCTTCATCAAGGTTGTGCTCAGCGAATTCTCCACTTTGATATTAAACCTCACAACATTTTGTTGGACCAAAATTTCAATCGGAAAATCTCTGACTTTGGTTTAGCAAAGTTGTGTGCCAAAGGAGAAAGTATGGTATCCATGACTATGGCTAGGGGGACAATAGGCTAGATTGCACCGGAAGTATTTTCCAGGAATTTTGGGAAAGTGTCTTCTAAGTCGGATGTTTACAGCTTTGGTATGTTGTTTCTTGAAATTGTTGGAGCAAAAAATTATGCTTCAAAAGGAGCAGAAAACAACAGTGAAGTATATTTCCCAGAATGGATTTTCCATCAGCTTGAAAAAGGTGGGGAAATGAGAAGCCAAATTGAGGAAGAAGCAGGTAACAGCAAGATAGCAAAAAAGCTAACTATTGTGGGACTTTGGTGCATAAACTGGCATCCAGCAGACCGACCTTCAATGAAACATGTGATTCAAATGCTCCAAGAAGAGGACTGCCCGGCCGTACCTCCTAATCCGTTCAACTCTGCAAAAATCGCATCAACATTTAGCAACAAGCTTGAAGTTATTTCTGAATCGAAATGACACCTACTAGAAGTAATGAGGTGCCTCTAGTAATGTCGTGCAAATAGAACTCTAAGCAATGGCATGTTGTTCATGATAGTTTTCTACTAAAGCACTTTCTATTGAATAAAAATATTTCATGCACCTTGGATGATATGATTTAAATTGAGAATAGTAAGCACTTCCATGCGGACCATGCACCTTAATTTTTCTATCCGATAAACAGTAAAATTAAATATGTATTTTTAGCAAGCTTTAAAATAAAAATCAAATGTACAAGTGATGTGGGGAACAGGGGAAGTGTGAGAGCCGTCTAGTTTGCCTTGTAAAATTTAGTTTATGAACACATTGCCCATTCAAGTTTGTCCAAATGGACACATAAATGATAAAACCTTAAAGAAAATGTCTGTCCCCTACCAACTTAATTTTGTCATTTGTACATACTAACCCTTAAATAAAGTTTATTTCAGCTTTACCCTCGAGAGATTCATAAACTTCGGTTGAATTTTGGCCCACGATCACTTTCTCAACTGTTTTGAATACACCGGAGAATGATTGTGGATATAAATTCAAGAAACACAAAAAAGGAGAAACCCATTTGAAAAATGATTAAAGAGCCCTGTGACAATGGCAGCAAGGCCAGTTTTATCTATTCCTTCAGTAACTTGCTCACATGCTCTTGTGTTCTTGCTTTTTAAAATATTAATTTAACACAAATATAAATTAAGCTTGCTTTTGTTAATTACTTGGCTTGAGGAAATGATATTACCAAAAGCTTGATTGATCAGTGAATTGGATCAAGATCATACGTATGTATATATATAGTAAGACTGTAGGAGTGTAAATATAATGGACAAGACCTTGTTTTGTGGGCCATAGGCATGGACGAAGCGGTGGACTGTTGTCATCATTTCAGACACCCGTCGGAGCTTGGAGGTGAGTTTGACAAATATTTATTTTTTAAAAATAAGTAAATTATTTTAAATTTATAATAAATCAAAAAAAAGTAAAGACATAATACAAAATTTAATTCACGTCAAAAATAAAAAGATTACATTCCAATATAATATTTGACATATCATGCAATACCATGAAGTTCTGAGACAATTCACACAAATAAACACACACAATGCCATAAGTATGTCTCACAGCAGTACGATAAATTTATACCCACGCATTCTAGAATGACAATCAATAGAAATTTAAAGATAACGGCTCCATGAAGTTGGCTCCTAATACTTGGTCTCTGTCAAGCTCAAACTGTAGTCCCACAGTTTCTTGGCCACCACAGGATCTCTGGCCAATTTGCTTGGTTTCAATCTGTTGTTGTCCCTGAAATATTCTCCGCTAACTCCTTTAACTTTCGGACTCAGTGCCAAATAGCACGAAGTTGATGCTCCCTAAAACCAACAATGATATGTCGTCAATCACTTTGTAGAATTATACAGGACTTTAATTTGAACAAATAAACAGAGAGGGAACAAACCTGTTGAATATTTTTAAGTATGTATACCATAACCTTAGTCATTATCCCTGCAATTGATATTGGAGCAAAATCATTAACATCGAAAATGTATAATGCACAGAGGCTCATATAGAGCCACGGTGAAGGCTTAAATACTTACAGTTTACTGCTCCACCGTTGGATGAAAAGAGATTGGTGGCTATAAGTCCTGGATGAAGTGAGTTTGCAGTGATATTAACTCCCTCTTCCTGTTACAACAGAAGAAAACTACTTCATGCTCAAGTCATTTACAAATCAACTTGGATATGTCTTATATAGAGGACTTGTCACTTCTAAAAGTTCCACAACCTAAAATGAGGATTAATACCTTCAAGCGCCTGGTAAGCTCATTGGTGTGCAGAATGTTGCAAAGCTTTGTCATTCCATAAGCAGATTTGCTAAAAGTAGAGCTGCTATAGCTGAAATAACGATAAGAAACCAATGAAATAGTTAAATTTATGTTAAATATTATACAACACATATACAAAGACCAATGAACATTAAATTTAGATGAAATATACAAATGGATCACACCTTTTCTCATCGTTGATCTTTTCAAAAACGATTCCTTCTTTACCAACACCCCGTCTGTGCAAGTCCGATGATAGATTAATAATTCTTCCTTCTATCTGGCTTTCGCGTGCTGTCTTTTTCATTGTATCCAACAAAAGGTTTGTCAAAAGAAATTGGCCTGAGGAAATTAAATAATGATGGGTGACATCAGTTAAGAGGTCATGATTTTCTATTAGAAGTCACAATATCTGTATGATGTATGCAATCATAATTAGTACTGAACATACCCAAATGGTTGACTGCAAATACTTGTTCAATGTTGTCTTTTGAAAGTGTGAATTTGGGAGGAGGCAAAATCCCTGCATTATTACTGCAAAATTCCAACAAACAAAATATGTTCAGTAATGGTCTGTCAATGTCAATGGCAATGTTCCGAAATTATTTGATTATAGATATAACAGTTGTATGATTCAATTTCTTAACAATACAAGTCCCTTCTTACATGAGAATGTTGAGAGGAAGACCACGGGAAATATATGCTGAAGCAAATTTCCTGACCGAATCCAGTGAATTGAGATCAATCTCCATGACATCAATTCTAGCATTGGGCATCTTTTGTAGGAATTCTTCTTTGATTTTTCCACCAGCAGAAACATTTCTCACTCCCATAACTACATGAACACCGCGCAAAGCTAGGACACGTGCAGTCTCTTTTCCAATACCATTAGTTGATCCTGTTATAAAAGCGAATGTGAGAACATAATCTTTAAGTTATGAGCAAAGTAGCCAAAGTACACAGACAGTGTATAATGAAGACATTCATCCACCAAAGAAACACAAGCTTATCAAAAAGTGGCACAAAAATCTAGCTGCGGGCTTTTGGTGATTATCAAATTTGAGATTTGCAAGTTTTCCCTACCCCTGTACTTGTTTGTATACCATCTATGCAAACTGGCCTTGAACATACTCAAACATTTCAAAAAAATTCAAGGACTTTCAAGAGCTTTGCGTGAGCCAGATTGTTTTACTAGAATAACTAACCATCAGAAGGAATAAAACAATTGAAGCAGATACCATTAGAGTCAGCAAGCTTACCCAGAGTCTTTTGGCCACAAATTTTAGTTGTCTAAAGTTGGTTTCGAAATCAAGGCTTATTAAATTATTAACATACATAATTATTGTATACTATTACTACACCCCAAATTTTTACTCTTCTATTGTGGAAAATGATAAAAACACCCATACACACAACGCATATGTGATGACATCGTTTGATTTATCTGATAAGTAACTTATTAAGTGATCATCTACTTTTCAATTACAAGGATAAGTTTTCGAATTAAGAAACGTATTTACAGATAAATACGATACAACCTCCATTAATTAACAATTTTTTTCTTGGTTCCACCTATAATGGACAGAGTACACCAGTATATCATCTAACTATCCCTCGATCCTCCGATCTATTTTTTAACCTCGATAAATCAATAAAATTTTCCGGTCTCAAGGCTATTTAACATATGTTATCAACTTCTTGATCACCAGTGAGAAATCTCTCAAAGCTACTATCTCATGACAGAGTTCGAAAACATGGTAAAATTTAAGCATACATACATGCAAAAAAGCAAGCAGAAAAGAAGTAAATGAAGCAAGAAAGAACCTGTAATAATGCAAGTGAGAGCACTTCCATCGATCCCTTTAGTAACCTTCTCTCCAGTGTCACTGGCAGAGAAACCAGATTCTCCTCTAACTCCACACCACATGATTAATGATTTTACTTGATAATTCTAACTTCTCTTTGTGTTTTGTCAAAAATGTGTAAGCAAACTGACCAATATTATTCAACTGTGAGCATTATGCAAAGATGGAGACCTATTTATATAGGCAATCTGTGTGCAAATTAGAGATGAATTTGTAGAATATATTAATGTTAAGGTGACCTCAGTTGTGACGTGTGGTGAGAAATTTCAGTCAAAGCAGCCAAACCAGCCCATGACATTTATGTATGATTTATCTTTGTATAAAACTCATTCAAACAGCTTGTAGAACTCATTCAATATCTCTGACTTTCTTTATCATGTTGACAAAGTCAACTCATATGTCAATATCTAAATCACAATAATTTGTACTCGTATAATATTTACCGATAATATTTTATATTGTAGTTCAATCTCCCTTTAAATTCCATACATGCAGTAAAATGTTGGAATTAATTTTATAAAATTTTTGTACGATAAATAAGTTTTACTTAAATTACGATGATACAACTTATTTCATAATGGTGGCAGCATGATTTTTTCCTCTCCGAATCCGTGACCAACTCAACTCTCCTTTTATTGCCATGCCTTCATCAACCAATCCAGATGTATACCGGACTTGTTTTATAACAACCTTCATGACAGTCTTTAATATATGCATACCTCGGCTCTCTCAAGATGGACCATATTATATTATTTTATATTATTTCGGTGTATGTTAAATTTTACTCGATCCATAATAATATTAAACATAAATTTTAATCCATCAATAATTCTATTGGAAGTAAAAGTAAATTATGGATAAATTAACCTTGAGCAGAGAGGATTGTTCAATTACCCAAAAATTGAGATACATGGTAAGTATATGAAAATAATAAATTATTTTAAAATAAACATATTATATAATTAACTATATACTCCGTATAACAATGAGGTCTCGAACCACTCAGTTGTTCAAAGCATTGGTCTGTTCATATCTCTCCAATACCATTTTTTATTGTTTATATCCAACTTATTCTTAATTCACTTTTTAAATATTATATTAAAAAAAGTTACCAAAATATTATCATCAACAAAATTACTGATACTCAGTTTTGACATAATTGTGTATTAAAAATATACTTGTTATCAATAAAAATATAAAAAAATAATCAAAGAATATGACAAACTGGAGAAAGAATGAAAGATTATCAAATTATTATTAATAATACTTATTAGCGATAAATATATCGCGCATTATTTTTTTTATGAATTTGAAAATGTATTCAAATTTAACTCATTACAAATTGCAAATAGTAGAGGTCTCTGGTCAACTCAGCGAGTCTTTGGAACAGGAATAGTGAAGGTGCTCTGGTTTGATTCCTTGACATTCATACTCAGTTGCCTATTAAACAAGGCAAGAATTTTCAAACCATAATTTCAAATATACCCTTCTTTTATTGATATTTTACTTAAAATCATATATATCCTTTTATCAAAATTCCTTTTATCTATGTTCATCGTTTTCGAGGGAAAAAAAGCAAAATTTTAAATTCAAACTTAAAAAATAATTTTAAAAAATCAAAAAATCACTTCAGAAATGAGTCGCACAACATAACCCTTTCACAAATTTCTCAATAAAATATTAAAATACAAATATAGTAACAACGAGGAAAAAATTAAATTAATACTTCCTCCGTCTAATAATAATAGTCTCTTTTGGAAAAAAATTGTGTCTCATAGTAATTGTCCATTTCTACTTTCAATGTAAAAAAATTCAAATTTATCTTCTTTTTTGTCATTTCCAATATAAAATTTACTTCATTTATTATAAAATAACCAGAATTAATATGATATGCAAGAAAAATTATTGTACAACTAACTTTTGCGTTATTTTTCCAAAAGAGACTATTAATGCGAGACAGATGAAGTATTATTAGACTGGAAATTGAATATCTTGAAAGACTATGCTACTTTGACAACAAAGCAACAACAATATGAAACTTCCTAATAGAATACAAGCAATACAATGCACAAGTGGGTTCACACAGAAATTGCTTTAATTATGATACACCGGCAATCCAAGAATTAAGAAATGATGAAAAATTAAATACGATGGCTCCAAAAATGTGTTGCCGTAACTACTTGGGATCTGTCAAGTTCAAACTGTAGTCCCACAGTTTCTTGGCCAAGTTGGAATCTCTAGCCAATTTGCTTGGTTCCACTTTGTTGTTGTCCGTAAAATATCCTCCGCTAACCCCTTCAACTTTCGGACTCAATGCCAAGTAGCATGTAGTTGATGCTCCCTAAAATCAACAACAATGTCAGCACTTGTGAACTAGATCATACAAGAAAATCGTATTAACAACTGAACAGAAAGAACAAACCTGTTCGATATTTTTAAGTACGTGTACTGCAATTTTATTCATTATCCCTGAGATTGAGAAAGGAATAAGAATGTTAGTATTGACTATTGAGACTTTGAGAGGGCATACTATCACATGACAACTTGATATGGACTTAATCTTAGGCGATAATGTTAGACAGAGCCGTGTCAAATGCTAAAATACTTGAAACCATGGCAAGGCTTAGAAACTTACAGTTAGTAGCTCCACCATTAGATGTAAAGAGATTGGTGGCTATGAGTCCCGGATGAAGTGAGTTTGCAGTTATATTAACTCCCTCTTCCTGGTATGTACAAAAGAAGAAAATCAGATAGCTATCTTTTAATAAGAATTACAGGACAATTCTTATAACAATTTAAGGGGACTTATTTTCCGCTTCGATAAAGGAAAAAGTACTCTATGCTTTGACAAGGTTATTTCCTGTATACTTGGCTTGTTAGTTTCATATGTTTAGCAACAAAAATCTTTTAAATGAAGGTTTTGAAAGCATTATCAAATCTGGCTCTCATATTACTCTAATCAAACTAGATTATCATGTTAGATAAGCAAACATTTCCTAGTGAAAACTCCAAAACACTAAACTTTCACAGATATTAACAAGGATGAAAGATAACCTTGAAGCGCCTTGCTAGTTCATTAGTGTGCAGCACATTGCAAAGTTTCGATTGTCCATAAGCAGACACTCCGAAAGTAGAGCTGCTATAGCTGAAATCATGATAAAAACCAATAAAGTAGTTAGATGCTGATATTACATATCGCCACCAGTTGATTTATCAAGAAAAAAGAATTTCATAGTGGTTTAAATTAATTCCTTTTGTACGTAACATAATTAGTGCGTTTATTTTAGACATAATTGATACGTGTGTCCATGCGTATGCCCTGTTACATATCTTTTTTTGTTATGTAGTAGGATCTTTTGTACATATCGAGAACCAAATTGGTAACCAGAACACTCTAACGAGGCAACAAGCATTTCTAGGATCACTCAGAAACAACAGATGATAATAAAACCTCAGGTGCCAATGTCCTCGGCCAATTTCCAATTTGAAATAAAAAGGGGATGCAGAATTGTCCTCTGTGTGATGATTAAAAATTTTAAGACAATCAATTGACAGAACGAAAAAAATTAGACCAAGCAGATACAAACTGTGATTACCTTTTCTCATCATTGATCTTGTCAAAACGAATTCCTTCTTTGTGAACACCTTTTCTGTGCAAGTCTGATGCTATATTGATAATTCTTCCTTCTTTCTGGCTTTCGCGTGCTGTCTTTTTCATGGTCTCCAACAAAAGATTGGTCAAAAGAAATTGACCTGAGGAAAGTATGTGATGAAGGGTGACATCAATTAACAGGACACGATTGTTATATTTTGAAGTCACAATATCAATAATGGAATCATAACAAAACTAGTATATAACATACCCAAATGATTGACAGCAAACACTTGTTCAATGTTGTCTTTCGAAAGTGTAAACTTGGCAGCAGGCAAGATACCTGCATTGTTACTACAAAATTCCAACAACAGAAATGTAAGTTCACTTGTGGCCTGTCAATGGTAACGCGCATAAAAATTATTTGATAATACAGAAAGTAACAGCAAATACTATCGTATAGTTTTCTTACATGAGGATGTTAAGAGGAAGACATGAGGAAACATATTCCGAAGCAAATTTCCTGACCGATTCCATTGAATTAAGATCGATTTCCATGACATCTATTCGAGCATTAGGGATCTTTTGAAGGAATTCTTGTTTAACTTTTCCACCAGCAGTAACATTTCTAACTCCCATTACTACATGAACCCCACGCAAGGCAAGAACTCGTGCAGTCTCTTTTCCAATACCATTTGTTGACCCTGTGACAATGGCAGTTAGGGAAGTTCCATCAATTCCCTTGGTAACTTGCTCTGCAGTGTTGGCAGCAGAGAATCCAGATTCACCTTTGCCTCCGAATCTCCACATATTCTCTTTTTTAGTGTGTGTTGTTTGTGTGTTTTGGTTATAGTTTGGAAATAAACAGAATTGTAAGTATAGATAAATAGATAATAGATTTTTTGTATGAAATAATGAAGAGTTGATGAAGCCTTATATATAGAGATGGATACTGATTGATTGCATGGGGAGATTATTAAAACTTACCTCATTTGTGACGAGATCGAAAGAGTCAGACACCTGAATTGACTCCATCAGTCAACAGAATAGGCTACGTCTTGCATTTGTTTATTATACCTTTTATATTTTCTAATGTGCGTTATTTATAAATTTAAATGTTAACTACTCTTTTTATTTCCCAATTTTTAAGTAACAAACCAGTTTATAAAATTAGTTTTGATAGTATTATGAGAAATATTTAAATTTTGAAAAGTTAATAAGTTAGTTTAACTACAATGCTACTATTAAATTAAAATCTAAAAAGGATGTTTATAGATAAGTATTTTATAATATTTGTGACACAGGAAAAACGTTTTCTTGGAGGCTTCATTATTGATTATGGGGCGAAACATAATAGTAATGCACATATAATAAACACGCTAGGCCTACTGGCGGCTTTAAATTCGAGTAAAGGTCCAATAATTTCAACTGTATAGCGAGGCATTTGAATATTTTAGAATTATTATGATGCTTATTCGATATGTTCCGGCGGCTACCACCGGCGAAAAACTTTAAAACAATAAACATTCGGTAGATAATGCAGTTGGTGTGTATGAATGAATGCATGAGCTTATTTAGAAACTAAAAGCTAAAATGAGTGAGAACATATGAATGCATCTAGTCTTTTCTTCTAGGACATCATAATTCATACGCGTATATTCGTATGTAATGTATGCAACTGCCCTACAATTTATGGTGCTAACTTTAAACGTGTATTCAATCCAGATTTTTAAAATATTATTTATAATTCATTGATTTTTATTGATTGTATTTGATTTAAGATTCTACGCAGGGTTGATACATCATATAGATAATTCATAGAGTTCGCGTTGAATACAGTAGAATCTCTCGTACTAAGGTAAGATTTCGAAACATGAAAAATATATAAGAACATCCAACATAATCCATGAATTTTTAAAATCGATCGGTGTTAATAAGTTTTTGAATATCCCTAGATTTTAATTGATTAATAATAATTCATATTGAATACCCTAGAATTTTAAATCATTAATTAAAATCTTGATTGAATACACCAAGATTTTATTTAAAATCTTAGTTGAATACCCCTGAATTTTAACGTATTATTTAAAATCCTGATTAAATATTTCAAAATTTCAAAATACAAAAAATACTATATAATCTGAATTGAATATACCCTTAATGTAACATTCAGTGACCCAATTAGTTAGGCCCAATAACATAAAAACAGCCGAGTGCTCTGAAAATATGTAATTTATGAGTTGTTTTAATTTTATTGAATTATTAGTGATGATTTTTGTATGTATAGTGGTCTTTATTATTATTAATGATTAGGAAGCGAAATAAAATTTGACACTTAAATTTTTAATGGACACATATTAGAAAAATTGAACATGTAAATATCGGACAATAAAGTATTACTACTATCTTTTTAGATTTTCTATTTAAAATTAAATTAATAAAATTTAGTTTTTTTATCATTATCCCCATTATAACATCTACAATTAATTATTACAAGATTTTAAATTTTAGTTACATATAAATGTGTGCATAGACAACAAGAAGTTCTTTACATATATGTATATATGCAAGTATATTTCTTATTATTTATATATAAATTAAAATTATAAAAAAAATACTTTCACCTAAAATATAATAAATTTTGAAAATATAAGTAAGGGAGATTGTATATAACACATCCTCAAAACCCAAAAAACATTTCATAAACCCTAAACCCTAAATTTACTAGTACACCCATGGCTTTTTCTTCACTTGTCCGCCGATCTGCCCCTCTCGCCGGCCGATTCATCGCGGGAAAGGCTAATCTTCACACCTGTACGGCTGCTCTTTACTCCGTCGTTCATTCTCATCTCGCCGCCAACCTTGTGGCCCCCACTCCTTCATTTCCTTCTCTCCTCCGTAACTACTCTGCCTCGTCCTCTGCTGCTCTTAAGACCACTAACACTTCCGATCAGACTCTCGTTAAAGTTATCGATGCCGAGATCGTTTGTGCGGAGGAGACTGATGAGAACCCTGAGGTGCTTTTTTTAATCATTTCCACTTTTTTTCTACTTCTTATTTTTATTTTTAATTATTTATGAATATGATTAATAGGTGTAGCCTGACAGCGTGATGAGATAGCCTAGTGATATTCATGAGTGGGAATGAATTTTATAACGCTTTATGGTTATTTTTAATTTCAGTGTCATGCTTGAGTTTGAGATGAATATGAATTACTCCCCGTTCTCAAACTGTATTCACCTTGACTTTTACGTGTATTTTAAAAAGAAAATTTATTAAGTAATTAATGAATCCATGTCTTTAATGCACCTTAGAGCAAGTCCAACAGTATCCTGGTTGGTTACCTATGAATATTATAAAATAATGAGTCTCAGTGATTTAGTTAACCACTGAGACAGACATGTGAACTCCAACAATAATCCCTATATTCATTTATTATAATAATAAATTTGAATCTAAAAAGGAGGGAAAAGAAAAAGAGAGAGAAAAGATGAAGAAAAATGGAGGAAAAATATTATTTAATATAAAGAAATGAAATAGGTAATGGCTAGTGGTTACCTAATAATAAGTAATGAGATGCATGTTCTAATGTTTTAGGTAACCACTAGGACACTGTTGGGATGCTATTTTTTGTGATATTACATATATTTTAGCTTAGGACATCAAATAGGTAACATGTTGGACTTGCTCTTAAAATACGTGTAGAAGTCAAAGTGGACTAGTAATTTGGGATGAAGTATAATTCTGTCAATATGAACTTTATCTATTATGAACTATCAATTTTAAGTTTGAAATCATAGAGTTGTTAACATACAGAGTGTTTACATAAGAGTTATAGTTTTGGGCTTTTCGGTTTGGAGCCAGCTTGTTTGTAGATAAGTGCATGGTTATTACGGCGCCAAGTCGGGCTTGACGCCCAACTACCTTCGTAAAGACTAGTCAACAAGTCGCTCGACTAGTCGTAAAATGTCGATAACTTGTTCATATACATATATTTATTGGATGTGATAAACAGCATTGCTAAACACATCAATTTCACGATTTAAATAAAAAGTAATAGAGTAATAAGTTCAAAATAAGCATATGTACTACATAATAACATGAAAATACCAAATATTAAACATTTCCAAGCAAATAAAAGCATAAGTGATGACAAAAATCAAACATAGTAATCCATCTCAATATTAAGTTCATCTCTATCCCTTTATTGTGTATTGTCATTGATCGAATAATGTGATTGTACACCATAATCATCGTTATCATGGCGCCAAGTCGGGTTTCGAAAAATCTCGGCGCCCGAGTACCTTCGTGTCGACTAGTCGTCGACTAGTCGTCTTCGTGATAACAATGGATAAGTGTTTGTTTTATTTATTTTATGCTCAACTTTTGTGTTATCTAGATACACTCAACTTTTGTCACAGGATCATTGTTTCCAAGAGGAATTGTAAATATGTATAGTGGATCTTGATTTTGCGTTTTAGGTCATGGAGGCTCCTGAGGGTTTCCCTTTCAAAATCAAAGATGTACCTGGGCAACAAACAATTTCTTTGTCCAGAAAGTATCAGGATGAGACTATTACAGTTGAGGTTCACATGCCTGATCTCGTAACTGGCGAGGATGATAATGAGGATGATGACGATGATGATGAGAAGCCTACCCAATCTCACGTCCCGTTGGTCGTTACAGTTGCCAAAAGTCACAAGTTTATTTTGGAATTTAATTGTACTGCGTATCCTGATGAAATATCCATTGACAGTATGTCAGTTAAGAAACCTGATATTGCTGATGATGAAATTGCATATGAAGGACCTGATTTCTCGTGAGTGTTGATTTTCATTAATTTGTTTATGGATTCCTCTTGATACTAGTTGCTACTTTTAGAATCCAGTCTATGTTTAACATATGTTCTTCATTGTTTTTGTTCTGTCTTTAGGGACTTGGATGAGAATCTGCAGAAGGCTTTCCATAAGTATTTGGAAATCAGGGGTATCAAGCCTAGCACTACCAATTTCCTTCACGAGTACATGATCAACAAAGATTCAAGGGAATACATGATGTGGTTGAAGAACCTGAAGAACTTTGTGCAGGCATAACTTGGCTTTTGTTTGTTTGGAATTGAGTGTTATGGATCTATCTACTTATTCCCCGTCTATTAATATGAATTCCAAATGTTATTAGTCAGGCCATGTCATGGTGTGTTTTAAAGTTAGTGTTTAGGTGTTGGTACTTGGTCTTTGGTTGGCCTTTTGTGGCATGTGCAATACTTAACATCTATTATAAAATTTGGAATTTACAACATTTTACTGCATTTTCCCTTATTTTTATATGACTAGGACCATGTATTGCTAGTTGATGTTTCTTGTATTAAGCTTGAAGAAAGAGCCGTTGTGACTGCATAACCAAAGGCTTCCAACATGAAGCTCGGAAAAAAGGGCAGACTTTCTATGTTTATTGTTTAGCTTGCTTCTCCTGAACAAGCATGTTTTGTAGACGAAAAAAATGTAAAGTATGCAGAAGGATCAAAAAGTTAACGAGTAACATTACTGCCAAACATTCTTCTTGTAGATAATAAGAAATAATTCTTTTGGCATGACCTGTTGGTCATTAGACACCGACATATTTCAAGAACGCACATGACTTCATGAGAGTTGAGACTGAATACCTATGCAATCGAATGGGGAATACCATTGTGACCAAGAAAATACATGTGATTACTGATGAATTTTACAAGTGAATCTTCTTTAGTATACATTTGTAGTAATACAAGTGGATTACAAAAGATAAATGCTGATCTGATCCATATTATAACTCAAACATATTACAAATAATGAATAGCCGCTCAATGGTTTCTACAGGCCCCACACAAGTGCATAATACTATATATTCAATTAATATCATCAGTAATCGAAAATCCAGACCTAATTCTTGAAGGTTGCAGTAAAAGCGCTTTCTTCAAGCTCAAAGTAATATCAATATTTCTTCAGTTACAATACAATACATGTCATGACAACAAGAGGAACCATCTACCAGTTCCATGGCTGTGGAAGAAATTTCAACAAGTTGAACAATGAAAATGTCAACATGACATTATGAGGCTTCCCAATTCAGACCTGACGATCCTTAAATACATTCATCGACATTAATCTAAACTTTCTGAGTGAGGTCCTTGTGAGTGTAAACAACCCCCTTGTCACCATTCACAATTTGACCGTTTCCCCTAGCAATCCTGCAAACGTAACAGGGATCCAAGGAAAGTAGTTCAATAGTGTTGTTCTTTGTGACAACTAGCTCAAATAATTTCATTAGGACTTTCTGACAATCTATCCAAAACAAGATGCTGTTTGTAAGGTGCTTCCTTCTAGATTTAAAACCAGACTCTGAGTACTATTTGGATGGGCCAACAAATTACAGTGATGTAGAGGTGTTATGTCATTTTTTTATGTATACCACAAATTAAAGCACAAAATGATCAGGATCATATCGATTACTTATAATCTAGATACCATTTTTTAAGAATGATGAAAATTTCTTCGAACGCACCAAAAAAAAAAAGGTAAGGCAGTTGACATTTGAATGACATTTAAATTTCTCTTACTATCACAATATCATCAATATTGTTTGGAATTAGGAAAATTTCTTTCATATCCACTCAATAAAGGCTAGTTGCGTGAAAATATCACTCATGTCCCGTGAAATACCCTCACAATATCCCCAGAGATATAGAACATACTAATAAAAAGACAAGCTGAAGATATCAACATAAACCGAGACACTGACCCTTGGTTTGTGTTAGATTAGCTAATACATTTAAATCAAATGAATTCTATCAATTATTCAGAGATGAACATGTACTTTTAAGTTCTGTATTACATATCAGTTTTTGCAGAGACCAAGTGCTTTACTAATTTTGATAAAAAAGAAACTTTTTACTCTACACTTCTGTCAACGCAACTACCACACATGGTTGAAAGGGAACATAAAAATTGAAGGTCTGCTTGATTTCTACATGGCCAAAATAAAACGATGATGACTTCAGAAAAGGCCTATGCCTGATCAAATGGGAAACATAAAAATCCAAAATTTGCTTTAAGTTTTCTAAGTTGCCGAAATAAAATGGTAATGGCTGTGAAAAGTGTCCAACTCAAACTAATATTAAGCTGTGGAAGAAAGTATCATGCACAAAACATAGAAGCAAAGATGACAATTAGTAATATGGCCATACCATCGAGTCGTTAGTAAACCCTCCACTCCCACAGGACCACGAGCATGAATCCTGCTTGTACTGATGCCGACCTGTTAAAGATATAACAAGTAGTATATACGAAATAAGAATTTGGCATCTCAGGACAAAAGAGTTAGTTATTAACCTTATACCTCTGCTCCTAGTCCGAAACGGAATCCATCACTAAACCTTGTGCTAGCATTGCGAAATACAGAAGCACTGCCAGTTTAAATAATTATCCAAATTACATATTTGTGAATTGGAATGATATACAAGTTGATTCAAACAGATTACAAAAATATCACCCAATCATTTTAATGTATTGTGACAAGACAGAATATTTCATAGCACTATAATATGATTGCATAACTAAATTATATATCTTGTACTAGTTAACAGATGAAAGCAAAAAACACCTGTTAACCAGATGTAGAAAGACTTCTGCAACCTCTGAGTCTTCTGCTACAATGCAATCGGTATGCTCACTGCAAAATGAGGGAATAGAGCTAAGTTTCCTTCTGTCATTGACATACTCCTAAAAGCCACTAACTGTAAACCCACACACTCACCCACAAGCATAGACTGCAGGTTTACTAGAGAAAATAATAATATACCTTCCATGACGATGTATATGGTCAATCGCAGCATATACATCCTCCACAAGAACAACAGTACAAGCCAGCGAGCTGTACTCATGACGAAATGATTGTGCCTCTGGAACATTCAGTAATGAACTCACCTTTCCGCCACCATATATATCAACACCTGCAAACAGATGGTGGACAGTATGCTATTAGCTGCTCGGTTAATTTTTCTGGTTGGATAATGATCCACCACTTTATAGTGTTAAAATCAGAAGTCTTATATAGAACCCGCAACAGTTTTTTTTTTTGACAAAGAACCCGCAACAGCTTGATTCCAATCATATGTAGTTAATTTACATACTAGGAAACGTATCTGTCACAAACTGAATGTCACAAAGATACAAAGAAAGGAACACGAATCTTTTGTTAACGTATTAGATGCATGAAAGCCTGAATTTGCTCTTGTATCTTTGTCCTTTTGGTTTCAATCAAAATAAACCCCTACCTTTAATTTGAAGCTCCATGACAAGCTCATTAAGAGCACCACTCTGCATCAAATCCTTGTGAACAATTAGTGTTTCCTGCCAATGTTGAAAAGGATAGCAGTAAGTGACTCACTCATACTTCAGAAAAAGAGCATAACTAAAGAGGGCACAAACTATACAATTTTTCATTGATGTTCTTACTAGAAGGGTAAGTAAACCAATTTACAGGGAAAGGACATCAAGATTTAAAATACCATTGCATTACAGGCTGCAGGATAATCCGTTTTAGCATCCAAAACAATTTGCTTTGCCATTTCGATATTGGCAGATTTATCAACATAAACATGACATATTCCATCTGGAAGCAAGGACAGAAGCTTTACAACATCCCCCAGTATCTGCATACATGCTTATCGCAAAGCTTGTAGTACAGATGGCAAATAAAGGAAAATATAACTTACCAGCATGGCCCAGAACTGGAATTTTAGTTGAAGCCTTGATTTGAGACACTAGTTTATTGCTGCCTCTTGGAATCACAAGATCAATCATTTCATCGAGCTGGAGCAGAAAATCACAACTAACTATATAAAAATTTGAATTCAACTGAACATAATGTTGTGGATCATGAATCAGAATAGCACCTTGAGCAACTCGGGGATCTCTTCTCTGGAGGTCACAAGTCCAATTAGTTTTTCACCAACACTTTGCGGAATAGCTGAAGTAGCAACCTGAAGATAATGGTCAAATCTTATTTTCCAACTATAGAGAATATGTGATGCTCATAAAAACATAAACTCCAAAAATTATAATATATATTTTAATTCAAAACAACAGAATAGTGATAGTTGTTCAAGCAATAAGACCTTGTGCAAGATAGTGTTTGACCTCTTTGCTTCCTTTCCTCCTTTCAGAAGGAGTCCATTGCCAGAGCGGATTGCGAGTGCAGCAATCTATTAAAATAACATAACAGAACAACTTCTACAATCAGTGAAACAAATTAAGACCAACATAAAGAAGTGGGAGTTTTATCTGTAAATGGCACCAGGAAACTTATATAACCTGTAGCAAATACTAATATAAGAAATACTTAACTCAGCTGAGTCAAGACCTATGTGACTCTGTAAGAAAGTATGAGCACAGTTAATTTGACTGCTAACGTAATAAGAGGTCAATATATATTTAATACTTCCATATTACTCCTCCCACTTTCAAGATCCGAGTTCAAGGGGGTGGAAGAGTAGGGGATTTAATTTGGTATCAAGAATTGAGGTCTCTCAGTTACTAGCCAATATCACGTTATTCATACTTCATAGCTTAATACAAGCTTAAACACCTTAAAGTCCTAATACCTGTACTAATGCTTCTGGTCGGGATTCAAAGATAATCAGAAGAACACCCAAGGGAGATGCAGTCTTCTCTAAAACGAGTCCATCTGCAAGCTGAAAACACGAAATAACCATTAGAGACATTAAAGGGTAATATGCACCATGCCATTGGCATGCAAAACTCAAGTATAAAAAAACTCCTACAAGTTATAACAGAAAATATAATGGATATATATTCCCTACTTTATACTTATTAGTTTTATCCAATTCAATCAAGATGTAAACATACAAAGCTTTAAGTTTACATATAATATTTCCACAGAAGACTTAATTTGGTTTTTGATCTGTATTTTGTTCATATTTTGATTTATCAGAAGTTCAGAATCAAAAATCTGAATATAAATCCTGTAGCCCCTTACTTCAGTCCTATTCAGAACATGACCAATTGGATCCTTCATGTTTGCGAGCACACGAATCCCATTTGCTAGACTTGAAATCTGCCAATCATCATGTACGGAATAATTAGAGAGTATGCATGGTAATGATTTGAGAATATATTTTACAAAAAAAAACCCAACAGAAAAGTGTGTTTCATATAAAAGCTGATGAGCATAACAGGATAAAAGTTTATTATTTACTGAAATTTTAATTAAGAAATTAATTTTTAGTTTTGCGAAACCCTTGCCTTCTCTGACTTCAATTCCAATCGTGAAATTAGTGATTTTTCATATCCGGCCTGTTGTGCAACAGCTACATCAGCTTCATTTTCAGCCAAAATTTGTTTTTCATTTTCTTGCAGGGCATCAGCTATGTCCAGCAAAATCTTGCTCCTCTCCTTTGAAGAAATAGCCTGCAAAAAGTAGCACACAAAATTGAAGACCAAGAACATGCCTTTAAATTAAACCATAAATTAATTTATGATTTTATATTTAAATGTGAATTAGAAGTCCATACAAGCAATAGACTATCCATCAAGATCTAGGCACAAATATAAAATAACTGATATATGGAGGTGAGAGCACATCAATAAAAATGTGACTGGTACCTGAAGACGTCTAGAACTCTCTCTTGCAGCAACAGCCATCTCACGTACACCAATATGTTCAACTGGGACCCATTTGTGAGCATCTCGGTGAAAAAGAGTACCTATACGCTCTCCTCCAAGAACTTTGATAATATTGCCACCGGCTAAGCCACTTCCATTTGAGAAAGAAAAAGTCATTATTGAAAATCCAGGTGTAGTGTTTGCTTTTTCTAAGAAATATTTCTAACATGGAGGATAAAGAAACAGTGGCAGGAACTAACATGCTACAGTGTATAGGCGGCATGAACATAGCCATCCAACACGCGTGATGACCTTTATAGTTTATAATGTGTCCACTGCTATTGGTAGTACTGGTTTGTTCACTAGCTAAAATGATTTTTAAGTTATCTTAACATCCAAGTTTGTTCAATAAAGGTTAAAATACGGAGGCGAAAGTTGCAAATTTTACTTGAGGATTTGGCACCTCTACTTTTATTAACAATTAAGATTTTGTTTCAAAATGTACTACATTATATTTAAGGTTCGTTCCATAGGGTGCAAGTATTATCTTTAACACAAGTGCCCCCTTAGGAAAAGTTTACTAATTTGTCCAAGTTAGTGTTGCCCATCATCAGCTGACCATATACGGCATAATTGCCGAACTTACTTTTAGGACCCTATGATTCTGCAAGGCTGATCAATGCGCTCCAAATGTACAGTTTTATATGATAAAGTATTCAAAATATCACATATCAGTTTGTAGATAAATGGTTTAAAACTAAAGAGATCTCGAAAAGGACAAAGAGCTGCTAATTAAATTTCATATTTCTGTGAACGAGGAGGTATACCTGGTGATAACAACTGGAATGCCAGCATCAGCTGCACAAACAGCAGATTTTACTTTTGCAGTCATACCTCCCCTTCCCAACCTTGACTTCTCTCCAAATGTTAATACTCCCTCAAGCCTCTCTTTAACATATGTATGGATCAGCTTTGATTTAGGATCACTAGGAGGGCCACTATAAAGACCATCAACATCACTCAACAGAACAAGAAGGTCAGCTTTAAGCTCCAAAGCTAGAAGAGCTGCCAAACTGTCATTGTCCCAGAATATACCAGAAGAGTCCTAAAAAGATTGTGCACAATCAGAATTACAATTTGTAGTAAAGTTACTTGCAGAAATTTATATACAAGTACCAAGAAGTCAAGAACATCAAGAGCCAAGCACTAGACTATAGACACAGATTAAAATTCTCAAGCAACCTTACCCCAATACCCACCTTCATTCCTTTTTTAAACTAAGATAAAAATAAAACAATATGTATGCAATAGAAAAGTATTCACGTAAAGACTTCTTAGCTTGTGGATGTAACAACTGCCATCAACTTTAGTAGAAGAGAGAAACAAACCAGTACCAAAAATATTCTTAAAATAGAAAGCATAAGCTTACTCATGAATCATGATATAAGTATGCATTCAAAGAAGTGAAGCACACCTCATATGGAGCTCTCCTGGTGCTAATAGCATCATTTTCATTAAATATAGGAACTACTTTTAAAGACAACAACGATTTTACTGTTTCAGTCAGTTGCTTTCTAAAATTTGGGTCCCTGAAATCATTATCAGTCACAAGAAGTTGTGCTGATGTTACATCCAGCTGCCAAAAAAGAAGAAAAGGTAAGTGTAGCAACAAATCTTTTGAGTTAAGAAGGAGAAAATACTACGTTACATCATAAGGGAAAAGAGCATATGGAACCGCTGTAAATCCGTGATGTGCAAATATAAAAAACGGGTACCTGACTAAACAATGTGTCATAGATGGCCATCAGACCATTTTGTCCAACAGCTGCACAAGCCTTCCCATCAAGCTCAACTTGTGGTTTTTGGAGTTCAGCGAAGCTTCAGAAAATGACCACAAGTTTTTCAATCAAGATATAAATTAGACAACTGAGGAAGTAGTTAAGACATCATATCACATCGGTGTGAAGTTCAAATAAAAAAGGTTTACAATGAAAGAAAAGAACCAAATCTACTTCAAAAAGGACAATATATATGCAGAAAAATTGGCTTGCTTTGAACTACAAAAACTTAATGCATAAAATACTTAACAAGAACCACAACTTCTGGGAAAAGTAGATACCAATAGTTAGAAAATATGTTTCTCAATGCATCACGTAAATAAAAACCAGAAACAGAATAGAACCTGCTGTTTACTAATCTCCTGTACCTAAGCCGCTGACGCCCAACCCCAACTGCACCTGATGCCACCAAAATAATTTCATATCCTTGGTAATTCAGTTCTTCAATCTGCTCGCCATCAAAACGTCAATAATCTATAACCTATACACACTAAATATAATTTGAAGAATAAATAATGCAATCAAAATCTTCTCACGAAGGTTGTTCTCTAACATTACCTGCTCACAAAGTGCTCCTAGTCGCCCAACCGCCAATCTTCCATCAGCACGGGTGACAACAGCTGTCCCAACCTATTTTTATCAAATATGTGCATCATTCAACACAAAATCAGTTGCTACATTACACAGAGTGAGTAATATCATAACAATTATACACAAATCAATAATCGATACTTTTGTAGTATGATAACAATTATACACAAATCCATAATCGATACTTTTGAGTGTGACAAGCACTTATTCAACAGTTTTTCCTTTTCTGTTAGTGTTCAGCAAATTTCTTATTAAATTTTTTGTCGAAACTATTACTTTCTCAATATATAAATTCAATTAAAAATGTTGACAACATATTTGCAAAACATTAACATAAAAAAGTGGTTCTCATGCTAAAGTGATTAACCTAAAACAATTAAAATTAGGACATAATACAATTAAAATTAGTGTGATAAACATTTAATCATACACATAAGCCTAGTAAAATTATATATATAAATTAAAGATGATAAATATACATCGATTAATTACAATAAACAAGAACAAGAAAGTGAAGAAAAGCTAAAGACATGCAGATGAAATAAAAGGCAATAAGCATGCAGACCTTGATAACAATACGCTTAACATTTCTGAGAAAAGCACGAGTTGAATCCACTCCTTCCATTTGTTTCAATGAAAATGCTTCTACTAGCAAGGTAGGAATTGAATTGTATGGCTCTATACAATTTAGTAGGTAACATTTGTATAAATATTTAAGAAAGAAATATAATAATATTATATTGCATTGTTACATGGTGAGATGTGGCGAAGAGAGCATGTGTAGGGGTCTGCACTGATTGATTGCATAACGGTCTTTTAATTATTTAAGACTCTTCTTCTTTATTTTTCACTGGGCATCTCGTGATTATGGTATGTCACGGTTTTTTTTTCCAAATCAAATAGCACCATCGTTGACCAAGTTTTTATATTTTAGTTTTTCAAAAAATTTACTCTCGTTTAACTAATCTCCCTCTGGTCCTGTATACAGGACGTTGAGAGAAAATTGTCTTCATTCACTAAAATTAAGAAGTACTCTTAAATGTATTTGTATTGATACAAATAGACTAAAATTAAGAAGCACTATCAGTCAGAAACAGATGTCAAAATGTAATGAAAAATTATATTTGTTCAAATTGATTGGTAAATTGTGACCCAAAAAAAATTGATAGGTAAATAGAAAAGTACATGCTGTCTTTTGTGATGTGGCATTTTCGTTAAAGTAGGACGGACAGTAGCATGTGCAAACTCCGATCCCGATCACGTTTATGTTCTCAGTTTGGTGAGATACCTGACATGTGTCAGCCACTTTCAGTTCCTCTTTCTCTATATGTCATACACACCCCTCGTACTTGTCATTTTCATCTGTAAGAGGTTCAAGGTTGGAACGATGATCGAAACTTTTGATCGCCCAGCTCCAACTTGAACAAGAACAGACAATATTGTTTATATACAGGAACAGAAGAAGAATTAGAAATTATTACTGCAATTAAGCTTTGGCAAGTGCATTTTCAAATTTTAAAACTTGTATATAAAAAAATTACACATGCGATATCAATAAATAAGCAGGAGAAATGATACATTTTAATTTGTGAGCAGTTCGTGGAATGCCTGTCATGCAGCTTTGCCAATGTTGATTCATAAAGATGACATATTAAGATATACAAAAAGAAATTTCTATTACCTTTATATATCTAAACATTGTCTATGTAGTATGTACAGTGTGAAAATGCAACAAAAGCGCACACTTCCAACATACAAGTTTTTAACAACAGAGTTGCATTTACCTAACATTGGCCTGCTAAAAGTTTACAAGAGTCCTACTCGAATCAAACACGTGAACCAGCTTCATGAAGTCACTAGTCGAAATCATGGGTTTCTTAGAAATTCCTTGCATTAAAATGACTGACCACCTCACTGCAATCAAACCTAGGAAGAATACCAATGCTACATAGTAGAAACAGGACATAAACCAAGACAAATATACCTTCTGCATTAGTTTGTTAAATATACTCTGACAATAGAAACTGGCCCATGTGTCTACCACAATCCTACTGCCTAATGCTTAGGCAAAAAACCACATCTTGATGAAAAATGCCAACCCATATTGCAAGACACATGCAGCAGCCAACACCACTGTTAGATCATTCATCTGTGAATAGGACCGTAGATTTAAAGTGACAAAGCTAGCCGATGCAGCACCAGCAATGAGAATGATGGTCCACCGGATGAACTCCACAGGTATAACCAAGAAAAACTGCAGGTAATACAAGGAATATATATTAGGGGAACAAGGACATCAAATTTCATCAACGATCTGTGAATTTTTCTAGCCTAAAATGTGTAAGGCTTGTATCTTCCGGAAACAAAAACACTAGACTAATTAAGTAACAACGATAAAATGTAAAAATCTATATGTATCTGGAAGTATTGATCAGCAGTGGTTCCATTAGGAAAAAACATAAAAAGATAGGAGAAGATGCGTGAATGTGGGTTGATTAGATTGCCACATACCCAACTCATACCCATATAGTGAAGGTAAAGTAAGGCGTGGGAGGCATTTTTTAGTTGACGCAAAATTGAACATGGCCTATGGCCCAGCACTAAATAACTCAATGAATTACTGTCTTGACTATCCAACTATGATGCACGGGGACGCCTATCAATGGATGTACCCAAGATTAGGGACGTCTCGGGGACGGGGGCGGCTTGGGGATGTTTCCTAAAAACCGGGGACGGCAGGCTTGGAAAGGGGACGTTTCAAGGACCCAAAATTACTAAAATATCCGTCCCCACTCTAAAATTCTAATTTTTTAGGCCACCTAGTTATATTTGGAGCTATTCATGACATAAGTGGTTATATTCCTCCCAATTACACTAAATTTTGAACTTCATTATTCTATCAATAAAATGCTAATGTTGAAAAATTATTAGAATCTATTAAAGCAATATGGCTAGAGAAATGATTTACAATGGTGAGTTATGGTTGGAGTGTATCAACAAGAAAGTCTCTAATTAAATTTGAGAGAGCATGATATATTTTATGTTTTAAACATTTGGATGTTGAAATTTATTTCTATCTTATACATAAATAATTTTTATTTATATATATTTATTGCCGTACCCGTACCCCTAAAATTTTAAAATTGCCGTATCCTGTCCCCGTCCCCGTACCCGTATATGTACCTGTACCTGTCTCCGTGCAACATAGCTATCCAGGGAACATATATATACTAGCATGTTTTACACTTCAAACTAACAGTCTTTATATATACACATTAAATACCGAATTTTAAAAAGTGTCAATATACAATAGCATACTGACCAAACATGAATACAATATTTATGAGGTGAAGGCAGCAAAAAGGGCCAATAACGAGTAAATTTGGTATTTGTTCTTACAAAACTTTGTTGGTTTTAAGGCGTCATGAGTGTAAAGTTCAGGGGTTCTAACAATAATAAGCTATTTTACTTGTCTCTATTATTTGATAGACAAATCAATTCAATTAATTCAATCAAAAGTTTTTCATTGTTTCTTCTTTGATTTTTTCCCTTTCTGCTGCCTTCTATAATTACAAACGTAATCGAACCTGCTCCAGCAATGAGGTATGAAGAGGTTCTAACGACATGCACATATATTGAATGATCAAAGTGGCAGGCTAGGATGAAGCTTAAGATGCAAACTATAGGCTCTACCATACAACTTTTATGCTTGAAGCCAAATTCATCCTTGTTAATTAAGTTTCAAAGTACATATGTACATATATTCCGCTTGTCAAAAAAAACAACAACCAAGAAACATATCAGATTGATACTTACAGAGCTGAGGATAAATACGAAGAGCGAGTATCCCCACATGCACCAAAAGCGCACGAGGCTGACATTTGAACCCAGATACTGGAGCAAGAAGTAGAATACCATTGGCACAAGAACTGCATAGCCATATACTGCCCCTGCTGCCATATTGATATAGCTGACATCAAAGCTCCAAGAACTATTGCTGACACTTCTTTTTTGCATCAGATATGTCGCACAGTTTCCAAGGGAGGCAATCACAAATACCAATGTAGTGGATATCCAGAGAAGCCCATAGCTGTTGCATAAAATATTCAGCACCGCAACACATCTTAAGTTTTACAATTGTTATGACACTGGAACAGGGACACGTGCAATGTGCAAAGTTTGCACTGTAAATAATAATTTCAATGATACCGCTGGTTACTAATTGTACATTTAAATCTATCATGCCATGACTGTTCTGACCATCTCCTAGCATTTCAACTCCATATCATTATTGATTATCCAATCAGATGGCTAAATCCTATAGATTTCACCTAATTCAGAACACACACATATTGAAAATGTTTGTGTGTTTAACAAAATGTCTCATTCTCATCACTTTATTCAACATTCCCGATGAAGGAATATTATTGTGCCACAACTTAACTACTATATTCACTTTCTATAGGCTATACTATACACTATACAGGTTCAAAAATTAAGAGAGCAGAACTTACAGATCAGGATTTGCATCAATCTTACTGAAAAAATCTCCACTTGGAAACAAAGAACTAGTCACTCTGTTCAAGACAACATCAGTATCTACATTAAAGTACTGTGTGTATGATGAGATGCTAAATACTCCTTTCCAGCTGTTTGCAAATTGTTGTCCGTCACCCTCTGCACAGACAAGCCACAACAGTTGGAATTATGTTCAGTTATTTTCTGGTCAATGAACTATTGGAATTGAAAAACTTAGCATGTGTAGTGCAAGCTCTAAACTACTAATTACACATATAAAAAAAAGACGCTGTCGTTATTTGGTATTTCCCCTAGACGTGATGGCAATACTACCGTGGCTGAAGTGCCATTTTTTTTAAAGGATAAGTAAAAGTCAAATAAATTTACAAAATGTGTTAAAAACAGGAATCAGCTAAAATTTTCTTGCACAATATAAAAGGTTGACTAAAATCTTAATTAATGAAATCAAGCAAAAAACTAAAAATTATCATATAATTCATAATCTAAGGTAACTAAATTAGTTTATCCGCCTTCCCCTCCTTTTCATCATACTTGATGCAATATAATAAAAATGATGTAATTTTAAGGATGACCAGGATTGAACATGCAACGTACTCTCCTTATTTTTCCATTCTCTTGTTTTCCTAACAAACATTCATACAGCACATGCCACAGCCATTCCTCTTCCTGCTATATTGGACCATTCTGGCTGTTACAGCTTCAAGAAGTTATATAACCAATGGATCTTGATTTATCTATATTAACCTTTATCTCCGGTAATGATGTGGGACATGCAGCTTTACTTACAAATATCATATGCTTCATATTACATGTAACACCCCAGTCCCACATCAAAACATGAGGAGACTTTAGTTTAGTATATAAGGTAGAGTACTACTACCCAAGTGCACCAACAAGCATTGAAATGGTCCCAAGTTGTTGCATTTGGGTCAGTCTACTCTAGACTTATCCGTGATATGGATCGGGACTTGACCCGATTTCGAAAAAGGCTCCACAATTGATCCGGTTGTCACATTACATTACCTAGAGTGAATGGAAAAAGGCTCGGATATTGACCCGGGTTGTCACATAGTGAATGGAGATGCCAAATATATAAAAAACGAACTAAAACACTACATTTATCATCACGCATGGAGCTAAAGCTATCATCCTTATTCCCATAACGAGCCTATTTATTTTCTCTACAACATCAATCTGAAGTTGGAAAGAGTAAAGACCACTAAAAAATTAGACCTGCCTTAGCTGCAGTAGGTCTACTAACCTGCAAAAGGAAGGCTTCTCAAACATAGAATCCTAGAAAGTTGAAAGCCTGTCTATAACTAAAAAATGGCCAAGCCAGACTTTGATTACCAATAGGCCAATTGCTGATTCTCTGTCAAGGTATTTCCAAGTTTAGAGGGCGTTGTTATTTGTGAGGGGATGCAATGCCTTTTAAAGGCACTTCTTCCATTATAAGGCAAAAATGTTAAAAAGCTAGTTATAATCATAGCCATAATTGTTTAGAAAATGATTTCTGTAGTAATGTTTTTGCATGTTAGAAACAGATATATAAGGAATTTGTATTTAATTTTCAGTATTTTATGATGTCATCAGGCGGAAATTCTGCATAATCCTCATCTGTGAACGGTAATGCTGCAGCCTTTTTGCTGCAATTGGGCTCTCTTTGAAAATGCAGTATACAGTGACAACTTACAAGGTAAACATGTTTCCTATCAAGTAAAACAGATCAAAATATAGAATCTAAAAGCCATACCGCTAGGAGTAGCCATGGTTTGGTATCCCTGCCGTCCTCCTCCATTATTATTCGGAGGAAATATTTGCAAATTAGCTTCAGGAACTGCAATAAAGAAATATAAACAAAAATGTCAAGACTCCATCACAGTCAACAAATAATCAACAACTAAAATGTATAGTCAAACAGCACGCTTACTGTGAGCTGCAGAGGTAACCTTTTCTTCACTGATAACAGCCTGAAAGCGAAAATCAGCGAATCAGATGAAAAAACAGGTAGTGTGAGTCTCCTGTAAAACATAACTTATGCACATACATCAAAGACCAACATGCTGAAATTACTGTCTTTATTACATGAAATTGAGCATTCGTGTCACATATTAGCAAACTGATTCTCACTGTATTTACGAGGAAGTGCATCAATACAATTTCATATACCTAAGTAATAAAAACCTTTCACAAGTCCGTTAAAAAAGAAAACGCATTAAATACAGATTCATATATACAGATAACAAAATGAGTTAATCAATAGAAACCTCAACAATAAACCTGGCATGAATGGAATAATTATGGAAACAACTATCCGTACATGAAAATCACATCACAAACAGTTTATAAAAATCTAGCAACACGCAATTAGCTCGGAATCTAACAATCCTACTAATACGACAAAAATGTAACAATAAAAGACAAAATGAAGGAGCGTAAAGTTAAATTGGATATATAGAGCTCATTTAAGTCATGATATTCACATGTAATTCACCTCAATTCAACAATCAAACTTAAAAACCACCTCATCATTCACAAATCAAAACACTCAAATCGATGCAGCAATTCATATCATAAGCTTACAGGGAGAGAGAGTGAGAGAGAGAGAGAGAGAGAGAGAGAGAGAGTACAGGAACAGAACCAAGCAAGTGGCTGGTAGGAAGACTAGTGTATGATTCATCAGAAGACATTGTGAAGAAGAAGAAGAGCGAGATGTATATGTATTTTATTTTAACACTAACTATACTCTTCAATTCATTTGTATTACTCCTAGTTGCAAATTTTTGGATGATGAATTTGAAATACTATGGACAAGAGACCTAAATACAAAGACGGGCTCCTCGTTTTTGGAGTCCATTCATTTTAGCTTAATTGTGCAAGTTTAATCAAGCTACGTTGACCGGTAATTATTATTTTTACCGCGCAACACCAGCTGGGCTTTGGGTTATGTGGATTGTTGGGCCTTTTGTTATACACTAACAGAATGCCTAACTATATTAACTAACACGTCTCTGTTTTGGCTAAATTTATTTCTGGAAAAAAGTAATATGTACTTTTTTCCTATAAATAAATATTTATTTTTCAAAAATAAAATAAAAATTAATTTTTTTTATGAAGTTGAAATTATAATTTTTTAAATTTGATAAATTTAGCCTATCAGAAGTAAAAAACAAGATATTATTTTGGGGAAATTTTATTGAATGCGTCACATACTGGCATACTGCTAACAGCTGGTTCTTTACACCTGGTTGGTGAATTATGTTTTTATTTATTAGCTCATGTTGAATGTATGAATTGCTCATTATAAAAAGCTACATTCAAGGATCTTTAGAGTATAATCCAAGATACTTATAGTTTCTGTAGTAATAAGCCTCTATCGTTAAAATCGTCGTAGTTATCATCTAATGTGTAGAATCAAACATTTTCTTGACGTCATTATGAAATATTACAATATTTTCCCATAAAATCGGGTCCATTATTAGTAGAATGTAGTACCATAAAATCATGCCATTTTATACAAGTTCTAGAGGCAACGAGTCAATCCTAGTAGCTCTTAGTCCCATTCAGAAATATCTTCAAGCCGGCTGCTAAATGTGTATGCATTTCTGGAACTTGCTGAGTTAAACGGATTAGGAGGTATTGCTGGGCATTCTTCATCTTGGAGCATTTGAATCACGCGTTTCATACAAGGACCATCTGCTGGATGCCAATTTATGCACCAAAAGTCCCACGATAGTTAGCCTTTTTGATATGATATTATTTGCTTCTTTTTCAATATTCTGGCTTCTCATTTCCCTTCCCTGTTCGAGCTGATAGATTGAACACCCATTCTGGAAAATATGCGCTGCTGTTCTCTGTTCCTACTAGGTACAGCTATTCACAAATTAAAAACACCACTGCTGGATTCAGTGATAAATTGGGTGCAGGTGGCTTTGCTAAAGTATATAAAGGTAAACTTAGAAGCGGCCTTGTTGTAGCTGCAGTTAAAGTATTAGGCAACTCCAATGCTAGCGCCCACGATTTCATCAACCAAGTTGGTTGGTATCATCGGCAGGATCCATCATGTTAACATTGTGAAACTTGTAGGTTTTTGCTTTGAGGGTCAAAAACGTGCTCTAATTTTTCAGTTCATGCCTAATGGATCTCTTGATAAATACAGTTTACCAGGAGGGACACCCACTTTGAGTTGTGAAAAGATTTATGAGATTTCATGTAAGGTGGCCAGTGGTATAGAGTATATACATCAAGGTTGTGATATCTAAATCTTGCATTTTGATATCAAGCCTTGTAACCAGCTCATCTAAAACCTTAATGTGTTAGAGGAAGGCCCCAAATGGATCTTATATTATAGTTTAACATTCCCCCTCACTCGAAATCCCATTTTTTGGGTTGAAGAGTGGATCACGGGTACCCATCTTTGGGGCAAAAAGCTCTGATACCATGTTGAGTAACCAGCTCATCTAAAACCTTAAGGTGTTAGAGGAAGGTCTCAAATGGATCTTATATTATAGTTTAACAAGCCTCATAACATCCTCCTGAAAATTTTAATCCTAAAATTTCTGATTTCGGCCTTTCGGCCTTGCAAAATTAGGTGCCACTGATAATAGTATAGTGACCATGACTGCTGCAAGGGGAACCTTGGTTACATGGCTCCAGAATTATTTTACAAAAATATTGGAGGCATTTCAAATAAGGCAGATGTGTATAGTTTTGGAATGTTGTTGATGGAAATGGCAGGGCAAAGGAGAAACTTAAATCTGTCGGCAGACCAAATTAGCCAACTTTACTTCCCTCCACGGATTTATGATCAAATAAGCAAAGGGAAGGAGATTCAAATAAGGCAGATGTGTATAGTTTTGGAATGTTGTTGTCTGTAAATTGATTGTGTGATTTCGTTATTTTGAATCCCAGATAAAATTTGTAGCATGATTATGTGTCTTTTCGTTCTGTAGCTCAACAAATATTTGTTTATCTTTTATACTACTTGATGAGTTCCCAAATAAGAAGATGATTATAACTGCAATTTGATATTCTACAAGTGTACACATGAAGCCAAGCAAGATTTATGCTTCCGCACTATTTCTAGCACATTCCAAGTTTTGCAAGTATATCCGGCACAAAAAATATACAACTCGTAAGTCTTGACATGCGACGGCTTTAATTCTAGGTACATTTTTTCGCATATGACCTCCATGTATGCCACAGGGTGTAAACATACAATCCATTGTTTATTAAGCACTCGAGGTATATATATTCATGTTGCAGAAATTGAATTACTGGCTTAACCACAGAAACATGATCCCTGATTTTATTCATACAAAATGAGTTTACTCCTCTAAGAAAACAAGCAGCTATCTAGTAACAGGTGTGTTTTGAATCTTTATTCGCATTTCTGTGAAATTGTACATATTTTAAAAATAATATAGCAATAGCAGCTGCTCTATAGACTATAGAATCGGATTAAATTTCACATAACGAGTACAAAGAACAATTTCTGCCATTTGTCCTTGTTTTGTCACAAACTTGATTAAGATCCCAGTTTCATTATTAGTGCCAAGGCATCTACCGATATTCGTTTGCTTGTTGAGAAGTTCACTTCAAGCAATTGTTTTTTGTACTAAATGTATGAGTGAAAGACGACAGTACAGTTAATAATCTTGCCATGTAGCACTAATATGCAGCTCAGCAGTTGCATCCTTCCCAAAGGTTATATGTGTAGGAAGTATAGTTTAGTGTCATACCTGAAATCAAGAAATCAAGAACAAAAATACCAAGAATAGTTCGAGGCACGTGAGAACCACGCTATCCTTAAAACAGATAAGTCTCTTCCATATGGTGCTTGAAGGTGTGATGACCTCTATCTCCCAGGATACAACGAACAAAGGTGATTTGAAGCACTTGCAAATCCGCCTTCTACGAACTGAACAAACACTGCTGCTATCTCACAGAACAGAACCTAGAGTTCTAAGATGAGAATGGCCAGAAAATATGAAGAAAACTTGTAACCATTTTTTCTCTCCAAAACAATGGAGCAAGGCTCTCCTTATATAGGAGTAGAAGATATGTAACTTATACAATAAATCAAAAATTGTAACCTCTATCATAATGAACTAACATAAAGAACACATCAATATTTAGTCATTATGGAGGGAGTTACAAAATTAATTTATAAGTTATAAAAATAAAATAATAGAATACAATTAATTTTATTCATATAGTCTAACAATATGTAACTAAACTGACTTATACTAAAAGTCTTGCCCGCAAGGATCTCAAGGAAAAAATATGAGAAGCAGAGTTCTGAGCAAGTGTATAGGTGATGGTTCAAGTGACATTTAAACTCCTACAGAAAATAAACTTCATATCATTTCTTAAATAGTGGGCACTTTTATATGTATCAGATTAACACAGCATTACATCATTCTCAATGCATCTAATCTCTTTAAATTACTGATAAACTGATGTGAGAATCACATTCTTCGGCTGCTTGAAACATTTATATTGAGTATCAGGTGCACAAGTACATTAATACCATAAACAACATGCCATTTCTCAGAGTTCTATTTGCACAACTTTACTTGAGGCCCTCATTACCTCTCAGTCTGATTCAAAAATAGCTTCAAGCGTGTTGCTAAATGTGGATGTATTTCCTGCCCTGGCAGAGTTAAAGGGGTTAGGAGGCACATCCGGGCAATCTTCCTCTTGGAGCATTTGAATCACATGTTTCATGGAAGGGCGGTCTACTGGGTGCCAATTTATGCACCAAAGACCTACTATAGTTAGCTTTTTTTCTATGTTGTAATTTACTTCATCCTCAATCTGGCTTCTTCTTTCTCTTCCCTGTTCAAGCTGATGAAAAACCCATTCGGGAAAATATGCTTCACTGGTGTTTTCTGTTCCTGCCGAAGTATGATCCCTTGCTCCAACCATTTCAAGCAACATCATACCAAAGCTATAAACATCGGATTTGGATGACACTTTGCCAAAATTCCTGGAAAATACTTCTGGTGCAATATAGCCTACTGTCCCCCTAGCCATAGTCATGGAGACCATACTTTGACCTTTGGTGCCCAACTTGGCTAAACCAAAATCAGAGATTTTTGGATTGAAATTCTGGTCCAACAAGATGTTGTGAGGTTTAATATCGAAGTGGAGGATAGGCTGGGCACAACCTTGGTGAAGATATTCGATACCTTTGGCTATGCCTAGAGCAATATCTTGCATCTTCTCCCATCCTAGAAATCCTTTATTCTCTTTTTCTCTCGAGTAGACATACTTATCGAGTGAATTGTTTGGTAGAAACTCATAAACAAGAGCTCTTCTCCTGCCATCAGCACAGTAACCAACCAGACGCACCACGTTGACATGGTGGACAAAGCCGATTGTACTAACTTCATTTATAAAATCTTCTCCACTTCCTTTGGCATTAATCTTATCATTTAGGACCTTAACAGCAACAACAACATCATTTGACAACTGTCCTTTAAACACCGATCCGTAACCTCCTTCTCCTAATTTGACTTTGAATTGATTAGTGATCTTTTTAATATCGGCATAAGAGTATCTTGAGGGCTTAAGAGCTTTGTAGTCCTCCAAAAATGTTTCAATGTTCGACTGGAATCGTTTCTTTTGCATATATGACTTGGTACCATAATACAATGCTACAATAGTAAGCAACGTGAAGAAGATACCTCCAAATATACCTAGATGTATGAAAGGTTAAGTTAATAGACAGGGTTTGAAACAAAAGAAAAAGAGAATAATGTTCCTAAGGGTGACCTCAGGCAACTGTGAGGTCATACTCATGAGCATCAAACTCAAAGAAAAATATGATACATCCTTCAGTGTCAAATTTGTCTTGGGAATTTTAAAATTAATTTAATCCTGGCGAGAAATTTGGACAAGTTTAGCATGTATATGTTAAGATAAGATATATCCTGTGAATATGTTACATGTTAAAATACTGACAACATGGTTACGTTTAAACATTCAAGGGGGAATGACAATTCACCTGCTCCAAGAAGTATACGCGATGGAGGACCTGAAAATAAGAACAGGATTTAGACCTTGTTGCCCCTTTTGTTCATCACTTTTTATAAAAATCTCAATTTACCTGCTGTGAATCTATTTGAGAGGAGAATTATACGAAGGCATACCTCTGGGTTTGGGGTAGCAGCGAGTATGAATAGTGCTATTTGGTTTGAATTTGCAATACTGTCCTGTGGCTTCGCAATTCCCACAATCGGGCTCAAACCAATTCAAGCCTCCCACGTTATAGGGAACATTAGAAAAGTTGGTCATCTTTGTGCAAGATGTTAGATGGGCATCTACAATGTCAAAGTCGGAATAGAGAGCATAGACTTGATAGCGAGGGCCTTTCATAGAAGTAACGGGACTTACAATATTAGGGGCGTAAATATATCTAGTCGTATCATTCGTTGATGAACAATTGTAAAATGTATAGTCATTCAAGAAGCCGTTGTAGTTCCTTTCGTAGAGACCAAAAAGTGCAGTAGTGAATGAGGTTTCAGTTACTGTAAAAGGTTTAAAAGGTGAAGTATGGTTGCGGTAGTAGTAGTGTTGTTGTACGATATCTTGGTTGAAAGGAAAATAAAAGAGGTGGCGCGATGTGTAGTTAATAGAAACAACAGCAGCCTTAACAGAGAAAGAAAGGTAAAGTCCAGGAAGAGAGGTGTTGACCTGGTATTCAAACTCCATCATAGGAACAGCAGGATCCTTTAACCAATACAAGTCAGAAGATAATTTGCCACAAGAGAGTTGAAATCCAGGTGGGAAGACACAGTGATCCATATTCTTATCATCTGTGTCGTCATTCAGATGAAAAGGGAACCTGATTTCAGTTAATCCACACCTTGTCACCCTCACACTGCTGCACTCATCATCATTTTCTACAGCACCACCTTCCATCTTAAAGAAGATACTACTAAAAAAAAAAATTACAACCAGCTTCCACATATATTGATGATGAATCTTTACCATGCTGAAGCTCATGATCGAGTTATACTTTCGGATAAATATGTTTTATCAACTTTCGGATCAGCAATAACTTTGTGAAGAAGGAAACGGGATAAAAAAATTCATAAGAAAATAATATGATTTAATATTTTATCTTACTGAAGAAGTCCTTTTCCTACGAAGTTGCACATTATTTTCTTTCTTTGCCGGCATTTAATTAATAATTATTATTAGTTGTTCGGGGTCCAACATTCATAATTTTCTTCATTTCTCTAGATGGAGTATGGACACGGTAGTCGCGCGGTGTTCATAGGTTCGTTTTTTCTTCGTGCTTCACTTGGAGTCTTCATCTTTGGAATGTCCACATATTTATATTTTGATATTTTCTCACATCTCTATCGTATTTATACACCCTGTTTTACAATACTTATCGTATTCAATTTTTATACGTAACTGAAAGTGTATAAAAAATAATGTTATAAAGTTTTATTTTTCAAACTCTTTTATTTCAAATAAAATTAATATATTAAATTTTTATGAAGAAAATGAAATTTATATATAATTTATTGAATTCATGACAATTGGAAAATTTCAAGTGATAAATATTACGAAATGAATGGATTCACTATCACATAATATAAAATTTACTTAGAATATTAAATAACATAATTTTTTACACAATTGCACCCATGTTGGGACTTTACAGGAGTGTCAACTTTTCACATATTTTATTTTTATATTACTAATTTAGTTATAATATAATATTATATTTTTAAATAATTACAGTGTTATATTATAAATTAATATTATAATCTAGAGGTCAAGAGTTTCATTATAATCTAGGGCTGAAATGGTCATAAGATACATGGAGTTTTCATAACGTGGAAACTCTTGACATATCTTTTGTCGTCGTCAAAATTTCAATCCTAGCTTTTTGGAGTTCATAAGATATATTTTACTACTTTTTAGTAGAAAGATTTAAACAAAAATAAATAATTATTAGTGAAACAGTTGACCACATGAAACGAAAATGATATAAAATCGGAGTCCGGTAGGGTAGAGCGTCGATGAATGGAAATTCGATCTCATCTGATTGGAAAGTTATTGGATTTGTATATGAATTATTTTTAAAAGAATCTGATTATATAATAATCTAATATGATAATCACCAGATATGAATTCAATATGATTTGAACCGTTAATATTATTTATATTATATATAATATAAATCCGTATATTTATACTATATACTACTCCCTCCGTCCCAACCAATTCTTTACACTTTCCTTTTTGGGACGTCCCACCCAATTCTTTACATTACTAAAAATAGTAACTTTTAACAATAAATATATTATTACATCCACTACTTCACTCCACTTTTTCAACACTTTACACTATTACACCCACTATTTCATTTATTTTAACAATAAAATCACTATTACACCCACTATCCTTGGTCTCCGTGCCCGGACCAAATGTAAACATTTGGCCGGGACGGAGGGAGTATAATATAAATTTAATTATTTATACATATTATATTATATAAATTTTTTAAAATTTAAATGGATCAGAATTACAATCCAAAATTCAAAATTTTAGTGGATTCAAATATGAATTTTGTCTTACCGGGTCCCAACCTAAGTAGGAGATTGGATTTTGAATGATTCAACCTGCAGTATATTATGTTGAATCTATGTGCACGACATGTTTAATTATTCATTTTCTTTCAAACACCAGAAGATGCCGTCGTATTTATCAATCACAAAAATTATAGTGTTGTTGATATCAGTAAGTTGCAGCAAAACCTGTGCATTAGATAATAATGATTCTTCTACCCTTTCTTCATCTTCATCTTCTTGCGGTAATATCCATAACATAAGCTGCCCGTTTTACCTCAAAGGACATGACCATAATTGTCAGGATTTCAGCTATGAGCTCTCCTGCAGCCAAAATAATCGTACTGTCTTACAGTTTCCTCCGCCTATAGTATACTTCCCTTCACCACCAGAGAAGGGGCATGTGTTTTACGTGGAGGCTATTAATTACGAAAACTCTTGGGTTCGGATTGTTGATTCAGGGTTGGTGGAAGATAACTATTTATGCTCTTCAAATATCTCTGTGCATCCCTTCACAAGCAGATATATAACCCTGGAGCCTAGCTTTTCCCCCATTCGGGAAAATAATAAGCCAATAACATATATAGATTGCCCAGCTCCTGTCAATTCGTCGGCTCGATTTATACCTGTCCCTCCCTGCTCATCATCATCATCACTAGTATCTTCCTACGTTGTTATCGGACATATGAAATCATCTGAAATGGAGAACAATTGTAAGATTCGGAGGACAACTTGGGTGTCATCCTCGTGGCCGTATATTAATCAAACATCTTTCTTAAACACTACTCAAAACATTATCTACGGAATCCAGCTTCCGTTTCGTTATTTTTATTGCCTAACTTGTCCTGTTCCTAGTAATTTTACTACCGACCTTCCTGCTGGTTATTGCTGGGAGGTCGCAAAAGAAAATGAGTATCAATTTTGTCCGGGTACGATTATTAATGACTGTGGTGATTTCACGGATGACTTTCGATTCAAGTGTGGTAAGAAATAACAAAAGTATCTATTTATAATAATATTGTTTACATCTTTTAATCATATATTATCTTATAATATTTATAACCCAGCTTTAGATGTTTGTTTTTTCTAGGCCTAGCGTACAATCTCAACTTTATCTCGTGGTGGTTCCATGGTAAGTAATTTAAATTATATCCACCCTCCATGCTATATTATCTTTCAATATATTGTTACGTAATCATATACTCCCTCGTCTCAATTCAAATATTTTATTTATATTTTTTGTATTTAATTTTATTAAATTTTAACTGAAAATTATATATATTATATAACTATCAAAATTTATAAAATATATTTAATCTATTTTAAAATATAGTTTTCAAAATTATAAAAAAATAATTATTAATTTTCAAACAAAATTTAATTAAATAAAAATCAAATCAGTCCCTAAATTAGGACGGAAGAAGTGTATTGTACTGTATATGGGAGTAGTAAACTGCAAAGTGACCGTTAAGCCAACCTGAATATAATAGAATAAAAGTTGCAAATTTTGTTTAATTTACAAATTGAAACATGATACTGTAATAAATTTCACTTTGTGCAGAACTTTGATAATTGAACTTTATGATCAAAATTTGCTGGCCATAGCATTCGAAAAAGTGGCTTATCACGAAAGAATGGCGGCCAACACTTTCTGTCCCAGTGCTGCACTAGGCAGTGTTGAGTGTTCGACCACCAATTTAAAATTTAAAATATACATATAGGCCGGTTAAGGTTGTTATAATTATGGGTCCGTTTGGGATTTCTTAAAAATAAATAATAAGTTACTTCATCCGTTCTAGATTAGTAGTCATTCTTGAGGAAAAATTTTGTCCCATAATACATATTCATTATCTCTTTTCAATACAATTTTATAGGTAAATTTCTAAAATAATCATTTAACTAAAGTATTGGTACTAATATTAGTAATTAATGTAATATACTTCTCATTCAAATTATAACTATCTCAATTAATATGGATACAAATGAAAAACAATTTTTATGTTGGAACTTTTTAATATGCGTAATTTTTTCAAAAGTGATAAGTAAAATGGGACGGATGGAGTACTTATTTTTTAAAAAAATATTAAGAAGTACATATATACATACTTTTTTGAAAATAAATAACTTATTTCCAGAATTAAGACATCTCAAACATCCCCAATATTAGGTATTCGTTTGACTTATCTTGTAACTCGAGAGTCCATCAGCTAATAAGTTGTTTTTATTTGAACCAGACAACTTGCTAGTCGGAAACTCCGGAACCTAACATTAAGTCTTTTATATATACTGTATTTTGTAATTTTTAAACATTTCCTCTGTTTTTACTTTTTATTGTTACCTCTGTGCAGAACATCGTGGAACTGTTTCAGAGATCACTGGTAAGATGTTAACTATTCTACGGTAGATTTTGATAATATTATAATGATTTAGGCTGAAGAACATCACTTTTATACAAAAAGCTACCTTCTTGGTACCATTTTATTTTTGTTTTTGCAGAGATTGTGCTTGGCGCAAGATATATGTGCGGAATAGCATTTCTATCGGTAATTCTGGTATATAGATTAAAAAGACAACATTTATCTGCTGATGACACAATTGAAGACTTCCTGCAACGCCAAAACGATCTCATGCCTATTAGGTACACTTATTCACAAATCAAGAAAATCACAAATGGATTCAATGATAAATTGGGTGAAGGTGGCTTTGGTACCGTATACAAAGGAAAACTTAGAAGTGGCTTTGCTGTAGCTGTTAAAGTATTAGGCAACTACAATGCTAGCGGACAGGAATTCATCAACGAAATTGGTACAATTGGTAGGATCCATCATGTAAACATAGTGAAACTTGTTGGATTTTGCTTTGAGGGTCAAAAACGTGCTGTAATTTATGAGTATATGCCTAATGGATCGCTTGATAAATACATTTTCCACGAAGAGGGAGATGGAGTTGTCACTTTTAGTTGCAAAAAGATACATGAGATTGCATGCAAGGTGGCCTATGGTATTGAGTACTTACATCGAGGTTGTGACATGCAAATTTTGCATTTTGATATCAAGCCACATAACATTCTCCTCGATGAAGATTTCAATCCCAAGATTTCTGATTTCGGCCTTGCAAAATTACATGCTAGTGATGAAAGTATTGTGACTATGACTGCTGCCAGGGGAACACTGGGTTACATGGCTCCAGAACTATTTTACAAAAATATCGGTAGTGTTTCGAACAAAGCAGATGTTTATAGTTTCGGAATGTTGTTGATGGAAATGGCTGGGCAAAGGAAAAGTTTAAAGCCAATGGTGGACCAAATTAGCCAAATTTACTATCCTTCATGGATCTATGATCAAATAAGCAAAGGAAATGAGATTGAAATGGAAGATGCTACTGGGGATGATAGGAAGTTGGCAAAGAAGATGGTCATTGTAGCAATGTGGTGTATACAGATGAAACCAAGTGAGCGTCCCTCAATGAACAAAGTTATTGATATGCTTGAAGGAGACTCTGAGCTTTTGATAATTCCTCCTAAACCTTTAGCCTACCCAGAGGAGGTGCCAATCGAGCATCAAGAACTCTGTGACTCTGTCAATCTCCAATGATAATGCGATGCTGATCAGAAACTCAACGAAATATCCGTAAACTGATTATTTGATTTCGATATTCTGTATCCCAGATGAAATTTGTGGCATATTTCTGTGTCCTTCCCCCAGTAGTTCAACGTACTATATTTGTTTATCTTCTATGTTAATGAGTTCCAAAAAAAGAATATGATCATAACTGCAGTATTATGCTTCCACACTCTCTAGGACCATCCATGTTTTGTAAGGATATCCTTTTTGCAGAAAAAAGGATATAACTCTTCAGTCTCCACACATGACGGGCTGATTTCTAGGTATATTTTTCGGCATATCGCCTCCATCTATACCACAATGTTACATGTTCATGTTGCGCTAAGTGAATTACGGGAGCAATCACACAAGCATAGCCCTTCATACAAAATGGAGTCTAATATTTTTAGTTGTGGATGCCAACTAAAGTTGTAATTCGAACTAATATACAGAGTTCGAGCACATTACAAACTCATTTAGTTAAACGAGTTGAGTTAAGTATGCGCCGAATTTGATTAAATCTCGACTCGAACTCAACACAACTCGACTCGGACTTAAACTTGAGGTTGTTCATAATTTATAAATAAATCATTTATGAAATTTATTTTTATTATTTATAAATTAAAAATAGGGCAAATTAATTTTAAGATCCCTGAACTATTAGTCATTTTTTTTATCTAAATCCCTAAACTAAAAAATATAAATTGATAGGTAATTAAACTTTTAAATTTTTCTCATCAAAGTCCTTTCATCAAATTTCATTAAACGTCCGTTAAATTTTGTTAACTTATCAAATTTTGCATTTTGATATCAAGCCACAACACATTCTCCTCGATGAAGATTTCAATCCCAAGATTTCTGATTTCGGTCTTGCAAAATTACATGCTAGTGATGAAAGTATTGTGACTATGACTGCTGCCAAGGGAACACTGGGTTACATGGCTCCAGAACTATTTTACAAAAATATCGGTAGTGTTTCGAACAAAGCAGATGTTTAGAGATAAATTAATTTTAACGTCCCTAAATTATTAGACATTTTTTATGTAAGTCTCTGAATTATTAGGCATTTTTTATGTAAGTCTTTGAACTGAAATTTTAAATTTAAATCTCAATTTTATATTAAAAATCACATTTATTACTATTTTATTTTTTATTTACTTTCAATATTCTTTTTAGTTTAGAATTTTACTTATATTCTTTTTTAACTTTGCATATATTTGTGTTCTTCTAAAAGAATATGATAACTTATTTGTGTTTTAATATGATAAATAACAGGCAAGTCGGCAAGGTATCGATTAAGGAATGAGGATCAAAATAGTAACTAGGATAATTCTCTTAAATTGGAACTCCATTTTTCATATTAAACATGTGAAATGAGTGGGAAGAAGATAGTTGATATTCTATTATCCTGAAATTTCCTAGCAATCCTAATTGCCTAAAAGTATTTTAGATCCTCTTCCTATCTTCAAAGTGCATGCAAGCTTTTATTCTGATTTTTGCTTCCTTTTTATGTTCTTAGTCCACTTACATTAATTACTTATATCTTGATGCTTAATCTATTTTCAAGACTATCTAAGCATCTATCTTAAATTGATCTGTAACTAAAAAGTTTATTATATATTTCCGTAACTCACAAGTCACAAGGAAATGAATATGTTTAAGAACCATGTACATGCATCTAGTTTTCTCAGATATATACATAGTACATAGGGCAGAGATTTGCCATCTCCTCATTTTTATGATTATCTGTTGGGAATATGTGGATTTTTCGAGATGTTACATATATTCTCCAGGTTGTATAAAAAAACAGGGGGCGCCTCATGCAATTTTAATACCATTGCGTGGTTTTTAAACATGTTAGGGAAAAACGGTTAATAAACTCGTTATAATTACATAAATTTGGGTTATTAAAATATTTAATAATATCATCTCATTTTAGAATTTTTTTGTCACATAATTTGATACGCTAGAATTTAAATCTAGAAATCTAGCCGAATAAATTCAAATTTGTGTGTCGGTCCCGTGGGTAGAGATTGACTTATCCGATTTTCTCTAGTGGAGATTATATGCTTCGTTGTTCTACTCTTTCGTCAAGAGATAGGGACAAAAGTCAAACATGGTATCAAGCTATAACCTGACCAAAAGCGAGCTCAAAAATTAATATTTCTAGCTTAATACAAACTGGTCATTCATTTACTTGCCAGTCAAAATCCATGAAAAGCATCTACTGATACATCCTCTTCGAATGTCGATAACATATTATATCCCAAGAATCAATATAGTTTGTTATAATTTGTAGAAATAAGTAACAAGGACAGTATATTATATTTGTGTGTATATCCAACATGGACACTTGGTAGGACGGGTCTGGGCATGGTGATATGTCCACTTGGCTTCTAAGAAAATTCGAAATATGTAGTATAATCTTTATAAATACCAGATACTCTGCCCATTTTCTTCAATTGCAAATTATTAATTACATATGGAGTTTACAAAGAAAGTAACTAATGGTCCTGCTTCTTCTTCTTCTTCATTTGCGGATCTTTTTGGTCCCAACGACTCGTCGAAACAGCCTTCATCTTCCGCAGGACACTTTAGCTCTGTCTTTGGTCCATCTTCCACGGTATATTGATCGTTTCCCTGTTCTTGTTTTTTTTCTGAAATTTTAACATCATGGTTTTCTAATTTCTAATGTCTAATTTTAGGGGCTAGTTGGGGATTTTTCTCCCTCTGGATACTCCATACCATCAAAAAATCAGAATTCTGCTGGTGCGAGTGAAGAATATGGCAGAGCAAAATATGAAAATCAAGGTTTGCACATTACTCTTACAGTCCCACTACAAGTAAAAATTCATAATACATATATGAAATACCACTGTAGTTTGTATTTTACAAGGACAAATAATCATCTATCAGGACATGCAATGAATTTCTATTATGAAATGCAAGCACATATATATGGTTGGACCTAATATAGACTTAAAACTGTGATAGAACATTGTTGAAACTTTCAAAGCATTGAGAGAACTACGGGTCACATATTACAAACTGTCAATTGCAGATCATAAGACTACAAAAAGCTATGTTCAAAGTGGAAGCATGCACAGCAATGACAGGAGTACTGGTTGTCATAATGCAACAGTAGAGCCCTGTAATTTCAGCTCATCAATCCACTATGGTGGCCAAGAAGTTTATTCTTCAGATATTCAGTCAAAAAATACTCATAATGCTGTAAGTACTTCTTTCAATCCCTAACAACTCTGATAAATAATTAAACTGCATCCCTGATGCATTCGAAGTAATTATATATCTAAGCTGCATAACCAATAATACGTTGTTTAACTCTCTTACAGTTGAAGAAAGTTGGACGAGATGATGATTCTAATGGAAGCAATTCTAACAGTGCTTCACGGGGAAACTGGTGGCAGGGTATGTTAATTTTGTGTGGAATTTATTTTTAATCTATTGAAGAGTCCTGGACTGGGGCTTCTCAGCTGCCTGTCTATGAGGTCTGCAGTCTTGCATGTTTTCAAACAAAATGCTGAGTTTTGAACCCTATATTATACACAAACATGTACCTGCACACAGCGCAACTCCACTAAATGATACTCCCTCAGTTTTTTTTATACTTAGACGTTTGACTTTTCTGCACACATCTCAAAGTGTTTTGACCGTATAGTTAAAATAATTATTTTTTTTAAGAAAAAAATCTGAATAAAAATATATAGCTTATACTAAAATTCACAAAAATAATTTTTTAAAAATAATTATTTTAACTATGCAGTCGAAGTATTTTAAATTACGTGCAGAAAAGTCAAAAGACAAATATAAAAAAACAGAGGGAGTAGTAATTTTCTGCGATAATATCACCTGAAACTACATTTTCCTTTTCTTTATTTCAGGATCCCTATATTACTAGAGCATTGTCTCCATATACTCAAATCATCATCCAGAAAGCAACGCAACCAAAGATTCTGTTGTTACTTGTTACAGAAACTTCGATGATACTATTACATAGTGTGCACTGGACAGCTCCGATATCTAGCAGTCAGAGAGCTTTTTGTAATCTTCCCGTTCCTGTTTTTCACCTGTATTCTTCCCTGTTGTTATGATTCCTTTATATGAGAGTTAAATATTTCCTCAAGGATAAGTTGTGATCGATTCAAACTCCAAAGTATCATTCAATCATCAAAATGTACATCACTAACTTCTGTTTGTGATTATTTGCCTTATAAATGGCAATTTAAAGGTGGAATAAAATCAGATACTTTTACTTGAAAAAAGAAAGAGAATGGAACCACAAAGTTTTCAACAATATGGGTCATCGAAGCAAAATGAAACAACAAGTTAAATAAAAAACAGTCACTTGTTTCTCTTAACAATATAATACATAAACCTATAATTGAAAATAACTTGGAAAACTGTAACAAATATGATCACAAAGGAATTTAAGAATTGTTATGGAAAACTGCTTAGCTGAGGTACTTCCGAGTCCCAGCTTTATGAGAACTTGCAATGTACATATGCAACAGGGGCCAGGAGACAGGACCATTTTCTGCCCGGGATAAAATCAAAGCGACTAACAATTTCCACGTGGACTTGATTGGAGATTCTAATCATGCGACACAATGCATCTAGCTCACTTGTTTTAAATTATTCTGAAAATGAAGATAACTACAGCCGGACTAGTCGAATACAAATTATTTATAAGATGCAAATCATGCAACACGTACCATAAAATTGGAATTGAAAAATTCAGAATAATCGTATCACATGGAAGCGCAAGGCAGCAGGGGAACAATTAGTCTCACAGGCATAAGTAAGAATAATTTGTTTGTGGTTTATCTTCAAAACAAATGTGTCGCAGAAAAGATAAAATCTCCATTCAACGTCTTTGTGTTTTTTTCTTTATGCTAAATTACAAGTCAATTTTTTTGTCTGCCAATTAACCACTACTTGATAATAGTAAGTAAATAACTTGATATAAAATCCTATATGAGGAACCTTTGTGACACCGAGAATGGATTGTTTTGGAGCTATGGCAATCAGCTAAGCATGAATCAAATGCAGTAGAAGTTAACTCGTAACTCGTAAATGATATTACACACTTTCTGCAGGAAATCCGAGTTGAAACTCGACAAGCTTGATTCAACTGGGCTTCATTTCAAAACTCAACTTCATTAGTACTTTCCTAAAGTGTTGAGTGTAGGAAGTATAATTTAGTGTCATACCTGAAATCAAGAAATCAAGAACAAAAATACCAAGAATAGTTCGAGGCACGTGAAAACCACGCTATCCTTAAAACAGATAAGTCTCTTCCTTATGGTGCTTGAAGGTGTGATGACCTCTGTCTCCCAGGATACAACGAACAAAGGTGATTTGAAGCACTTGCAAATCCGCCTTCTACGAACTGAACAAACACCGCTGCTATCTCACAGAACAGAACCTAGAGATCTAAGATGAGAATAACCAGAAAATGAAGAAACTTGTAACCATTTTTTTCTTTCCTCCCTCCCAAACAATGGAGCAAGTCCCCTCCATCAAGGAGTAGAAGATATGTAACTTATCCCATTAATCAAATTGTAACCTCTACCATAATGAACTAACATAAAGAACACATCAATATTTAGTCATTATGGAGGGAGTTACAAAATTAATTTATAAGTTACAAAATTAAATAAAAGAATACAATTAATTTTATTCATATAGTCTAACAATCCCCCACATGAATAAAATTGATATTGTAAAACGGAAATTTTGACACGGAGATAGAGCGACGGTCGACACCAGCATAGGATAGGTAGGCGTTACCCCTTGAACCTTCCCTTGTAAGAACATATTTACATTTCTAGAAAATCAGTAGTCGCATTGACCTTGAACTGTTTTCTGTATTGTGAAATGATGATACATACCCCACTGGAGTCTTTCCTATATTTGTTCAATTCTCACTGTTAAGCCCATTTTGGTCTTGAGCTTTAGCCTGGTTCTGTGAGTTTTACCCAGAATTAGCCCCATAATTCTTTCTTGAAGCGACCCCACTTCACTCACATAGGTGATCTCTTTAAATAATACCATTGTATTATTTTATTCGACTTATCGACACACAAGGATCATTAAAAGCATTGCTTAGCCTTATCCATATTTTATCACTGTTTTTCATCATAGGAATGGATCTGGAAGTAGAACCCCCACAGTGATCTCACTAAGTCTTTACAATTAGGTTGTCCCATTGAACCATGATCTTGGGATCGCCAGTCAACATGGTTGGGTTTCCTTTGTATCGACTTTTATTATGGGCTTTAGTCTCATTCCTTTCGATGATTTCTCAACTAACTCTCTTGTTAACCCTTTGATTAGCGGATCCGCAGTGTTATCTTTTGATCTGATAAAATCAATAGTGATAACTTCAGTTGAGAGTAGTTGTCTAATGGAGTTACGAGTATTCATCATTTTAAGATATAGTTTCACCTGTCCTTTTCGATTAACTTACTTCCTCTGGACTTACGTGAAAACACATGTTCAAAAAATGAAACATTTCTCGATTCCATTATTGTAGTCTTGTGTATATCAAGTATTTTTGACTCATGCACAAGACACCTATATACATACCTAAAAAAAAAATACAATCCACTATCTTTGGACCAATTTTCACTATTTTTGTTCTGATACACAAGACTACAATAATGGAATCGAGAAATGTTTCATTTTTTGAACATGTGTTTTCACGTAAGTCCAGAGGAAGTAAGTTAATCGAAAAGGACAGGTGAAACTATATCTTAAAATGATGAATACTCGTAACTCCATTAGACAACTACTCTCAACTGAAGTTATCACTATTGATTTTATCAGATCAAAAGATAACACTGCGGATCCGCTAATCAAAGGGTTAACAAGAGAGTTAGTTGAGAAATCATCGAAAGGAATGAGACTAAAGCCCATAATAAAAGTCGATACAAAGGAAACCCAACCATGTTGACTGGCGATCCCAAGATAATGGTTCAATGGGACAACCTAATTGTAAAGACTTAGTGAGATCACTGTGGGGGTTCTACTTCCAGATCCATTCCTATGATGAAAAACAGTGATAAAATATGGATAAGGCTAAGCAATGCTTTTAATGATCCTTGTGTGTCGATAAGTCGAATAAAATAATACAATGGTATTATTTAAAGAGATCACCTATGTGAGTGAAGTGGGGTCGCTTCAAGAAAGAATTATGGGGCTAATTCTGGGTAAAACTCACAGAACCAGGCTAAAGCTCAAGACCAAAATGGGCTTAACAGTGAGAATTGAACAAATATAGGAAAGACTCCAGTGGGGTATGTATCATCATTTCACAATACAGAAAACAGTTCAAGGTCAATGCGACTACTGATTTTCTAGAAATGTAAATATGTTCTTACAAGGGAAGGTTCAAGGGGTAACGCCTACCTATCCTATGCTGGTGTCGACCGTCGCTCTATCTCCGTGTCAAAATTTCCGTTTTACAATATCAATTTTATTCATGTGGGGGATTGTTAGACTATATGAATAAAATTAATTGTATTCTTTTATTTAATTTTGTAACTTATAAATTAATTTTGTAACTCCCTCCATAATGACTAAATATTGATGTGTTCTTTATGTTAGTTCATTATGGTAGAGGTTACAATTTGATTAATGGGATAAGTTACATATCTTCTACTCCTTGATGGAGGGGACTTGCTCCATTGTTTGGGAGGGAGGAAAGAAAAAAATGGTTACAAGTTTCTTCATTTTCTGGTTATTCTCATCTTAGATCTCTAGGTTCTGTTCTGTGAGATAGCAGCGGTGTTTGTTCAGTTCGTAGAAGGCGGATTTGCAAGTGCTTCAAATCACCTTTGTTCGTTGTATCCTGGGAGACAGAGGTCATCACACCTTCAAGCACCATAAGGAAGGGACTTATCTGTTTTAAGGATAGCGTGCTTTTCACGTGCCTCGAACTATTCTTGGTATTTTTGTTCTTGATTTCTTGATTTCAGGTATGACACTAAATTATACTTCCTACAAGCTTAAAACAGATCCCATAATTCATATGGATTGGTTTGGTTAATAAACTAATTTATTTGAATTTTTTACATGGGAGTATAGTATTGTGTTAGAGTGCATGAATTTTGGTACATAATTGTTGTTAAATAACATGTTTAATGTTTTATGTACTAGCATGCATGTCTGGTTTATACTAACTCTGTAGTTCGTCTTATATGTATATGATGATTACACGGCTAGATTTTGTAATTAGAGGCAATTTTCCTAATAAGTGGTTAAATTTACATCACATGCTATTTTTTAATTTAGGTATTACATTTGATTTATTTCAAGATCATGTATATATGATTTGATTATGTCGATCACATGCAGAGTTATTAGTTTATCCTTTTTGCCATGTGAATATGTGAATTATATGAATTCAATTTTACATGAACATATATTATTTTTTAAGTGCAATTTGGCTAATTGAATGAGTACACACACACTCTCTCTCTATATATATATGCGCCTTTTATGTGCTTGATATAAAGGTTTATATATTTTTTAGAGATTAAATTTTTTCTCTTTTTCTCCGAATCTTGCTCTGAGTCTAATATTTGGTGTCTCACCTGCCTATTTGTATTAGGTGGCTTCACTAATGCTACTTGCATGCAGGTTTTGGTTTGAGATTTTTTTTAGCACTTGATTTCAATGTGTGCATGAGATTTTTCTGGTCCAGGTTTGGAGAAAAGTGTTGTAGTTTTCCTTCAATTATTTTGCAGTGGCTTTATGCCAATATATTTCATTATTCTTTAAGATTAGTCTTGTTCTAGTTTATTTTAGAATTATGTGCTGATTTGCTAGACACCTTGAATATGCTTTTCAGTATTAAATTTATAGACTAGTCTACTTTTTGTCATAATAAGTGTAATCGATTGTAACTCCTAGATTTAATTTACTATTTAATGGTCCATTAAATCCGAGCTACTGATTAGCCATGTTTTATAGACATTGCATTAATTTATTTATTGGCGTAAGTCTTTTTGGTAACTCACGTGTTAATTGTATTTAAATGACATATTTCTAATATATTAACTGACTGTTTATAGAGTAATTACGCAGGTCAGTTATGTATTATTTGTGATTGTTTATTTACTTGCTCATATTAATTTTGGAGCATTAAAATCATTTGTGTAACTCATGTTGTGATTGTAACATAAAACAATGAATATAGTAAATAATTTATTGAAATTGTTTACTTGTGCAAATGAATTATTAAAAATAATTCATGTATGGTGATGACCATGTGACTGCTGAGGCAGTGCGAGTGCCTAATGTGGTGACCATTGTGGTGCCTGATATGGCTGTATCGATAACCGTTCACGCGGAAAAATCGAAAAAATTCAGTGGACTGAATTTCAAGAAAAATATGATGAGAGACGGTAACAAGTACTTTGTCACATTTGTGGATAATAGTACAAGGTTTTGTTATGTCTATTTCCTAAAAAGCAAAGATGAAATTATAGAGAAGTTTGAACTCTATAAAAAGGAAGTTGAAATTTAACGAGAATATTAAAGTGACCGAGGTCATGAATATGTATCACCGTTTGGTGAATTTTATACGAAGTACCTTGAAAGAAGTGAGCAATGCAAGTTGCTATGTTCAGGGTTGCTTGAGAATATGTGAGGATATGCTGTCTTGTCAGTAAATTATCTATTTAATAAGATACCCTTGAAAAAATGAAGAGCATACACCCTATGAATTATGGAAATGAAAGAATGCTTCCTATAAATTCTTATAATTGTGGGGGTGCCTTGCAATTAAAGGGTTCTAGTATCAGAACAAAAATAGTGAAAATTGGTCCAAAGATAGTGGATTGTATTTTTTTTTAGGTATGTATATAGATGTCTTGTGCATGAGTCAAAAATACTTGATATACACAAGACTACAATAATGGAATCGAGAAATGTTTCATTTTTTGAACATGTGTTTTCACGTAAGTCCAGAGGAAGTAAGTTAATCGAAAAGGACAGGTGAAACTATATCTTAAAATGATGAATACTCGTAACTCCATTAGACAACTACTCTCAACTGAAGTTATCACTATTGATTTTATCAGATCAAAAGATAACACTGCGGATCCGCTAATCAAAGGGTTAACAAGAGAGTTAGTTGAGAAATCATCGAAAGGAATGAGACTAAAGCCCATAATAAAAGTCGATACAAAGGAAACCCAACCATGTTGACTGGCGATCCCAAGATCATGGTTCAATGGGACAACCTAATTGTAAAGACTTAGTGAGATCACTGTGGGGGTTCTACTTCCAGATCCATTCCTATGATGAAAAACAGTGATAAAATATGGATAAGGCTAAGCAATGCTTTTAATGATCCTTGTGTGTCGATAAGTCGAACAAAATAATACAATGGTATTATTTAAAGAGATCACCTATGTGAGTGAAGTGGGGTCGCTTCAAGAAAGAATTATAGGGCTAATTCTGGGTAAAACTCACAGAACCAGGCTAAAGCTCAAGACCAAAATGGGCTTAACAGTGAGAATTGAACAAATATAGGAAAGACTTCAGTGGGGTATGTATCATCATTTCACAATACAGAAAACAGTTCAAGGTCAACGCGACTACTGATTTTCTAGAAATGTAAATATGTTCTTACAAGGGAAGGTTCAAGGGGTAACGCCTACCTATCCTATGCTGGTGTCGACCGTCGCTCTATCTCCGTGTCAAAATTTCCGTTTTACAATATCAATTTTATTCATGTGGGGGATTGTTAGACTATATGAATAAAATTAATTGTATTCTTTTATTTAATTTTGTAACTTATAAATTAATTTTGTAACTCCCTCCATAATGACTAAATATTGATGTGTTCTTTATGTTAGTTCATTATGGTAGAGGTTACAATTTGATTAATGGGATAAGTTACATATCTTCTACTCCTTGATAGAGGGGACTTGCTCCATTGTTTTGGGAAGGAGGAAAGAAAAAAAATGGTTACAAGTTTCTTCATTTTCTGGTTATTCTCATCTTAGATCTCTAGGTTCTGTTCTGTGAGATAGCAGCAGTGTTTGTTCAGTTCGTAGAAGGCGGATTTGCAAGTGCTTCAAATCACCTTTGTTCGTTGTATCCTGGGAGACAGAGGTCATCACACCTTCAAGCACCATAAGGAAGGGACTTATCTGTTTTAAGCTTGTAGGAAGTATAATTTAGAGGATGCCCCTCGTCGAAGCAAAAGAGCTAGAGTTGAAAAATCGTATGGGCCTGAATTTTTGACTTATTTGCTAGAGAATGAACCACAGTCCTACTCACAGGCTGTGCATTGTCCTGATGGTCCTTTTTGGAAAGAAGCCATTAGGAGTGGAGTTGATTCTATTATGCAGAATCATACATGGGAGTTAGTGGATCTTCCTCCTGGATGTAAACCACTGGGATCTAAATGGATTTTCAGTCGAAAAATGAAAACTGATGGGTCCATAGATAAATACAAAGCCCGACTTGTAGTTCAAGGTTTTCGTCAAAAGAAAGGCATTGATTATTTTGACACGTATTCTCCAGTGACGAGAATGGTATCTATAAGGATGATACTTGCTATTGCAGCATTGCGAAATCTTGATGTGCATCAAATGGATGTTAAAACAGCCTTTTTGAATGGAGATTTGGATGAAGAAATCTACATCAAGCAGCCTGAAGGTTTTGTAGTTCCAGGATTGGAACATAAAGTATGTAAATTAGTTAAGTCAATTTATGGCTTAAAACAAGCGCCTCTAGATTGGCACCAGAAATTTGATGGTGTTATGCTATCAAATGGATTCAAAATCAATGAATGTGACAAATGTGTATATGTCAAAGACACGATTGAGGGATATGTGATCCTGTGTCTTTATGTTGACGATATGCTCATCGTGGGTAGTAATGACAAAATGGTCAAATCTACTAAGGACACATTACATTCAAGGTTCCAGATGAAGGATATGGGCTTAGCTGATGTGATTCTAGGGATAAAGATCCTAAGAACATCGAGTGGACTTGTTTTAAATCAGTCACATTATGTTGATAAAATTCTTGAGAAATTTAACAAAGATGATTCTAGTGTGTCAAGAACACCGTTTGATACGGCTTTACATCTTTCAAAAAATAAAGGAGATGGTGTTTCTCAAGGAGAATATGCAAAAGTGATAGGAAGTCTGATGTACTTAACGAATTGTACAAGACCAGACATTGCCTTCACTGTCTACAAGCTTAAAACAGATCCCATAATTCATATGGATTGGTTTGGTTAATAAACTAATTTATTTGAATTTTTTACATGGGAGTATAGTATTGTGTTAGAGTGCATGAATTTTGGTACATAATTGTTGTTAAATAACATGTTTAATGTTTTATGTACTAGCATGCATGTCTGGTTTATACTAACTCTGTAGTTCGTCTTATATGTATATGATGATTACACGGCTAGATTTTGTAATTAGAGGCAATTTTCCTAATAAGTGGTTAAATTTACATCACATGCTATTTTTTAATTTAGGTATTACATTTGATTTATTTCAAGATCATGTATATATGATTTGATTATGTCGATCACATGCAAAGTTATTAGTTTATCCTTTTTGCCATGTGAATATGTGAATTATATGAATTCAATTTTACATGAACATATATTATTTTTTAAGTGCAATTTGGCTAATTGAATGAGTACACACACACACTCTCTCTATATATATATGCGCCTTTTATGTGCTTGATATAAAGGTTTATATATTTTTTAGAGATTAAATTTTTTCTCTTTTTCTCCGAATCTTGCTCTGAGTCTAATATTTGGTGTCTCACCTGCCTATTTGTATTAGGTGGCTTCACTAATGCTACTTGCATGCAGGTTTTGGTTTGAGATTTTTTTTAGCACTTGATTTCAATGTGTGCATGAGATTTTTCTGGTCCAGGTTTGGAGAAAAGAGTTGTAGTTTTCCTTCAATTATTTTGCAGTGGCTTTAAGCCAATATATTTCATTATTCTTTAAGATTAGTCTTGTTCTAGTTTATTTTAGAATTATGTGCTGATTTGCTAGACACCTTGAATATGCTTTTCAGTATTAAATTTATAGACTAGTCTACTTTTTGTCATAATAAGTGTAATCGATTGTAACTCCTAGATTTAATTTACTATTTAATGGTCCATTAAATCCGAGCTACTGATTAGCCATGTTTTATAGACATTGCATTAATTTATTTATTGGCGTAAGTCTTTTTGGTAACTCACGTGTTAATTGGATTTAAATGACATATTTCTAATATATTAACTGACTGTTTATAGAGTAATTACGCAGGTCAGTTATGTATTATTTGTGATTGTTTATTTACTTGCTCGTATTAATTTTGGAGCATTAAAATCATTTGTGTAACTCATGTTGTGATTGTAACATAAAACAATGAATATAGTAAATAATTTATTGAAATTGTTTATGGTGATGACCATGTGACTGCTGAGGCAGTGCGAGTGCCTAATGTGGTGACCATTGTGGTGCCTGATATGGCTGTATCGATAACCGTTCACGCGGAAAAATCGAAAAAATTCAGTGGACTGAATTTCAAGAAAAATATGATGAGAGACGGTAACAAGTACTTTGTCACATTTGTGGATAATAGTACAAGGTTTTGTTATGTCTATTTCCTAAAAAGCAAAGATGAAATTATAGAGAAGTTTGAACTCTATAAAAAGGAAGTTGAAATTTAACGAGAATATTAAAGTGACCGAGGTCATGAATATGTATCACCGTTTGGTGAATTTTATACGAAGTACCTTGAAAGAAGTGAGCAATGCAAGTTGCTATGTTCAGGGTTGCTTGAGAATATGTGAGGATATGCTGTCTTGTCAGTAAATTATCTATTTAATAAGATACCCTTGAAAAAATGAAGAGCATACACCCTATGAATTATGGAAATGAAAGAATGCTTCCTATAAATTCTTATAATTGTGGGGGTGCCTTGCAATTAAAGGGTTCTAGTATCAGAACAAAAATAGTGAAAATTGGTCCAAAGATAGTGGATTGTATTTTTTTTAGGTATGTATATAGATGTCTTGTGCATGAGTCAAAAATACTTGATATACACAAGACTACAATAATGGAATCGAGAAATGTTTCATTTTTTGAACATGTGTTTTCACGTAAGTCCAGAGGAAGTAAGTTAATCGAAAAGGACAGGTGAAACTATATCTTAAAATGATGAATACTCGTAACTCCATTAGACAACTACTCTCAACTGAAGTTATCACTATTGATTTTATCAGATCAAAAGATAACACTGCGGATCCGCTAATCAAAGGGTTAACAAGAGAGTTAGTTGAGAAATCATCGAAAGGAATGAGACTAAAGCCCATAATAAAAGTCGATACAAAGGAAACCCAACCATGTTGACTGGCGATCCCAAGATCATGGTTCAATGGGACAACCTAATTGTAAAGACTTAGTGAGATCACTGTGGGGGTTCTACTTCCAGATCCATTCCTATGATGAAAAACAGTGATAAAATATGGATAAGGCTAAGCAATGCTTTTAATGATCTTTGTGTGTCGATAAGTCGAATAAAATAATACAATGGTATTATTTAAAGAGATCACCTATGTGAGTGAAGTGGGGTCGCTTCAAGAAAGAATTATGGGGCTAATTCTGGGTAAAACTCACAGAACCAGGCTAAAGCTCAAGACCAAAATGGGCTTAACAGTGAGAATTGAACAAATATAGGAAAGACTCCAGTGGGGTATGTATCATCATTTCACAATACAGAAAACAGTTCAAGGTCAATGCGACTACTGATTTTCTAGAAATGTAAATATGTTCTTACAAGGGAAGGTTCAAGGGGTAACGCCTACCTATCCTATGCTGGTGTCGACCGTCGCTCTATCTCCGTGTCAAAATTTCCGTTTTACAATATCAATTTTATTCATGTGGGGGATTGTTAGACTATATGAATAAAATTAATTGTATTCTTTTATTTAATTTTGTAACTTATAAATTAATTTTGTAACTCCCTCCATAATGACTAAATATTGATGTGTTCTTTATGTTAGTTCATTATGGTAGAGGTTACAATTTGATTAATGGGATAAGTTACATATCTTCTACTCCTTGATGGAGGGGACTTGCTCCATTGTTTGGGAGGGAGGAAAGAAAAAAATGGTTACAAGTTTCTTCATTTTCTGGTTATTCTCATCTTAGATCTCTAGGTTCTGTTCTGTGAGATAGCAGCGGTGTTTGTTCAGTTCGTAGAAGGCGGATTTGCAAGTGCTTCAAATCACCTTTGTTCGTTGTATCCTGGGAGACAGAGGTCATCACACCTTCAAGCACCATAAGGAAGGGACTTATCTGTTTTAAGGATAGCGTGCTTTTCACGTGCCTCGAACTATTCTTGGTATTTTTGTTCTTGATTTCTTGATTTCAGGTATGACACTAAATTATACTTCCTACATTGAGAAATGAAGATAACATAGTTCATTATTCTCCTCCCGATAATAGTGCGGCTGGCATTTCTGTTTGCACAGACAACCAAACCACTAGCCCCTTTCCATTACACTGGGTTTCTTTCCATTCACGGGGCATACAGTATACTGTGTTCTATGGCCTATCTGCCCCCTTAAGTCCCCGTTTGAATTTCTTATAAGTTACTTATAAATTGAAAAATGTATTTATTTTTCAATTTATAAGCTACTTATAAGAGAAAACAAATAGCCCGTTTGTTTTCCCATATTTTCTGAAAATAATGACTTATTTTCAGAAAAAATAGGTATGTACTTTAAATTAAAATAAGTAACTCATTTTTTATTTTGAAAATAATATTTGGTTTTAAAATTCTAAGATAAATACTTATCTTTAAAAAAATATGAAAATATGTAAAAAAAAATTATATGAAATAAGTAATTTATTTTAAGTTTAAGGAAACTCAAACGTCCATAAAGAGTACCCTGAACTGGACTTTTTAAAAAGCTACTAAAAAAACAATATTACTCCATCTGTCCTATAATAACTGGTGTTATATAAAATTTTAATGTCAAATTAAGCTAACTTTGACCAATAATTATTAATTATTATTAGACATAAAAATTATGGAAAAAATATAGTTAAAAAATATAGATAATTTACTATTAAATAAAATTTATAAATTTATAAAATTATAAAATTATTAATAAATAATATATAATTTGCAGTCAAACTTAAATTAGTTTGACTTTTAAAATTTGTATACCGCCAATAAATTTAGGTTGACTTTTTGTAGTTAAACTATTAAAAAATTACAATTTAAAGTAGATTACATATCCCTTATAAGTAGGGGCGAGCAAAACCGTATATCCCGTTCGGTTTATGAAAATCGGATCGGATATCTGGTTTTTTGGATCGCTAAAATTATGATCTGGTTCCGGATCCGGTTTAACTGGATATCCGGTATTCGGATATCCAATTAAACAGGATCGAAAACTGGATTTATCCGGATCCGAATCAATGATTAAGAATTTAGTTTTAATTTACAAATAATTAATTTATATTATCATATTTTGATCAATTTTATTTAAATTTATGAAATATAAATTGACTATAATATTTTTAAAAACCAAAATATTAGATTTTGATCGAATTTCTAAATAATTTTTTTATAAGTTTTAACATTACACTACCTCTCGAATTCATAAATAAAGTATAAAAATAATATATATTAAAATTACACCTCCGTTTATTATATTTTAATTTTTTTCCACTTAATAATGTAACATGATATTTTATAATATTTTAAAATAGTTATTTTTATTAGTGATTATTTTTAAACTAATTTTGTATTTAAGATTTCACTATTTTTCATTAATATAATCATTTATTATTAGTTATAAAAATAATTTTTTAAGAAAAAATTAAAATCGGATCGGATCCGGATATCCGGTTTTTACGAAAGTTGTGATCCAAATCCGAATTTATATAAAAAAAATCTGAATCTGATATTTGATCCTGAAAATCGGATCAAATATCCAAATTTTTGAATTTTTAAAATCGAATACCGAACCAAAAATTAGGATATCCGGATTTCCGGGTATTTATGCTCACCCCTACTTATAAGAGTTGTGTTCAATCAAGACCATTTTTTAATTGATGTATTGCTTGCAGAATATTTAAATACATTTTATATTTATGTCCGCGTACATTAATATATATGGCCCTGCGTCTTTAATTAAAAAATGGTGTCCATTGATTTTTTTTTCACCTTCCTAGATATAATTTTTAACTATATAATAAATGTAATTTTCAATCAAAATTTGATTAATTTAATTGAAAAAAGTTAAATAAAATAAATAAATTGGAATGAAAGAAATACATCCCTCTATGTAATAAAATTACTAGTAAACCAGTAAGAGTATTCGAAAATTTCCAAGAGCTAACTAATAGATTTGAGTAAATTATTTGAACTAAAAATACAATATAATTTTTCAGGTATTATATATACAAATAAAATTTTAAATTATGCCTATCAGGATTAGAATCCCGGGAGGGGGATGGTACATTTGTATGACGGTTGAGAGTTGAAAAACTGAGAAAGTGAAAGTTGGATGGTTGGCGGGAAAATCAAAATATTATTTAGCGGGAAGGGAAGTAAGTTTAATTACGGTACAATAATAATAATAATGTGATAATGCGTGATGGAGATGGAAGGAATGAGTGTATGTGACTATGCGAGCGTGTTAACAGACCAACACCGACACGTAGGGCTGCACATGGGTAGGGTTGGGTCGGTTTTTGACCCAACTCCGACCCAAATCAATTAATTCGGTTTTATAAAAATTCAATTCATTAATTGAAAAAAAAATATGTAACTCAAATCTGACCTAACTCAATTAGTTCGGGTTGGTTTAGGTTTGAATCGATTTAAAATATTTATTATAAAAAATATTCATAAAATTTGTAAAAATATGCAGAAAATACATAAAATTGGACATAATCTACATAGTGCAGAAAATATTTTTTGCACTATTTATAAAACTGGACAAATCTATAAAAAATATTTAATTAAAATGCATTATATGTAAACGGATTGGGTTGAGTTGGGTTAAAATTTATTAAACTCTGACCCAACCCAACTTATTCGGCCAAACAGAAAAATAACCCATTCATAATTCAAGTTTAGTTGGTTCAGTTTATTCGGTCTAAATAAGATTGATTCAGTTTAGTCGGTTTTTACGACCATAAGCACCCCTACCGACACCCTCCTTCTTAGCCCCCATCCCAATTTTCAAATAAATTCCCCCCGTTACCCCATTTTTCATTACCACCAAAACTCTAAAAAATGCAAGACAAGAAGAGCAACAACATAGATCCTCTGTTCTGGCTTCCCTCCGACTTTCTCACTGAAGACGATGACATACTTATAGCCCAAGACAACCTTAGTCCCCCGTCTTCTCTAACGGCGCCGTTTGGTAAAAGGGACAAGCAGTCCTGGAATATAGTATGTGCTGCTGCAGGGAAAGTTAACATGGGGAAGATGAGTGATCAAACTGCTAACAAAAGCAGAGCACTACCTAGTTCACATTATTATTTCACTCCACTCCTCCCTTCAAGTAAAAATATCCATACACATGTAAGATTTTACTTCCACTACCACTTATATTACTGTTTATGCGACAATAATTTTAGTCTGAAAACATGTGACAACTATTGTATGTACATGTTTTGCACTTTTATACAAAACTCAAAAATCCATGGTTTCCCGGTAGAACCCTGGGTCTGGTGAGGTTATGTCATTCTATCTGCGTTTATAAAAAGAATTTTAGCCTTTATATATTGTTTGATAATTCTTTTTTTTTTTTTAAGTGTGGAAATTGTTCCTAATTATTTTTCCATTAGATGGAGTACTAATTGTAGACGTACTATTGAAATAGTACTTTATGACTACATTGAATTTTTGCTTATATATATACTATATGTTACTGTAATAGTTGTTAAATTAGGCTTATACTAGATGTGTGCCTATTGCAGGTGGAACAAAATAATGGTTGTGGTTTTAGTGGAAATGCAAGGTGCGAAAGAGTTCAACGTCCGTTTCAATCTAAATGGCCTTCTTGTTCACAAGTTCAGAAACAACATTTTAATGTAAATGGGTTTGTGACTGTGAGTGACCCCACTTTGGTGTTTTCCGGCAGTTTGAGAAATGTTACTGGCGGTAGTGTCGGTTCGAAGAGGAAATGTGCAGGCACCGGTGTATTTTTGCCTCGTACATGTCCCAACCCCACTGCTTCTCAAGTTAAACCCGGTAATTCTTAATATTTGAAAATGTGTCTTTTTGTTCGATACTTTAAAAATCTCGACAAATGAATATTTATTTCCACCACAAACAAAAGAAAAATAGTACTAACGTATTTTTAGTTGATTGAAGTTTAACTGTGCCTTCTTTATTGTGGTTAAAATCTGTTTGTTGATTACCCAAACAGAGTGGTTTAAATATGTGATTGCCTCTTTTATCCATCATCTTGTTTTCAAAATTCAAATAACTGCAAACTTTTATATAGGTTTTGACTCTGTGATGTAGTGCTTAGCTTAAATCTAGCTGTTTTGTTCTTTGCTTTTTGGTTTTTGTTTTGACTACTCGATATTTTAGAACAAGTCGAACAGTGTCTTAGTTGGTTACCTATAAATATTATAAAATAATGTGTTTTAGTGATTTAGGTATCCACTGGGACATGTGAACTCCAACAATCATACCTATATCCATTACCTATTATTATAATAATAATAAATTTAAAAACAAAAGGAGAGAAAAGTAAAAAAAAGAAGGAAAAAGATAAGGGGAAAATGAGGGAAACAATATTTTATTCTAAAAAAATGAAAAAAGTAATGGTTTGGGATTACCTATTAATAGGTAACTAAAGTCATGTCCTAGTAATACATGTAATATCTAAGACATTGTTGGAGTGCAATTTTTTGACATGTTACCTATTTTTAATCTTAGGAAATCAAATAGTTAAGATCTTGGATTTGCTCAAAGACCCCATCTGCACTTTTAAACTTTATTCATTGTAAGGTCTAAAAGAGAACGATATGATTAGTTTATTTTCTTATGTAATCATTCTTTTTGCTTAGGTTGTCCAGGCTCTATTATTCCACCCAGAGCTGCTCAGGCTTTGAATGTAAAAAACCATAATGATGTGATGACTCAAGCTAAAGCTCAACAACCCCCCTTCATAGGTGGTGTCATCTCGGATCATGGTAAATATTGCTCAAAACTAGTAATATGTAGCTCTATTTACTCTCTTATCCTGTCAAAGTTACAGTCTTTAAAGAAACAACTTCTCGAATTCACGTATATCCTATAATACTCTACTATTGTTCTAGTGGCAGGATACATTATGTTTAGTTTGGTTAATGATCTAGTAATTTATTATTTATTTCTTTTTCGCTTCAGCAGATGCAATGATCATGCGTAGGAATGCAGCATTGGCGCAACAATGGCGCACTGGGATGAATATGATGGGAAACAGGGCTATGAACTGTAAGATGCTTCTCCCTGAGGAATGGTCTTATTGATCAAGCCATAATATGAATCTTGATGAAGGATCAGTTTGTGATAAATGTATGTGTAGTGCAAGAAAGTAGATTATATTAGTAATACTAGAGTAGTTAGATGGGGGTTTGTAGCAAGTCTCTAAGGTTTTGGTATAAATTTGATTCTTCTCAAGGTATGACAAGTGAAGGGGGAAAATAAGGGATCCTAGGCAGCTGTTTTTTGGTCTTCAACTTTTGAAAATGAATGTGAGAAAGCACGGAGAATATGATGATGGGTTTGAATATTGATGATACGTTTCAATATGTTAGTCCTGTTTGCAAAAATAAAATTTCTCATAATTATCTTACTTTTAGTTCAATACAACTTTATCAAGTATTTTTAAAATTTATCGTTATGTCCTGTATTTTCAATATTAACTATTGTTGACTCGCACAATATTTTTATGACATGTTTAGCTGTTTTTTAATTATGAATTTAATTAAATTACATGTTTGTATAATTATAAAAATTTGAATTCAAATTTTATTTAAATTCCAAAATATTTAAATGTTAATATAAATTTAATAATTTGAAATGATAACTCAATTCATGTCATATAAAATTTAGTATTTGAAATGAATTTGATGTTCCCAAATAACATTTTAAGTATTTTCAATCTTGTAATTAATGTTTTAAAAAACATAACTATATCCTTTTCTATGTAATATAATTATAATGGATAAGAGTATCATATTTAAGATTTTCTAATATGTGTCAAATTTGCAACACACAAATATGATTGGTGGAATAAAACTTTTATAATTATAATAAATAGAACAAAAAGTTTAAAAGATAAAAGGATTTTTGCACTCCTCACTTTACGATCATTTATTACATATGAAAATATAAATCAAAATGAGAAATCACAAATTGAAGCCGAATAAGCAAATTCGTTTTGTAAAAAGAGTGAACAATGTGATCCACTGTAGAAGACCAGAAGCCCATTTTCGGTAGTTAATGGGTCCTATTTATTTAAGTATTAAAAATATAATAAAAAAAGTTAGGCAAGCAATTGATCCATTTTCTTTGTTTGTTTTTGATCGAATGGTCTAGGACCACAGTACAGGTCCACCAGTTTTTGACAATACTTGCCACAAGGCCCACAGTACAAGCTATCTTATTGGTTCGGCTATCGTGTAAACTTTGTAAAGTACAGTATCTTGAAGTGTCGTGTAGGCGGCTGCTTGCTTATTATAGAAAAATAATTGTACCATTATTTAATTAATAATAAACGCCTAGACCAAAAAAATAAAAATAAAAAATTTTGAGTAAGAACCCTTCCAAGATCGGCCTGGAAGAAAAAGAAACAGAGAAGTTTTGAAGATGGCAGACTGGTCAGCACTCCCTGAGGAACTTATTTATTTGATTGCTGATGCGATTCGTTACTCCCGTGATTATGTTGTATTCAGATCAGTGTGTAAGTCTTGGTCTGTGGTACCTGGAATCAGGAGAATTCCTGTGGGAACTTTGTTTATTTACATTCCAGGCACCAGTCGTAGTACATGAATTCCGAAAGCATTTGGATGATCTTTCGATATCCAATATCGAGATTGCATGCAGGGATGTTAGAGGAGTCGTGGTCAAGGAAGAAGGGAAAGAGATGAAATTTGAAATGAAAGAGTGAGTTGCAGGACTGAAACAGGAGGTTATTAATTATTTGCAAGCTTGTGGTTTATCGAATAGGAGACTAGATAGCCTGTATGTTACGTTTTTATTATGTTAAATGTTGGGATTTTCTGTCTATGAACATCTTATTTCAGAGTGGTTATGAAAAACTCTACTTGCTGTAAATTTATAAATTATAAATCAAAACTGTTCTTAAGTTTCTTGTTTAGCTTTAGTTATATGATTAAGGTAGGTTTCTGATAAGAATTTACAAATTTTCCCTCTTACAAGGTAATTGTATATTTGTATGTTCAATCCTTAATTCCTTGGAGACTGAGGCTGTCCTCTGAGGTTAGGTCAATTTTCAATAGGAAACCTTATACTAGCTTTTGTTTTATTATCGTCTCGCAACTCCATGAGGGCACCCTTCCCAACAAAGAAGGAATTAAAAATAAAGATACATATATTGTTATCAATGGCGACAGACCTTGGTAAATTAAAGAAATATTATACAAAATACAATTAATCATAGAGAAGATATTAAGTATATTCACTGGAACTTGTAACAGCAACTAAACTAAGAAATGCTGATGAAAATTCGTCATCTTTTATCTTTTGAAACAAATGCAGCAGAACTAATACTTCATAAATGAAAAAGATCTTATTTATAATTTTTTAACTGGCTGGTGAGTCTCTCCATTTTGCCAGTGCTAAGCATATTTTTTTGTGTTTGCATATCACCATGAAACATTGGTAAGAAAGAGAACCAAAGGATTACTAAATTTGGGTGAGGAAGTAACATAGCAAAAGCTAATTATTGGTTTTAAGAAGATAAGAGATGCAAGGTTCCTGTTCATGCTAATACGCTAGTGTGCAAAATTCTACGATATTTGAGTTTTAGCATGCTGTGACAGAACACTCATCGTCTTAATGTCTTCAATCAACCTGTTCAGATTAGAGTGTGACGATCCTCCTTCATTGACAGCTTTGCTAGCATATGTAGCCATCTCCTTGGCTGATTTCGCAAACTCTTCCTTCCTCTCCCCCATAATATCTTTGACAGCTTTCTCAATAATAACTTTATCACAAGTATCTTTTATGTCCAACCCAAGCTTCCAAACCTCTCCAACAAATCTACTATTAATTTGTTGATCAGCAAAATATGGCCAACAAATCATTGGCACCCCTTCACATATGCTTTCCAAAGTTGAGTTCCATCCACTATGAGTTAAAAATCCACCTATTGCAGGGTGACATAGAACCTCTTCTTGTGGAGCCCAATGTACCATATAACCTCTTGCCTTTGTTCCCTCCTCGAGCTCTGCAGGAACCATTCGCCCACTATCTGTACCAGTAATTGAGTCTGGTCGAATCACCCACAGGAATCTGTGCCCACTATTTACCAGGCCATGCCAAAATTCAAGGAGTTGCTCTTTTGTAACCATTGCAAGACTTCCAAAACTGACATATATCACAGACTTCAGTGGCTGGTCCTCTAGCCACTTGATGCAGCCTTTGTCTTCTTCCCATAAACTGTTTGATGAAACCAATCTGGACGAGTTTGTTTCCAACTTGGTTTGGGCCTTGAGGTGAGCATGAATTGGTCCAATTGTGTAGATGTGTGGAATCTGAGTACGTATCTGAGACAGAATTGGTCCCTCAAGGTCCTCAAATGTGTTTAGTATCAAGGCATGAGCTCGAAGAGTTTGCAGAGTTTCAGTATACCACATCTGGAAACCACTATCATTTATGTCACCAACACGAAACAAACTTGGCAGATCACGTTTCCTGAGAAAACCTTCCATGCCTGGTACACTCTTGACCTGAAAGTCCATATCATCTCCTGAAAAACAACCAATTTCGAGAACACTGACATATGAAACTTAGACAAAGAATGTTAAGAATCTATATGAAAATATAAGTCACAACCCTCTCGACAATGAAGCTAATCTCCCGTAGTCTCACACTCTCACTAGCCGATCTTGACCCCTGTTATTTTATTTTGAGGACATATCTAGTATTCAGAGTTTGCCTTAATTTGGTACCACTCTTGTGGCCCGTACCGAAACAGTGCTTTGCTCCCAAATGTCCAGTTAACTGCTGCCCTTCAACGCATTTCGGGGAGAACCAGCTAGCTCTGGGTTCGAGTGACAATTCACCTCTAACTGCAACTCATTCGCTGATTCTTCAACATCAGTCGGTTCGAACCTCAACTTAGTGTTACCCAAGCTTCATCCTGGGCATCCATATGAAACCTCTTTATTGTTTTCTTTTTTATTGGAAACGAATCAATGATCAACTGCAATTATTTAAGTTCTAAGTACTCACTCAGGCCCTCAACCTCTTGGCACCAGATAGATGAGTATCCACTATAAGCTAGGTGATAACTCCTTTATATTGTGTTTAAATTAGAAAACAGATAAATTGTTGAAGAGGGGAGAGTAGTTACTAACCTTTAAAAGGACACTCCGCAGCCTCAACAAGTCTGTTCATGCACAAGTAAGACCAGAATGAACAGGCGCTGATAGTGCGAAAATATATAACAGGAACACCAATCTCTTTCCCAACATCAAGTGTAAATCTCATGACACCATCGGTAATAATACAAGTCACTGGTTTTCTAAGGCCTTCTTTAAGCAGCATGTCTCGAAGAAATGTTTTAGCAGTTTTCATAGATTCATACAAGTTGAGTACTATATCCATGGACTGTGCATTTCCATCTGAGACACTTTCAGGTAATGTCTGAAAACGAAAACCTGAATACTTAGTATACCTGGAAACAACATTTGTGTTGGCCAGAAGACGAGTATGTGCTTGGAGAGTGAGGAGGTAGGTGACATGGATGTTTGCTAGGCACAGAAGTTCAGTTAGTTTCAACATGGAGTTTATATGGCCCTGCACTGGGAACGGGAAGATGAGTACGTGTGGTTGGTTACTTGTCGGCTCTGCCATATTTATGAATTTTTTCCCTTTCTGTATTCGGAAACTTTTAGCCCACTCTGTGTTTTTCTCCGGAGCAGCTTGTTTAGATTAGGAACCTCCCCACAATAAGATGCCAACACATCATCTCAACATTCACACTCTCCAACATTAAGTCAAAAATCCACCAACTGATTGGTGGGCCAGGATCTCATCATGCTGGTCTCTCTGAATGTAAATTTTTGCCACTTTGTTTATAGAAAAAATAAAATATATGAAGTATTGATGGATGCCAACAGAAACACTTAACTAGGGAATGAAGGTGGTTATAATTTATGGATATATCATAATTTATAACCAACCTTGAGCCTACATCTTATGACTATCATTTTTATCTCTTGTCATGAGTCACATCTTAACTCATTAGCGCAGCCCACAGCTATGGTCCATGACATCCTTTTGCATCTGCCAAGGACCTTAGTCACGAGTCATAAGGTAAATAGCAAAAGTTTCATCTCTTGTATCTAAAAAGACTGGCCAGAGATATTTTATGTCTTCTATGTATGAGAGAGTATATGAACAGACGCTTGACCTCTCTTATATTTATAATATATCTACAAATACACACTCACATTACAAATAATTACATTTTAAGGATTCTAGCCTTAAGTTAGCTTTGATCATAGGATTAAGTTAGGTTTCTTATAGGAACTTACAAATAATCCCTCTTACAAGGTACTTGTATAGTTGATGTTCAATCCTTAATTCCTTAGTATATGTTTGATCAACTAGATTCAAATTTATGATCTCGAGACATAAGATTTGCTATCAAATGATAAAAAAAACAAGATAAACATGCAATCATATCCCCAGCAAAGAAGGAATAATAATAATAGAGATACATATAACGTTATCAGTGACGACAGACCTTGGTAGATCAGAGATTTTTTTGGATATTCACTGGAACTTATAAACGAAACTAATTAAAGAAATGCTGATGAAATTATGTCCTCTTTCAACTTTTTGAACAAATGCAGCAGAACTAATACATAAAAAAACTTATAAGGATCTTCTTATGATTTGATTTTTTTCTGAAAAGATCTTATTATAATATTTTATTGCCTGGTGATTCTGTCCCCATTTTGCTTGTGCCAAGCAAATTAATAATTTCAAAATATTGTTCTTGTTTGCATGTAAGTCCAGGGGTGGAGCTACTCAAGGCCTAGAGTAAGCTTCCGCCCACCCTCAACTCTTAGCTGCTCTGTGTTTATCTATTTTTTCAAGTAAATCAAGTTGTATTTTAGCAGAGAAGAGAAGTATATTGTGAAATTGTTTTATTTGTCTACAGAAAAACGTAGATATATTTGTTATTACATGAAAAAATTTAGTTATAATATCCATATTATTAGTTATAAAGGTAAAATATTTTTAATCTAAACAATTAAAAACTCAAAAAAAATATTAATAAATAGATATTTATATTGAAATTGAGTTGATAAATAAATACGTATAGAAAGGAATAGTGAGTATTACTAATGGCCTCAGCTAATCTTAAAGAATTTTTTTATCCATCAATTTATGACCTGTCTTGCAAAGTTTTAACGAACTATGTATGTGTACCCTGATCTCCGAACATGCCTCCACCATGGCATATAACCATTAAAGATTGGAAGAAAAGAACCAAAGTAACATAACAAAAACTTCTGAATGTGCTAAATTTGATAATTATTGGTTTGAAGAAGATAAGAAATGAGATGCTTAATGTTCATGCTAGATTACCAAATTTTATGATATACGAGTTTAGGTATGCTGTGATAGAACACTCATCGACTTAATATCTTCAATCAACCTGTTCAAATTAGTGCGTGATGATCCTCCATCATTGACAGCTTTCCTAGCGCATGTAGCCATCTCCTTGGCTGATTTCGCAAACTCTTCCTTCCTCTCCCCCATGAGATCTTTGACAGCTTTCTCAATAATAATTTTGTCACAAGTATCTTTGATGTCCAACCCAAGCTTCCAAACCTCTCCAATAAATCTACTATTGATTTGTTGATCCACGAAATAAGGCCAACAAATTGTTGGCACCCCTTCGCATATACTTTCCAAAGTTGAGTTCCATCCACTATGAGTCAAAAATCCACCTATTGCAGGGTGACCTAGAACCTCTTCTTGAGGAGCCCAGTTTACCATATAACCTCTTGCCTTTGATCCCTCCTCCAGTTCTGCAGGAATCTCTCGTCCACCCTGTGTATCGGTGATTGAGTCTGGTCGAATCACCCACAAAAATCTATACCCACTATTGACTAGACCATGCCAAAATTCCAGGAGCTGCTCTTTTGTAAGCACTGCAAGACTTCCAAAACTGACATATATCACTGACTTTAGTGGCTGGTCCTCTAGCCACTTGATGCAGCCTTTGTCTTCTTCCCATAAACTGTTTGATGAAGCCAATGTGGACGAGGCTGTTTTCAACTTGGTTTGGGCCTTGAGGTGAGCATGAATTGGTCCAATTGTGTAGATGTTTGGAATCTGAGTGCGTAACTGAGACAGAATTGGTCTCTCAAGATCCTCAAATGTGTTTAGTATTAAGGCCTGAGCTCGAACAGTTTGCTGAGTTTCAGTAAACAGCATCTGGAAACCACTATCGTTTATGTCAGCAACACGGAACAGATTTGGCAAATCACGTCGCCTCAGAAAACTTTCCATGCCTGGTACACTCTTGATCGGAACGTCCATATCATCTCCTATAGTTAAACAAAATTTTGACAGCTCTAACTTATAAAATCCCAATCAAATTAAGTGTCTTGTATATATTTTGAAGAATATCACAATTCCATACTAAATCTCTTGATTTTTTTTTTTGGGGTATGATAAACTGCAATGATTTATATACTCACAAGCTGATGCTCAATTGAGACCCGGATCCTCAACCCCGTGGTACCAGTCTGCCCAGATGAGTAACCACTGTGGTATAGCTAGGTGATAACTTTTTAATTTTGTATTTATAAATTGTAAAGTAGCTAATAATACTCAAGAGAGGAGAGTGCTACTAACCTTTAAAAGGACACTCCGCGGCCTCGATGAGTTTGTTCATGCAAAAGTAAGACCAAAATGAACAAGCGCTGATAGTACGAAAATATATAACAGGAACGCCAATCTCTTCCCCGACATCGAGTGTAAATTTCATGAGACCGTCAGTAATAATACAAGTCACTGGCTTCTTTAAACCTTCACTAAGCAGCAAATCCCTAAGAAATGCTTTTGCAGTTTTCAAAGATTCATACAAGTTGAGTACTATATCCATGGACTGTGCATTTCCATCTGAGACACTTTCAGGTAGCGTCTGGAAGCGAAGACCTGGATACTTTGTATACCTGGAAACAACATTTGTGTTCGCCAGGAGGCGGGTTTGAGTTTCAAGAGTGAGGAGGTAGGTGACCTCAATGTTTGCAAGGCACAGAAGTTCAGTTAGTTTCAACATAGAGTTTATGTGGCCCTGCAGTGGGAACGGGAAGATGAGTACGTGTGGTTGGCTACCTATTTGCTCTGCCATATGTATGCTTTTTCACCCTTTTCGTATTCTGAAACCTTCAGCTCACTCTGTTTTTCTCCAGAGCAGCTTGTTGAGACAAGGAACCTCCACACAATAAGAGGCCAATATCTCATCCTTAGTGGGCCAGGATCTCATGTTGTTGTTTATTTTGAATGTACTTTAAAAAAAAAAAAATCAGTACTTCCGTTTATATATAAAAAAAGATAGAAGTATTGATGCTTGGGGATCCTAACAGAAACACTTACCTAGGGAATACTACGAGCCTTGAGCCTATAGTTCATGTCTTACAGAACGCTTACTCATGAGCGCATGATATCCTTTCGTATCAGCCAAGGACCATAGTCATGACTAGAAAAGTGATTTTGTATCCTTTTGTAAAGCTCACAAATTGTGACTATACCAAAAATGGCATTGTGAATCACGAGGTCTAGAAAAGTGATTTTGATATTTGACATACTAATGAGTTCAGCAAGCTTTATCATATAGATTTAATTGCACCTTGTAGGGGTGGTAATGGAAAGATGAGTTTGAAGTAGGGTGCTCGCCGGACCGCATAAACCAAACAAACCACCCATACCGCATAACAAAACGCGGTTTTTAATTTTCGTGATTCAGTTGCGAGTTAGTTTTTTACCAAATCGCGCAGTGCGGGGTGTGGTTTTATATTTGACTAGTGCGGTTCAAACCGCACCGCATATAATATTATAATATATAATTTAATATATTATTATATTTACAAACTAATTTAGTAACATAATAGTTGATATATAAATATTATGTCGGGTTTCTAATCTTCCATATGATTGGGACATTTTTAATAGGTAATCAAAATTAATTGCATTTTTTTTAAATGTCTAACTTTATTTGAACTACTAATTATCAAGAATTTATTTTAGTTTCTAAATTAATATTATTATTAGACTGCGCAAACCGCACCGTATTTATGTGTTGTGGTTTATATGGTTTTTGAGTTTCGCGGTGCGGTTTGAAATTTTAACCAAACCACATATACGGGTTGGTTTGCGGTTTTAGAGAAAATCGTGTCGCGAGCACCGCAATCAACCCTAGTTTGAATCATTTTGATTTGTTATCTTTATATATTTTGGTTGAACATTAAGGTGATAATGATATGATGGCTCAATTTCAGGTGAGTTGAAAAGGTGCTTGTTTCTGGTAAATTTTGTATAAAAATGTTTGGCATTTTAAGCTACAGTAGTTGAGGCTGACCAAAATTGTGAGAGTATTTGTCTATGACTCTTCACAAAAACACTGCAAGTGATGTATTGAATTTGAACTATAATTTTTTTGGTAACAAACCGCAAAGTAAGAGCCTAGAGTTCCCAGAATATTTATGACCATAGGATAATATTTTGATAAAAATTTCGAATAATAATGCTCCACATCTAAAGAAATTTGACTCGTAACTGTTTCATCCCAATTTATGTATAATCTCCCACATGAATGAGTTCTCATATGTTCCCTTGTGTATATTGTTGGTCCTTGTGCACCACACCTATTGTCGTCTTGATGTCTTTAATCAAACGTTCCAAGTTGGAACAAGAAGACCCACTTTCACTCAAACTCTTCTTTGCCAACATTGCCATCCGATCAGCTGATTTAATGAACTCATCTTTCCTCTCAATCATCAGATCTTTGACCATTCTCTCAACAATAACTCTGTCACAAGTATCCTTCATATCAAGACCAAGCTTCCAAACCTCACTCACAAACCTACTATTTACTTGTTGATCCATAAAATAAGGCCAACATATCATAGGCACCCCTTCAATAACACTCTCCAGCGTCGAGTTCCATCCACTGTGAGTTAAAAACCCTCCCACTGAATGGTGCGCAAGGACCTCCTCTTGGGGTGCCCACCCTACAATGTACCCTCTCTCCTTTGTTCCCTCCAAAACCTCAGCAGGAATCTCCCCATCTCCTGAAATAGAATCCGGCCTGATGACCCACAAGAATTTGCACCGGCTATTAACAAGGCCATACCAAAACTCCATAAGCTGGTCCCTTGTCACAGTTGCTATACTTCCAAAGCTAACATAAATCACAGACTTGTAAGGCTGTGAATCCAACCAACCCATGCAACTCTTATCTTCTTTTCTCAAACTGTTTGATGAGGTCGTTGCATAACCAGATGTCGCGGCTAGCTTCATTTTGAGATGAGTATGAAGTGGTCCAATGGTGTAGATATTTGGACAAGAAGCACATATGTTATCGAGAACAGGTCCTTCTAGATCATCAAATGTGTTGAGTATTAACCCTTGAGCACGAGCATTTTCTTGATTCTCATTTTTAAAGAGTTGAATGCTTGGATCAGAAAGAGTATCTGTCCAGCAAAAGCTAGGAAGATCACGTCTCCGGAGAAAGTTCTCCATTCCTGGCACACTTTTTACTGGAGTGTCCAAATTATCTCCTGAGAAAACATATAGAAAATATGATTAAAAAGGCTGGTAAATAACACATGCCCTTCCAGTTTTCCACTGTTGCACACGTCCAATTCCAAAGGTCTAATATTAACTCCCCTCCCTAATAGGATAATTCTAACAAAAAAATCCTAAAAGATAATTAGTTAGTACAAGTCCTAATATACAAAATATCAATAATAGGATTTTGTTTCCTAATTTAGAAAATATTCGGATTCTTATTCCTAATAAGTCAAATTATTTAGTCAAAAAAATATGATTAATTGGACCATGCACATTCCCTTTTTGCATACCTTTTTAATTCTAGTTTAAGAAATTACGAATATATTATTTTCCCTTTTATTCTCAACGAAATGTTGACTAGAGACAAAAAAAAAAGCATAGAAATGAAAAATGACATACCAGTAAAAGGAAGCTCTCCTGCTTGAATGAGTTTAGGGAGGGAAAAGAAAATAGAAAGAGAGGCAGGACTTAACGTGCGAGTAGAAAATATAAAAATTCCAACTTGATTAGCAACATCACAAACAAAGCTCATGAGTCCATCTGCTATAATACATGTAACTTGCCCACGTCCGCGGGGACGGACCCAGGAATTTATTTCCACCTGGGCTGGAGTATTTTTTTTCGTCGACTCAATAAAGAGAAATAACGAGGCAAACTAGCTTTAAAATATAAAATCAAAATCATGCTATTAATTTAAACTCCAACATAGACATAAAACAAGTAATAACAATACTAGTTTACAAATGAAAATAAAATAAGATTTACTCACATCATTTGAGTTGTACTCGACGATTCTTTTGAGCATAAAACTCATCTATCACTTCATCTGTATCAATATCTTCAGCATACTCTCTCTCAATGTTGATAAGCATAGAATCTCTCAGATATTCTTCCTCCATTTTATTACGAAGAACGGTCTTAACTATTTTCATAGCCGAAAAAACACGTTCTGTAGTAGCTGTAGAAACGGGCAGAGTCAAGACAAGACAAATCAACCTATAAATCAAAGTGTAGTTTTCTGTCTTTCCTGTATCAACAAGTCGTACACATAACTCGGAGATAGTAGACAAATTCTGAAATTTATCATGTTTAATCACATCAATCTTGTAATGATCAAGTTGGAGTTTCATATGGTACATCTCTTGTTGGCCAAAATCAGCAGGATAAAAGTTACTAGCAAGGGTACAAATCTGCTCAATGTCAAATGAACTAAAATTGTTCTTCGGTTCCAAAGATGAACTTAATCTCAAAAGCTCCACAACATTATCATTGAACCTATAGTGTAGCTCTTCCAACTGAAAATCAATTGCAGAATTAAATACATCATAATGATAATGATGCTCAACTGAAATATCATCTTTTTGTCGCACAGCACGGATACCATCCATGTAACGAGCACTCATATCCGGTACATCAATTACAAACTTTTCACACATTGTCATGACATATTTCAAAAGAATCTCAAAACCCTCATCTCTTAAAGATTGTAGCAACTCTTTTGTTGTTGCAACTAAATCCATGGCATTCAAGATATCAATTGATTTACTTTGCAAGGCTCGACAAAGCAAATCTGTAATGCCCATGATCTTATGCATCAAGTGTAGTACAAATAAAAACTTAAATGATTTCAATGCCTTTAAAGAACCTCTAGCTTTTCCACGCATAGAGTTCGAAGAAGTACCACAACTAATAATGCTTTCCAACACAGTAATTATTGAACCATATTTATCAATTAAGCTACAAACACAATTAAAGTGAGAGCTCCACCTGGTAGATCCAACGCGTTGTAAATTTCCAATCTGATTAAGTCCCCTCCCAGTCTCACGTTCTCCACTAGCCACAGAATGATCAACCTCAATGCCATGTGCAGTTTGTAACTCTACAAGGCGTTTAGAAGAACCACTAACAATATTTACAACATTAGACATCATAGAAAAGAAATCCCAGATAGAATCTTGTTTCTCAGCAGCTCCAACCAATGCTAATTGTAAACGATGAGCAAAACAATGTACATAATAAGCATATGGACAATCTTTAAGAAATAAAGCTTGTAAACCATTAAATGCACCACGCATATTACTAGCACCATCATATCCCTGACCTCTCATATCATGAATGCTCAAGTTATATCGTGTAAGAACATCTGATATTTCTTTTTTAAGAGTTGACGATGTTGTGTCAGTCACATTAACAATATCAAAAAAACGCTCACGTATGAGACCATGAACATCAACAAACCTAAGTACAATAGCCATTTGTTCTTTATGTGATGCATCTATTGCTTCATCAACTAAAATGCAGAACTTAGAATCACCTACCTCATCACAAATTTTTTTTCTTACTTTAGAAGCAAGGATATGTAAAATATCTTTTTGTACTTTTGGAGAAATGTACATAGCATTTTTTGGTGCATTTTCCAAAGTAACATTTGAAATATCAACATTCATTCTACCCATAAGTTTGACCATCTCAATAAGATTACCTCTATTACGAGAAGTTGATGATTCATCACGACCCCGTAATGCACATGCTTGCAAACTCAACCATCGAACAGACTCTATAGTAGCTTTCAACCGCAATCTATTCTTCTTTACATCTTCCAAAGATTGAGAATTTATGACCTTGTCAATATGCCTTGTAACATTCTTCAACCCTTCAAGAGATTTCATTGCCTTATTATGTGGTGAATTAGGGGCTCCAACATGTACCAAGAAAGCACATCTTTCATTATCATTAACTCTTTTCCGACTCTTGAATCCATCAATAGTAAATGCATGTTGTGTTGATGTATCCTTTTCAAATAAGAAACATGGAAAACAAAATCCTGCATCTTTGGAAATCGAATACTCTAGCCAAGTAAATGTGTTGAACCAAGATGCTTGAAATCTACGACGTTGATTTCCAAATTGAGTAGGTGGATATTGTTCTTTGGGCAGTTGAGGTTGACATGGTCTCAATCTAATGTATTCACGTCTAATGTCATCACGAACATTAACTGGATACTTCCAAATTGAAAGACGTATTCCAGGATCGCGTTCAAGAGATGCAAGATCAATTGGACTATGAATATGATTAATACTGGGAGAAGATGTAGCTGTAGGAGTAGCACTAGGAGTAGCAGTATGAGTAGTTGTAGCTGTAGGAGTAGTGCTAGGAGTAGCTGCAGCACTAGGAGAAGAAAAATAGGAGAACAACGTCTTCCTCTTACGTTCTTGATTCCTGCAACAAATCAAAACATGATATCATAACTGGTACAAATCAAAATTTTTGTCTCAATGTCAACCCTATAAATATAAGGTATGCACATATCGGCTCCCATTTATTTTTGTCAGACCATGCTAGTTTGATTGTGCTAGTTTCAACCATATAGTATTGCAATTATCATCATCTGATCCAAACTTAAGAGAATCTTTTATAAAAAGTAGTATATACCATTAAATACCAAATCTAATTCAAATTGCATAGTTCCTACTGCCAGGCCTAAACAGATAGGTATATGGAGTTTATGCGTCTACAAAAGACATTGTAGTGCACCTAAATCTATGTCATAATTGATCGCTTTAGAATTTTTGCCAGACCATGCTAGTTTGATTGTGCTAGTTTCAACAAAAACATGAGTATTTGTGAACACATACAAATACTTCCACTAATCAATTAAAACTATAACCACCAATTCACCATCACCAATCAATTTTACCACCCCCAGTCCCCCATTATTTAGATTCATATCATTTTTCAAGTTTTTCCTAAATTATATTAGGCATTAAAATAAATTACTAGTATAAGCTTGACATTAAAATAAAATATACAAACAAAAACAATTAAACAAATATGAAAATAAATATATACTTACATTGTATAGGGAGAGACAAAGGGTCTGAATAGTGTGATTGAAGGGATTAGAGGAACTTGAACGATGGGCGATAACCTAATCAAAGCAGAGCAGCAGTATTTGTTTCTTTTTTGTGAAAGGCGTGCGTGTATGAATTGTGATGACTAATGAACATATGTTAATACATATGTTGTTGGGCTGGACTGCTTTTTAAGATATGGGTTGCATGGTTAAATTATATATATGAATAGGGCTGATCATATTTTTTATGGGGCTAGACTTTAGTGAAGTATACGAGTTAAATGAGCTCAGAAATTTTGACCCGGGCTGGAGCCAACCTTAGCCCAGCCCGAGGTCCGTCCCTGCACGTCCGTCATGTTCTAACCTCCCACAAGTCAAGAGCTCTTTCAGAAGTGGCTTACTATTAAATTTCATAGAATCGAACATTTCCATGTACCTCGCTCCACTGCGTGGGTGATCTTCAGGCAGGCCATCGGATATCGAGTGTAGAACAAAACCAGGGTACTTTTTAAATCGCGACATGACATTGGTGTGGCAGAGGAGGCGAGAGTGAATGTGTTCGGTGACTAAAAATGTAATGTTGATATCGGAAATGGAGAGGAGTTCTGAGAGTTTTAGCATGGAGTTGACAGCACCTTGTAAGGGTAATGGGAAGATGAGTACATGAGGTAAGGTTGAAGAGGAGATGTTTTGCATTGGCATGTTTGTTGATAGGTGAAATTATTTGTGTTGTGGCATGTGATTGGGTTGGTTAGCTAATATATAGACCATTGTAGAGGTGCAAATGTGCTAGTTACACTATCATTTTGTAACGTCATTACCAGGCGTCATCATGTCATATCATGTCATGGTGAATTACTAATTTATTTACTACTCTATTATAAGTACAGTAGGGCCGCAATATATTTTACGGTAATTCTTTAATTGGTATCTTCGAAAAAATATTTGTTCCTTGTAGTATCTCCCAAAAGATTAACAAAAAGGGATTTAATTGTTTTGTTATCTTCCCAAAAGTTCAAAAAAGTATTAAATTATTTAATTGAAAAGATCTAGATGAAAATGTATATAAAGGAAGTGATTGCCTTGCTGCTACAGCACCTTCTAAAATGTATCAGAACTATTAAGATAGAAAAAAATTAATAAATTTCCTTTTTTCCCGATATTATACCAATAAACTTATTTTTTTTTCAATATTGCTAGTAAACTTATATTTTCTTACATTAATTTCAAAATTCAAAAAGGGCCTCTATCTCTTATAAATAGAATAGATGTTGTATACTTGTATTAAAAAAGGGACTCAATTCAAATTCAAATTATACTCCTACTTAAACTTTAATAAGTAATGAATATTACGTCGGATCTTTTTGTTTCAGCCCCTCAATTTTAAATTATTTATGCGAACACGGTCTTGAATGGATTTTACATCAAAAGACAAAAAGGTACAAATCTTAATAAAACCTCCGACATTAAAATATGTCATGTCTCATAAATTATCTTTTGTTATTACATGTGGATGCAGCAGTTATGAATTACAGTATGTCACTGTACAACGTAGGTCAGCAGCATGACAATGGCATCTGAAGTTAGCTTAACAAAATTTTGTGATATACATGTATGATGATGTGCACCATGACGATACTTGTAGTTTTTTTTGGTTTAGTTTATGACAACTACATATATTAATTGTAATCTTACCTGATTGCGTAGCTGAACAATTGAATCTGCTAATCGTATGGGTTGCTTTCAATACATACTACTCCAATTAACACATGGATTTGTTTAAATTTGTAGTGAATGTAGCAGACAAAACTTGATTAGGTGCAGTTTCATTTTTTGTTTATAAACCACGACTTGCTATTTGCTTCTTAGAAAGTGCTGCATGGTCTTGCTCCACAGTGATCATGATTAATCAATAATCATCGCGTGTAATTCATAGAAACCCCCGTTTATAGACTAATTAGGGACAGTTAGGTAATAACTCTACAGAGATTGTCGTGAGATCATCGTCAGAGACTCAGAGTAGACGACCTCTCCCGAATCACCATCTTAATTAGAGTAATTAACTCACCTGTTACTCTACTGCCATCATTGAATCTCTTATTGCACTCTTGCCAGAGAAAATAAATGACAGTTGAGATATAGTAGTTGGGTTTTAGTCCATAACAAGCTACAAACCATCTAGCCGCGCTTTTTTTTTTGTGGATAGCAAAAAACCCTATCCATGTTTATGCTATCCACGGAAAATTATAACCGACAAATAGTTATGACAAACGATTGTCAGGACCAAGACCCATAGTAATTTACACAGCTCATTTTTAATACTATTTGAATGCAAAGAAACACATATTTCAGTATTACTAGTCCAATTTAAGAAAGATGTACAGTACCTCTAGACAAAATGAGTTTTGAAAAAGACAACCAAAGTCTCTTCTGCATCATTACAGAGTAAACAATTTGGGTCTATGCTCATCCGAAAACGAAGCATTCGATCTTTTGTAAACAAACGACATTGAACGACCAACCAAGAGAAAAAAACCATGTTTTGGAACCTGCAACGGAAACCAAACTCCATTATGCCCGTAGTTGATTTGCTTTTGCATACGAAAAGGTTTGCTTTCTCTTAGCGTGAAATAAACCCTAGGATGACCATGTGGTTATTCATTTGATTCATAGCCTAGTTACATACGAGTTGAAAACTTTTTTTAGTTCAGCATAATGTACCCATGCGGTTTGCAACTAGTCAAGGAGTACAAATTTTTTTACAGAAACGATTCTAACAAGCAAATTCCTAGGAATGATGTGGATTCTTAATATTACATTAGTTCTCGTCAGTGGTTCTCTTCTTGGCAATTGGCATGTGCATACCATTCACTAACAAATCATGTTTTTCATCGGTTTTTTACTACAGTCATGGATTAACGATTTGCATGGCTGCCTCCCCGAGTACATTGTCACTCCCCAGTTATTAGAGTAATAATAATATGATGATCAATTTCGCGTGAATTGCAGAGAAGTTCTTGTTTCTGATGGGCAATTTATGTATAAATTTGTTTGGCAACAGATATCTCAAGCTATACTTGGAGCAGAGAACATTTGTCTGCAAATAGGCCGTGTGGGCAGTGAAATGATAAATTCAAATAACTAAAGCCGGAAATGGTGATTTGTTACCAAGGATTATGCAGATATATGATTCAACTATATCATTCCAATCTAAATTGTATTTGTCACACGAACCAGTTCTCCTATGTTCCCCTGTCTCTATTGTTGCTCCTTGGCCTCCTTGTGCACCACGCCTATTGTCTTAATGTCCTCAATCAGACGTTCCAAATTCGAATACGAAGACCCACCTTCACACAAACTCTTCTTTGCCAAATTAGGCATCCGATCAGCGGACTTTAAGAATTCATCTCTTCTCTCCACCACCAAATCTTTGTCCATCTTCTCAACGATAACTCTGTCACAAGTATCCTTCATATCAAGACCAACCTTCCAAACCTCACTCACAAACCTGCTATTCACTTGTCGATCCATAAAATAAGGCCAGCATATCATAGGCACCCTTTCAACCACACTCTCCAACGTTGAATTCCACCCACTGTGAGTCAAAAACCCACCCACTGATTGATGGGCAAGAACCTCCTCTTGGGGTGCCCACGCCACAATATATCCTCTTTCCTTCGTTCCTTCCAGCACTTCTTCAGGAATCTCCCCATCTCCTGTGATAGTATCTGGCCTAATGACCCACAAGAATTTGCACCCACTATTAACAAGACCATACCAAAACAACATAAGCTGGTCCCTTGTCACAGTTGCTATACTTTCGAAACTAACATAAATCACAGACTTGTAAGACTGTAAATCCAACCAATTCATGCAACTCTTATCCTCTTTTCTCAAACTATTTGATGAGATTGTATGACAATATTTTGCAGCTAGCTTCATTTTGAGATGGGCATGAAGTGGTCCAATGGTGTAGATATTTGGACAAGAAGCACATATGTTATCGAGAACTGGTCCTTCTATATCATCAAAGGTATTGAGTATTAACCCCTTTGCGCGTGCATTTTCTTGATTCTCATTTTTGAAGAGTTGCGTGCTTGGACCAGAAAGAGTATCCGACCGGCAAAAGCTAGGAAGATCCCTGCGCCGTAAAAATCTCTCCATTGCCGGTACACTTCTTATTGGGGTGTCCAAATCATCTCCTGCAAATAATGAGAATTGAGAAACAATAAGACAAAGCATGATCTTCTTATTGAATTGTATTACTATTATTGCAATACTAAAAAGCCGAAGTTTAACTTGAAGATAGCTTCTCTAGTATTCGGATAAAAAATTTCTCCTAGCGGCATACTAAGTTTATTTTTACCATAAAACAAAAAATGTAACATACCTGTAAAGGGTAGCTCCCCTGCTTGAATGAGTTTAGGAAAGGAAAAGAAAATAGAAAGTGAACAAGGACTGAGCGTGCGAGTATAAAATAGGATGAAAATAGAAAGTAAACAAGGACTGAGTTTATCATGTTCCAACCTCCCACAAGTCAAGAGCTCTTTCAGAAGTGGCTTACTATTAACTTTCATAGAATCGAACATTTCCATGTACCTCGCTCCACTGCGTGGGTGATCTTCAGGCAGGCCATCGGATATCGAGTGTAGAACAAAACCAGGGTACTTTTTAAAGAGTTTGAATAGGATGAAATTGAGATATAGAGTTTAAAGAGTATGAACATGGATGAAATTGAGATATATCGTAATTGTGTTAGATCTATACTACTATATTATTATATTATAAATAAAAAATATTATATGTATTTAATTTTTTTAGAATTTTAATAAGAATTTATAACAAATAATGATTTATAATTTTATTAGAGTTTAAAGATTTTGAGCGGCGATGAAATTGAGATAAGTAAGTCAATTATAATTATTAGAATTGTGTTTGATCTAAACTACTATGTTATTATATTATAAATGAAATAAATTGTACATGTTTAATTTTTTTTAGAAAGCACTTGCAATTTTTTTTAAAGGCGTTCAACCAACCAAACTACCAAATAAACTCATGTTTGCTTATAATAATACTAGATTTTAACATGTGCGATGCACGGATATTTATTTTATTATTTAAATTATTTATTTTAAAATTACTAATATTTTTATAATTTTAAAAAGTTTTGATATATTATAATTATATTAGTTTTTTAACTTATTTAAATTATATATTTTTACATCAACCGAATTAAATATAAATAAGAAAATTATATAATACTAAAAATAAATATGCATACCGCATAAAATATAAATTTATATTATTAATACATATAAAAGTAAAATTTTGTGATTTGAAATATTATGAACATGATTTTTTAATATATCAAACAAATGTTTAATATATTTAAGATTATACATATTAAATTTAAATATATTTTTTATAAGATCCCTATTATGTTCTTTATTGAACCAAATATTTTTTCTCATATATAAATTGATTAAATTTAAAAAAATGTATTAATATTTATTAATATATATTATTTTTAATTTTAATTTAATTATTTTATTTATCAAAAAACATGATTCAAAGTATGTGATAACGTGTTTTTGATATAGTATTATATATAATATAATAACAAAATAGAATGTGTATTTAATATTTTATGCTAAGGTTGAACTTTTAGCCGGGAAACTTAAATAATTATTTTTAAAAAAACTCAATTTATTCAATTTGATCCAAACCAAAGAATTAATAAGGTTTCTGAATTCTCAATATAATAATTTCTCTTATAAGTGTAACTGACTATCCGTATAAAGTTACCCTTATAGGTTATATAATATATTAAATATTTTTATAAAAAAAAATTGGGTAAAAAACTTTAATTCTCCCTCTCATAAGGAAAATTCACGGTTTCCCTACATCTTTTTGTATGTAAAACCCTAATACTATCTCTAATCTAATATAATAATAATACATAATAATATGTGATATATGACATGTCTCTATATAAATCTAATATAAAAAGTATTTTAATATTTTAAATCAATTATAAAAAGATTTACTAAACGGAATAGAATTCTCCAATAAAAATTCATAACTGTCATTTCTCTCTGTATTATGGGCGGCTCCCGTTGAATTTTGGATGTTGAACCACCTCAAAATTGAAGATACTTTTGTAAGTTTCGCGTGGGTTGTAAAATCGTCCAATTCTTAAACTCAAAATATGGCCCAAACAATGTGTGTCGTGTAAAGAACACAATAATTACGATTTTTCTTTTTAATATAACTCCAAAATAGATTTTTAAATTCAAATTTATATATTACTAAGATATCTAATAGAGTTTGAGTTATAATATGAAGCGAGGTAAGAAAAATTATAATTGTTAGAAATCTTAATAATAATTATAATTTATAAATAATTACAACATAATATTATATAGTTATTAAGAATCGATTATTTGATCTTTGATAATATTTGGATAAGATCACTATTACTCTTATTATATATATGATATAATAGTATAGTATGACAACTATTTTGATAACATGGGGACTAGATGGAGGCCTGTTATCCCCTTCGGCCCAGTCGTTTAGGTCCAACCCAACTAGTGAGGCCCGACATCTCACAGTTACACATAAGATGAAAAGGACATGTTAAGACAGACAACGCAGGTGATCCACCCGTCCATCTGTCCCGACCGCGCAAAAGCAAAGTCAAGATTTAAGGTACAAACTCCTAAACGCTAAAACTCCATCATATTTAAGGGGAGGGAAAAGGGGTTTAAGGGTTACTCACTTCAAAATATACAAGCTCTGATAATCTAGCCGCTATATCGTCTTTATACTCTCCAAAACTCCCTCTTATTCTTAAATCGGATGTGCCGCGGGGCAACCACCCCTTTCGGCATTATTTTGCAAGAGCCCAATCTCATAGATACACCTTGAACTATCCAGTTCAAGGCAGGCCCAACTAGGAGAGGAAGTGCCCAACGCGCAAAAACTTATAAGGTATAGCTTAAAAAGTACCTCTCCTACCAAATTACTTATTTTTAAATTTTTTATACATTTTTTAAAATATATAAATGATAGTTATATAAATTACCTTTAAAATTTTATTTTTCTACTTTAAATTTAAAAATTAAATTTTAGAAAAAGCCCAGCCAATTCACCTTCCGGACATTTTGAAATCCAAATAAAATCTAATTTTATTGACATGAGGTAGCTCACCTATGAACTACCAGCAGTCCAGCACTAAGAATAACCTCTAAATGGGCCTCAGCAGTCATGATCCAAAGAACATGTCCAAACATCAACTCCAAATGGTCACCAGATCTGAAATGGCCGGTTCGAACCTAATTTTGTACACAATAAAATAAGTAATTTGACAATTGAGGTAATCTATTATATCTATTATCTATTATTATATCTCTTATAGGAGAACATCACATTCTATCCTGAGCAAATTTATTCAGTATGAAATGGCAATTATGCCTGTTTATCTATCCCTCCGGACCTGCTTATTCAATACGAAACACCCAAGCCTATTTCTGACCCTATTCCCCATTTATTTCTATACCCAAACCGAACTGAACCGGTGTGAGTCCATACCTCTCTCCCGGTTCCCTCCTGCCTCTTCCTCGTCTTCTTCCCTCCATCGGACCTACGTTACTGCCTCCCCGCCTTACATCCGCCTTCTTCAACTGCAAATGATCGCTCTTGTTGTCAGCCTATCTCTGGTTGTCCCCTGACAGAAGGTGCATGCTATGAACCTCTAAATATAAGCTTACTATTATGTATTTTATGGGTTTTGAAGTTCTGCGTGTTCTCTCCAGTTGTGATGCTTTATAGGATTAGAGCTGAAAATTAAGTTAAGTTTGCCCCTGTCACAAAAAATTTATTTGCCAATCAAAATTGGTCAATTTGCCTCTTGTATTGAATTGCTTCAAAACATCTAAATTATTAGTTAATAGAGTTCAACATGAACATGAGAAATTGAAAGTTGCCTGGCCAGAAAAATCATGGCTTGGCCGGAAACATGAAAACCGTCCTCTTACTAGCTGCACATCCTTCGTTTTCAACCCATTATATTGTCTTAGTATACATCTTGCATTTTCATATAATGGGCAGTGTTATGTAGCTATATATACTTGTATGTGAGGAAAAGTTGCAAAGTTTTGCCAGACAATTGGCATAAAAGTCTTTCAAGTGCAACGAGAAAAAATAAAGATTAAACATGTACAAGATTAAAAATAAAGATTATCTGAAATTAGGCCGGCTGAAAATGATATAGATGCCGGAAACAGTGAGGCTGCCGTAGAAAACAACTGACGCTGAAACTAACTAGGCAGCAGCAAAGAGGCAGGATGCTACTTAAATTGCAAAAACTATCCCTATGAATTACTCTCTATATAAATAAAATGAAACTATCTATAATTTATGAATAAAACGTGTAACCAATTTCCTACTTAAGACACATTGCTATGAATAAAGTGCTTAATTTATTACATCTAAGCACATATTAATATTATTTGAGGTAAGTTTTAGAAAATCAAAAATATAACATATACTATTTATAAAATAATGCAGCAAACAACCACCATTATTCATATATTTGTTTCTACAATTTATGACATTTACTAAAATACGTTCAAATACGAGAATTCACACGAGTCATGTGCCTTGCACGGGCTCTAATGCTAGTATATGCTTAACAATTAACATACAACAACATTCTAAAAAGATATTAAACTATTTTATTAAAATTGAACAACTTGAAAAAATGTAAATATATTTTCCTTTGTCGATATCATTTTATCATACAAATTTTATTCAACAAGAATTTGATGGTTCGTTTTTAAGTTCGTTCTCGATGATAGTCTTCCGTAATTTTATTACAGTATATGTTTTGTACAGTAAGCTTTATGAAGGTGAAACCGGTAAATATTTGTTATTTTTTTCCAACAGCAGACAGATATTACAGAAAACTACATTCAGTACAAAGAATAATATGATAGTGATAGCAATGGTGTGCTTCTATTTATGTTTTGTTGGAAGTAGAATATTTAACTATGTTTATGTACTTCTCCAGATATGCTCGAAGTTTACTCACATTCCAAATCCAAACCAACACACCATGTAGATAGCAAGCATCAGAGACAACACTACAATGGAAGGTAATACAAATAGCATGAAACAACTATGAACAAAACTCTCAAGTACCTGCCTACCAATACAGAATGACATATTTGTACACGCCGTTGTAGGCCAATTATGCCGAACTTAGTAGAGAGATCATGAAGGAACATTAAAATGAAACAACCACGAGATCACAAACGCAAACACCATACAGGCCAGCAAGAAGTTAAGAAAACGATGGCCCTGCCAGAAGTTTCGAGTCTCTGCTGAGGACAGTGGTACAGCTACTGTTGAAACATCAGCTTCATTCCACTGTTCTAATAACTCTCCCTCATTTGCACCGGACACATTTTGTGCAACTGATCCACATATTTCGCAAGTTCTGCAGTTAAGAAGGTTGTAGCAAAATTACTATTTGAAGGGATTAAAATTAAAACAAAATTGGTTTTTCCATATTTATCAAACTGATACATGCTCCTACCAAATTTAGAACAAGAAGAAAACGATGCGAGTTGTGGATATGCCTGATGTGCCTATATAAAATAAAGTGATCCATTTTATCGTGATTATCTTAGCTTATGTGAATCCAATTTGTTACCCGCTCAATATAAGTCACCTTTCTATAGAGAAACTATAGCTGTGTCAACAGAAGATGCAGGAGTTCTTTTTTAAATTCCTGTTAAAGAGTAATCAAGGAATCAAAATGACCAAGTCCATATGATCACTTCAGATGAACAGCTACAAGTGCCATAATACAGTATACTTTAATCAAGAAAAGCAACACAACTAGTGGAGTGAGGCAACTTAAATTACGAAAGTAAAAAGTGGAAGAGACCACTTAAGATTCCTATGAAGCTAGAAATGGAGAAGAATTTTCAATACGGTTGGCTATAGATGCAGGGTTGCCTGATTGTTAAATGTTCTCTCATTTGATTCCTGCTATTTTGTATCATTTGCTTTTTCACTTTCTATGTTGAGTTATTCTCCCTCCACAACATAGTAATTTGATTCTTGTCTAAAGTTTTTACCAAGTGTCATATGCATTGAACCTAACCCGATTTTTGATTCACACGCTGAATAATTTTAACCATCATTTTCATATAATACTCAACAGAACTACTTGCACAAGAAATTCTAAATATAGGAAAGAAAAAAAAACAATTCTTGAATATTACTCAGAAGCCACATCAAACATTCTCTACATATATAATCACATTCTGAACCTAAATTTCAATAAATGAGGTGAAAGGGTCACTAAAAAAAACATGAACAAGTACATTATAACCTTCAAAATCAAGAAAAACTAATAAAAATTTGAACTTTAACAGAAATTTTACCTGTTTCCCTTAATCTTGAACCAAGTTTCAGCACAGTGTTTATGTGCAACACCCAAATCATCTTTACAACAACAACCCAATTCAATAGGTAGTCCAGATTCTTGATAAGATGAATCTAAAGTCATATGACAAATCCTACAATCCCTCTCACACTTAGACAAATGCAGCTTAGTTTCATGGACCGCACTTTCCAGATCCACCAACTCAACTGAACACTCTGAAACACAGGATTCTCTTCTTTTATCTAACACCCCCACAATCTCAGAAGTAGATAAGCTTGAAGCTCTGTGCCCCTCTAAACCCCCTGTGGGGGGACTTGAGGAGGTGGCAGTAATGTTGGATTCTTGAAGATCAACAACATGAGTATGAGTGGTGTTGTTCAAAGTTGTCATTATAATTTACAAAGACATAGATACAGATAGAGATAGATCATAGATGGGGAGAAAAGTGTGTGTTCATGAATGTAGTTAAAACTATAAATAGTAGGTGATTTGCTCTCTTGGTTGCCAGTCCAAATGGCATGGACAGTACTTAAAAGAACTGTAAAATATACATATTTATATGTATAGAAGCAGTCTAGGACTAGAACCAGGGGTAGTATTTATAGTAAATGTACTATAATTATATATGATACAGTACCCTACTAATATTCTATACAGAAAGAAACAAGGAGATAGAAAGAAGTCTACAAGCTAGTTCTGTATCTATATGCATAGCTAATTAGCTATGGTAGACTTTACTGCTTGTTACTGCAGATTCTTGATTCAATAAACTCTTTTTCATTTATCCCTCTAAAAAATCTACGTAATATTTTTTATTTTTTTCCTTTCTCCTTCTTGGCTGCATAAACAAACCATAATTTATCATTCTACCTGTTAATCTTGAACTTACTATAACAGTAACGAATACTAAATATTTAAAAAAAAGTAAATATCAGTACTAGTTGGGCTGCAGTAAAAGCTCAACAAGAAAAACTACGCCAGAGGCTTTAAGAGCAGGTCCACCACCGGCCCAACTCCAGCATTGATATATGGGCACCGGATTCCCTTTATCAGATTAGCATCGGAGAGGAAGTGAAAATTTGGTCAGGGCCCGGTTGGTGGCCGATCTTTTTTAACTTTTAAATTTAATTGTAATACTAGTGAAATATAACATATAAATTAATTAGGTAGAATTAAAAAAAAAATTGTCTAAAGCTAAAGTTATATTAGAGCAAGTCCAATGTTAAAGCTAAAATGGTTATAGACATTGCTATAATTTGAGACTAAAAAGTAGTTTTTGATCTTAAAATACAACTAGTGCTGCAATGTATAGTTCTAAAATAAGATCAACTACATTCAAACTAGCATTTAAAGTGTATTTTAACATTTTTGATAATGAATAGAATTATGTGGTTGATTGGAAATGATGTGACAAGGAAGGTTATAGTCATTTTTAGTCCTAAATATATGACCAACTATTCATTTATGTTATTATAGGACTAAGTATGCATTGAAGTGGTGATTTTGCAAACTTAATTTTATATTATAGCTATAGGACTAAGTATAACTATACATTGGACTTGCTATTATCTACTTGCGGAACTTTTAGCACTAATCATAGATTGAGTGCAACTGAATTATGTGAAATCTTGATATACTCATCGAGTCATAGATCAAAGACCCCTTGTGATTTGATAAAACTTCCAACTTTAACTCGTAGTAGAAAAGTTGCATATGTGTATGTTTCATACCTCTACTTGTACCTGTATGTTTCATACCTCTACTTGTACCCACTATTTTATCTCTGCTGTGCAAGAGAGGATGATTAGTTTCTATGTTATGTCTAAAGCTACCAATTTCTACAGCATAACATTGAGAGACCTTATATAGTTTGAGTGATTGACAGTGTCGACAACTTAGGTGTTAGTCCCTGAGTCCACTCTTAATCCAGGAGATATTGTTCAGATCAGTGGCTAAAGCTGCCAACTCTTGGTTTGTGGAGGAGGGAATTTCCTCATAATCAACGAATTCAGGTCCCAGCAATGAGCTTTGACAAACAGCCTCCCCAGGAGATGCACAGCAACCGTAACCACATCTCCTCGGGACCACAGGATCACCACAAGAATCGTTAAGAATTTGGCTGATACCTGACTCTGGTCTGGAGGCTTGGAGCAAAGGCCCCTGCATTGGGGTTGTCTTTGTAATCATAGAACCACAAGTGCTGTATGCACGAAATGCACCAATATGTGCTACTGGATGAAAAAGTGTGGAATCACTGTTGGGATTGTCTCTCTCAGGAATATGATGATGCTTGTTTTTGTCAGGAGCACGACAATGTTCGTCTTTGTCAGGAGCATGATGATGCTTGTCTTTCTCTGGAATACTTGTCTCAGAAACATTATTAGACTCATGTCCACTTGGTGTTATGTTTGCCTCTCTTACCTCAGGAGATTTGATAGAATTGAGGTCTTCAGATGACAAAGTTCTTTTGAGGATGCTTTTGACTTCTCCAGGATTCCATCATCCAGCGTGTTGTGAGATGCTGGTCCAGGCGTGCTGAGATCCAGAAGTCTTTGCTTTAGGGTAGAATTCCAGTGTTTTTTTATTGAATTATCAGTTCTCCCAGGCAGTAGTTTCGCGATTAAGGACCATTTGCTTCCATGTCTTTTGTGAGCTGAGATAATAAGCTGATCTTCTTCCTCTGCACAAAAGCAATGCTACTTCTGACATCAAGAAACAAGACACGGGTATAACAACAAACTATATTCACTAAATAAAAACAATTTCCTTTGTGAAGTGCCCGCATTTTTGCGACCAATTTGTAATTACAAAACCTTCACGGGTAACATTACAGATAAAGACAATTAGCTATGTCAATCACAAAACCTGTATTGCAACACTTGCATATTCAACTCTACATGCACAAAGAACACAGATAGAAGATAACAAATTCAAGAGGAATGTTAACCAAAATAATATGATTGGCAAGCATCAATGAATTACAACATCAGCAACTATACTATTCTTCAACCATCCTTTTATAGCTCATTCAAGTAGTTATACTGGATTTGGTAGGGTTCAAATACTCGGAGGTAATAACATATTTCCAGTACATAGGTACATTTAGCTGAACAGAAGGAGCACACGTTAAATTAATCTTAATGGGCGTGTCTAATACATCTTGCAAGAAAATAGGGATATTGTGGCATATACACAAATATTAATGTATCTCATATTCCAAGAACAGGCGGTCCTATAAAACCAAAAGGCAGGACACTTACAATATAGGACCCTTGATGTAATTAAAACCAAACTGTTAGCTGTACTAACATACTTTCCAGTAACATTTTTCCATTCAGGAGGTGTGAATGTGTGATTTATTGTTCCAAAACAGAGATGTATAGGTTATAGTGTCATCATCATCATAACATACCCAGTATATCCCGCTTAGAGCAGGGTCTGGGTTGTGATATATAATATTTAAGTTACATATAGAGATATGTTGGGTTAACAACTATCATAAGCGTGTGACTCCTCCATCCTCATGTGCACAGTTTAATGGAACTCACACTCTGATGAAAGGCAAATCCAAATTTACAAAATGAATTTCTGATATCGATCAGATTCCATTATGCTTGATTGTTTATAAGATGTTTTAAAGGCAGTTGCAAGAGAGCATTGAACTAAATTGTAAAAAAAAAATGCATTCTAAGTTGCCCAATAAAAAGAATGAGTGATGGAATGGTCTGTGATACAGTCAATAGGATGCCTAACTTAATAATCAAAGCAAAAGTAGACGTAAGAAACAGAGGTTGCAGGGAAACAGGATGATAGAAATTGAAAACTGGAACCTAATGAAGGGGATAGAGTAGAAGAGCACTAAGTCTATCTCATTTCTAACAAGAACGGCATAACTTATACCAATTCTTGTAAAGATAATACTCAACCATTTTTCGCTTTACTCTCATAGGTGTATGCCGATCCATAAATGAGCATTGAATGGTTGATTCATCCTTGAAATTTCTTACCTTTTTATATCATAATACAAACCAACTCCTACAATCAACTAATGAGAACTATATTGCTGACTAAAAGCTATGACATAATATACCACTTCTTCCATATTCAAGAAACAACAGAACTATGAAGGAGCTCTGAAAATGTCATTTAAATTCAATAACTTAAGTTCCTAGCTCTTTAATACCTTTGAGCCGAGATATAACAGAAAAACCAGTCATGACAATGTTGAAAGTTAACTTCAAAGGAAATCAAGATACATGAAGTCACCACTACATTTGTTCACAATAATCACAAAATATAGACTTAAGAAACCAGCTTAACTTCCGAAACATTGCAAAACGATGAAAAAGTCTTCTTCTCCAAAAAAGCAAAATTCAGCAAGTGAAGAATATCAAAATACACAACTTCAAAGTCATAAAACGCCTAACAATGAAATGCAAATACAACATCACCGAAACAAAATGTAAAATACAATAATCTCCAGTTCACCGCTTCATAAAACATGTACAACTATCAAGAATAAATAATAAAAGACCAAAAACCATAAGTAGAAGGACAAATGTAGAACAATATAACAATCAAGAACTCGCACAGACATATATAACGGGGATAGGGGCCACCACAATATCAGACATGACTCGAAAACAAGACAGGAAAAAATGAAAGAATCGAGGAACTAACAATCGAGAACTCGCACATACATATATAACGGGGATAGGAGACAGGAAAAAAATGCAAGAATCTAGGAACTAACCATTAAAAGGGATGCGTTTAAGACAAGGGTCAAGCTGATTACACCACCTGAGACGACAAGATTTCCCAGACCTACCAGGAACACCTTGGGCTATGACACTCCAATTCCTAGGCCCAAACTTAGAAACAAGCCCTGTCAAAACCTTGTCTTCTTCAACCGACCAACTTCCCCGTACTGATCTCATTCACCACCCTCCTCCTCCTCTTCGCCGCCGTCGGAGATCATAATATTTATTCTTGCCAAAAGTAGTTAAAAAAACAAGACACTGATCAAGACACTGTCTCTGTGTGTGTGTGTGTGTGTGTGTGTGAAGTTGTTAGTTATGTCAAGGACCCCACTCACTACTGCAACAATATGTATGCAACAAGTTTTGTTTTGTCACTTAAATATTTGTTTTATTTTTTATATTATTAATCATCATATATTTAAGTTTAACTAATTACTATTTTTTAACTCAGTTTATATGATATTTAAATTTTATTTTATTTACTTTCATTTGATTCATATCTAGAGATCAACGGATTCATATTATTGTTTTTCTTATCGTATTTATAGAAATACTTTTTTCCCACTTTTTTTTTTCATTTTGCTTCGTTTGTTTACTACTAGTTCAGTTTGTGTTGCTAAATCACTATTTGTATTTTAGGGCTTTTCTTTATTTTGTTGACAAATGTTTTTTAATTCACATCAAACAAATGCTTTCATGTTTGCAGTACATAAAACCCCAATCCAAGAGGGCTCATTGCATTACCATACATCACAAAAATAAGCTGTAGCAACCTAAATTGAATGGAACTTTAGAAAAACTTAGTTCAACACCATAGCAATCTCTCTACTTGTAACAGTTTCACATTCCTACTACTTAGTGCAATGGGAACCTAATGATTTAATCTTACAATGATAACCGAAGGTAAGCTTGTATTACATCCTGCTGTACGAACTTCAACAAGTATGTTCCGGTGCTTTCTAAATTTTCCTTTTTTGCAGATTCTTGGTAAATAGAGTCGACATTAAAGAATCTGCAACAATTCAACATATGAAATGAGACCTATAGTACATACAATCAATTACAGTAGTAAGACAAATTGCATGTAGATATAGTTCATGACCCTGAAACATTGACAATAGTGAGATTGAAGGCTAAATATCAATAGATTCAATACAAGTAGCGCAACGGGTTTTGTCAGTGCATCAACTCATTGTCAAACAGGATCCCAAAAAGACAGGACTAGATTTAGTTACCGACTCCAATATATGCTGGAAAAATTATATTTGTATCCAGCAACTACTAATTTTGCCTATATATTTCATTATTTAGAATCTTGATTTCACAGCAACTAATAATTTTGCCTGCATTCCTTCACAAGTAACAAAATGGTTTATTTAAGTTGAGGAAAACAGAGCTGCAAGTCTAATCATGTATGATGTATAAAGTCATCCAAATGTCACAAAGGATTTCTAGAATTGCTCTCAGAGCCTTGTAATCAACAACAACATTATGATTGTTTAACAAATGACAGTGCAAGCAGCTTCTGTTTTATTTCTATGCTATTAAAATTGTTGATTACATTTTTTTTATGAACAAATATTTAAAACCGGGTAGATAAAATATTAACTTCTCATTTCTTAAAAATTAATATATAGTTATCGGGTCAATGACACTTACACCAGGAAGAATCATCCAGAAACTAGCTTCACAACAATGCAAAGGGAGTTAAGCATAATTAGTAGAACTCTCAAGTACTGGGTTGCGTATATGAGACCAATTAGCTGTCCTTTAAAAGAATTTCTCTTGACCCCTGAATATTCCTGGAAGCTCCACCCCCTAGGTGCAAGAAAGCGATCCTCGTTCAATATTGCCAGTGCATTTGCAAGAAGCAGACAGCCTTCCAGCAGTGTCCACAAACCCATCACCTGCATTATTAAGAAACTGGTCAATCATATTTGCTTGAGGATAAGTGCATCACATATAAAAAGTTTATCATCATTCTTTTAATAGCAGTAGGTGGGTTGGAAAATTCTTGAAGATCTATTTATTAAACTAGCTGCACTCAATCATTACGTAACCAGACCATCATATTTCAGTCTCTTAAAATGCCTATTCGCCCACAAGCCCATCACATGAATGAAAAAATAGAATTAGGACGAGAAGAATTAAAACCAAATTTATATTCAAAAAACAATGTCATCACTTCACAACAACGAAAATAGGACTGAAAATAGCAGCATGACTGACTAGTTATTGGGAGATCAAAAAGTGGCCTACAAGCAGTAAGCAAGTAGATTAGACTTTAGAATTGATCTTATGTTATTACCAAAGCAAAACATACTCGGTACATCCCATTTGTAGGTAGGGTCTGCAAAAGGTAAGAGTATGCATACCTTACCCCTACTCCAGATAGTGGAGAGTCTGTTTCGGTGAAGACCCGCAAACTATAAACGGTATTAATTATCACTTAGCTCAGTGCTTAGGCCCAAATTTCTGAAATGGCACCCTTCTTTTTGATGTCACACAGAAAATAAATACAATTATACAAGTGGACTTCAACGGCGAACTAGTTAACACCGTTAAACAGGCGGACGTAACGGACAGAAATATTGACTAGGATAGGGCATGGAAACATACTTGTATTGTGTTCAAATAAACATCTGAAGTTCAAGGGTTCTTCAGATCCCCCTCCTCTCACAAATTAACCCTTGGTCCTATATATATATACATATATGTATATATATATATATTTATTTATTTATTTTTTTTAATTTCCGGGAGTCGTATCATCTTGATAGGCTAAATTCTCGAAGTCCCATTCCCATAACCATGATGCCCAACTCTTCGTCTGTGTATCTATAGAAGCTTTAAATTTTGTGCTCGCCCTAATTTTTGGTTTAGTTTATGTGGCAAAAATGGGCAATGGAATGGTCTTCACACCAAAACATTCATATACACACACAAGAATTCCGGAGAAAAGAATAGAGATTAGAAAGATATGGTGTAACTGGCTTGCCGAACCATCATAGATATTAACGTTCTATTTCAAATTCCAAATCACCCGAGGTCTCAAATTCAGGATCTTCTGCCGCGCGAATGTAGCGCCTGGTACTCGAACATTGGCTCGAGGGTTTTGTTATGTTGGTAGAAATGAAGGAGTACTTTATAAAGGTATTTCTTATCAATCTGACGACACCCAGAACTCCCATTAAGAGAAAAACGGAACCCCCGTCGTACCATTGGACCCAAAAATGATACATGGGAAGAATCCGTTGGGTCTTCCAATATCAATAGGTTGATTGTTTTCGAAGAGCGATGGTGAAACCCTATCACAAATAATAATTTATACCTGTAAAAAATATATTTAGAAACAGAGGTTTTGTTATGTTGTATGATTTGTATCCTATATGTAATAAGAGCAATGAAGTTTGTTAGTCGTCGTTAGTGTAACATGTTTAGGGATCTAACTTATCTAAAACCGATAATAGACCCAAAAAGAAACAGAAGAGAAGGGTTCTATCTAACAACACAATATGTTGCATCTACACTTTTCCTATCAAAGCCACTGCACTGCCTTGTCACTACCATATAAAAAATATGTCTACCTATCAAACCGGTAACAACAATCGGTTCAGTTTCAAACATATTAATTGGAATGTATTTATCTTCTGTTTAAGGAGTTAAGGTGAGACCCCCAAATAAAACAAAAATCTACTTGAGATATTTTGTCTCAAGACTCCCAAGTCCCAACCAGTGAGCTAAGTCATACTTAACCCCTTTTAGTGTACGAAAGACATCAAAATAATAGCATGACAATATGAAATTAAGATACAAAGACAATGAGAATAAAAGAATGGCTGCAAAATATGTATTAGAACACAGTGATCTTATGTTTCTACACACTATCCAAATACCATTTCGGCTTCTACTTCCCGACTACACAAGGAATCTATTCACTACGTAAGTACTGTCATCCAAATTTCACGCTACTACAATCAATACTGAAAAAACATATTACATTAGTGATTAGCTTAGTTGTAATTCAATCAATTTCGTATCATCACAATCACGAACTCTTATTAGTTCCACGGTAAACAACCTAAAACCCTGCCAGTTTATCCCCTACCCAATTTCCTAAATCAGCTAACAATCTTGCTTAAAGACAAATCTCATCAAGAAAACAACTTAGATCTGTAATTAAACTAAAATACACACACAAACAAGATTCCCATATAATTTCATCACCAAATTACTAAAACAAAACCAACCCACAAATAAAAATCAAAACTTTACCTCATCTACGCATGTTACTTATAGTGTCACAGTAAATATCATATTTCAAGATTTCATTTGATCAAGCAAACACAGATCTACAAAAAGAAACAAACCCAATATATGTATTGTGTGTGTGTGTGTATTTATACATATATGCGTACCTTGCAAAAATATGATAACCCCCGAGGATGAATCGAAGCAAAACTTGGTACCACAGAGCGCTCAGATTGTGATTTTTGTAAACAAAGTTGGAGAATACAGGGAGAAAATAGCCTTTTGCGGTATTATCTAGGGGTAGATTCGTAATTTCATATTGATAGTAACGTTGTTCTTATATTTTAATTTTTTTAATTTTATTTTGTGAAGTATGCAATTGGTATACTTGTGTTCTATGGTTATGTAATACAAAAATGTTCTATAGTGATGTAATAAAAAATGTTATTTATAAGTATATTTTATATGTGGGCATCAAAATATTGCCAAAATTATAATTTAATAGTTTGTACTCTAACATACCTGCTGTACACCAGGTCTGTTTGACATTTTTTTTAATAAGTAGATTTATAGTTTAAATAAATAATGATCAGTGTGAAGAAATTTTGGGTTAAATTATAGTCCAACTTAAGTCCTGAAAAAATAAACACTTACCACTTTAATTATCTAATCGTATTCAGATTGTTTGATTTAAACTTACTTCGTTCTCAATTTATTTGTCTTATTTAATATTTTTTTAGTTAAATTAATCAAATTTTAATTTAAAATTAAATTTATTATATAATTAGAAAATATATATAATCTACTCTAAAATATAATTTTAATTTTCTAAATAAGACAGTTCATATGGAATGGAATGATAATTTACAAGTAGAAAAATGTATTTATAAGAAAACCAAACATCACAATTATAATATTAGCACTTTAATGAATTCAAAATTTTATTTCAGTTCAATCCATTAGCTTCTTCAATTTGATGTGTGTCTATTTCTGTTGTACATGACCCTGATGTCTACTTAAAATCGCGTAGGAGTCGTTTGGTTCGGGAGTATCTGGAATGAAATATGAGTTTAGAATGAATAAAATTCATACTTGATTTAAACTTATTTCGTTCTCAATTTATTTATCTTATTTAATATTTTTTCTAGTTAAATTAATCAACTTTTAACTTAAAATTAAATTTATTATATAATTAAAAATATATATATAATCTACTTTAAAATATAATTTTAGTTTTCTAAATAAGACAGTTCATGTGAAATGGAATGATAATATACAAGTAGAAAAATGTATTTATAAGAAAATCAAATATCACAATCATAATATTAGCACTTTAATGAATTCAAAATTTTATTTCAATTCAATCCATTAGCTTCTTCAATTCGATGAGTGTCTATTTCTGTTGTACATGACCCTAATGCCTACTTAAAATCACGTAGGAGTCGTTTGGTTCGGGAGTATCTAGAATGAAATATGAGTTTGAAATGAATAAAACTCATGTTTGATGTTTGTTTCAGTTTTTTTAAATTTCAACCTCATTTCTCAAACCTACGAAGCATGAGTTTTTGATATTTAAGGGAGGAGGTGGGTATGAGGAAAGGGTATGAGTATCAATTTCAATATTATTATTTTATTATTGATAATTAACATTATTAATAATAAAATAATAATATATACAATCAAGCATTATTATTAATAAAAAAATATTTATATAATAAAATAAATTTATCTAATTATTAATTTAATAATATTTTATATTAAATAATTTTATTACAGAACTAAATCAAACGCATGATATTAATAATAAAATTTCATTCTCATATCACCCTAACCCGATTTTTGATACTAAACTCATACTGCCTCATGAATCAAACCACCACAGATGTGTAGTTCATGTGAATGTCATCAATCAGCTAAGCTAAGGAATATGTAATTTCTATCGAAGGCTGGCCATGAAAAATTATCCCGATGAATTAAAATTGTGTCTCTTAATAGTTAATAATAATTCAATATCAAATATATATGATTTATTAGTTGTGAAATATTTCTTTTCTAACAGCTTTTTACTAACAAAAATTAGTAGTAAGCTTTTCATATTTTTTGTGTACTCTTAAAATTTTTATCTTTTTATGTGCTCCTATACATTTTTATTTTTTTTTCTTTTATAAAAAACTAGCTCTTAGATCCGTGCAAGACACGGACTATCTTTGAAAATTGAATAATATATATATATATATATATATATTATTTTAATATATTATTTTTTATTATATTAACATATTGTTCTTTAAATTTTATAAAATATATTTTAATAATTCACATTTATATACGTTATTTTCTATGATACGTACATATTGAATTACTCATGTTCTCATAATTTTTTAATTGTTAATTATAAAATGATGCATCTATAGTAAAAATAAATAAATTTATCAGGTGAGATGAAGAGTTAGATAACACGTAAAATTATATAATAGTTTGTATGTATTTATAACCGTAAAAAGAATAGTATTAACATGGGTTTACACATATAAATATAATCGAGAGTTTAGAATTTATCGGGTTAAAGAATAATGTTTAAATTAGACATAACACGTTAAATGAATAATTTTTTATGGTTCCCACATAATAGAGACATTATATTTCTTACCTCTATAAATGAATAATTTCGATTAATGAATATAATTTTCAAGTCTTGAGCGTATTCATTTATCGAAATTTAACTATATGTGTGTACACACATATACATAATTTTTATAGCAATAATAATAGAGTCAAATTGATTTCATAATTGAATGTAAGCATATACGTGCACAGGCTAAAACTGTAAATTTAAGATCTAATATAAGGATGTAATTGTAATTTTAAATTGAATAAAATGTTTCCACAAAAAGACATGATGCGGTATTATATAATGGGTTGGTAAAAAGGGAGATGTACCCATTCAATAGTATAAGCTAGGGGTGTTCGTGGATGAGGTTGGTCAGGTTTGAGCTGTTTTTTCTACCCAACACAATTAGTTCGGTTTGAAAATGTTCGACCCATTATGTTAAAAAATATTATACAACCCAACCCTACCCGGTTTGGATCGGTTTGGGTCGGGTTGGTTCGGTTTGGGTCGGGTCGGTTCGGTTTGATCAGTTTATAACTAATATTAAAATTTTATATCTTAACATAAATTACAATAATAAAATTTACTATCTCAACATAAATGATAATAAAACTAAAAAAACATTAACAAAATATGTTCATAAATAGTAAAATTTATAACTAATCTAATAAATATTAAAAAATTTAAATATATAATTACTATTATATTAATATCTAATATATAAATTATCATTAAAGTATAAAATATCGGATGTAATTATATATTATATAGCATATAATATATATGTATCGGGTTGGGTTGACTAAAATAATTTTCAACTCATACCCAACCCAATTAATTCGGGTTGAACTATTTTCAACCCAATTTAATATCCAATTTTTTATTTTCAATTAAATCGGCCGAAATTAGGGTCAGTTTGGGTCGGTTTAATCGGGTTTTGTATACCATGAACACCCCCGTAAAAAAAGCTGCTTGGCCTCGTGCCGGCTCTTATGCATGCCATAACCGAAGCAAACTGGTATTTTTGTACACATGCTGAAGCAATGTGGTTTTTCTGTATCTTTAATTTCAATTCCTATATTTAACAGAAGATAATTTTCATGCATATGCAATCTTTTTTGCTATTGACCTTTTGAGGACATTTTACAAATGCAGCCAGGCATAGGATTTGCATAGAAACTTTGTTCACGCTTAGGCGTAACGCCTGCTACTCTATTCTTCGGTTCTGCAGTCCTATTCGCGTGTATGTTCTTAATCTGTGTCGAAAAACCTTCCCATGTTAGCTTACCCTCATCCAATGCATCCATCAGTTTTGCAAAACTCCGCCTGTATCAATTCAAATGACATATAGACCAGATGAAATTCTGCTGAAACTAGTAAATGTAATAGAAGAGTAACTGAATTTGCTGTGATATTTTGCATTACGTACCTGTCAGGATCAATAGTTTTGCGAAACCCTTCATACATCCGGTGACCACGAACTGCCTTAGCCATATTTCCATCATAAGTATACACAAAAACATCACTCTCCACTGCTACAATGTAGTCCAATGCTGCAAGCTTATTGTGCCTACCTGTAAAAGGTTTCAACTCCTCTTCTGTTGCTAAAGTCGAGTGATAATACACTTTTGGATATTTTTCGATGAGTGCATTTAAGTTATTTTCTCCGTATATATTCCCTGAAGCTATGTAAATTTTCGTGTCTGAAGGATAGCCCATTGCTTCAAGAAACAAAGCTGCCTCTCTTGGTGTCATCGGACAGCCACCTTTTAGTCGCTGCTGTTTACTTTTGATGTGTTTCTCTTTCCAATGCTTTACATTATATCTCATCTTCTTAAGCTCCGCAGACTCCTTTGACGTAAGATTATGATTACATCCTGTGAATGCTAGCATATCCTTTTCATATCTACAATGTTGGATTCTATGATAAGAAAGGAAGCACTTGCTTTTTTTACTGAAAATAAATGCCAGAGAAGATGGGCATCGGCTACTTAAAGTAAAGGATCACTTGCAAATTATATTTATTAATTTAGAAACTAAGTTACCTTAAATGCAGAGCAACATAAGGGTCTTGGTCGAATTTAATTCTGTCTACTAGTCTAGAGCCTAGTCCATAAATCTCATCCGTGAATTGAAGAGCTTCATACATTGCTCGGCATCTCAGCCTCTGGATTGAGTTTGGGACATGATTATTAGCAAGGCGCGAATTGGTGTGTGTAAATTCTATCACTTTGTTCATTTTCAGTAATGGAAGTATCTGTTTTTTGTAATAACTGGGCTGTGATTTAAAAAAAGAACAATGTTAGAAATTTCCTTCCAGCACATTCACTTCTTAAATCTTAGCAGAAAAGTAATCTTCTTGTTAAGTCACCTACATACCTTAGACCAAGAAACAGGGGATTTCACAAGAGGCTTCACAGCTGTGAGTTCCAAAGGAAGAGATTCCACTACTTCCACATCCTCTTCCAGAATCTTTTTGAAGAGCTTCCAGTCAAAAATATCCTTAAAATCACTGAAATAGATCAGTCTTAGATCAACAATGTTATTCCTATGTATATATAAATGGTGATTTTACTGTTCTTTCCATCCATCTTAGGTGTGTTATGTTTGTTAGAAGAAAATATGTACGAGCCACAGATTATCTCGAAAAAAACAATCATGCAGTATGATCCAGAATCAGAGCTACCTTGGGTCAGTCCAAAAGGATTTGTGATCCAAGGAAGGAAGAACCAGAGTAGCATTCATTATTTTGGCTATTGCAACCATGTCACTTATCTACAAGAACAAAATAATGAAGATTATTACATCAAAACTACAGATAAGGCAGGTATGTAGTACTCGCACACAGATGCAATGAGGTTTTAACCCCCAATTTCTTTTTGCCAAGAAAAGAATGATATTCACTATGTTATAATGTTAGAAATTCAAAAAGATATATGTGTGTGCTTAAACACATATGAATATTTTGATGCTTACTCCAGTTTTCATCTGATTCAGCCCCCCATTTGAATGAACTAGTATATAGCCATTTGTGGTGGCGCTTTTATTTCCTGAAAGCATAATATAACAACGAGGACAAATTAGATTCGGATAATTAGAACAAATAAACATATTTACAACCTTCAGCACTAATAATTTAAGCTGAGGAAGCAGAAACATACTGATTTCTTTACTTGACCTATCAATGCATGTGTAGTAGTCGTCATTTCTGGGATTCTTCCATATTTCCGGAATCTGATGAAGGATAGACCAAATGATTAAGCTGGCTGATTACTAAATTTAAAAAATGCGGACAACTGTTGAGTATCTTAAGTAGGAGATTAAATAACTTTAATCCCTTTAAGGTATAAGTTTTTTTCATACACAACTCTATCCTAAAATGACCAAAATTTTCAATCTTAGATCGGAAACTAATCAAATGTAACACTTCTTTCAAAACAGCCTGCTATATTGAAATAATATCCTGACCAGGTAGTCCTTCATAGCTTGTCGACGCTCATAACTATTTTCTTCTGTTTCCTCCTCTGCAATGTTCTCCTGGATACTGTTCACTGCATTAGGATGTATCAAGAAACCGTTTTTCTTCAGGGGATGTATCAAGAAATCATTTTTCTTCAGGGGGAAATCATTTTTCTTCAGGGGATGTATCAGGAAATCATTTCTCTTCATAGGATGTATCAAGTGATCATTTCTCCTCTTTGGATGTATCAAAAAATCTTTTCTGTTGAGGGGATGTATCAAGAAATCGTTTCTCTTCAATTTTGCAGTACTTGAATTTAGGAAACTATGCATTAGCATCATCTTCAAAATAACGGTGAAGACTATTAAAAAAGTTAAGACTCCAGGAACCCATTGCCTTAGATTCTTCTTCCTCAGCTTCAAAGCTCTTAATAAAGATCTCATTATTCTTCTTACGATGACACAACCACCTACAACAGGCAAACCTGAGCGGTGGTGGCTGTAGAGACGGTTACGACTACTGCCATCGCTAGTGCCACCTCCACCGCCATCATCATCGTCATCTTCTTCAGTAGATTCAATGGAATCTTTAGGCCTTCTTCTTGATCTTGAGGAGGATAGGGGAAGAAGTGTATTGAGTCTATTGACCGAGCTAGCTTCAGCTATAGGTGACATCTAACGTGTGAGAAGTTGTACATTAACAAAAATAGATGTGATATGATCATAGAGTTGAAGCTTCTTGTGTAAAATGAAATTAAAAGTTTGCTTTAATGATTACCTTTTACTTCTGTTTTCTTGTTTGTGCATGCACTACGTGAAAATTGCACACTTCCATGTTTGTATGGCTTTTCTGATAATGGGTCCTAAAAATAAGGACAAACACCCACCTATTCGTTAATTCTATCTCCCCTGTCTTTCTTGCTCTAATATGGAGAAACTTTATTAGCTTAAAACTAATTTTATTACTAATTTTAGTTCAACTTCAACTAATTTCCAGGCTTAACGAGTAAAAATGTCAACTTTGAGGGCAACCCTTGTCTTGTTTATATTATATATGATGTATACTATAAATCGATAAATGAGGTTGAATCAAACTAGAAACTACCTAAATAAACTGACTCATCCAACTTGACTCAATTAGACTCATCATCTTAACAGAACCTGAAACACTATTTAAACACAACTCATTCAGATATTTGATCAAACCAGCAACTAGTCTTGAGGCCATAAAACGCAGAAAAATTGTATCATAATCTGAAATGTTGATCTCATTCCATTTGCATAAGCATTACAAATTGATCAAAAACCTCATAAACCTAGCCATCAACAATAAACTCAAATAACAATGAAGATTACATCGATGAAAGTGGCATTTTATTCCGTTTAACATAAGTTGGCTGTAAATATAAGTAGTTTCTAATCCATTAAAGGAACTAGTGTATGTGAAATATTTGTAGTGACATTGGCAGTATGTTGAGGAGAGGTGACATTAGAGTTGGAGGCATCACAATAGTCGCGGAGAATATCACTCTCTTTGGAAGTGAATCCAAGTGAGCCAAGCATGGAAGGCCAACAATCATGTCCAATAATTCTTATAGCACGACAACAACTCGGGCCTAGGTAGGCTTCTCCATTGAGGAAGAAAAGAATGACTTCACCGGTGCACGATTGGAGCTTAAACAAAGAGTCCCAACAAGTAGATGAGCCCTCTTCTTCGTCGAGTTTTAATCGAGCTGCTAAAGTTGAATTCGATAAAGGTCGAGACATTGCAATGTTGCATACGAAACATAATGCAATGCAGATGCAAATAACTAGCTTGGAAGAGTTGGCCATGGTTTGGAGACAAACTAAAAGGAATGTTGTGTGGGAGATCATTGTAGGCTTAGTTTATTTATATAAGAAACTTGGGCAGATGAAGGGATAAAACTGATAAAAAAATTTAAGAGGGAAATCAAAAAGCTTACAAACATAAACTCATTCATTAATGTTACAAAACCGCATGAAAAGTTGAGGTTTGATATTGATGGAACATTTCTTTATTCTTATTTTTTTTTATACTCGATTTATAGGTATAACTTGCTATTGGTACCTTTAATCTCCGCATTATATAATACCACAACACACACTTTGGGGAAACATTTTATTCATTTTAAATTATTTATATATCCTTACATTCAAAAATATTTTTACTATTATACCCTTATAAATACTTCACTTATCAATTTAATTATGTTAAATTAACATTTAATCCCTTCATTATAAATACATATCAATTTAACATACTTATTAATTATAATATTATTATATTTATTAATATCTCATATTTCCTAATATATAATAAAATTAATTACTTTTTATATAATTAATACACACACATATATCACAAATATGAGATTATATATATTAATTTATCAACAAATGATATTAATGAGTTATTCGTATGATATGGAAATTCATTTATATTTTTAAATATATGTAAGTGATTAGAAAACTCAAAATACAGGGTAAATGACTTGATTACAAAATATTTTAATATATGTGCAGAGCAATGTGAATTTATTGAATCGATTAATATATATAATTTAGTAATAATAAGTTATCGATGATAAAAAAAATTGAATTTCAGTCATCAAAACTCAATTTTCAGGTAATTTTAATTTTCTTTAGAACCATATAATTCAAATTATCAAATAAAAACAATTCTAACATTTCTTATTTTAAAAAAAATGCTACAATAGCAGTATTTTCAGTTTTGTAATACTCCACTGATTCAAGAAGCCCAAGAATGAATATAAATATGGGCTTTAATTCATAAATCTTGGAAAAAACCAAGAAGCCCAAACATAGATAGACCACAATATATACAAGTAACATAATAATTAGGGTTTCATTCTTCTTCTTGTTGTTCTCCGCCAGCATCCCCTCAGGTAAGGCACTTCACAAATCAACCAAAAATGGTCAAGGGCAGGCAAGGCGAGCGTGTCAGGTAAAACCCATCTCACCACATGTACATACAACTCATCTGTATGTATATAACTGATAATATTTAGTATGTCTTGTCTGAATTAATAATGTGTTGTTTTTGGTAGGTTGTATGTACGAGGAACAATATTGGGTTACAAGAGATCGAAGTCAAACCAGTACCCAAACACATCATTAGTTCAGATAGAAGGTGTGAACACAAAAGAAGAGGTATCATGGTACCAGGGGAAACGTGTGGCTTATATTTATAAGGCTAAGGTTAAGGTTAAGGGGTCCCACTATCGTTGTATTTGGGGTAAGGTTATTAGGCCTCATGGTAACACTGGTGTTGTTCGTGCTAAGTTCACTTCCAATCTCCCTCCTAAATCCATGGTACTTTTTATGTTTTGTGTATGTATTTATGTTGTTTGTATGTATATGTTGTTGAAATGTGGTTATTATGGTTTGTTGATGGGTGTTGTTTTTGATGTAGGGATCTAGGGTGAGGGTTATGATGTACCCGAGCAATATATGAGGTACTACTTTACTCTTTTTATTTCGTATCGTAAATGGTTTTATTAGAAGTTGTGGTGTTATTGATGTTGATCCTTGCTAATGTACTATGCATTTTGTATTTTATATTGTATTGTGATGGATTCTTTATTGTTTTAGTGTGAATTGCTTGTTGTTTGTTAAATATAAGTTGTTCTGTTGGCTAATGATTATCAATTTGTGTTTTATGTGTGTGTGTTATGTTGGTTTAAACTAAGTTCATTGGGTATTATCTGAACGGGGTTGGTAATTTTGGATTTTGTTGAATTTAAATGAATGTGGTTTTCTTATCTTACTAAGCTATGAAGTTTTGTATTAGAACAATGGATGTTCATTTTCCTTGTTTGGTTTTAAATACAGAAGCACTCTAGTACAACTACAAGTCTATAATAGTAGTGTTGGAAGGTTGAAATGTATTTTAGTGCTGATTTTGTTGAATTATTCCACAGAAATATGTGTTTGTTGGTAAGTATGATATATTTGAATATGGATACCTGAATGTGGGGTGTTTTTGTTCTTGCCAAGCCACTGTTGTTCTCTCTTCCATTAATCGGAAACATATAGAATTCATTTGTATATGAGGAAGAACCTTGTTATAGCTGATCAACATATCATGTATACTTTTGTTAGCGGTTTACCGGTGTGAAATTATGTCATAATAATGCAATACGAAAATAAAATTGTATGCTGCACAACATTGCTTTCTGGCTGTAGGCAATGGGCTTTTTCCCTGCAAAGGGGCAGATGTCTTGGTGCTTTAGAGCATTATCGAGTGAACTTCTGTATGCGAATAAGACTTGTTTTCCTGTATGCTGCATCCTAATGTCGTGTTTGGTTGGAGTGAAAAAAGTCGGGGAGAGTGGAATGAAAATTTGAACTATTTAATGAGTAAACATTCAAGATTTGCATTCCTTCATTCCATTCCTAGCAAATTAAACTAAGAGCTCAATCTCACCAATTTAACAAGAAATACTTGTTTTTTCATTTTACTCATCATAGAAAATTTGCACATTTTTTTTCACTCAAAAGGGCTGGTCTTTTTTTTTTTTAATCCTAACCTAGCAACTCTTGCTACCTCATTTCTTACTCCGTCAGTGTTGTTCACAATTTCCCATTTCATTCCACTCCATTTATTCTCCCCAACCAAATGGAGCATAAATGTTTTTATTGGATTATGTTTTTATATGAGCATATAAATCTTGTTTGATGATTTTATATTAATTCATTTGATTTTGTCTCTCTTTTCAGGATAACTGGACTGGCGGAAACATTTCATTGCTTGCTTTGGAAGGTTTTTGCTTATCAGGTCGAAGCCAATGATGTGCTAGATAGACTTTTTTCCAGTTCAAACTTAGAACCTAAAACTTTGGTTTTATGTAATTTCTGGGTGTTGAGAAGACTAATATTTGGCATAATTTTTGTTCCATTTCAATTGCGATGCTTGAAATCTTTGAATGAGTATTACCAGTTTATTTTAAATTTTCAAGTATATGGTTTCTTTTTGTACTGCTAAAATTTAAATCTGGCTCTGAATAGTAGAGAATTGAGATATTGAAGTGTTGATTTGCTTAGTTTGGGATGCACTAGCAGCCTGTAGGAGTTGCTACTGAGTTTTTCCTGTAGCATTTTTGTCCTGTCTGGCAAATCATATTTCTGGAAGTAAGTTATTTATTTTCAGAAAAAGTATGTATATATATGTATTTTTTCTGGAAATAAGCAACTTATTTTTTATTTTGAAAATTAGATTTGGTATTAAAATTTTAAATTAAAATTATACGTATTTTTTTTAAAAAAATAAGTTACTTGTTACTTATTTTCAAGGAATTCCGTGGGCACTTTGTTTTATACTTATTGCTTGCTTCACTGGTTGATTAGTAGAGTGCATCAAAAAATAGAATGGGTCATCAGGTTTGGATTGAAATATTCAATTTTTTAATTATTTAATTTTGTGGTGGTTAAATACGATAACCATCGTAAATTCTTCGACATACAAGACAAACAAATTACATAGGACCATCAGCTTAGATATGCAATGTATTAAGCTTGCTGGTCTTCACGTGATGATTCAGTTGCTTCAAACTAAACCCACCTCTAACAGCTTACGAGTTAAAGCACGCTTTGCTTGCAATTTAATTTTATATTTGCAGTAAAATGTGATCTTAATCACATGCACAAGCACTCTCTACATGGAAACTCTTTCATAAACGTGTAATATTTAAGAATCGAAGTCCAAATCTGAGAAATATCTAGAGTGATTACATAATCTTGAACACTTGCTTTAGACCATCCAAAGGAAAAAAGTAGAAATTGATTCAACTACAAGTCTATGGTCACTTTGCGTATATTATAAAGGTCTACACTACACACCATCAAAACGTACATACATACAGACCCCTAAAGTTCCATTACATGGTATAGTATAGTATATTTTTTACACCATTCCCAATCTGTTCTCAAGTTCAATCTTTTTCACTATAACCATTAAAAGAGAGGCTAAGACTTACATTTTTATGCTGAATTGAATCAAACTCAATGTCAGCAATAACGGAGAACCGATTCTTCACAGTCGGGCTCATATCAGCATGGTACTCATCAAACATTGGGGTTTTATTGCTGAACAAATATCTGTTAAGCAACTATGGATTTAAGTACCCAATTTTTTTAACTATGTGTCACATGACAGCTTGTTCATTGTTGAGCTACATAGCTGTTGCATGGATGGAGCTGGTTCCTATTCAAACACTCCGATCACGGGATCAGTTCTTTAAGATTTCTGTACTCAGTTTTGTCTTCTGTACCTCTGTTGTGAGTGGAAATATTTCGCTCAAGTATTTGCCAGTGTCATTTAATCAGGCTATTGGAGCCACCACGCCATTTTTCACTGCTGTGTTTGCGTATTTGATCACGATGAAGACGGAGGCTCTGCTCGTTTATGCCACTCTTGTTCCTGTAGTCACCGGAGTTATAATTGCTAGTGGGGTATGAAATTAATGAAAAATTGTTCCATGTGTTACTTCTTGTTGCAAATTTAAATAATTGCTCTGATTTCTTATCTAAAGATTAAAGGTTTACATAAACTAACAATGACATTCGTCTTTTAGAATTTATTGTTGTCAATTCTTATTCAGTTGTTAAGTGACAAAATCTACTATTACTTTAGCATAATGGTTTTGAAGTTGTCTGAAACTTTTCTATCAGATAGGCCTAAATTTGTTATGCTTCATTTATGTGGTTGAGGATCTTGCCGGCAATAAACACATATATGGCTAGATTGGCCACATATGTTGTTTTTATTATAATTATCTTATTGAAGTATACTCTACCACAATTCTGATTCTATTTCATGTTCCACTTTCATACACAGGGGGAGCCAAGTTTCCATCTCTTTGGATTTATAATGTGTGTGGGTGCTACGGCTGCTAGAGCACTCAAAACAGTGCTCCAAGGGGTTTTGCTTTCTTCAGAAGGGTAATTCCCTTCTTCTTCTCCTTTTTTCTATCTTCAAAAATGCATATGGCCAAGCCAAGGACCAAATTCCATTTTGTTTGATATTATATTGAACTTGTTATCAACATGTTTTTCAAGGGAGAAGTTGAATTCTATGAATCTCCTCCTATACATGGCTCCTGTAGCTGTTGTACTACTACTTCCAGTAACACTTTACATGGAAGGAAATGTGGTCGGTATCACATTAGCTCTCTCAAGAGTTGATTTCAGGATTGTGTGGTACCTACTATTCAACTCCGTGCTTGCATATTTTGTGAATTTGGCCAACTTTTTGGTCACAAAGCACACCAGTGCTCTGACTCTCCAGGTACCTGATCTTCCTTTTATTCCTCAAAGTGTATTATTTTTTATTAAAAAAATAAGTGAAATCATTGATTGGGTAACTAAAGAAGCAAAGTGGTTATGCACGGAAACCTTAAAAATTAGTCAAGTTCATGGTGTTAGTAGTGATATTTTAGTTATGATACCACCAATCTATTTATACTTGAAAATTATGTCTATATACAACTAAAGTATTCTATCTGTACAATGAGATTTATAAAGTTAAACATGCATGCAAAGTATTCTCTGTGTTTGTATGTACATAGTGTTCGAAGATTAGTGATTATCTGCTAAAATTGTAATTACATGCTTCAATATGAGGTGCCCTATTCATTACGTGTATATACTTCTTTTTATCTGTGACTTGCTAGACACATACTGATTCCTATAAATTCATGGCCAGTCTATTGAATCATTAATACAAAATCTCATTTTCTGAGTTCATTTATATGGAATGTGCTTGTTTGCGATAGCTTAATTACCCTGGCCATCTTTGCTATGGCTGCATCGTGGCAATATCTTGACAGTGTTAGGCCATTCCTCCAGGATAAGGTGGATGCTCCAGGAATGGTGCAGAAATTTTCTTTCTTTTTTCCATTTTCATATCATTTTTATGGTACTGATTTATTGCTTGATTATTACTAGTATTCTTATTATATCTTCAAATCATATATATATAGTAGAAAATGTCGACTCTCCTGATAAAGCTTTCAGATGGCTTCTTTGCAAACTACTATTTAAAAGTATGTGAGATGTAAAAACTTGATTAGAAGGTTTAAATTGATGATTGAATATAGAAACAGCGTGTAACAGTGAACATATATTATCATTTGAAAAGTGGTATTAGGTGCTACGCGGTGATTGGGTGAAAGGAAGTCTTAATTGTAAAATATGACTCAACTTTATGAATTATGTTAACCAGAAGATTGTATATCAGAGAAAGTATAGTTTAATTGAATTAGATTGCGGCTTCGTTAAGGTAGTCTTTCTATTCATTAACAGAATCGTTTTCTTCTTCCAGGTCTTGGGAAATGCTAAAGGAGCAGTAGCTGTGGTTGTCTCCATTTTGATTTTCAAAAATCCCGTATCAGTAACAGGAATGCTTGGTTATGCACTCACAGTTTTTGGGGTTATCCTCTACAGCGAAGCCAAGAAGCGTAGCAAATGAGACACTGGTTTAATTACCTTGGACAAGAAAAATTCTAAGTGGAGAAGGGGTGAGAATCCTGAATCAGATATTGTATATTGTTCTACATCTCTTCCAGCACTGAATTGAAGAGGAACCTCACTTTTTTGTTTTTATATATCGTTCATTCAGAAGGAGATTTATAGTGTGGCCTGTACACAGAGAGATAACAGAATTCTTTCATGTCAATTACATTAACTGAATACTCTTGATTTTTACCATTTGAGTTTTGATCAATTTTGCTTTAGGAAAAAAATATAAATCCTAAATGTGATAATTATTGTGAAGAACAGAACAGAGGAACGAGTAGTTAAGAGTTCGTCTAGGGTACCCAAATCTCGAGGGTAGGCCATGGGTTTGCATTCGAGAGTACCACAAATAAAGATCTACTATGCAAATCAAGTTAGCTACAGTGCCACAGACATAGATCTAATATCTAAATGCTTACCGCAAACTCTCACAAAAAGAAAAAAAGAAAATTGTGACAACTCACAGAGTCACAGTAAGGTCGAGCTGAGCACAATCTGTGTCACAAGACGTGCAAATCACTCTTTTTGATTGCACTTGGAGTTTTATAATTTCAAGCATCACTAAAGTTGAAGTGCATGCATAATAAAGTTATACAAGGGGGGAATTTGTTTACGATAATGCGCCCCTTTTTCACATTCCACTTCCATGTATATCTACCTTTAAATATTATTTTTTATTTAAAAAATAATAAAATTTTCAAAATTATTTGTGAAATTATCTTTTAAATACTCGTACAAAATATTAAAATTACAAATATTTTAAGACGGAAACTCATTTTGATTTAACTCGATTCGTTTACATTTCTTTTATGAAAATGTCACTTCACTCCTTGCGTTGTATTTTATCTTTGGACGGCTCTCCGCGAAAAGGACCATCTTTTCTTCATATTCTCTCCATTCTCAGCACACACACTGACACACACACTGACACACACACACAAACACACACTTATATTCGTATACATTTCTATCTACACCTATTTGAAAAGGCTAGTTCTTGGATATTTAAGCTTGATCAACAATTGTGAGCTCAATTCTTCAACCCCTTAAACTCTATCTTGCTTTTTTCTTCACTCTGTGTTATCAAGGTACATATTTATACTTTCTTGCACATGGGTTTGGATAGATTACATGTTTTAAGTATACTCATAGTTTCATAGTCATACATTACACTTAAAAATGTAAAGATTGAATCTTTTTTCTGTCCTTTACATGATTTTTTTTATTATTATGGTTATGAAAAATGTGAGCAACTTTGAGATTTTGTTAGTGTTTCTTGTTGTTGTTGAAGCTTAAGATTGTTGAGGGTTGGCTTTAATTTGAGGTACAGTACAAGAAAAGGCAAGATCAGATTTTAGAAAAGAGATGTCTTTTACTGGAACCCAACAAAAATGCAAGGTCTGTGAGAAGACTGTTTATCCAATGGAGCTTTTGTCTGCTGATGGAGTTGATTTTCACAAATCTTGCTTTAGGTGCACTCACTGCAAAGGGACCCTAAAGGTAATTAATTTTTCTACTACTAGTTTACTCTGTTCTTGATTTGTTGATTTATAATGTTTTATTGTTTTTGTCGTCGAAAGATTTTTTATGCTGGTAGTATTAATTCTGTTGTGATTGCTCGTGACATGGTTAAGCTGATTGTTCTAATATTGATGGAAAGCTGCCAGTAAATGTAGTGGTGATTGTTCAGATGTTCTAAATTAGTGACAGGAACAATGACACAGTTGGCACTTGTTCTATAGGCACCATTAGTGCTGACTATTGTGGTTCTAAATTTTTTGTTTCTCTGTAGTTGCAGCTTTGTAAGTATAAGGATGTGAGACTTTCTCTGTTTTCAGCAATATAGAAAGTAACCCCAGTTGGTATCCTTATGAAGATATACAAATCTTCTTATTCATTCTGTTTATTAATCATATCTCAACTTACTTAATGTGGACTACTTTATAACTTGATAAACAGAACTACTGTGACTGTGATGCCTGTGAATAAATATTATTTATTAATGTACCTGTCCTGCAGCTGGGAAACTACTCATCAATGGAAGGTGTTTTGTACTGTAAGCCTCACTTTGAACAACTCTTTAAGGAGTCAGGGAACTACAACAAGAACTTTCAGTCACGTATGTCATTTTCATTAATCAGTAAATACTATCATTGCATATATGAATTATATTTTCAAGTTGTAATTCATATTGTTTTCTTTCAGCTGCAAAGTCAGCTGACAAGTTAACCCCAGAGCTGGTAAATTTTTCTCGAGCACTACTTATAGTTATATCTGTAGAAAGACTATATGTCTATACTGATCTTCTTGTTTTACGCAAGCTCGTGTCACCGGTTACTCTATGAATTTGCAGACAAGGTCACCTAGCAAAGCTGCTGGAATGTTTTCTGGGACACAAGAAAAATGTGCAACTTGTGGTAAAACAGCATATCCACTAGAGAAGGTATTCAGCTTTACTATATAAACGGAAACAATACAATTAATACTACAATGTCCATGATCTGAGGCTCGGGTTTCGTAGTGTAGTAGTGTTTAATTGATACATGCAGTATATGTAGTCGTTAGGCCGTAACTATTATTGCAATACAATCCTTTGAACAATAACTGCAAAAAAGCCATATCAACCTGGATCCTTTGAGCTGTCAACCTGGCTTCTTCACATCCACACACTCTCATAATATGATCAATATATAGCAATGAAAAGCAGCATGCATTTTTGGCTAATTAGTAGGATTAACAGATGATATGAGTATATGACTTGATGTGTTAGTTTCACAGAATGAACAGTGCTATTAAGAAATACTTCTTAAACTATAATAAAGAGCCTGATAGGGCTCCATCTTTCACTGTTGAGTGTTCTTGATTATTGTAGTTGCATCCCTTCACCAGTACATAAAATGCATGTAGAATTGTGCATGACCTTTCATTTCACAGTTGTCGTATTGTATGAATTACTGTTTAAGATTAGAAGCAACACTTTGACATAGGCTAGTATAATTGTTATCCTGAGGCCCTTATTTAAAAACTTTAGTTAAGGATGTACTTATTATCTCAAGAAAATAAGAATATTCAAATTGTTGACAGTGTCTGAAGGTAGTTAATTATAAGAAATTTTATAAGCAACCAGGAAATAGAAAAGGGCATATTCGAAAAACAGAAATGATTGTCCAACAGTCCAAGTGCTGCCATAATCAGCTGAGATTATAATAGATATCCACTGGAAGCCTGATATAGCTGTCTACTTGTCTGATGAACTACTAGTTGGATAATTACTCATGTGCAGGTGGGCCTGTAATATGTCTTATGTATTTGTTTCTGTTTGTGAATATAATGTCAGGTAACAGTGGAGAACCAATCTTATCATAAAACATGCTTCAAGTGCTCTCATGGCGGATGCTACATAACTCCATCAACTTATGCAGCCCTTGAAGGCATTTTGTATTGTAAACATCATTTTTCCCAGCTATTCAAGGAGAAAGGCAGCTACAACCATCTGCTTAAGTCAGCATCAATAAAGCGCCCTGTAGCCTCTGTTCCTGAAGCTTGAAGCTTCCCACCCTGCTCGTTCCTTTCCCCCTTAGAGTGTGTACTTACAACTTGCGTTCTTTGAGTGTGTTTTCCTCTGGAGACCTTTTATTATTAAATTGACATATTTGTTAACTGACGAAACTTGTTTTTCTTGTTTTTATGTCCCAAACGTCTGAAATCACTCCAACTGGACTTGTGTGCTTGTTTCGTTTGTGATAGTCTTGTCCTATTTTGCTCATAGTGAATCATCGATATTCAATATCGGAAGGCACATAATTAAAGTCAGGTACATGGTGATTATAAAAAACAACCATAACAAGGGCTAAAAAAGCGATTTAGACTTCCAAGTTTATACAACCAAATTTGAAATACAAGGGCCATCATATAACCATTGGGGAAGTTCATCTGTCAACAGGAAATATGGTTGCAAAATTTTTTGATAAGAGAAATAAGAATAACTAAACAATTTAGATTCATGTTTTGAAACCCATGATTTAGCTCAACTTCTTCCAAAAAACTATAATTCAATACTTGTAATTTTTACTACATTATTTCGACGAGAGGGATCTTTGTGTATTGACATCAGTTGTGATTCAAACACAGATTGTTGCTGATGGGCCGGCCTCTAAGGGGTCGTTTGATTCGAAGGTTTCTGGAATGAGATATGAGTTTAGAATGGATAAGTGTTTGTTTCATTTTTTTAAAATTTCAAACTGGTTTTTGATACTCAATGAGAGATGCGTATGAATATCAATTTTAATATTATTATTTTGTTATTGATAATTAGCATTATTAATAATCAAAAAATAATAATATATACAATCAAGCATTACTAATAATAAAAAAAATTATTTATGTAATAAAGTAAATATATCTAACTATTAATTCAATAATACTTTATATTAAATAATTTCATTTCAGAACTAAATCAAATACATGATATCAATAATGAAATTTCATCCTCATATCACCCTAACCCGATCCCTCACTCATACTCCCACCTGAACCAAACGACCCTAAATGATGTTCAGGAGACTGGTAGAACATTTGTAGGAGTTGTAAACTACCAGTGCAGTAGTGCACCAACTCAGGTGGCAGTCATACCGAGTATGACATTGCAACAACTTATCAGAAAAAAGCCAAAAAGGGGTGTAAATGGTTCAAATTATTCGTGATTTATTTCTCGTAAATACTCAAAAACTCGATATTTATTGAACTGGGCTTGAATTTGAGTCATTCGAATATCTTATTAAGCCTAACTTGAGAATTTAAATTTCATGGCTCGATCGAACTCGATCTCAATCTCGAAGCCGAACCTTTTAATCAAGCTCGTGATTGAGCTTGACACTATTCAGCTCATGTTGATTACACCCTAGTCGCAAATATGTTGGTCCATCATCGGAAGTCTATTCTAGTTCCTCAGATGAAAAAAAGTAGAAAAGTGCATATACTTGTGGGCTACCTACATAAATTGTGCTACATCATAGTCAGAAACCAAACATTCAGCCAGAATTAAGTCAATATCTGCATAAATTCCCCCACATGCTTACTGAAATCAGTTCATGCACCAAGTACTAAATGCAAGACACAGAAATCTGTATGCATCTTCTAAAAGTTTTATGAAAGGCTTGATGATTTTATTGATGTTTGTATGTGTATGTCCTTGTGAATGGGCAGAGCCAGGTGCTCTTTATACATCTAGCCAAGGGTCTGTTGCTTGAAGCATTCCACTGATTGTGGATCATGTATTGTGTAGAATATTACATAATAAATATATAAGATATGTACAAGCATTACTATAATTACAATCCATGATTATGGGGATTGAACTGATCTCCAGTGATATGCATATGCTAGCTGTTATCTTCATCTTATTGATCAGGAAAATAAAAGTTTATTATTATAAGTTCTAACCTAATGCCCTTATGCATCTGTCATTCTTTATGCGAATAAAGAAAGATAACCGTGATAGAAAAAAAATATGAATTTCAGGCAGCTTTGATAAAGTTTAGCAGATAATTTATGCTAGTCGTCTTGCTGGTGTGTATTTCAGTTTAAGTTTAATCTTTTGTTAGTGCGAATATTATCGCTATCATCAGTTTCATTTACTTGCAAATTGGTGGAGAACCATTATATCTGAACAAAACGCATTATATTAACAAGTGCGCAACTTTAATTCTAAATGCACACCCATGCATTCTAACCGCCAAGTCACCAACTCTGACATGATACAAACCTCTCAAGTTAGTAACAACTGCACATTTTAATCAAAATCTTTACACTCATATGCATTTGACATTTGTCTGTATGGGATTGTTTATAAACAAAGAAATTTGAATGACTGTGGCTTATAAGCTCTAACAAGTGCGCAAATCTCTCGCAAAGAGGCTTAGATTCTATATCAATTAAAAGCCAAAAGTCGAGACTTTTGCAAGTCTGCCATGTCTAATTTTCTACAAAGGTGTGAACTTATTTACTCATCACTCATTTCGTGCTTTCTTCGAAAGGCCATGTTGTTAGCTGATTCATTATGCACTCGGATGCTATTCTGAAAACAGCTTTCTTTTTCGCTGCAATCTGCGTCCTTTATTGTATTGCAGCCATGTTAAGTTAGATTTTTAATGCGTACTACAAAAACTTGGCTGATCTCGCTCACCATTCACCAATCACCATATACATTACTTTAGAGCTAATGCAGAGTCTCCAATTCACACTCCTCTCCTCGTGTATTAAATTATATATCCTCCCATCTTCATGCATAAACTAATTCCTAATTATAAAGGAAAATAAGCACAGCTTTTTCCCCCATTTGCAGTAATCAGGTCTCTATCCTCAGTGATCGTTTATTCGTGCATCGAAGATAAAAGGAACATGAGGATTTTGCTGATAGTCTGATGGGAAAACTCGAAAATGGAGGACTTGTCATAATTAATAGCCTAGAAAATGGATTGAATTATGCAGTTTTTTCTTCTGAAGTAAGGAAAGACTCTTTTCCACTGCTGTGGCCAATGTCATAGGTTTGAATCCTCACCCCCTCCCCGCATACTTAATTCTAACATATTGAGAAATACGCAATGTTACCCCAAAAGATAAATACCGACAAAGAATTCAAATAAGAAGTGAACAGTTTCATAATTTGCCTTACTTTTCTTTGTGGATTGTTTACTTTTTAAAAGTGCTACTACCAAAAGATCGTCCAATAGCAAGCTAAACTTTTATTTGCTGACAAAAAAGTATTTTGATTTGCTTAGACACATGGAGCCAAGCCCTCCTTCTATCACCACCCTATAATAAGTGAAAAAGGCAAATAAATATGCTTGTGCTGCAAAAAACCATTAACCCCAATCAAAATCAGCCACCTTTAGATTTTTTTAATGTCCCCTATTCTTTTTCTAACTCACTTATCATATGGATTCATCCATAAGTGATAAGACCATGACTAGAGTACAGAACTATACTCCAACAACTTCTTGATGTTTTGATCATTCTATCTCCCATTTTCTTTTTTTAAGCACAATCTTTAACTTGCTTTTTCTAATTCCTCAGTATAAATCCCATTTCTCAGTATGGTTATGATATATTCTTAATCTTTGTAACTTTCTTGAAGTATTAGACTGGTTTTCTTTTTAGAGAAAACAAGGTCTTCAGAATAATATATTTCGGATTATGTTTGTTGTATGGTTGGTTGTATTTTGGCTTTTATTTGTTCTTGTAATATCATTTGCTAAATTTTCAAGATACTTAAAAGGTTGGTTTCGATTCGTTATTCCCTTCTATTTTTTTGCTAGATTCTTTAAATTATGATGAAACAAAGACTATTTTGATTCCCGTTGATTGATTAAATATTTAAGGTCTTCTTAGCGCTTGTATATATCCTCATACTTGATGTTGTGCTCCAAATATTTTACTAAATCTTGAAAATTTTAATTCTACAGGCAGTTGGAACTTAACAAATATGGAGACTTTGTATCCTCCTCATAATTTCATGTCAAACTGGTTGAAGCAAGGGTTTCAAAGCACATACTGGACAATTGAGGACAACAAAATGTTTGAGAGTTGCCTTGCATTTTTTGATAAAGAGACCCCTGATCGATGGTTAAGGGTGGCATCTATGATCCCTGGGAAATCTGTCTTAGATGTGATTGAGCAGTACAAAAAATTGGAGGAGGATATTAGCGATATCGAAGCTGGTCTTTTTCCACTTCCAGGGAACCTGCAGGACGATTCTTCCACAAAGAAATTGGTGAAAAATCTGGAGCTCAATGAATTTGGAAAGCGTCCTTTTGCTTGTAGATCTTCTGATCATGAGAAAAAGAAAGGTGTGCCTTGGACAGAATATGAACACAGGTCAGTTTCTTCATACATATATTGTTTAAAGCTTATCATACGAACTGGAACAGAAAATTTCATCCGCAATTTTCATTTATTATCCTAAAGCTTGACTTGCCTAAACTGTGCCTTCAATTCAAAATTACCTGCTATTTGTAAGTTTACTGTTAAAATATGTCTCGATTATGGGGATTCATTAATAACCCATTAGCAAGACTCCTTTCCCCCTCCCCTTGTGACCAAAATCAAAAGTTCGCATCTTTATTTCCACTCCTTGTACACTCAAGAATCTAATTCTTGAAAAATATGCAACGTAACAGAAAAAGATCTTTAATTTAACAAGTACTTTTGATGACTGAGGGACTTGGGCAATTATACTTGTACATAAAAAATTAAACTGATACTGTGAAGCCTAAGATCAGTCGTATATGACAACTTTGTTTTCTGATTATCAGAGAATTAATTTACTGTTGCCAAAACTTCAGCAGCCACAGCTAAGTTCATTTAAACAATCTAACAAATACATACACTCTCCATCTCTTATTAAAATTGAACTATTGTTTGTTTTATGATAACACTGCAGGCAGTTTCTTATGGGACTTCAAAAGCATGGCAAAGGAGACTGGAGGAACATTTCGCGAAATTTTGTGATCACCAAAACATCAACTCAAGTAGCAAGCCATGCTCAAAAATATTACTTAAGACAGCTGCTTTCAGAAGGAAAACAAAAGAAGAGGCCTAGCATCCACGATATTACAACCGTCCATTTAACAGATGCTACTACTCCATCCGACGAATACAAATATCCTGCAGACAACAAATCTACATTCATTCCACAGAAGTTCATTAGCATGCCAAAAAAATTTCTTGATCAGAACAAGACAGATGATGGATCATTGATGATGTTTAACTCGATGCATAATAATACATGTATGCCATTTAAGCATGAGTTTGGTGACCATGGTGCTTATGTCAACCTTCTGAATTTAGGGTTTCAGTTCCAAGCAACTAGACATCAAATTTGGTGATAGGAGAGATCAGTATCTTGATGTGTTGTGTTTAGTATGTTTGATGAATGCTGAAAACAGAGTTTGTTCAGTAACTATGGCATAGTAAAATGTGATAGTATGGCTTGTTGAATATTAATTAATTAGAGAAATGCAACCGTGTGATGTAAATATGATTTATGCATCATATATTTTCTTCTTCAGTTTCCCATATTCACACTGTCGTATACTCACACATGCATGTCTCCGCTTAGATTCGAACCCTCAACATCAATATTGACTATAATAAGTCTATATTGAACTATTTCTTGAAAAGAAGGTACAAGATGATTGAGAAGAATCCAATCCATGCTAGTGGAATGCACTTTAAAGGTGCTAATGACAAAGCACAGGCTGCAGAGCACCTGCCAGTTAATTAGGTGACGTGGCCAAATGGGATTATAAGTAAGGCCGTAAACCGGATAATTCGGATACGGATTTGTCAATATCTGTATCCGAATTCGAATCCGAAAATCTGTATCCGTATCCGTATCCGAATCCGGAAAATTTTAAAGGTTAATATCCGAATCCGGATCCGACGGATACTATCCGGATACGGATAATATCCGGATCCGGATCCGATTTTTAATAATTTTTTTAAATTTATATTAAAAATTCAAAAAAAATTGCAAAAAAAAAATTAAAAATTTAATTTATTTTTTTTAATTGAGTTAAGAGTTAAAGGGATTTAAGCCTATTTTATTTTTTTAAAAATTAATTTTTATTTATTTTTTCAATCTAATTTTGTTATCTTAATAATATTAAATTCAAATGATATTTTTATATATGTCTATGATATTTTTACAATTATATAAAATTTGTATAAATATATTATTTAATGAATATATATACACACTACAAAACTAATAGAATAAATTTTAAATTGTATATATATATTATTTATGTGATATATGTGATACGATTTAAAATGTATAAAATACTATAGAAATATAAATTGATATATATATATATTGAATATATATTTTAAAGTATAACCATGTGTAGTGTATATATTAATTTATTAAATTTAAATAGACATTAGAGTTGAGCTAATTAAAAAATATAATTGAATCAAATTAAACGAGTTTATAACTATAAGTGTATATATAAAAATATATAAATGGACTTATAACTATAAATGAGTTTAAAAATATATAATTATATATTATATATATTAAAAAAATTATATATATTATATATAATTAATTTCGGATACGGATATTTTCGGATACGGATGTGCCTATATCCATATCCGTATCCGGAATCTTCGGATTCGGATACGGATAATATCCGGTTTCTTCCGGATACGGATAATATCCGCTTTTTTCCGAATACGAATACAGATATTTCGGACGAATATCGGATTTTTCGGATTTTTTTGACAGCCCTAGTTATAAGCATATATATTCAAGTAATGGGGATGACTCGCTTTTCTTTTAGCAATTAGCAATTAGCAGCTATGGCAAGTTGACTAACCGGTCACCACCATTACCTTTGTTGTTGAGGCTGACTATGCATTCCATTAATTATTCAGGCATGAAGCATCTTAATATTTATGCACTTATTCACTACAATAATTTAAGAATGTCAATCGTTGTTTTATTTTCTGCTATGATCATTATTCCGATCTAGCATCAATATAATTGATAATTTCTATTAAATATTCTTGCTGAATCTTGCATATATAATCTTGTCTTATCCAATTCTTTACCATTTCCTTTTTTTATATCACATCCAATTTTTTACATTTCAAAATTTTCTAAAAATAGTAAATTTTTATATTATAAAATTTACTCTCACTCACTACTTTTCTCCATTTTTCAAATCTATCAATTGATCTCACCACTTCATCCACGTTTCCTTCTCTTTCATACTGCTTTATACATTTTTTTAAACTTCCGTGTCCAATCCAAATGTAAACAAATGGGTGGGACGGAGGGAGTACCTATTTATTTATTTATATCTTTTTTTGAGTCGAAAAGTGTCAAATCAATTTCTGTCTCGCATCTATTTTCCCCTACGCGTGATAATATAGTATAAATATATTTATTTATATATTATCAAGAGAGGATAGATTTATTTTAATTGATCGATAGCCAATTTAGATATTCATATTTTTTTCCCGTAACACTATTATTAGGAGAAATCGAGAAGAGAATAAGCTCGAAATTATAATTACTTACGGAGTTGGCTGAAATCTGAGAACTAGAGCACAACCCCATTTGACTTTAGCTTTAAAACCAAGTCAATCAATTCAGGGAATCAAAACCAAAACAACAATTTCATAAAGCATTAGATTCAGATTCTGATCATGATAAAGAATATAACTTGACTTTTCTATAAGTAGTCTGGTGAAGTAGACCGATTTGTCTCTCCATATTCTGAACTCAGGTGCATCATTTTCAAATTAAAAAATTATACTTTATAGTATTTTATTTACAAAATATAAAATTTTGCGAATTTGATCCTATACGCTATACTTGATTGATGTAAATATTCAAGAACCATATCGTAGCACTTTGGTTGAGTTTGGACTGTGGACCAAGTTTTATGGGAGTGGATCCATCAATCTTGAGGCAACTGGATGGTATTAGAGGCTAGGGTGGGAGAGATTTATTTTAGATACTAATTTTGATTATTATTGTCTATTATATTTCACCTTTCTTAACTTTGAATTATTTTTAGTTGCGTTGGCTAATGGACCTTGCTGCAAAAATGTAATGGCTTCAATTATTTTTAGTTGCCATAGAGGCATTACATTTTTTGAGTTGTGTTTACTACAATATTACATTGTACAATATGCAAAACCCACCTGCTGCTGGACTTCTTGACATGGATGAATATGTTTATTCCTAACACATTGTAATAAGTGTCTGTTTAAGAACATTCACTGGATAATTTTCTCATGCATTACAGCTATCTCATGTCAAATAGGAAAGAAACGATATACAACCCCACTTCTCCAAGTGACTACTTTATCTGAAGAACAAAAGAATTCAGAACTGATACAAGTCTGCATCGCCAACACATGCAGTACAATGCTATCTAAATAATCAATTCAATCAAACTTACATGTCGAAATCAATCTGAGATCGAACCATTACACTTAAGAGAGAGACAGCATTTAAATATTCTTATCAAACAAATAAATACACAAACCTATACACAGGATGCAAACTCAGCTCGTGGAAAAGGATATATACAGATCTACGATGTATTCAAAGAAATTGGATTTAAAGGGATGACTGAATCTGGAAAATCTGTTCTTTGTCCAGCTAAGGAATAATATGCAAGTATATGTGCAGGTTGTTCAGTTTCAACAGGCTCTCCAAGGGCATCAGCACGAATGTCGCGTCTGGTAGGTATCAATTCGATATTCCAGAAAGGGCGAGCCATGGCTAAGAGACCGTTACCTGTCTGGGATCTTCTATATCCTTGCACCCACAAGTACCTCAAGGAAGCTAGCTGCAACGCAGCAATAGCAATTGCATTTTCACTGAAGGAACAACCCCTCATTTCTAGCTTTTGCAAGTTAGGGCAACCTCTAGACAATGCCAGAAGCCCAGCATCCGACTGCCCTACATAACCTAGAAGCATCCATCTAACATTTTGGCTGTATTGCCCTATAAAACTAAGACCCATATCTGTCAATCCCCCAAGCCGAAGATATATGGCAAACCTTCTAAGCTTATGGCAACCTCTTAATAGAGCTTGGACTCCATTGTCAAGCGGTAAATCGGCTATGATTTCTTGTTGATCAAGCAATACCAATCGAAAATCACAAAGATTTTTCAAGTGTCTGCCCATGCATTCTAAAGACTCATTTGTAATATCAGTAACATATACGGCCATGTATTCCAATTTAAGACATCCTTCTGCCAGAGATATTAATCCTCTCTGTGTCACAACGCCTTCCACGTCTTCCATTTCTTGTTCATCTGCACCTCGCTCAATCCTAAGCCGCCTCAGTTTCTTGCAAGAATTTGCAAGGACTCCCAATCCTCTATCACCAATAACGTTCCTGGTCTGTCCAAAAGAAAAGAAAGAGAATGACAACACAAAAAAAAGGAAAGAAAAGATGAGTACTATATAGAGTATATTGTACAACTCCGTTATCAGTATTATATATGGTACAATGTTATCGTAACTAAGTAGGCATATGCATATTTAAGATATAATCTATTCGATAAGTAGCCCAGAAAGCAGAGCTGAAAGAGAGACTGATAACTGTAAGAAACCAGGATCTGAGCCAACATCTTTGAAGACTCCAAATAAGTCAATACACAGAAGAAAAGGCACAATTTCCTCCCGGCCTAGTCATTCTTATGTATATGCATCTGTTTCTAAAGATTGGATGACAAAAAGGAAACAAGTTCTATATACAGCTTCTCATCTACATATCAAAGAAATAGTAAAAAATTATCACTGCAGAGAAACAGGCTAGAATTTGTGAATTTACCTCAAGTATTTCCAAGTTGGGACACCTTTGAATCAATAGACAATGGTCCTCTGTGTCGAGAAGAGCATAGAGAAGATCTAATTTTTTTATTCGGGATGCCATAGGAAATACATGGGGTAATTCATGCTTCCCCAAGTAAGTTAGGCCCAAGATACATAATTTTGGGGGAATAGGTACAATATTATACTTTTCTGGTTCATCATTGAAGGAACCCCCACCAAATTCTTCTAGTGCAGATACAGCCCCAAAGAAACCAACAAGGTCCAAAATTTCACAATCGCTAATTTTGACTGAAACTAAAGATCTACAGTTATTGGCTATAAGTTCAAGGTCGTGGTAGCTGACTTCAGCGAGATCGGTCATATAAAAATTAAGTGTTTCAAGAACTGTGTTGTGCAATGCAAGCTCATGTAACCATTCCCCGCTATTCTCAACAATTGAGCTTTCTTCCATATATAAAGTTCGTATATTTCTGAAAACATGGAGTGCATCAAAAACATACACAGCATTATCATGAAAAAAGCTTCAGAACTAAATGATCATTTAAAACCAGTTATTTTGTGCTAAATTATAGTACTTTGAAACTTGACTAATTATATTCAAGCATTCCAAACCACAATCACTCAGTCTTAAGTAACAAATAGATAAAAGTTTGTTATTCTCAGTTCTCTTTACTTGAATTCCAATAACCTGATCCAGTCTACTGTTCCTGTAAAATAGAACTATTTATACAACTTAATATCTCCTGAAATCGACATTATAACAAATCAAATTTTACTGGTGAAACCACCAGGAAATGACCGTGATGGTAAGCAGAGGCAACTCTGACTTCCAAGAATTAAAACTCACTGGGGCCAAAAACTTTACCCAAAAAGTACAAGTTGTCCTAATTTTTCATTTTGAGTTATAGTTGATTATACAAGTACATAGTAAGAAAATGAAAATTTTGAAATGATACTCTACAGGGTTGCAAGATTTGCCAAACAGTAAGCACGGGTAATTCTAACTTGCTTGCCCGGATTTAGAACTGATTGGAGGCGGAAACTTAATTATACCAAATTTAAAAATTACAAGTTATAATTTTTTTACTAACGTGGAGTCGTGGACCATAAAAACTTTCAGCTTGCTTTGTAAAACCATACCAAGTTCCATATACTTTCCCCATGTTAATTAGGCGATTGGCAAACAAACTAACTTTTCCCCAAATGTACCAACCTATTTACTTGTGCCATCACATATCTTATCATATCCATTTTTAGTCACATACATTAACTAATCTCAGACCATAAAAGCCCTCATTTAACTAATAACATTACAACTAAGTAGTAAAAACTTAAGACACACAAGTGATTATTGAACATCTCCAAAACTTGCATAAAGCCGCATACACATAAATATTTTCAGATGCTAAAAATGTCGAACCAAATATTCTTCTCTTTTAACGTCATTAATTGGTTCTCACAGTTTTAGTTATCATTCGAACAAGACCCTAATCACAAAATAAACTAAGCAAAAATCACAAAACCCAACAAAGAATCAATCATAAAATCACAAATTATACCTGCAAGAACGAGTAACATGTAACAGGCCATCAGTAGAAAATCCAGAACACTTGTCAAGTCTCAAGACGTGGAGCGTCTTGCCACGCGCCTTAGCAAGCATGATAAGATCCTCATCCTTAACAATCATACGTCTAAAATGAAAAGATTTAAGACAAACAAAGCTCCTAGAAAACTCAACAACCCAAGAAGTAACATAACCACCCCAGTCCTCAGGAATCAAATTAAACATAGCAGCTCGTGGCTTACCCTTGAGTTTAACAGACTCTATGTGACTAAATCTAGTTAATAACTGCTTAGGTGTGCATGTGTAACAGAAGGCGATTGTGATGTGTTTTCTTGTGAGCGCGTCGAGCTGGTACCATCTTTGACAGACCAAGGAGACTGATTCACGGTCCTTTGGATCGGTTATGTAAGGGATTACACACTCGAAGATTGTGTCTGGCATGGTTATGTGACTTGGGTTTGTTGTCCGCTCGTCCATGCTTGTAAGAAATGAGCGAGATATGAGAGAGAGAGAGTGCGCGCGCGCAAGTTGTGCGGCGCAAACGTAAGAAAATCAAAAGATGGAACAAAACGAAAAGATTTAACGGTTGGGGTGGGGAGATGATGTAATAAACTGTATTATTTTTGGACAAGTTGGTGATAATGTTATCATAACATAATTAGTTCGGAACTGACTTATATATTACTGTATTTTAATTTAATTGATTTTTAAATTTTAATATAATATATTTAAGTACTAGAGAAAAATTAAAAATAATATCATACTAGCTAGTTGAGGTATGATAAATGTTGAATATTGTTACAGTGACTAGCAGCAGTATATTGGATCTGTTGGTAAAAAGGAGTACTTGTGATTGATCTTTGTTAGGAACACACTTCAATTCGTGATGATGTGATTTGATGGCAAAATTCTCGTATCTCATTTTCGGCAACGGTAAGAGCATGTGTAATAATTAAAAAAAATAATTGATTCGTCAACCGAATTAACAAAATTTAATAATGCAGTAATTTAGTTATTCATTAATAAAATTAAAGTTTGGATCAAGAATATTTTCGCATGTTACATAAATTAGGATTATTTTAAATATAACTAATTATTATAATTAATACTATTGGAGTATAATTACTTACCGGTTCAATAAATTTTAGATAATCATTATTTTATATTATTTTAACTAACAATATTTCCCTAAAAATGTTCTAACCACTTCATCAAAAATGGATGGATTGATAACTATCAATTTGATTGACGGACTAAAAAATGGCCGGTGCATTAATAAAAGTTCATCAATTCCTTAATGGGTTGAACAAATCGATCAAGTATTTTATTTTGTAATTGTTGCATAAAAAATAATAAAATAATTATTTTTTTATAGTAACAAATTCCATCAAATCAATTAACAAAGAGTTTATGGATGAAAATGTTCTAAAGAATTGAAATTATAAATATTCAAAATTTATTTTACGAATAACAAAAATAAAATTTAATTCAACTCGATATAAAAAAATTTCGAGAAAGAGTTCAAAATTATGATTAATAATTTGGGACCCAATTAGTCGTACGGGGTGGGGTGCTTCCGAGAAAAATGAAAAATCTGATATTTTACCAACACCTTTCTATGAATAGATAGGAATGAAAGTTCAAATTTTTTTAATGAGGTACAATATATGTTAAACTCTGTGTTGTAAAAAGCGACTACCCTATATATGGCCTTCTATAACATAAAAAAATGTTACCTTAGACCCATTTTTTTGTTATCATAGGCCAAAAATGAGTTAAGATAACATTTTTTCTCTGTTACACTCTCAGCCGCCTATGGTAACATAGACAATCTTGTTATAATAGATATCTATAGTAACACATATGGAAGCCTAAAATAACATTATGTCTATGTTACAACAGATGTTGAAATTTTGAAAAAATGGCGTCAAATTGAGTGGGGCCCACTTTATGGAGGCCCCATTTTTTGGTGGGCATCACTTTTTGGTGAGACCCACTTTTTGTACATTGTTGTTTAATCTATTACAATATCCTATATTGCCAATTGCCATCCATTGAGTGTTACAACATAAAACTCCATAAAAAAACAATTTAAAAATTGCATTTCCCAATAAAAATAAACCAACCGCAATTCAATCATGTTTTTAGTGACCAATATATATCATCTACTAACAGAGTTAACATTCATCAACAAACAAGTACTACAATTTAAACTAAAACCAGTATAGAAACAAAGTAGTAGAAATAACTTAAAACGTAAATGTCTAAGAGGTTGTGCCACTAATCACATGAGTACCATCTCCTCTGGCAGTAGAAACTAAGGATAAGTTGTCCTCCACCTTTTGATTGACCTTCGCATCCACCCTCATGTTCAGCTTTGCTTCTACTCCTTGAACAAGGTCATGTCGTATCAATTTTGTCAATTCCTGCATATATGAATCTCCGTTAATATATATAATTTTGATATCGAATAGGTAGAAAAATATAAAAGGACACCCTGAGCAGCAATTTGCTGAGACATGGTGATCAGACCCTTGATGAAGCCAACACAGCTTTAATATATAACTTTAAGCCCCTCATTATCCCATGTGACCAGAAAATATATAACTTTTGTCATACCTACGTTTCTCCGATGACCCACTGCAAAGGAAGAATTTCAACATATTCAAAACTTTTGTAAAAAAATTGCATGCTGATCACTGATCACACCAAAGCAGAACTTTGTTTGACATCTTTTTGATCTCAGAAAAGGATGGGCAAACGCTCACCTCAACCACAAATATATTCTCAACTGACACAGAATAACTCTGAAACATAACAAAGAATGACGGTTGGGATCAAAATAAGCTTGATATACATAATAGGAAAATAAAGAGCAACTCATACAATATCTCCGATTTCGACAGGTTCATAAGTCTTTTCCAGATAGTTCATTATCATCTTGTAATCGTCAGAATCATTCTCAACAGGAGTTATTGCACAACAAACCTTTTTATAACACTCGGTGAGTGGATCGTCAAGGGTATAATCTCTCATGTTTCCTACAAGGTGCGAAGCTGCAATAATGTCTCTAACAGTCTCGAAAGCAGATGCAGCCTACACCCGTAAATAACAAGTTAGCAAAGTAAATATCCCACTATCACCAATAACATGTTAATAATGTTGTGAATATTCATATCAAACAATTACGTATTACATGGTCTGCCATATATCTTTAAAGCTCTCGAAAATGAATGGTCTAGTGGAGTGCAGTAGAGTAAACCATCTTTGGCTGAAGTCAGACCACACAGCCATAGCTTTCTGCCCTTCCACCTTCCACCTTCCACCTTCATATCTTTTATCTTTTCTACAAATTCAAGAAGGGTTTCTTCACCTTCCATTATGGTAACAACTCTATGCAAACATAAAATTACTATGCACTCATGTCTATTTTTTGTCTGTTTTTTTACACAAGAAAGCTTACATATTTGTAGGTGAACATCCGAAAGCATTCCCATAGGAAAATCAGGGGCATTCATTCCCATCTCCATTAGAGCATACATGTAACAAATAATAATGTAGAAAGTACAATTGTTGCCAACAGTGCAATCCAAACTCAAGCCGGAAATATAAGACTACCTACCTGTATATCTCCTGACTGCATAAAGTTTGCAACCGCTGGATCCAGTTTGCAGTGAGTGGCTGCTACTCCAAGCTGATGAAGCCCAAGGCCACCATATCTAACATCGTAACCGTCCGCCTGCACCAAACAAGCACCTCAAAACATCAAATATACACAATAACTTATGCACGTCATTTCAAAGTGATATCCACAATAACCATGTATACATACATAGATAATCATGTATCCAGTGACGGACCAGAAGAAAAATTGAGTGGGGCGCCATATAAATTATAATATATTATAAATAATTAATATAATATTATTATAAACTATAATAAATTATATACAAATATTTTCATTAATATGTATTTTTTAAAATATTTATTCCATTTTATTGATAATATTTATATATATTTTCTCTTTCCCCTTATTATTACTAATATTTTTCATTCTTTTTTCTTATTTTGACAAATTTTGGGAGACACTTATAATTTTTTAACGCGGGCACAATAATCACAATTTTATAATTTAACTAGTAAAATCAAAATTGAGTGGGGGCCTCTCCTCCCACTACTTTGCATGTCAGTCCGCCCCTGCATGTACCAACATACAAATGGCAAAAAATAGATAACATGTAATAAACACAATGTGTCGAACACATTCAAAATCAAACAAACACTACTTTAAAAAATCAGAATAATAAATAAGAAAGAAAAATATATTATCAATAAAAAATTTCTCCGACAACAATACCAAATGAGAATTAACGAAACGACAGTTATATTATCAACAAAAATAATATAAACACAGAGAGAGACAAAGACATGGAGAGGGAGAGGGGGAGAGTGAGAGAGACAGAGATGTAAACACAATAAAAAAAATCGAACAAATACAAACAAAATCAAAGATCTAGATACAAACACATATAAAATTATTAAAGTAGACAACACAAACACTAATTAAAATCTAAATTGTAAGAAGGGTTGTACCTCAAAACGCAATTACAACATCAAATAACTTGATTTACATACCTAATAGCCTGAACTGCAACCCTTGTACTAAAGAGTGAGAGTGAGAGCCCAAACCCAATTGCAGCCGCTTGTTTCGAACCATAATTTGAGATAATGTTCTTGACAGCCTTTTGTTTTGAGAGATTTTGAGATAATGAGAGCGGAGAGCCTGAGAGTACTAAAGAGTGAGAGCCTGAACTCAATTGCAGCACCTTGTTTCGAACCCTAATTTGAGAGAGAGTGTGTGTTTTGAGATAGTACAATGTGCTTTGAGTATTTTAGGGTGCCCGCTTTTAAATTTTCAGTTTGCGCTCCTAATTTTTTAAGTGTCTTTTAAATATTTCAAAGTACCGCCTTTAACATTTTAAGTACTTTTTAAATATTTCACATATTTTATTTATTTATATTTATATTTATATTTATAATTTTAAAAAAAATATAATTTTTTTAATTATTGATATTAAAATTATTATAATAAATTTTTATCTTAATTAATTTTTAATAATCCATAAATATTACAAACATTTATTTTCTATGATAAATGATTTAGTAATTTCAATTAAAATTTAATATTTTTCATAAAATATTTTATTTAATATCTAAAATAAAATCTATTCATTTTAAATTAAAAAAATATTCAAATATTTATAAACGGTAAATAATCCATTTAATTGGTGAACTCTTGCTTTCTATAAGAACACTATTAATTATTTTGTTGAAATTATTTAATTTTAATATTAAATAAATATTCAATTCTGAATTTTGAATAAAAATTAAAATTTTATTTGTTCATTGTCCAAGGTAACACAGTCTCATGTGTTACCAGTTTGTAACACTTTTTATAACTAGAGTAACACACGTGTATGGCTATAGTAACATCCAAATCATAGCGTTGCGATAGGGTAAAAATTGCATAGTTACTGCAACATCTGAGAATTTAACATCATGCAATTTCGTTGCGATAAGACATCTATAGCGTAGTGAGTGGAAATCGGAATTAGACGGTGAAGGCAAAGAACAGAAATTAATCGGGTGAATCGGACATTAATCGGAATGATTAATTGAATAATCGGGCATTTAATCAGTTCAATAAGCTACCGAACATGGATTAATAGGTGATTAAACTTGGTGTAATTGCAAACATAAACTTTGTTTAGCAATATTGTAGAAGAATGGTAGTAACAAAGTATACAACTGAAAATGACAATGACTCAGGAACTTCCCATCGCCTTCCTTCCTACTTGTATATTCTTTTTGTAAAGTTATATATGCATTCTTGCTCTTTCATTTACTATATATGTTTAGTTGACATTTTTTATCCAAACTATTGTTGGTCCACCAAAAATTAAGTAATAACTTTTCAATATTCAAACCTACATTTAACTTTTAATATATTATTAAAATCGAACCGAAGATAATACGCCAACAAAGCAGTCACAAATAAATTTTTAAATACGGTGATTGTTGATTGATTATGAGGTGTTAACAAATTATACATTCCTTGGTGTGCTATTGATTTCTTCAACGAAAAAGATTAAAAATAATTCATGTCGTAGTAGTAGATATGGTAAATTCTTCAATGATTATTCTCTCATCGATCTAGAAGGTTTGCATGCATGTAAAGAATTAAGGGGAATCGCAGGGCCATTGGGCAGAACTATTATCTACACACAGAATAATTACAATTGTCGTCAAGTTTTACCATTCTTGGCATCTTTAACATATGAATTATGTTTAGTGTGAAAAATTGTTTAGATTGTGATAGGATATGGTTCACTGAACCTGCAATCTAGCTAGTCTGCAACACTACTATTGTAGATGCAGCCAAACATTAAACTTGCGTTCAATTCGCATGAATGGAATGGGACCAGAATGGAATGCTGGTAAAAATGGAATGAGTAAAGGAATGGAATAACGAATCATTCCTTTCCTTTGTTTGCTTACCAATTTTTTTAGAACGGAATGGAATGAAATGAATTATTACATTATTTGATTATTTATTTTAACCTTCAATGAAAATGAATATTAATTATAGGCAAAATTTTATCGCGAAAAAATTCTAAAAAATAATTTTCTCAAAAAAAGAATTCCCAGAAAAAAATTTCAAACAAAAAATTTCTTGAAAAAGACTTCCTGCGAAAAATTTGTCGAAAAAGAGGTCCGGGAAAAAAATTTGTTGAAAAAATCTTCTACGAAAAATTTCTCGAAAAAATATCTCGAAGAAAATTTCTGGAAAAATTTTCTAAAAAAAAGTTTCCAGAAAAAATTTCTCAAAAAAAATTCCTGGAAAAAAGTTTCTACAAAAAAATGGTCCCGGAAAAAAATTCTCGAAAAAAAGAATTCTTGGAAAAAAATTCTCAAAAAAAAAAGTTTTCGGAAAAAAATTCACGCAAAGTTTCCAGTAAAAAATTTATGAAAAATATATAATACTCTGTGATTTAAATGAATGGGTCTATCCCACATGTTTGTAATGGAATAAAATTGAACAATAATGATGAAATAGAATGTGAGAGGAAATGATTGATTTCATTCTTTAATCCAAGTAAATAGCCTAAATATTCATTCCGACTGAAATGGTAATTCCATTCCTGCCAAAATCTATTTCATTCCTGCGGAGCCTAAGTTTCTTACTACCATCACTCATTTTTAAATCATTAATTTCCTCATTTTTGCTGTAACCATAAAGTCATAGTTTATACACAATTTCAGCTAATTAAAGTATTACTCCATTTGGTGTGTGGCTTACGACTTTGATACATACAAGATAGATGCATACAAATAAAACTATGTATTTTGATGACCTCATATATTATCATTAATTATTAGCTATTTTAAGATCTTTAAGTGCAGGTAGAAATTATTGAACTACAAACAAGAAATATAATTAAAGATGTTAGAGATTTTGAAAATAGTGTGAGGAAAGTATATTGTTTAGTAATCCCTCCATCCCATTTTAGTACGTTTTTTTATAAAAAATAAGACATATTAAAAAAAATTAGTTGTATAATAATTTTCCGTACTTATCATATTTACTGTATTATATATTATAATAACTTTATACTATAAGAGGTAAATTTGAAGTATTACATTGAAAATGACAAAATAAGAGGTAAGTTTGAATATTTTTATATGAATAATAGAATTGGATAACAATTATGGGATAAAAAAATCTCCAAAAAGAAACTAGTATATTTGGATGAGGGAGTATTTGGACTCGTTTAGTTTATCTCTTAAAATAATGTATGTATTTTTCAATTTATAATTGATTAATTATAAAGAATCCTAAACATAGTTGATATCATGGGGAATTGGGGAGCCTATCTGATGTAATAAGGTGCAAGTAGCTAGAACTGTTAGTAAATAGTAATGGAAAGTACAATAAAACCTCAATCAATTTATAATATTCGATAAATTAATAATTTATAATAAATTAATATTTTTAATATAAATTTTTGATTCAAAAATAATAGTAATAGTACATCTTTTATCTTAATTAATTAATAATCTTGATACATTAATAAATTTACCCGTCCCGGTATTATTAATTTATAAAAGTTTTACTATATTTTTGTAAATAATTATTTCAATAAATCCTATAATTTAATTAATAAATTTAAAAAACTACTACTAATTAATGACTTTCTCTTGTATAGATCAATTTGTAAAAAGAGAGTTATCAAACCTAAAAACTAGGCTCGGGTTAAATCTCGAAAAATGAATAATATTATTCTTAAGGTAGTTAGCTTGTATTCATTTATTAAGATTAAAAATACATTTTTTTAATATTATATTAAGATCTAAAAAGTTATTAATTTAATATCATTATTCATTTATGGATTTATAATTTATCAGAGATTCAGAGGTTGTCTAGCTACTTGCTTCAAACTTGTGAAAAGAGTGTCAAATTCGCTCCTATTGCAACTTTAAAGTTGACAACTCAATTTTAGAAAACATGGATCGGTTAACGATTATGTTAAAAAAACATAACCCAGTTGTCCCACTAGTTCACCACTATATGTTTCATTTTTATACTTCTCATTATTCATATCCAAGTTGATCCAATTATATGTTATCGAATATCGTATACAGAACTATCTACAGTAAATTGTTTAGCGTACGTATAACATAATAGAACTGTGGGCTAATAGTCAATAGAATTAAAGCATTCAACACCACAAAAATATATTACATTTTATGCATGGCCTTACTCAAATGTTAGAAACCATAATTACTAGCGCAAAAATAATAATGTATCTCGAAACTGTATTGTACAACTGTACTATATGTAGCTAGTGACTTGGTGGTCCTTTGAGGAAATATGGGCTTTATGCCTGTATAGTTTAAAAGATGAAATACTTTTACTTCTTATCTTCTTGCTAGAACTGTTTGCCCGTATTTTAATGCTTTGTTCGGTTTTCGTTCAATAATTGCAAACATTTTTTTTGCTATTTATTGGAGTAGGATTTGATATCAAACTAAATTATTCAAGAAAAAGTATTTTATGAAAACTCATGAATTATAGGGGCGTTTGAATTATGAAAGAGAATAGTAATAAGGGTAAATATGAAAATTCAAGGGTACGGAAGGTTGCATTTTAACATTTAAAAGGAATGGCGTTCTTATCCATACAACTAAACTACTAATAGTAAGGGTTTATCTTTGTCACTGCTAATCCAAAGAGTACGATGAGATAGTAAAGGGCTTATCTCTCGTATCTACTAATCCAAAGAACGCGATGAGATAGTAAGGATTTATTTCTTGTCGTTGCAGGTCCTGGGTTTAATTCTCACTCACCCCTAAAATTTGTTAAAAGTAAGGTATATAAGTCAAATTAATCAAAAAAAAATACTAATCCAAACACTCACATATGAAATTAAAGTTGCAATTTATATTAACCGAATATTAAATAAGTTTCCGAATCTAAACTACATGACTTCTAAACTAAATTTCGAGCAGGTATTTACAAATTTAAGTTAACTTTGACAATATACTTACAAATACTTGTACTTAAAACATATCAAACAAACTTAAAACATTACACACATACGTCGAAACTCGAATTCAAATATAAAATATTAATTTAAAATAAACTCAAGTTTACCTAAACATCAAATTGTTTCATTGTTGCATGCACATGAGAACATAGAAATATACGGAGAAGGCTAGCTGGTCGAAACTCGAAATCGGAATCTATCTTGTTAGATATATATCCGCTATATATTAGAGAAATTCAATGTTTGGTTGATTTATTTACGGCCATATCAAGAACACAACAAATTATTTAACCAAAGGGTAGGGTCTGCGTAAGGCATTTTAGATGAAAGCTAGATTTTGACACAAAACATGATTAGAAGACAGGCTGGTCCTCCAGTTGGTAGACAACATATTCATACATGGCCCCCTACCTATCCCTAGTGATACAGTTTTACGTACGTTCCCCTCAGTCTGCAGGAGATAAGACACTTCGAATTGTACGCCAATCTTTTCTTTATTATTATTTTTACTTTCTATTAACTTCACAATCGCCCAACAGTAAAAAAAATCAAACCTCTAACAGCATCCGTCCCATGAAAGCTCAATGCATTATATATACACAAAAATAGATTAATATTTATGGTCCAGGGGCCTCAAAATATGTCGACTACCATAAATCCATAACTATATATTAGTGGCATCCACCTATCCACGCTATATAACTTATTGTAAATTTATAATACTGTTGCCGCATATATAAAATAAATACTAGGAATCGACTACCATAAATCCATAACTATATATTAGTGGCATCCACCTATCCACGCTATATAACTTATATAAATTTATAATACTGCTGCCGCATATATAAATAAATACTAGGAATCGAATTATTTTAATATTTTCTTTATATATTTTTAATATATTTTTAATTTTATAATAATAATTTAATTTTTATTTAATTTTATATGTATATATTTTATATAATTTTTCATATACTTTATTTTTATGTTAATAGAATAATGTTTTTGTGTATTGTTTAGATATGTGTTTTATTTAGGATATTAATGTGACATATATTTTAGATAGAAGATTAATGTTTAAAAATTAGGTCCAATAATAATTATTCGGCCCAAACACCAATTAAGGACTACCAAATTTTTAATTTTTCGATTTTAATAATATAGTATAGTTTACTCCGTCCGTCTCATTTTAAGTGATTGACACAAAATTTTAATTTTTATATCAAATTAAAGTTTAGAGTCTAAACTTTTGTTTGATAAAAATTTTATGAAAATTAATTATGTTTAGATGTGATTTTTTTTAACACGTTTAAATTACGTGTAAAAAATCTGTTAAAACGGGACATAGTGAGTAATAATACACTAAGTCTGCTTGTTCTTCTTTCTATTTTTTTGGTAGTCAGTATATGCATCACCATGACACAATGTGTAAAGTTACGTAATATGAATTATTGTATTGTATGTCGGTTAATTAGTGATAGTGATGATGTATTTATAACTTTGTGAGTAGAGTTAGTAGTGCAATAATTATGTTGGATCAAAATATAGGGTTCACAGGGATCTAATTTTTGCTAGCTAGATTGCGTCTTTCAATTACCATAGGCATAGGGTTTGTCATGAACTCATGATACGGTTGAGGTAGGACCTCCGATCCTCTTGTCTTGGCTATAATAGTTAATAGTCTGCGTGTCATCAAAATTCTCAACTAAATTTTTTTCTTTATGTTCTTATCGTGAATGCACTCTGGATTTTCTAATCAATTTCATTGTGATGTCTTGTGGATACTGTTTCGTCTGTATGTATCATACAGTTTGGAAGTTCGATACAACACCAGCATGACTATATTTTACAGTATAAGCCTAGTGAACACTGTTTTTTTACCAGATAACATGAAGTTGAGGATTCTTGGATTCATAAACGGGCAATGTTTGTGAGGATTGTTAATAACTAAAATTATTATATGAATGAGCAACAGAATAACATGGCGAAGGAAATCTTATTAAATAGAGAACTTTAACCACTTAGCTGAGAATGTAGTCTGAGCATGAATAATTACAGTTCCTTACAGACGACATACTACAGATATATCTACATTTTCCATTACAAAAACTCACATCTACAGACTAAGCAACGATCTTTCATTCAGTCAACTAGTCCACCCCTTCCCTCATCATCCAAACAAGTCCCACCAGATCCACCTCCACCTTGTTTCTCCAGCTGATCAACCATGTCACCTTGACCAAGGCATCGATTGAATACACCACTGCTTCCGACAGACCTCTCTGACAGAGAGACCATACTCATAGCAGCAATGCTTTTAGCAATGGTACCAACATCACTAGCTCCTTCATATAGACCCCTACTACCGGTAGCAAGTAAACTTTGAGGTTCACCATTACTTGTTAGAACAGAGGGCAATACGGACATCAATTGTGAGTTCGTCTGGCTTGAACTGCTGATTAAAAGCCTCAGTGTCTCCCTTGCACTGCTCTCAACCATTGAGTCACTTGCAGGAATTAATGAATGAGTCGTGTGCAGAGACGGTATTGAGGTTGAAATAGCAGGACCAGCACTCACTAGGTAAACTGGACCTGAAGAGCAAATGTCAATAACTGGAATGTGGACAATGGGATCACACATTAAAGGCGTAAATGTTGCAATTTGTTGCGATGATGCCATAGACAATGGCAACCTAGCCAGTGGATCAGGAAGAAACGGTGGAAAATCTAGAGAGGGAATTTTGGAGAGCTCAAGAGGTGACTCATGGGCCAATAGGCTAGAGGGGGTAGAGGTAGAAAGAAGGGAAGAAAGAGGCGGTAAACAGAATGATTCAGTTGATGAGATGGGCAACTGTATAGGTGCCACTGCACATTGCAGAGTTGATGTGACTGGAGGACACCAGCAATAATAGGGAGAAATGAAGGACAACGGTATGTTAGATGCTGCTGAGCTTAGAGAAGGAAGTTCAGTAGATTTTCCAAGTGAATCTAGAAAACTTGATGTGAAAGATGAAATATTTTCACTGAATTCTTTAAGATTGTCCTTTTGATTTGCACCAGTTTCTTCTGAGTTGGTTTGTAAAGGAGATGAAAGGTTGTCGACCAAAGAAAGATGGATTTCACTACGACGCCTGAATTTATCTCTAGAAGCAATTTTCAAAGAAGATAAATTTCTTGGCAGACCCTCTTTAAAGGAACTTGACCTTGGACTAAGACTACCCAAATAAAATGCATTTGGCTTTCCAACTTGATTGCCATGATGCCGAGGGCGTGCATGCTTGGTTGGCGAGGCTGTAAATTGAACATCTAGCACATCTGAGGGAAGACTAGCTAACACTACTGACTTTGTTTGATTTTGAGTCACTGTTGACCCACCAAGATAGGAACGGAGCCGTGTTGCAAAACAACCAAGGCGAGACTCACTAATTCCAGTTAATTCAGTAAGAGATGGCTTCTTTGTCAGCAAATTGTTTAGCTAAAACAAAGTAAATAGTAAGCAAAGTTATCTCTGGTTTGTCTTTAGAACAATATAAACTGATTAATCAAGGATCTAACCTTGTCAATTAACTCGTCTCCAAGTAGCTTTGACTTTTCTGAGCACCAAAAATAAAGATTATCACGTGAAGTGATCCTCATCACAAAAGATCGGCCAGATCTGTCGGCTAAGATCTTTTCGGTCTCCACAGAGGAGCAGCTTGAACGGCTACTCAGTGTTGCTAATCTTTCTATCTGACCGTCATCGCCAATGAATGAAATGCGCAGATTGGAAGTAGGCAAAAGAGTAAGAGTTAAATTCCCTCTGCAAAAATAATTCAATGCTACTCAGATGGCAATAAACAAGTGTAATATCATAGTAAAGCAAATTAACTTAAACACTAGTAATAAAATAAAAATGATACGAGTAATATATGTGCAAATTCGATCTATCTAAAGAATATATACATAGGTGCACAATACAGATATACTTGTGTGCAGGTTGAATATCACTGTTAACCGCACCATAATTTCACTAGTTTGTAAATACCTAATTATATCCAAAATTTACTACGTTTACCAAATCCAAATAATTCTAGAATAGACTATAAATAAATTAGAATGAAAAAAGAGTAAAAAATTATCCAATCTAATCTGCCCTCAATAGATATAGACACTACAATTTGACGTGTGTGAATTGTTTGTCACCGCCAAGCATTGACAATTAACAAGTCATGCTTACAACCAAATTTAATATCCAATTCTGGTTACCAGCACTGGGTCAGGAACAAAGTATTCATAATCAACAAAGAGCTTTACCAGGAGAGATTTTATTCATAAATCTCAGATTTTATTCATGTCGTATAATGATATAGTAAACAATATATATATATATATATAAACACACATATTCTTAATCACAGCTTCTATATGATAGTTTGAGCCCAAGGAGTACTCATCATTTGATTATTATATCCAAAAACCATTACAGAGAGGGGGTGATGATCAGAATTGGAAGACCGTCAACTAAATTGCTAACATGCTACTACAACTTCAAACTAAATTTGGCACCGCGATATTTCAGTAGCTGCAGAGTGTAAATACATTCTGCAGTCACTTATTTGCCAAAAAAACTTAAAAATCCACAAAATAATTTCTGTGATCAGTTTTTAGCAAAACAAAACTTAAAACACCACAATTATACTTCCTGCAGTCAGTTCTTGGAGAATATAATTTACAACTCCATTCAGCACATAAGTTTACTGCCAAATAGAAGTCCATAACATGGGAGCATGAAACTACCTTTACTCTTCTTAATTCAGTGATCATAATAGTTAACGTCCCCTTTTACCTACAAGTCAAAAGATATATTTACTCGGAAGCATGAACATATAGTCACTATATAAGCTGTAATACAGAATCCTGCAATTTCTAATTATAATAGTCCAAGAAAAACAGATCTTCCAGACAAATTCAATCAGTTTTAGTGTCTAGAACAATATCAAGTAATAAATTGTGAGAAATAATAACAAGATTCTAATGAAAATAGACATAAGAATAAGAAACCAAAAAATGTTGCGAGTAAAAGCTGATGGGTACTGTTTGGTAAAACATTACATAAAGCTAAACTAAATTATTGACAATGTCACATTTTTGCAGCAAATTTATTTGCTCTTGATGATCCAAATCCTCTTGACAGAAAAACTAAATTGAATCCATCCCATAATGACACAATATGATGACTACACCAACCTTCATGTGTCTCCTCGTGTCAATATGCCTCACCTAGACATGGAAGGTTTCATATGAAGACGCAGGGGTCTACAAACCAACCAGATAGATCCAGCATGAAGTACATATAGGTCTGCGATTCAAGTACAAGAAACTGAAATATTCACCCTAAAAAAGTTTGGGGATCAGAACAAAGGACTTCCCAACTTCGCGAATTATCAGCCGGACCCAAGAATTACTAAAACTGTGCCCAAGGAAAGTTATTAATAGATAAAGCAACTTACCGCTACCAAAACTCCATATTTAAAGACAAAAGTTTATATGCATGCAATTCAGCGCAGCAATAAGGTTCATACTTAATTGTGTAGTACATAAACCTGCGACTTAGGGTCATACACGAAGCAGAGTGTAGGAAACAAAATAAAATTACAAATTTATTTAGATGAGATCACATAACTTAATACTGTATATGGAATCATATCATATAAAGCACGTAGCTTACAGCAAATATGAAGCAACCCACTAACTTGGTAGAAAGTTACAGATTTTTTTAAAGTACTTTTTAGATTAGACGACGATTTGAAGTCAAATTGTGGCAAGTACCATACAACATCAATATCCAATATTTTTCCAAGCAAAAAAATCAACTATCCCGAATTCTCGTCAAATTCATTTCTTAATGGTTACGTGCCCCTTCAGCAAATTCATGTTTTAAGACACGTGTTTTATTACTGTAGGCTCGCCAGCTTTTTTACTCTTAATCAAAATCAGATAGGGCACAAGAGTTACCTTTAAAATCTATGTCAATATTGAGCATTTATTTACATACAATGTGAGAGTAGAGCACGTATACACATACTACGTAAGAAATCAGAGGTATAGCACAATAGTTCAGAGTGAGATGAAATGGTATACTTATAAGTTACTATATAAATCAAACGGCCCCTAAAACTGGTCCTTAGCGAAATATTATTTATGTGTGGTGTGGCTGCTGCCTATACTCTCCTATCATCTAAATTAGAAGCACAAATGAGAGCTCAAGAGTACATGCAAGCACAAATTAAAGACTAATGCTCTGTTTCGTTGGATGGAATGGAATGAAAATTTGTACTACTTTGTGAGAAAATATTTGTAAATTTCGTCCCTGCCTCCATTCCCTGGCTACCAATTCAAAATAAAACCCAAAATCCACCAATTTAATAATAAAATGCTCCTCTACTCATTTTCTTCAAAATCTGCATCATAGAAAATCTGCACTCTTACTTGGCAAAAAAGAAAAAAGAAGAACCTTTCATCCTTCTCATCCCCTTCTAATTTTGTATATAACTTATCACTTGTCATTCCATTCATCACAACCAAACAAAGTATAAGGGCCAGATAGAAACTTACATAATACAGAAGCAAACAATTAAGAGTTGACATAAACTGTCGCATTCACACAAACAGAAATCATCAGTCACAGTAAACACAATTACCTTGTACTGGTTGGGAACAAACGAGTCCCTTGCTTATCGATCTTCCCAACACGAATGGAAACAAGTGGGATACACAAACATCTGGCGAGCATGGCGACTTCTGATGGCTCAAAGTGCTGAAACATGACAAGAAATTTATTTCACAAAATTTTCAATCAGAATCAGCAAACTATAGTAAAATTAATTCAAGCAGCATTCCAATATTACTATCTTACCACAATAAACAATACTACCAACTAGTATAACAAATATCTCTCTAAACAATTAACCGACCTACTCGAACATATTTCCTAACATTAAATAATTCAAGTTGAAAAACTAATTCCCTATCTCAATATCAGTTCAGTAACTCGATTACCTACAATCACACAATCAATTCACAAAACCTTCACATTCATTTACAATTAACAATAATCCATCAAATATATCCCAACCAGCTACAAATTTTAATAATAATTCCGATACTAGTCTCTCGCAAATAAAGTACCAATCCTAACAACTCAATCTTCATTTCGTATTCGATATCAATTAATCCGCTAAAATGATCATAAATTACACACACAAAACGCATCAACATCCGAACCTGATTAAGATGAGCAAGCAAACAATCATCTGCCATGCCATTCGATCCATTACGCTTCAACATCGGCTTTAATCTCTCGTCGGCACGACAAGCTCCCATAACCTGCATATCCAGAGCTTGTAACCATTGCAAAACATTCTCTTCTCCAAACAACAAATCATCATCTCCTTCTTCAACCAATTCATCAGATGATGATCCATTCAAATCGTTATTAATTGTTCGATTGTTGATTGATTGTTGTTCATCTTTCTTATCCATTATAAATGTTTTTATATGTATGAAACCCTAATTTCTTGAACAAGCTTAGGATTGTATCTATATGTGATGAAGTTCTGTGTATAGATTATGAAATTCTTTACGGATCTGATCGAGATTAGAGATGAATCGATATGATAAATGATTGTTTGTGTTTGTGTGTGGGTGTTGAAAAGATAAGAGGGTGATTAAATAGAGAGAAGAAAAAGATCTTGCGGACTTGAAAGATGGTTATGAATTGGGATTATTAATGAATTTGGGGTCCGGGGTTGTTAAACTGGATGATGGTCCCACATTAGGTCATTGTGGGACCCAGTGAGAACCAATGGCGGTGCTGTTTGAGATGCTATTTTTGGTTTAAACAGACCAAGGGTATTTGCTGACGTGGACATTGTTTTGGAATTTTAGTAGTAAAACGTACTTGAAGACTTGGAAGTATGTACGTTGAAATCCTGCCGAATAATGTCGCGGTTTGGGATTCCTTAAACTTAAAATAAGTAGTTTATTTTATTTTTATTTTTTATATATTTTTGTTTTTTTTTAAAGATAAATATTTGTTTTAGAATTTTAAAATCAAATATGAACTTAATTATTTCCGAAAATAAAGGCTTATTTCCGGAAAGTACATACATCCCTATTTTTTTTCCGGAAATAAGAGCTTATTTCCATAAGTAACCGCTTGCCAAACAGACCCAATATTAAATTTTAATAATTCTTTTCTGTGTAATTCATATTATTTTTTAAAAAAATTGTAGTGTTAAATTGATCCCAACCGCCGAATAAACTAGTATATTTAATTAAATATATGTTTTGTACTAAATTTTCTTCTCTAATAGTAATAATTTTTATAACATCTATTATCATCTCAAATGTCTTTAACGATTATTATGATTTTTGTTGTGTCGTGTTTATAAAAATGTTTATAAATTTAAAGAATGTTAATACTAACGAGTTTCCTAAAGATTTATAAAAAAAGAAATTAAAGAATGTTCAGCGTGTTTGGGATCCCTTATTTCTGGAAATAAGTTATTTATTTCTAGAAAAAGTAGATATATATGTACTTTTTCTGCAAATAAGTAACTTATTTTTATTTTAAAAATAAAATTTGGTATTAAAATTTTAAATTAAATGTTAATATTTTTTAAAAAAATGTAAAAATTGTCACACTCCATTTCCGAGGCGCGACCTTAATGCTGATAATCAATCTAAAGTCAGAGTGCGGAAGCTATATGACGAATAAATATAAGAAAACCACAAATTATAATAAGTCTAAAAGGCATCATGTCTACTATTAGGTATCTAATAAAATTCGTATCTTAAAAACAATAGAGTTTCGAAAGCCATAACTCAGGCTGCAAAATAAAACGAAAGTACCAATTCAAACTAATGAGAGTCTAAAGTTTGCCAATTTATTCAAATCATGAACTAATGAAAACTACTAATGGTCGTCTACCCAAAGCGACCCCATCCTCACCGCAAATATAATCATCAATACCTGGTGAAAGAATAAAACAAAAAGGATGAGCGAACAAAGCACAGTGAGGTGGCCAAAGGGCCCAAAAGAAAACAATAATACAATTCGAAATACAATGACGGATATACAATGATGAATATATGATCAAAGCAAAAATATGTGAAAGATACGATCAATGACGATGATATAACGAATAAACCAATTTCTAATAACGGATGACAAATAATGTGATCATGTAGTGTACGAATATCAAATACAAATACTAATACAAATGCAATACCGGTATGCAGAGGCGTTTCACAAGGAGCAACCCTTATGTTGCATGTAAACATACATAATAAAGTCCATAAACTTCTACTAAGAAAACATTATCCTAGTAGTTCCCGATAACCAAGCCAAATCGTTTTAGGACTAATCACTCGTAACTAATGATCACTGAATAAACTGAAGGAAAATGAACAAATATCAAAGATATCGAATCATAATATGAAATAACTAATAATTGTTCAAGAATATAGAGATTCAAAAACAATGCATCGAATACCAATGAACAAAGAAATTCGAATGCTGAAAAATGTTAGTAGTTCATAAGCTATAATAATTCGAATTTTAACAGTAGATGGACTGAGATTCTGGAAAAATGATCAAGTGGAGAGTTAAAGCACATTCAACAAGGATTCCAAACTGACAAGATTCATAATAAACGAACGGATAACGAATTTGTTATGAATTTTAGAAGTTCAAGTAACACAGCAGAAATTATTCAGGACCACGTCATGTTAAAAGCTGATTTAGACAAATAAAACAATCTGATATCAATTCGATTATAACTAGACAATTAAAGAGCATCTGCATAGGTTTCATAACTGATAAAGATCACAATTTTATGACGAATAACAAAGGAGATATGAATTTTTGAATATGAACCAACTTTGCAGAAAAATATAAACAATCCTGAATTTTTGTAAGTCAGTTTAGGCATTTAAATCATTTAAAGCATCCAATGGGTCTAACTAAAAACGAAAGAATATACCTCAAGCTTTCCAGATTGATATTACGATTAATTTTTCGACGTAAGAACGATTTATAGTGAATTTTTGAATAGACGAAAAAGTGTTCATGACATAAAACTGAAGGGTAACAAAGAATACAATTTTGGACACAGTTAGACCATGATTTCACAGAATATGCATTAGATAAAAATTTTAGATATCGAAACAAGCTTTCCAGAATATCAAGAATCAACGAATTCCGATTACAAACGAATCAGTTATGGATTTTACAACAGGTCTGAGTTGCAGATTTTATCAAATACGATTTCAGCATCAACAAATAGGAAGACGAACATGACATGGGCATGGAGAAGAAGAAATCAAAACCCTCACCTTAGATTAATGGAAGAACACAAGAAATCTTTTCTAAAGTTTCCTCTCTTCCCAAACCCCAGTCTCCAAGTGCGGCTCTAGTAGAAATTACGTTGAATAGGTTTAGAATAAAATATAACTTGTATATATATTATTCTATTTCTCAAATACCTAATAGAGGTAGAATAATAATATAACCTTTAATATTATTATTACTCCTATTCCAATTATTAATAGAATAAGAAAAATACATATATTAATTATATAATTAAAACTAATTATATAATTAAAACTAATTATATAATTAACATATATATAAAAACGGGATATTACAAAAATACATATTTTTTAAAATAAATAAATAATTTGTTACTTATTTTTAAGGAATCTCAAACAAGCATGTTTTGTCATTATTTCGTTTCCTGCAATCCAAAGAACTTTGAAAGCGACAAGACTGAAGAGTGAAGGGTGCCAATGACTCTATGTTCGAAAATTGTTTTCGTTTCCTACGTTATTTCCGTTTGAATAAATTACGTGCTTATGGTAGTAAAGCCCATCTAGCCATGCCGGGTCCATTATTCAAACAAGATATACTTAGGGCTTGTGTTATATTACAACTGCTTGGGCTCTTCCAACAATACTCTTTTGTCTGTAATCGCAGATGGAAATATCAAATTTAAAGGCAAAACTAAAAGTAGGTCAAAATATTTTAAGTTTCAATCATGAACTGAGAATCTAATTTGAAACTATGCGATTGGACATCTAATTTATCACACGACACGATAACATGATACGAAAACAACATAAAAATTTAGTGTTTGTGTTTACATCTTGAGTAAACAATACGAATGTACACTACCGAGATTTAGTGTCAGATTTTATGTTTACCTTTCACGTACGTAACATGACATAAATAAATTTTAATATTTATAATGAATATATGTATATTTATAATAAATATTTGTATATTTATTGTTAAAATAATACATGATTTTATAATATTGTATGTAAATATGATTTAAATATATATTTAATATGTTTTATAATAATTTTACCTTAAAATTTTTTATTTTTATTTATATTCAATTTTACACGAAATACGATACGAAGGTACACAAACATGAAATTACACCGATTTTAAATGTGTCTGGGGTTTGAGTACACTGGGGTAATAGATTTTTTTTTTTTATATATATGTATATAAATAAAAAATTCTAACATGCAGAACAGCTGTAAAGTCTACTAAATAATACTAGTATAATACTATAATGCAAAGAACAGGGCCACCAAAATGCAAGCAGATACAAAACTGAAGATAATATAAAGAAATAGAGAGCAGGTATAGCTTAGGTAAACTTGCATTATTTGTGATAAAATTCTTGATTGCAATATCCACCACACAAAGAACTACAATGATCACAACATCGATTCTATCTTCTTCTTTTCTGGGCTTGGTCCCAAAACATCATCAATATGTTCTCTTCTCCTGGCCTGGCCATGTCACATAACATGCAAATCACTTTCCCTTGCTTTCTTTACCGGCATGGTCCTCCACACACTAATCAACTTCCAAATATATAGATACAAACACAAATACACAAAACAGAACAGAAAAGAGGTACAAGCTAAGACAAACTTATAAATAAACTTAATTAAGGTTCACTAATGGAGTTTGTTTCATTCATGACTTGGACTTGAATGGAATTGCTCTGATCACGACTACGTGGTACAATGCTGCCAGGGCTGCTCCGATGAATGGTCCTACCCAGTAGATCCACTGTCATCGTAAAAAACATTAAAAATTTATTAGTGTCATCGTCGATTGATTAGTGTTCATAAACAATTCTTAATTTATTAAAGTTTTTTAGCATAATTACATGATCATCCCAGGCGTGGTCCTTGTTATAGATTATGGCCGCACCCAAACTCCTGGCTGGGTTGATTCCTGTACCGGTGATGGGAATAGTGGCCAAGTGTACCAAGAACACCGCGAAACCAATAGGCAACGGTGCCAAAATCTGATCACATACAAAATTATGGTGATTAAGTATTTGTTCCATGAACTGTGCTATTTTTCACAACACATAAGCAGGTTATAAATTATTATTCAGTACTAATTAAATGTCGAAAATTCGATATGTATGGAAGTAAATCTTACAGGGACGTGAGAATCTCTGGCGCTACGCTTGGCATCAGTGGCAGAGAAGACGGTGTAAACAAGCACAAAAGTTCCAACAATCTCAGCACCAAGACCATCACCCTTGGTGTAACCATGAGCAATAACATTAGCACCACCACCCTTATCAGTAAACACTCGCTTCCCCTCGAACCCTTTTACCACTCCAGCCCCACAGATCGCACCCAAACATTGCATCACCATGTAGTACACAGCCCTGGTCAAGGTCAACTTCCTCGCCAGAAACAATCCAAAGGTCACCGCAGGATTAATATGCCCACCTAACATAATATATATATATATATATATATCACCCGTAAATTAACTCTAAAACATACACTAGTTTGTACGTTAAAATGGTTTAATTTTTATGTTAAATATAATATATGATTCAATAAGATTTTAGGAGATCCGGTAACTTAACAGGATCGATCGAAAAATGTAAAGGATTATTACCTGAGATACCGGCAGTGCAGTAAACAAGGGCAAAGATCATACCACCAAAAGCCCAAGCAATACCTTGGATACCCACAGAGGCACACTTGTTGGGAGCTTTAGACACACCCATGACAGTCAAAACAGTGATGTAAAGAAACAAAAAGGTGGCAATAAACTCAGCAATACCGGCTCGATAAAAGGACCATGAGCTAAGTTCAGCAGCCTCAAACAGTGGTGAAGGAGGTGGCTCCTTGTAGTCTTTGTCTTGGGTCTGAGCTGCAGTTCCAATTGGCTGCCTCTCGTTAAATTTGTTGGCTCCAAGCCTCACATCTTCTTCCTTGCCCTCCATTTTTCTCACACGCTATTATTCGGAGTAGGTGTTTGTTCTTTGTTTACCAAGTGGTGTGTTTTCGTTTGAGTGAGGTGAAGTGGGGTGGTTATATATACACGTTTCTGTTCTGTACTGTGTTAACACATGCAGCTACTGTAAAGATGGGGCCAGTAGGCCCGGTGATGTGTTGTGGAGTAGTATGAAAATGACCCAAATGCTACCGTTTGAATAACGAGTGATCAAAAATCACAGCACCTAACTATAAAACAATAACTAAAATTTAATTGTTAGGTTGATCATTGAACTTATGTTATGTGACCACAATTATTTAAATTTTGATAATCTTTTAAAAATTATCCGAATGATGAAAAATATGTTCGAAAAATTGGAATGTGTTTTCGAATTTTAGCAATGTAATTAATTACAATTGATTAAAGTTTTTTCAACCATGTTTTAAGAATTTGAGTTCTATTTTATTTAATATTTTGAAAAATTGTCTGGTTAAAAAAAAATTGACCCGAAATAAATATTACCGACCTCTTTGAACTTTTGGACGTAAATGCCCTGCCAGAGTAACTGAAACCGACGTTACATAAAATTTTTTTCATTTTTTATGTGAATAATTTAAAATGACGTGTCAAAATGAGGTCCACAATATTATTTTGGGCTGAAGTTGATAGGTACACCACACCGCCCATTCAAAAAACAAATAGGAAAAATGATGGGTGAGCGGGCCAGGCCGGTTACCAAAGCTGGGCTGATGAGATTACTGGGACACGTGGCGAATAAGATATGGATCAGTACAAGTTTGTCATAGAACTGATCTGTACAGTATAATTTTTTACACTATTACTGTACATAGTCGTCTTTGCTTCAGAATTTTTTGCTGGGGAGTCTATAGACTATATAGTACTGTCACTAGGTTATCTGTATAAATATTTTTCAACAAAATACAAAACTCAGTCGACCCACTTCTAATTTCTTATCAATATTATAATTTGTAGGTCCGAATTTTTTACATTTCATTGATATATTCGTTTATCTATACTCTTTTATAATAAAATTATTAAAATTAGAATTTTTATATGAATACAAGAAATATCGTTTTTCATTCATTATGAAAAATATGAGTACATGATTACTGTAGTAAGTATGGAACAGCTATCATAAAATTTAGGACCACTCGTCCACACTAATTAATTGATTATTATGCATGATAAAACCATTTCTCTTATATTTAATATAGAGTGTTATTCTGATATTACAGGGCAGTCGCTACTCGCTATCAAAGCTAAAGCTTAATAATTCTATTAAATGTTATATTATTCCTGACATATATCCCCAATTATTGACTGGATCAATTGTATACAATATACTCTATATTATATATGTCATCGTCATGATATTTATTATAATAAAACTGTGATAATGTATTCATTTGATTTTCCAATTCACCTAATATTTGTTTATGATTAATGATATGTTGTAGTTATCTTAAACACTATATTAATTCATGATGATTAAACAAAAAGTGTTAATGTCATATTATGTTGAGGATAATATAAAGATAAACCGGCTTAAATTTACAAATAAATACAAGTAGGATCGAGTACATTCAACGGATTAATAATTGAGCACATGTTTAAAGTTATGCTACATCTCGAACATTATCGTTTGTAAATTTGATTAGCGACCGCCAAACTGTTCCAGACCATACCTTTCTCCAATGTATAATCACAAAATTTCAGCCTGATTTACACTTTCAAAAAATACACATATTATGTCGAGCACCCGACCCCACTTGTGAAAGGACAAAAAAATGAGTTAAGCTTGTCGCAAAATATACACAATTACCTATATTAATGTGAAGCTTTGGAATGAATATAAAATTAAAAATTTGATTTAACTCATATTATTTCATGTGAAAATGAATTTGAATTTTATGTGGAAATTAAATATGTATTGATTTTAAATAATAATTTTAAATTTAAATAAGTAGTTAAATGTTATATATTTTTAAAATTTAAATTCAATGTTGCTATTATTTAATTATATTAAAATTTTCAAAGAGATTATTAAAGATTTTGAGAGTACATGGATTGATTATATTAGAGAGATTTTGTTCGTTAACAAATCTTTTATTATTAGAAAAAATCCTTATAATCAACACTAGTTTATCAAATGCTGAATCATCGCACCGTGCTGTATATGTCTGTGTACATTATTGGTAAAAAACGACGGTGTTAGTTTGATACAACTCGTCTCTTAATAATGGAATGAAAAATTATAAATAAATTGTATGAAGAAAAAAAAATGAATGAGTAAAATTTTAAATGAATATGACGAGTCTAAATTTTCTATGATAATGATTATAGGGAAAATAATGAAAAAATTGAATGAAATATTATTTCCAAAACATGTGGGTTGGAATTCTGGTATAAATAATTTGGAATAAAATAAAAGCAAGAATAAAAATTATAAACATTTTCCTTAATTTCACTCAAAATAAAAGTATAAATTTCATTTCACTCTGCTCTCATTCCATTCAAGTGAGGTGAATCCGTGTTGAGGGGCGGAATGAAAAAATTGTTGTTCGGTTGAACGAATTAAATCACTCATCCTTATATCATTTTTATCATTCCTCATATCCTAGTTTTTTATCACACACTCACACGTGAGATAACCATTCTTATTTTTATTAAAAATAAATAATTTTACATATTTATTTTCACTCTTGAATATAACGTGTTTGTAATTTAAAATATTTAATGAAAAAATTGTTTAACTATTTTTTTTAAATATAGTCTTTTTAATTCGAATTACATACATAATCTTATTTCTCATATAATTAATTTTGCCTTATTTATATTTTCTATATTATTATTTAATAAATTTATTATTGAATAAAATAATTTTTTTAAAATTCATTTCATTTATATATTAAATAAATAAATGAATAAAAAATATTATTACATTCCCATTAAAATTAATATTATTAAAAATAAAATAAATATTCTTATCCTGCCTCATTACTATTCCAACGTGATTCCAACCGAACTCATTCCTATTTTTCAAACCAAAAATATCTTTGGGAAAAAACGGTGGTTGTTTAGTATAGAGATTTGGACGCTGGGAAAAAAATGGTTGTTTACTTCGTCATTATTATCATCAATTTCATTTGAGTTTCTTCTGACAAGAGAGTAAATTTTTGGGGAACGTTGGTTAATCTTGCTTTCACTTTCCCATTATTTAATGCGCACAATCAAGTTGATATGAACTCTGTTAACACATTGTGGTCAGAGATTTTTATAGATAAGTCACGTGTGAAGACATGATGAGTAGAGGTATCATTTCAATCATTTTACAAAATATGTAATCAAATGTATGTTTGTTTCCGAAATTTTCCATGCTGTTCAATGTATTTGGTGTATAGCTTGTATATATAATTTGTCTATATATCACTCAATAATTTGTCATGTTTTCGTATAAACAACCTCGGTACTCTAAACCATGGTCTAAACGAAATACACCGGATATTTTTGATTTGATTTAGATTTTTAATATTTTAATTTTAATAATATAATTCAATTTTTTCCTTATCCTTAAGAAAAATTGAAAAAACTGGAGAGAAAAACAAATACAAATGTATTTATTCCATCAAAATCTTCACGGTGTTTTTTTAATTAGAAAACATAAGACACGAAGAAGGAAATAAATATATTAATTCTTTTGTTTTAATTTTCCTTTCAAATTACATTTTTCTTTTTCTTTATTCACGAAAGAAATTAAACATTTTATGTTTTCCTTTTACAATACTGCATCATCATATTTCCTTGATTTTTTTCTTAGACTAATAATATATTAAATATTAATTTACAGCAAAGAATAACAGTGTAAATGAATAACATAATTATTTATATTGTAACAAAATTGAAGTAGAACACAACGCCATGTTAATTTCAAACTAAAAATAATTGTTTACTTTAAATTAATTAAGTGTTTGATAAATTATAATTTGAAGTAAAATGTTAAAATTCATATCATATAGAAATAGAACAAAATTATGATACATAATATTTCAAGGAGTAAATAAAAACATGAAATCAATCAAGAATTTTCAGTATAATAAAAAATATATTATTTTATTTTAGCATATATTGTCTTTATTCGAAATAAACGGAATAAAAAATCTACTGTATTCTTCCAATTGCTAGTTGGACATTAATAAAATTTCTTTAAATAATATACAATTATTTACCCTATAGATATTTAATTTAAAAATAAAAAAAATAAATTTTAACTAATGAAGAATGGTTAAACATTATAACATTTTCGAAACGGGTAAAGGAAATAGAAACAAGCTGTTAATTAAAAAGTAGTTGTCCGTTATTTTTAGTTTATAATAATTTATAAACTAAAAAATATATACACTTTTTTAACTTATAAACTACCGTATAAACTAGTAAACTATTATTCAGGAACACCCAGAACACTGCTATTTTAAGTTAATGGCATTTGAAAATACTACTATTTCCATTACGGATATTTAACCTAATGGTATTTGCAATGTTATGTTAGCCGAATCAGGAGTCACTATTTGATAATGTCTAATATATTAATTTGGTTTTCTCCAATTTCATATCTACAAAATAATATATATAGATGTATAATTTAGGGAATTTATTTAACAAAGGCAAAAACTTGGTTAACAAACCCACTTTAGGGGTGAATATATAATAGTACTTTGTAATACAATGTGTGTGATAGACTTATAATGTGCAAATGTGATGCTTATAATTTGATAGTTTTTCTATCTGAAATTTGATGAATTGTAATTTCTTTTCCTTTTTTAGTTAATCATTCAGCTCAACCGAACCAAACAAACTAGTTCAGAAAATAATAGTCTACACTAGTCAAGCTTAAGCTTTGGGCTTACAAGTAACATTAAAACCTAAATTTGGGCTTACAAGTAACAAAGCCAGCCGAATTACTACGAAAACGACGACGTATATTCAACAATTAATATTCAAACGCATCTCAGATCCAACGGTCATGACTCATAACTAACTCACAATCACTGTCCTCTCCACCACAACTCTCAAGAATTGCCACGAATCACCAGAACTCGCAACAACGGCGGTGTTGAATCGTTACTGACTCAGTAACTCGGATCGGCGAGTCAACTCGGTACAAATCAAATTTAATGAGAACGAATATGCTGAATCGACGGACGGAACAGAGGTTCCGGCATGCTGCGATGTCAGCCTTTGGATCAGTAAAGATGAGGTTGATTCTCGGTTGTTTTACGGTTCTGATGATATTTGTGCTTGCGAATCGAACGCCGTCGTATTTAGTTTGGCATCATGATAATTCTTTTGCTCCTGAATCTCCTGGTTTTAATTTCAGGTAAATTTTAGTTTTTGAATTTCCACAATTAATTATTTATATGCATGTTTATACAAGTTAGTTATGTAATTGGTTAGTATATGCATATTAATCTGTTTGTTTGTTTGAATATGTAAAATGTGTGTGTATGTGTGTGAGTGCATATACATACTTATTTTTGGAGTTTTTCCGAGTACAAAAATCGAGGGTGTGTTCCGTTGCAAAGGATATGAATGAGTTCAGATGGGAATGAGCGAAAGGAATGGAATGAATTAGGATGAGAATGAGATGGGATAAGAATTCTCATTCCATTGTTTTGTTCGTTTAGTAATATTAGTTTTATTGGGAAATGAATGATAATTTTTATTAATTTATTTGTTTAATATATAGATAAAATGAATTCTAAAAAAAAGTTTATTCAATAATAAATTTACTAAATAATATAGAAATTATAAGGCAAAATTAATTTACATGAGAAATAAGATTATATATATTTTTTAAATTAAAAAAATTAACAATTAAAAAATTTGAATATCTAAACAAGTTTTTTTCATTAAATATATTGAATTACAAACATATTATGTTCAAGAGCAAAAATAAAGATAAAAAATTATTTTTAGTAAGAATAAAAATGGCTATCCCTGTGGGAGGGTGGGATACAAAATTGACTTGTTAGGAAGGATAAGAATGACATAAGGATGAGTGATTCCATTCCCAAATACTCAACCGAACAACTCTTTTTTCATTCCCGACGGAATGATCATTCCATTCCCACGAAAATTCATTCATATCCTCCAACCGAACATGCCCTGAGTCTTTTGAATTTTGTGCTTAGGAATTTACTATGGTAGTGCAATAATTTATATAGTAGTTTGCTTTAAAAGAAATTTATGCTAGCTTATTAGAGAAATATTAACGGTGTAGAAAAGAATTAAGCTTTACCGGTCATATATACTACATTTATTAGGAATATTTGCTAAGGATGAAATCGACTGCAGTGTGTGTAAGCTTCAATGTTGATGGACCTTTCTAGCTGGCAAAATCTTCTTTAGTAACTAATATGATCGGACAAAAGTGTATGGCTGTTTGGCTATTACCAAATTAATACGCCTTCTGTGAAAGAGTCAAAAGAGTGTGCCTTTTGAAGCCCGATGTTGCTTTTCAATCATACCTTGGTGGAATTAGCATGAGGATATATGTAATTTATCAAGATGAGCAAACCTTGATAAAAGCATTAGAAACAATTAATGATTCTCTTTTATCTGTATATGTGATGTGTTGCAAGTCTGTTTTGACCCACTAATTGAGTAATTGGTAGTAAATGATTCTTTTATGTGCATATGTGATATAATCACGTTTTGCTTTTATAGCTTTGTGTACTTGATATCAATTTAGAATCGAATTAGACTAAACTCAATACCAATAGTAAGTTTGCTAAAGAGTCCAATTTACCCTATATAAAGTATCTTCAACCCATTACACCATTGATTCGGAACAAGGAATACAAATATTAATTTATTTTTTTATGATATAATATATAAATATGTTTTAAGTTTAAATATATTAGATTAATAAATTATTAAGAATATTTTGAAAATATATAGTTATATTGTAATGGGCAGAAGAGGATTTTGTTACATTTACTTAATTATGGTAGTAGATTTTTCATTGGAAAATAGATATATATAAGGATTGGTTTTTCTTTTTTACGAGAATTTAGCTTGACTTTTAAGCAATAAGATTTGTATGTACACACTATAGTACTCATTATCATTTAGAATTCAATATTTATTTGTGTCACTACTAATTTTTTGCTGATATAGGTTTTATCCGTAATTAAATTCATATTCTGGACCATTTCCTATCATCGCACTTAGTAGCCTCACCTATTTGTTGAAGTTGGTTAGAAAATTGACACATGAGATGAAAGAACGATCAATTCATTGTTGTGAAGCTCATATCTACATGTCTTCTTATGCATCCCATAGTACTCAAGTCGAGAATTTTCAACTTCATGAACTGCTTCTTAAATATGTTTAAACCAGTGTTGTAAAAATTGTTTGACTCGTCTGAGTACTCATTTTTCAGGGTCCAAACGAGCTGAGTTCTAACTAATCAGGTCAAAAAATTATCTCTACACTGTCTACACTATTCAGGTCAAACTTGCCTGAATTTGGTCAAATTTGGCCAAAAAGTGTACTCGAATTTCATATGTATTTATGTTATAGTAAGATCTAAAATTAAACTTAGGTAAAAAAAATACGAAGTTAAAAGGTAACAATGTTAAACACAAAGAAATAAATTAAAGAATTTGATTATATAACCATGTAAAGATGTATATATTTGAGTTAAATAATACAAATTACAAATTATGTTATTTTTTGACGGTACACTAAATCCCGAAAACCTGAATTTAATAAAAATAATCATAGAAATAATATCCGATTAGTTCTCTGAGTACTCATTCCGAGTACTTTCCAATTTTCGAGGATTCGTTATTTGAGGACTAAAACAAGTAGAAATGATTTCCGACTATTACAACCTCGGTTTAAACAATTTTATCCATATGATATTGATTATTGCGTAGCCTTTGATTAATATGAAAATTAAGGATACATTGTGAACATTGTTGTTTTATGAAGTATAATAAGTCCAAAATGCATCAAGCGAAGTTTATTCAATGATTCTTGCTCCAAGACCTGTGATAAAATTCTCAATGTCGTATTTTCTCATTCATAATAATTTAATATATATATATATAGATAGATTACAAGACCAAACTTGGCCAATAAGAATAATATCTCTTGACAATAGAAACATATCATATCCTTATATAATATTCTAATATCAGCAGTATCCTAATATGTCTCAATAATCTATAAAGCGAATTCGCATCTACAATTTGTATAATATCTTGTTTTCCAAAAATTGATGATCTAGTTTTTCCGATGCATTCCGAATTGACTTTTTTATTTCTGAATGCTTTTATGGGGTCAAATATGGATGTGATATTTTTTAGTGGCTTCTAGATTTCATGTTTCCACCTAATATTGAGCGCTATCCAAGGATTATGGATTCTTCTTTACTCTAAAATCCATGTCAGGTGTGAGTATCTTTAAAGGAGAGTAAAATGATGTGAATCAGGAAATAAAAAAATCAATTTGTTTTAATTTTATATTATTATTTTGGAATAGAGTTTTAATTTATTTTTAAATTTTATAATATTAGATGTATAAATTATCATGAATAACTGAATATTTAGACAATAGGGTAATGATCATAAAAGGATCAGTTTTATGATCATATGTAGACAATATGGTTTTCAACTTTTCATTGGAGTAACCTTTTTTTTAAATAAATATATATTGGCATAAATGTAATATAAGATTCATGTTTGATTATAGGTTTTGGATCAGTTTGAGTTTGAATTAGGTTTCAGTTCGGTTTGCCTAAAAATATACCAATCGGGTTTAACAGAAATAAAATAAAATTTTAATTATTCGGGTTTGGTCAGATCCAATCGAATGGGAGTGGATTGGGTCGATTTGCTTAATTTTGCCACATCTACTACATAACATACTAAGTATAAAATTTTCCACCTAATGTATTCCAAAAACAGCAAACTAAAGCTCAATCTAATTCAAACACAGATAACTTCGAAATTTCAAATTAAAGAAGCAACCAAAACCAAGTCAATGAAAGCTATTCGAATGATGCGTAAAACGACGGCGCAGGGGAGGGGGTAGTGAATATATAAATGAATCTCGATCCAACGGTCGTAAGTCATAATTAAATTACAATTTATAATCTCCATCCTCCCCCTGATTCACATCACTTATCCGCCATCCTCTTTTCTAACGGTTCAACGATTTGAATTAATTCGAGTCAGTATAATTTATTGGCGATGAGAAAGAATATGCTTAATCGACGGATGGAACAGAGGTTCCGATTAGCTTTGTTCACTGCCGTTGGATCGGCAAAGATCAGGTTGCTGCTCTGTTGCTTTACGTTCTTGATGATTTTTGTGCTTGTAAACCGTACACCATCATATCTAGGATGGGATCACAATATTTCTTTTCTTCCCGATTCTCCTGGTCGATACTCTAATTCTAGGTAACTAATAATTTATAAACATGATTTTTATACAGCTTTGTAAAAATTAGTTTAATCATTAACTAATGTTTTGGTTAATTCGTTGTCCTAATTGAGTAATTGTTTAGATATGGTTACATAATTAATTTCTTTGTATGATTTAATTTCTTGTTCTCCGTGTTTGTATGTGTATGTACAACTGTTCAGACACACACACACACACAAAATCAGATCTCTTTTCTTAAAGAAGTCCTTTGTCATATATTTACTTATCATTGAATGTTACGGATACTTAATTTTTGAAGTGTTTCCATGTACGAATTTTGAGTCTTTCATGGTGTATTGACCATGAATATTTCATACTTGGGAAGTTACTATGATTGCACAATAATTTGAAGGAGCTTCCTTCAAAAGATTTTAATGGCAGGAAATATTATGGGGAACAGAGTAGTAAAGAATTGAGTGGTGTTGAATTGTTTGTATAATTAGCTAAAAAAGGGGTACAGCTCAATAACAAAGTGGAAGAGCGTAGCTGACCGTACATACTAAATTCACTAAGAAAAGTTGTCGGTGAGAAATGAGTCTGCACTTTGTTTAAGCTATAATGTTGATTGATCTTTTAAGTTGCCTAGTTGACAAAATTGCCTGTCTTTCAACTACTACTATGCCTGAACAAACACGTAAAATTATACCAATACCGTCACATCTTTTGTTTACAAAGAGGCGATCTTCTTTAATGTGTTGGTGCAAACTTTTACTGCTAAGACATCAAGAGTCCATTATGTACCGATTACAGTTTACCAATAGAGTAAGTCATTTTGGGGCCCAGTGTTGTTTGTCGATCATATCTTGGTGTAATTAGGATGAAACTTAGTTTTCCAGACCAATCTTAACAGCTTATTCGTCACTAATGAAAATGCATCTATCAAGTTGAGTAGACCTGATGGGAGTTTTAGGAGCAACCAGTGATTTTGGGCATGGACCCATATCTAAATGGCTAAATTCCTGACAAAAAGTCAAGAACTGCTTTGTGACCTTTATTAATTTCTGAGGCTTGGGCCAATCATTAATTCTGCCTTCATAGGTTGATTAAGTAGAAATACCATGTTGCGTGTTCATCATGTATATCAAGGCATAGCAATTAACTTAAACAGACTAATACATATACCTACTAGCATGGAATTTTATGATCTCTCTGGGGTGGGCTTGTCCTGCATCGAATTTTTTAAAAGATACACATTTCATTATAGCAAAACTGTCTGATCAAAATTATGCATTTGTTATATGCCTTATTGAGGAGGCATGAATGGTCAAAAAAATATGTTTGTAATTGAGTACATGTACAACTAAGAGAATATACCATCTGAATATGGTTTGGTATTAAAAGGCACTGCTAATTCGAGAGTATGCACACTAGAAGAACATCAACAAAATTTTTGCATCAAGTTCTACGGACTATGTTCACGTGTTTAGGAGAGTGGGGTGAAGAATGCCTAGAAGAACATTTGAGAAAAGTAATAAGGATTAACTTTGTTTAGCAGAGTTTTGGGCTTGCTATTTGCATTTAAATATTTTGGAAGGAACCCAGGCTACCTCGTAATGGTGATAAATTATAGCTCTAGCCCCTTTCCAAGTCTATTCGGTGGGTCTAGTGTTATTAAAGGTGTGATTAATCGATTGATTAATTGAGAGGCAAGGCTTTGTTGCCTTGATGAAAGAGGCGATCACTTTTGTCGCTTACCCTCGATTAGGTGACAATGAGTTTGTTTATTAATGATGTCTTTGTGAATGAAATTACTTTTTTTCTATTACTGGTAATTAAAAAAAATGAAAGGCAAAAACATTAGAACCAGCGATTAAAAAGAGTATTCTTCAGATGAAGCTACAATCCAATACCCTCACAGCTTTTTCCTCTTATTTTCTCTGTTTCTCTGTTTCTCTCTCTCTCTATATATATGTGTGTGTGTGTGTGTATTCTGTATCTTACTCGTGTCTTCTCCCGTCGCTCTAAAATCTAGATATTCTCTTACCTTGTTTATCTTTTTTTCATGCACACAAGTTATCTTCCCTTTTTTATTCTTTTTCTATATTAAACTTTTCTAATATTTTTTGAGCTAACTGCCGAAAAACTCAAACTTTTCTCTAATTTTCAAATTAACCAATCATGTTTGTTTTTCACAAGTTTAACCAACAAACTTTATAAAATCATGCAAACTTTAACCGTAGTTAAGTTAAAATCCTGCTACTGTGATATTATCGGAAGATGATCCTCCAGCCACACAATCCAATGAGTAATATTGATGCTAGTAAAATGCATATTTTGTTGTTTATCGAAAGAAAAATTTGTGCTTTTCATTTGTGTGATGGTTATTTTGGTAAAATAATATACATCTGTGCCACGTGGCAAACAATGATATAACAAATAGTGTTCTCGTCAGATTTTAACTTAACCACAGTTAAAGTTTTGCATGATTTTATAAAGTTTATTGGTTAAACGTGGGAAAAATAAACATGATTGGTTAATTTGCAAACTAGAGAAAAATTTAATGAGTTTTTTGGCAGTTAGCTCAATATTTTTTTAATTATACTTTTCGATTTTCTCTAATTTCTTATGTTCAGCTTACATCACTTTTTGGCGCATAATATTTTTTGGGCAATAATATTATTTCATTTCTATGATACACTTGTTCATTCTTTATTTTGTGTGTGTGTGTATGTTTTGTGAACCCAAACGAGTATCTTCAATATGGTTATGCCTCGCCTTGCCTCTCAGTCAATCAATAAATAGTCCTTGCTGCCTCGCCTTATATAACACTGGTGGATTATGATCTTTGGTATAAATACATTGGAAATCATTAGGCAGTTGTAAATAGTAAATACTATATTTTTTACTGTGTTATGTTTAGTTTATCTTGTGTGGTATCTTTCTAGGTGTAACATGTTATTTGTAACCTTGAGACACACAATTTAGAGAGCAAAGAGCTCTTAACATTTTTTTTACTGCATTTTCCTTTCCTTTCTGTGAATACCGCACTGTTTAACAGTTCTATGCTCAATTGGATTTATTGTGCAGGAAAGGTTATGCTTTATTGATAAACACATGGAAGAGAAATGATCTTTTGAAGCAGTCCATCTCTCATTATACATCATGCCCTGGGCTTGATTCAATACATATAGTTTGGAGTGAACCTGATGCTCCCTCAGATTCACTTGTAAAATATTTAAATCTTGTTGTTCAGTCAAAAGCTAATAATGGTCGACAAATTGAGTTAAAATTTGATATCAACAAGGAAGACAGTTTAAATAATAGGTTCAAGGAAATTAAAGATTTGAAGGCGGATGCTGTGTTCTCTATTGATGATGACATAATCTTTCCATGTTCTTCAGTAGAACTGGCTTTCAGTGTTTGGCGTAGTGCTCCCGATGCAATGGTGGGATTTGTCCCGCGTATACATTGGATTGATCAATCGGTATGTCTTTGATACGTTGCACCACATTATCTCTTTTTTCTTTCTTAGCCTGATAAGTAGTATCATGTAGGAGTGTTTCATGTGCCAAAATCCCTCTGTTTCAGTGTGACTGTTAGCATGGCTAGACTTTGTTTTGTTTGGTTGTCGAGCTAAATATGATATAGAGAATGAACTTGTACAAATGTCAGATATCCTAACTCTGAGAAGATCTGTCTAACCTCCATTTTTTGCAGAAAGGCAACATGAATCAATATTTGTATGGAGGCTGGTGGTCTGTCTGGTGGATGGGTAGATACAGTATGGTACTCTCAAAGGCGGCCTTTTTCCACAAAAAGTATCTGAGTTTGTATACTAATGAGATGACCTCATCGATCAGAGAATACACAACCAAGAACAGGTCTTTTCCTGCTTTATTAATATTATGTCATCTTTCGATTTTGTTTATCTATCTTGATGATCATGTCTGCAACCTATATAATAAAGCCTCGTATCTGCTATCTCCATGGATATATTAGGAACTGTGAAGATATTGCGATGTCTTTCCTTGTGGCAAATGCAACCGGTGCTCCTCCTATATGGGTTAAAGGTAAATACAACTTGATTACAAGACCCCATACTTTGATGTCCATTAAACCCGCTAGTTTATGCTCTTAAAATAAACATGGTCCCAATATTTGGCTTGGGCAGCATGCAATTATCAACACTTAATCCTCTAAATTCACATTTTGATATTTGTTGTAGGTAAAATATATGAAATTGGGTCAACTGGAATTAGTAGCATAAGTGGTCACACTGAAAAGAGGACTCAATGTGTCAATAGATTTGTTGCTGAGTATGGTCATATGCCTCTGGTATCAACATCTGTGAAAGCTGTTGATAGTCGTGACACCTGGTTTTGGTGATGCCTGTCATGTAATTTCTGTTTTCATCTTCCTTTGTAAAGACATTATAATGAAACAATTCATTTAAACTTCACCCTTTTTTTTTGTAGAATATGTAGTTTATTATAAATTATAAATTATAAGTATTCGACAGGAAGTATACAAGTTCACTGTATTTTGTTTTTATTGCGTGGATCTTGAACACTCAACTAATTTGAAAGATGAAATTTTGTTTCTCCCATTTACTAGGTGATGAAATCATTCTGTCCTGTTCTACTACTAGTCTGATTGTCCCTGTTCTACTACTAGTCTAATTGTCCGCAACTTCATCTTCCACCCAGAACTGAGATAAGTTAAAGATAACTACAGGCACGATAAACTTGTGTGAATACAAAAAATAAGGCAGTTATATACTGTTACAAAATAGTATCAAACGTTAGGGTGGAAAAACTTGAAATTTTTTACATTCGTTGAACTTAGATCCCCCTCCCCCATAAACGGATTACATTCCGACTTGTGACATCTGTAACCAAGTTTATTATGGAACATGAATGATCAGCATTGCTCTTTTTGTCTTTTTGTCATTCGACGACCCAAGTTGGCCATTACTAGCTCCGAGAGGAACACATCTGAACAATTCGACATCTCCTCCCCACAGGTTGTACATTCCCACCCACTTCAACCTCTCCAAAAACAGTCAGAGTTAACAATTTTATTACCCAATCGGCCAATCCAATGTTATTATATCCACAAGACCTCATGTTAAAGATCAAATCATAATAACAATGGTTAAGTCACAAGTTGCAAAGTTACTCAAACAGGAGAAGGCATTATGGTGTTTTACAAATTCATACCGGTGGTTTCAAGTGTTTAACTTCGGATTACAGATTCATGTATGCTAGGTTCGAGTGTTCAACTGACTGAGGAACACTTGTTCAACCTCATGTCAACTTTTCACTTTTCGCCCAACACTTGAGCGGTAAAAAGCTTGGACACCTCAAAATAAAATTAGAAAACCACAGAATTTATATGGTCCGCAATATCTGTAAACCAATAACATGCAAACATTTCAAAGCAAAACTAGAAATCTAAAGATTTAGAAGTCTCAACCAAATAGCAAAAAAAACACCAGACATCAAAGTTGATTTTAGCAATTCATGCAAACAGAACTTAGTCAAACAGGCTGAAGCCCATGTCATCATCAGATTCCTCAGCAGGCTCTTCCTTTTTCTCTTCAGCAGCGGTAGCAGCAGGAGCAGCACCAGAATCAGCAGCTGCAGTTGGAGCAACAGCGGCTACAAACTTACTAGGATCCTGCACATGTAGCATAAGAAAATATAATTTACAAGGAGTAAAAAGCAGCTTTCAGAAATAGGAAGAACAAGATCAACGGACAATACATACCGCGAGGTACTCCTTCACTTTATCAGCCTGTGGGAATGAGTACTCTGTCTCGAGGGCAATTGCCAACACATTCTTGTAGGCATTGATGAACATATGTGGCGCAGCTGCAAGTGTTGGGTATGACAGGGCCAATGACAGGGAAGTGACCATGGAAACACCAACAGCAAACTTGGCAACAAGATCATCTTCGGTCATATCAAGCACCTCGGGGCTGAAAACTGTTCCATTGTCATAAACAGACAAGACAACAAGACCATAAGAAAAGGGCCTGATACCAAGCTTAGCAAGCAGAGCAGCCTCTGAAGACCCCACTTTATCACCCTTTTTAATAAGCTCAACTGGAGTGATAATTTCAACGGTACCCTTGTTAATCTTAGTTGGGATATTAAGGACCTGAGGACAACATATACGCAGAGCAGTGAGAAACCAATGCCTAGAAAGAAGGCAATGAACTTTCAGGGCACAAGATAGTCACACTAGTACCTGGAAGAAGGATGTCTGAGAGGGATCAAGGCCAGTGTTCCCTGGTGGCACAACAACATCAACAGGAGCAACCAAACCAACACGAGCAGGAGCTCCGACCTGATAAAAGCCGAATCGTTAGACCACATCATTGGATTCTAGGTCACGGTAAAAGTTGCACAATTCCAAACAAAACTAAAAACAGACAAGGAACACTAGTTGTATACTTGTATTCCAGTATTAAATGATTTATTTCCTAAAACATAAACACAAAAGATTTACAGATAAGAAAAGAATTTTTCATGCAGGCAATCGAAACCAATTAAGCTGGTGACGTGTCTTAGAGAAAACAAAGATAACTGTGAACAGGAACCTCAATAGGATTAAACTATCAACATCTCGGTCAAGCCATGCATAAATAATCACATACTCGTAGTAATTACCCAACAATACAAAAAATCCATTGAAAAGCATACAACTTCCGCATCCCAACAACATTATCACCCCATATAGCGCATCACAACACTAAAACACAATCATATTTCAAAAATCAAATCAACAAAAAAATCAAAGCCATAAAAAAGTAATCTCTTTTACAACTCACCTTGTACTTAGCAACCTCCTCACTCACTTCTTTCAAATCCCCCTTCGTAAAAATCAGCCCAACATTTCCCTACATTCAACAAACACATCACAACCATCCACTTACAAACCCATCCAAACAACAATCAAACAAACACACCCATCATAAAAAACAAATAAAAAACACAAATATATAATCAAATAATAATTTCAATTTATAATTACTTACAACAAGAAGGGGAATAATATTAAGAAAGGCCTCATTCCCAGTTTTCTCGGCATGAATTCTAACAGACCGCTTCATCATCGTATTCTTACCCATTAAAACAACTGAGTCACCTCGTAAACCCTTTCGAATGTTCTGAAGCTGATTAGACCCCACATTATCAGCAGCAGCAACCAAGATTTGTGTATACTCATCAAGAAGTTGACACAGCTTTGCGTCGTATGCTATCTTCTTATCGGCCTTTGATGCTTTTGGTGCCATTGAATTGTACTCTTTTTATACAATTGTGTAAGTATATGTGTGTAATTAAGAAACCCTAATTGTGAATTGAAGAGATATTGACAAAATGAGGGCCAAGAGAAAGCTAGGGCTTTGTCAAGGCGGACGGCTAAAGCGACGTCGCTTTAACCTCTTCTATTCAGTTTTAAGTTGCTTTGAGATTTGTGTAAAACCCTAATTTTTTTAGTTTGGGGTTTTAATTTATACATATGGGGAGAGGGGGATGACCTAAATTGGAGGGATAGGATTAATTTAGATGGACGTCTGAGATGATTTTAGCTACGTAGATGGTTGGGCTTGATAGTCAGTTTAGCCCAAACACAACAACAGCAAAGGCCTTCTTATTTTACCCCAAAAATAACAAAATTTGAAGTTGGGCCTAAGCAGCAAAGGCCTTCATATCTGTGACACTTATCATGTTTTGATATTGTTCGAGACAATTTATTAAAACTCAATATTGGTTTGTTTATGTTGAATTGCTGAGAAAAATAGATATTAGTATTACATAGATTGAATGCCTTGGGGGAATATATATAATATTCATTTTATTTTTATTACCATGTAAATTATGGGATTTAAATTATAAAAAATAAAATTCTTGTTGGGTGCATGAAGACAAAAAAAATAAAAAATGAGAACATGGTGTGTATGACCATATTTAAAAGGTGATTTGAGTAGGTGGTACTGTGGTAGATTGGAAGCTGGAAGATTGGAAGATAAAAGAGCTATGCATACAAGATGCAACACAGTAACCAATATTGCCTAGAAATTTTTCCATTTTTCTTAAATTTATTATTAAGAAAAACTCGAATAAATAATGAATTTCGTAATAAAAGTGTTTATATTTCATTATTAAAAAGAGAATAAACGAAACTATTTTCCCCCTCTCGTTTGTAAAATGGATTTTTAAATGTATCTTTTGTGATTGAGTATTTGAAAGTGTAGATTGTGGTGCATTAAGATTTAAGGGTGGTGAGTGGTGACACAAGCAGGTGCAGAAGCAACATCCTGGTCAAAGATTTACATGTAACGTATGTATCCCTTTCTCTCTCTCTGATTTCACTCTTTGAACTTCTCTTCTGCACTTCTGCTTATCCTCTGCAATATGTGTGTGTGTGTGTGAGAGAAGGTCTTATTTTATTACTGTCTCTACTTTTTATCATATAAATCTGCATTTATCACAGAATCTTTTAAGACACTAAAAGGTAATAAATTTTAATGAATATATTAATTCTTATATTTTGAAAATGAATGTCATTTATGGCTGTTTCTATAAATCTTGGAACACTTTTTTTTTGTTTTGTAAAAGATGCATTAAGTAGATATTATTTTTTCATTTCATGTGTATTATACTTATACAAGTATTAATAACATTCGTGCACATAACATATGTGTGTACTTGTGTAGTTATGCACTCATCTAACTAACAAACGTGTACCTTGAAATTTTGCTGTTTTTTGTGTTTGATAAATTTTAATTTGTGGGGGTAAGGTAACATATTGAAGGTAGAGTGAATGGCACATCAGAAACCAGGTGAAGAAGCTATAATCTCTAGGGGTTTAAATGAAACAACAGAAATTAACGGAGAAGAAGAAAAAGATTTTGATGATCAACCTTCACAGGGTGGCTTAAAAAGTTTTCTTTGGCATGGTGGGTCTGCTTATGATGCCTGGTTTAGTTGTGCTTCTAATCAAGTGAGTCCCTTCATTTTCTTGAAAACAGACCACTACTTCTCTTTCTTTTTTTTTCCTTGTAAAAATGATCCCTTTTGTCGTATTTTTTTCATGAGGTTTCGATTGTGTTTCAGGTGGCTCAGGTTCTTTTAACCTTGCCCTATTCTTTCTCTCAGTTGGGTATGCTTTCAGGAGTGATACTCCAGGTATTCTATGGTTTAGTTGGCTGCTGGACTGCCTATCTGATCAGTGTCCTCTATATAGAGTACAGAACTAGGAAGGAGAAAGAAAATGTCAATTTCAAGAACCATGTCATACAGGTTGGTTGCTCACCCTTTATCTATTTCTTTTTCAAGAACATTTTTTTATTCATCATTCATGTCTTGTGTATTGTTTATAATTAATTGTATGTTTTAAGGCCTGTAGCTGCAATGCAAGTTAAGAAGTGGGGAAAATTCTAACTAGGGGTTGATGCAGTTACAGTCTTTAATATTTTGGTAATGTGAAAACAAAATTAGTTGAGAAACTATAATAAATGTGTAGAATTTTCCTTTAGTAAGTCCCACTTTTTCAATGATAAAGGTTTGGATGCATTTAGTATATAGCTAGGAATGAATTCCCATTTCTAAAACCATTGATACCAATGCATCAGTTTGGTAAAAGATATTCAACATTATCTTAATTTTCTCCCAACACAACTCAAATGGTCCTGTTGTGCTTCCTCCAATCTCAGAAAGGGCTAGCTAAGCACTCCTTCCGTCCTCGCTTGTATATTTGACTTCTGACATACATTTTGTCATTTTGATGTGTATAATATATATCGATATACTTATTAAGAATCTCGTAATGTAATTTTATATTAAGGGGATGGATGTAGTATATTATATATTGCATAGGATTTTTATTCCGAATATTTAATTTTACTACCTCAAATTTGATACTTTGGTGATAATCCAATTTGATACACATTTACTCCCTAATCCCTATGTGACAGTTTTTGATTTGAGCAACTTAAAAATTTGCACAAGTAGTTACTTAAATATGTGATCTAATTCATATATGCAGTGGTTTGAGGTGCTTGATGGACTGCTGGGTACAAAATGGAAGATTGCAGGCTTGACTTTCAATTGTAGTTTACTCTTGTGCGGTTGTGTTATTCAACTTATTGGTTGTGCAAGGTCAGTTCTCTGTTGTTTGATCGAATTTAATTATTATTAATTGCTTTTCAGATTGACATATCAATCAATATCTACTACTTGCATGTGCAAAATATCTGTTGAAATTTATTCGTATCTGTTGAAATTTATTTGTATCTGTTGAAATTTATTCGAATTTTGTTTTAACTATCCATAATAATGTTGCTTCCTGTGATTGATTACAGTAATATCTACTACATAAATGACCACTTAGACAAGAGGACATGGACCTATATATTTGGCGCTTGTTGTGCTACTACTGTGTTCATCCCATCCTTTCACAATTACAGAATCTGGGCTTTTTTTGGGATCGGAATGACCACCTATACTGCTTGGTACTTGACAATTGCTGCCCTTGTTCATGGCCAGGTAACTAAACAATTCAATACTCAAATTTTCGCTAGAACGTGATGATATATGTAATTATGTCGTTGAGGTGATAGGCAACAATTTTACCTACCGAACAACTACTATTAATCCCATCACTATTATTTCGAGTCTCTGACTGTTATGCAGGTTGAAGGAATAACTCATTCTGGTCCGAAGAAGCTTGTATTGTATTTTACTGGTGCAACGAACATACTCTATACTTTTGGTGGACACGCGGTCACAGTGTGAGTAAATTATTCTGCCTGTTGGTCAATTATTAACTTCTTCAAGGATATGCATGCCCTTAATTGCAGAATCATTGAACCACTCCATGAAGATAACAAACAAATACTAAAAGGAAAGGTAGAGAAAGAAATGTCTAAATCAGTTTGGAACATGACCTTGTTCTTGATTATTAGAATTTATAATTCAAACTTCCATCCCTGAACAATGATTACAAGGTGCACTTTCATTTGAATGTATATTTTTGGATATAAATATGATCTCCTTGCATATTTTTCGAGATCATATTTCTCAAAAAAACTCTTCAATCATAATTCAAGAGTTCTAATAAATTTCAAAGCTCTCCTTGCAAAAGTCATATGGAGTATTTTGAAAAATGCGATAGCAATTTCTAGTGGTGTAAGAATATATAATATTGTCGTTAAAGAATTAATATGCTTGGTAATTATTATAAAGGTTAGGTCCTTTTATTGCTAAATACAGATTTTTTTTCGTGATTTTTGGATGAATAATAGTAATATAGTATACCTTGTGGATAAATTTACAGGGAGATAATGCATGCCATGTGGAAGCCCCAGAAATTCAAGTATATTTATCTGTTTGCTACCTTGTATGTATTTACACTAACTATACCGTCGGCTGCTGCTGTATATTGGGCTTTTGGGGATCAACTACTCGAACACTCAAATGCCTTGTCTCTCCTTCCACGGAATGGCTTCCGTGATGCAGCAGTTATTCTAATGCTCATCCACCAGGTTCTTACATAACTATAAATTTATGTTGATATATATTAAGTTAACTCAACTTCAAATCTCTTAATCTGTTTTAGACTCTGTCTTTTGTAATTTTATAAGGAGATCGAGAAAAGACTTGTCACCCTTCAGATGGTTTCTGATACCTAATCTTCACAACAACTTTTGTTCAGTGGCATTCAAAATTTCAGCGACCATCCATGATTAATTTATATGATTACCTTATTGTTCTTTTGCCTGTAGACCATATATTGTTTACCTATTTTTATTCTTTTCTTTCTTTTTTTTTTTTGCTAAATTTATCTGTTTTTACCTATTTGTATTCTTATTTTGCAGATCATAACATTTGGGATGGCTTGTACGCCTTTGTATTTTGTTTGGGAGAAAGTTGTGGGAATGCATGAAACAAAGAGCATATTTTTAAGGGCACTTGCAAGACTGCCGGTTGTGATACCAATATGGTTCCTAGCCATTATATTTCCCTTCTTTGGTCCTATCAACTCGGCTGTGGGGGCACTCTTGGTTAGCTTCAGTGTCTATATCATCCCTGCTCTTGCACATATGCTCACTTATAGGAAGGCTTCGGCACGACAGGTAGTCAATCTGGTTGTTTCAGCTTTCACATATTCATTGATTTCCCTTATCTTACTAGCATTGTCTATTACTACCAGAAATTGCGATACCTTGTTTTTGTTTATTTAATATTTGCATGGACCTCTATTGACTTGAATCACAATAGATAGAGTAAAATTAATATCTTCTCTTCGTGTTCTCTAGAGATGAACATATGCTGCTAGTCCTGTCTATCCTGGGTACTTGAATTTGAGAGGATGAAAAAGGGTCCTTCTTTTGATATGGGTACACAATTGATTTGTGCTCTTTGTTAAACTAGAATTTAGTAAAAAAGTTGTGCATCAATATATTCAGCTCTTGGTCTCTTACAGATTTACTGAAAAAGAAAAGTGTTGCAACTTGTCTGTGTGTCAGTCTCAGGCCCTCAGTGTGTGTGGTGGGAGGGGGTTACATACATCTGGAATACAGAATTATATGAGAATATGAAAGTTTGGTGGCAGTTCCCACATAATTCAGTTATATGTGATCCTTTTTCAGTTTTTCTCTGTATTTTGTAATAACTATAATCTGAAGTGAACTGGCCAGTTGACCCACTCTTCTAGCTTAGTTTTCCAACTCTTCACGGTTGTTGTCTAATTTTTTTAGCTGTCAAAGACTCAAAATATTTGTTTGATCATCTTGTACAATATCTGTAGACATGTTTGACCATCAACCTGAAATATTTCTCTGTGATATGCAGAACTTTCCAATTCATCATGTTATATATATGTAGAACCTTTATTTTAACGTGAAATTGCTAATTTTGCTTCATTACATATTTTCTTCATAACTCAATATCTTTCTACATGCAGAATGCAGTCGAGAAACCTCCCTTCTTTCTCCCAAGCTGGACCGCGATCTACGTGCTGAACACATTCATCGTAATCTGGATTTTCATCGTAGGATTTGGTTTCGGAGGATGGGCTAGCATGAAAAACTTTATTAAACAAACTGACACATTTGGCCTCTTCGCAAAGTGCTATCAATGCAAGCCTCCTGCCCCGCATCATTAAATTGAAAAATAAGAATTTGAAACTAGTAGTATTAAATCGTGTTATAGATACAGAGGTATCCTCAACTCATCTGCATCATACATTCATGTACTTTGATATCAGATTTACCAGATTTTGTTTGATCTTTTTAGATATCATAAATTCATAATCTTCCCGCAAGTCCAAAGACTTTTATGATTTATGATTGTAAATGGATTAATTTGCATGAAGGGGATACATCCTATTTACGAGGAAATTTTAATTGATGACTTATGATTCGAGACTTTTTTAGGAAAAAATTCGAGAGTTATAGTATTTTTCTTAAAAAAAATGTTGGTCAGACCCATATTTCTGGTTTGGCCAAGTGTGGCAGTTTTTTCAGCTTTTAATTTTATTTATTTATTTTTTATAAAGATTGTACGGTGTGAATGTGATATATCAATTGAAATTGAAATTATATTTATATCTATGCTATATTATTATAACCGAAAGATTAAAAGTTTTGGTCGTCGGTATGGTACCGGGTGAACCATAAAAAAAATGTTAACCGTTCAGTTTTATATAAATGATGGAAACAATCTTAATCATTGAATTTTAATAAAATATAATTTTAAATGTCAGGTTATAAATCAAATAATAAATATTCATTTTAGGTGATTTTACGGACGGCTATTCAATTAGAAAAATTTTAGGTGGTTTATGAACGGTTGCTTAATCAAGAAAAGGGTTCGCTTTAACCGTGAAGAGTAGATAATTTTTTCTCTGTCTTAACTTTTATTTATTTAGAATCGTGAAGAGCGGGTAATCTTTCTCCATCTTAATTTCTGTTTTTTTTAGATCAGTGAACAATAAACTCTTTAAAATGTTGATCGTGTCATTTGTATGAACTTATGAATGCATCAAATTTAATCATATTTATATTTGTTTATTTTTTAGTATTGGTGATTTTTTATGAGGGGTCATTTCAATATACGAGTGAGACGATCATTTCAATATATGAGTGAGACCATGTTGTGAACACTTTCATGCCAGTCCGAGCACATAGCTACCATCAAGTACCTTCCTCAAAGTCCACTATTTCATAGTGGCACATACTCACTATCGAAGTTGAAAATCATTTAAATTTAAGCTCAGATTTTTCCTACTCATTAATTTTGCAGTACATGGTAATGGTTAAAATTAGCTTCTTGTTTGATTAACCAAATTAAGGGGGTAAATTATTAGAATCCTAACTACCTTCTAGGTGGTTTATGAACGGTTGCTTAATCAAGAAAAGGGTTCGCTTTAACCGTGAAGAGTAGATAATTTTTTCTCCGTATTAACTTTTATTTATTTAGAATCGTGAAGAGCGGGTAATCTTTCTCCATCTTAATTTCTGTTTTTTAGATCAGTGAACGATAAACTCTTTAAAATGTTGATTGTGTCATTTGTATGAACTTATGAATGCATCAAATTTAATCATATTTATATTTGTTTATTTTTTAGTATTGGTGATTTTTTATGAGGGGTCATTTCAATATATGAGTGAGACCATGTTGGACACTTTCACCCCAATCCGAGCACATAGCTACCATCAAGTACCTTCCTCAAAGTCCTTTTCATAGTGGCACATGCTCACTATCGAAGTTGAAAATCATTTAAATTTAAGCTCAGATTTTTCCTACTCATTAATTTTGCAGACATGGTAATGGCTAAAATTAGCTTCTTGTTTGATTAACCAAATTAAGGGGGTAAATTATTAGAATCCTAATTACCTTCTACAAATAATCAGTAAGCGTTCTCATAAATTTTGAACAATGTGGCCAGATACTATTTCACCTTCTTAGTTTATTACTGTTCGGCATATTCCCTCTCTAAAAGCTCTATTTTAATATACATGACCTCATAAAGAACAATGTACATGTATAAACTTTATCTGGTACAGAGTGGTATTCGTCAAATAAATATTTTCTATTGCACCTTGCACCAATTTTAACTGAACATTCCATATAGATGACAAACTCTCCTAAAACCTAAAAGCGTTAAGAGAAACAACTAATTTGGATCATAAACTTTTAACACTTTCACTCTCCCGACACCCCCTTTTTAGGGATTGATGTATGGATCAGTAGGAGTCCATCTTTTAGGCAATATTAGTTCTTGATGTCCAAATTAATTTTTCGTAGCGAAACTGAAGATACCGGGTCAAAGTTGAGACCTCCCAGTATACTTGACTCACATACCATATTAAATGACCAACCCTCTCAAACCTTATGGTAGCAAGAGAAGGTTGTGAACTTGTGATACCATAAATGATCGACATCCATCACGCGACTTGAGTGTAGAAAAAAGCTCGACAAATAGTTTGAGATTTACTGGAATGTTGATATAATTAGATCAGGTCCCCTGGGATATACCCTGATTGTTTTCCTTGACATTGGCTGTAAATTAATGTAGGAAAATCGTCCTTTAATCAAGGAGATAGTCCTGCCTGATTAATTTCATTCTTGCATTTCTAATTTGAATCACTTAGAGGATTGCTTCTTTATGTGGTATAAATCGTACTAGGTTATTTTTAATTGAATTTTATCGACTATAAACTCCCAATAAAGCATTTACTACCTCCATGGTGCATGCATTTCACAGAAGCTACTAATTTGATGATAGTAGCTATATATGTATGAAGAGTTGTATAAAAGGATGATTATCGGGAATTAGAGTTCTATATATGTATGATATATATATATATATTAAATTAGATTTTATTAAAATTGAATGGTTAAAGATCGTTTTTATGATTTATCTAAAATTGAACGGTTAGAATATTTTATAGGGTTCACTTTGAATCAAAATTTTTAATATTTTAACTATAATAATATAGTATAGATAGGTGATTGTATTTGTTAACCGACTCAAAGACCGGAGTGCCCGAGAGCAAGTTCAACGAGTCTCCCAATTTCATATTTTAAATTACCATGTGTAATTATTTATATATTTAATATCATGTGTAATTATATTATTATTATAAAGTGTAATTTATATATATTTTATTTATTTAATATCATGTGTAATTATATTATTATAAAGTTTTAGTATATGGATTAATTCTAATATTTTAATTTTTTATTTTTTTCAATTTATCTTTATTTTTTTCTTTTAATATTTTTTATTTATATCTTATAATATTTCTCTTTAATTATGTTTATTTCTATTACATAATTATTATTCTTAATTTTTATCTTCTAACCTCGTGGGATCATCATAAAAACAACTTAGAAATGAAACGGAGAATATGATTATATGTAACGGAGAATATGATTATATGTAATTATGTGTCTCATTACAGTATAGAGAAATTAACAAAAACACTATTTTTTATAAATTTATATGTGTCATTACTACTTTTCTTAAAATATCAGTTAGTCGATTTCAAATTTTTATTAGTTCAGTTAGTCGGTTGCAAATTTATATTAGTTCAATTATTCAAGTGCAAGTTTTTTTAGTTCAGTGACCCACTTAGAAGGTGAGTGCGAGTTTGATTATGAATGAGTCATTTAACCATTTACAAATTTTATTTTTTAAAAAGTATTTTTGATAAAACCTTCTTATATATCTCTTGTTATTTACAAGTACACCGACCCCATAGCTCGTTTCCAAAAAATTTACTCAAACAGGTATTCTTCTTTGATCAGGTCTTTTACATCTACGAATCTTTCCTTCTCGTACATTTTTCTACGTTCATATCTGTCAATATATTCACACATGCACATCTACATGTGATGCATGCAGCATTGTTGTTTTTCTAATAATGTAACAATAAATATGTGGCGTTAATTGAATTATTCGATCTGTTCATTCTCGATGATAGTATTAGCGATTGAGGATGACGGAATAGTCATGATCATAATCAATATAGATGATTTTTGTTTGAAACGTAGAAGCCTTAAATTTTCAAAGGTTAGATATTGATAAAGAAATGGACTGAAAAGATTATATGTTGCAGTGTCAAAAAGTGGAATATTATATACCGGATATGTTTGGTTTGGAAGGCTTATATTGTCAAAAACCTAAACCTGAACAAACAGTTGGTGTTTGAAATCGGATTGTGTACATTAATTAAATGAAAACTTGATTTTATGAATACCAACTAATTTTACTTACATATACTGTGTGTCTCGTGCTCGAGCTAGAATGTAATGATACTTGAATTTGTTTTACTAATTTACAGTATCATATTTTATAAAGATTCTTCTATAGGTACTTGTAATTGCAATGGATTCGATGAAAGGCCAAGGAGGCATCCAGATGCTATTAACTGCTGAACAGGAAGCCCAACAAATTGTTTCTGCTGCTAAAAACTGTAATAATATTATTCATGTGTTGAATTTGAATGATCTGATCTTGTCACATTTGCAGTTTATTCGGGGCATATACATTCAGTATGATTCACTGAAAAGTGGCATTTCTCCTCTGTTTGGCTTTTTTCTTACATTATCATGTTGTTCTGTGTTTCTTGTTTTTCTCAGTAAAAACTACAAGGTTGAGGCAGGCTAGGGAAGAAGCTGAGAAGGAAGCAGCACTTCATCGTAACAAGATGGAGACTGAGTACCAAAAGAAAATCTCAGAGGTTCGTTCTTACAAGCAACACTCTTGTCAGACATTACTTTTATGTTAGAAAATCATGGTTTCCATTACTTTTCTCTATTAATATTATCTTGTTTCATGGTTGGCTTCATTTCTAAGCTTTCAGAATTCTATTTTCTTTTATGTGTTCGTTTATTTTACAAGTTACTTGAAAATCTTCTCTTCTGATGATCAATGTAGACAAGTGGAAACTCCGACTCCACTGTAAAGCAACTTGAAGCGGAAACAGAAATGAAGATTAAGAACATGAAGGAGGCTACATTTAAGACTTCACCGGAAGTGATTAAGAAGTTAGTCGAGTATATCATAAAAGTCTGACAAACTGATTGTTCATACTGGTAAGCTCATCTACTGCCAAGTACTACCTGTCCTCTCCTTTTTTCCACTTCCCAAGTAACATCCTTCTAAAATAACTTTGACTAGTCACTAGATGCACACATTAGTTGAATCCAATTTGTATGTGTGACAGAATTGAGTAATTTATCAACATTGCCTACACTAGCATAGAATATATTGAATTAAGAAAGAAATCACGAGACTAACCTGGTTCAGAAATTGATCAAGACGGTGGAATGAGTAAATGAAGATTATGTTTAGCCTAACTAATGACAGTTGTTAGTCATGGAAAAAGTTTGAAGTACGTATTTTTGTAATATGATTATTCACTAGGTTACCTTGTGCATTTGAAATGTTTGAGCATTCTTGCTCCGAGGATAATACTTGGGGGTAAAAAATCTTGAAATGAGATATAATCGATGAGAATATAAAAAATTCTCCCAAGGAATAGGCATGTATGTTCCAGTATGCATCTCAGAATATGTGTTTGTAACTTTGCAGTTTATAACAATCCAGTGCAATCAAGTGCATTCTTTTGTGCTAGTATGCATCTCAGAATATATGTTTGTAAATTTGTAGTTTATTACGAATCCGGTGCAATCAAGTGCATTCTTTTGTGCTAAAATTTTCTTTACTGTCATTGTTCTGACAACTAGGCGCTCTGGATTGGAAGTGTCTGATACACTAAATAACCTGCAATAAAAGAAGGCGCAGTTGGCCACGCAGAATAAGGAATTCAGCTTTGTCATCTTCTGTTTTTCTGAATCGAAAGATCTTTGAGGGCTGCCACAGAAATGTGTTTACATGCTTGTTTAGAATGCAGCCTCTGCTGCTAAAACTCCAATTTTCTACTATTTTCGTAGTTTGATCTTTGGACTTGTAAAACTTTGAACGCCTGCTAAACTTGACAGAGAGAAATTAATTACTGGCTTTTATGGTTGTTATCGTATGTTCCTTTTTTTTTGAAAGATCAATATTTTGCATACTTTTTAAATTTTTCAAAATTAAGAGGAGTCCCTATGAAGTTAGAAAGTTTGATCCAAAATCTTTCTCTTTTTAAGTTTGATCCCTACAAAAGATTTGACCAATACATAGGTTCCCTATGAAGGCCGGAATATTCCCTGAAATTCTATTGTTAGAAAGTACTTGTTGCAACTTAACGAGTTTGGTGATTTTGGATTGATTTCGGAGGGAATAATGCCCCTGAAGTTGGTTCGTTCTAAAGATAAAAAGGCCAGTTTCATAAATTTAGATATCTCAGAAGGGATGCTTCCAGAGATCGAATTATCTGCTAAGCTTATCAATGGTAGCTCATTTGATAGATTAGCTGTAGAACGGGGCAATAATCTTTATAAATTGTTGCCCCTAGTTCCAATATCTTAAAGCTGCGGTAATTGATTAACGGGTCAAAAAAACTCAAGTCACCCTGTTCCCCAAGTCCTTGATTATTATTTGCCAAACCTTATTTTTGAAGATACGGTAACCTTCCAAGATCTACAGATATGGGGCCGCTAAACTTGTTGAAATGCAAATCAATAGATTGAAGTTTGGAAGCTTTAAAAAGTGATATAGGAATGCTTCCAGTGAATTTGTTATTTGATAACTAAATCTTTTGTAGATTGAGAAGAGTCAATCCAAAATCTGGTAATATACTTCCTTGAATTTGATTATTGGCCAAATTGAAGACATTTAGTGACGAGAGATTGAAAACAGAAGTAGGGATCATACCATGCATAGGCCATAGACATGTTACTACATAGTGCATCATATTGGTGAATGATACAATTGGTCCAGCTCCAGCATGTACTTGTTATAAAACTTCAGAAAGTTATGGCTTTTTCAGAACAAAAAAAAAAGTTTGCCACTATTATTGATGTTCATACATGTAACTAAGAGGGTGAAAACTATAATTACTAATAGACTCTTGCATAAAAGTACTAACAAGATAATGGCACTAATAATGACCATTATATTTGCTTGCAATAATATAGAAACAAACACTTGCTTTTGCATAAAAAAATTAAAAATAAAAAAAAAACACGAGACATGTTGGACTGATATTAAAACATTGATCTGAATCCTCTGTGGGGACAGACATAGTTGCAAACAAAAAGATGGTTTGGAATGTTTCTCATATTGCTAAGGCTACAGAAGAGCTAATCAGTAGGATCTAACTTTACATGAGTTCATGTGCAAATACAAGCCACTTGTTGTGTCAGTTCTTTCTAGCATGTACTAGTACCTCCACTAATGCCGATAGATAATCAAAACTAACTAGAAATAGATAACAGAACTAATTTCTAACTTAACATTAATCATCACCTACCCCTTACACTGGCAGGAGAGGGAACACCCCTTACACTGGCAGGGGAGGGAACACCCCTTTCACTGTTAATATCATCATCAAACTCACTTGTATCCACACACAGAGCATTGTTATTAATACTCACTTCAGAACTTGCATTGCTGCTTGTTGCAAGAGGAGAGTCTGAAACACTAACTGTCCTGCTTCTTGGTGCAGGCCCTGATCTTACACTATACATGGAGGAAGCAGGAATATTTGTCATTAATGGTCGTAGATTTCCAGGAATGTTCCGCCTTATATCCTGCTCCAGAGGATCAATACATATAATATTATTAAGTAATTGCACCAGGTTAATTTGCAGCAGGCTATCAAAATAAAAGCAAAATCATTGCAGACAAGAAAGAATAAAATATTTTAAAATTAAATCCAAAAAGAAAAGCAAGGTAGATAAGAAATGTACCATATGCCTTATAGCCATGTCCATTGACCTCTTAGAGAAATTTCTTCCAAATCCCGAGCTGTCTGGAGACGAAGATTTGCCAGATAAGTTACTACGAGGTGAGTGTTTGTCATCCTGCTTTGGTGGTACAAGTTTACGCATATTTATAACCCTCTCAACCATCTTGGTTCCATACATAACAGGACTCACATTGTCATTAGCTTTAGCATATGCACGATTTAAAGCAGGAACGGAGCTTCCAGTGTTATAATTCATTCCATTAGGAAGGCGTCCTCTTGACGGCGAACATGATTGGCGTCTAATCCTTCCATTGGGAGCAGGATCAATTGAAGATGATCGAACACTTGGCGCACCAGGCCTGCCCCTGCTAACTGAAGTATGTCGGTCAGAAAGTGAAGTACGTAAATTAGGTGGCACTTCATTAGAGAAACCCGGCATCTCCGATGGGTTCCACATTTTTGGTCTCACTGTAGGGGAGCTAGGTCGTGGAGGTGCTGAATTTCTTGTCGCAGTAGGAGCTGCTTTCGCAACTGGAGATTTTTGGGGAGGTGATGCATTTGATGCACCTGACAGAGTATTTGGTCCCCGAGTTGGTGTTGCTGCCCTGGATGTAGGCTTTGTTGCAGGTGCAGAAGGTCTAGTTGGTGTTGAGGATCTTGCAGTGGACCTCGATGTAGGAGTAGAGGATCTTGCAGTGGACCTCGATGTAGGTGTAGAGGATCTTACGGCTGATGTAGGTGTAGAGGATCTTGCGGTAGACCTTGATGTAGGTGTAGAGGATCTTGCAGTTGATGTAGGTGTAGAGGATCTTGCAGTAGACCTTGATATAGGTGTAGAGGATCTTGCAGAGACTGTGGGCTTAGTAGAAGGCAAGGTGGCACGTGTAGGTGTTGAAGACCTCGCAGGTCTAGATGTCATGGAAACAGATGGTTTGGATGAAGTGATAGATGAGGCTTTAAAAGCTGAAGCCAATGTAGGTTTTGAGGCTGAGATCAAAGTAGGACGTCCAGTTGGTGTGGCAGGTCTTGATCCTGGGCCGCTAGAAGAAGAGGGCCTTCTGACTCCTGCACTAGATGTATTTAAACCAGGAGCCAAAACTGACTGTCTAGATGCAAGGCTGTTGCTTGTAATAAGATCCGGCTCGGAATTTGCTAGCTAGAAGCAGAGTAAACAATATAAATAACAGGAATAGATTATGAGTGTAGTTCAGCATATGCAGGCTTAAATATTGGTTGGCATTAACATGCTTTTGTTGGATTTAAAAAAAATCTACAGAAATGTGCAGTAGGATTTAGATTGCACTGGACCTCATCACATACTCTAGATTAAGATTGCAAAGGAAGAATCAAGCATGATGTATAGTAAGCAGGTTACTCAGTGTTATCAATAATAACTGTCAAGTATGTTTTTAATAGACAACAAAGCTTAATTTTGTTAACTGGTGCAATAATGTCTGATAACATGAAAATTTTTCCATTCCAACCATCACATACTAATTATGAAATCATGCAATAACTTAAATTAGGACTAGTTGTAAAATTAAAATTGCGCTTACTCTAGACTTCAAAGCAGTTGGCCGGGCTTTAGGAGTTCCATTCTGATTCCCAGTGGTTCTCAGTGGTTCCATCTCCAGTGAAGGAAAAAGTGGAGTGCCAGGAGGAGTCAGAAGCCTGAAAATACAAAACATTTAGTAATTAACAGTATCAAATAAAATAGAGATTAAAGAAATAATCTACCCTAGCATTGTAGCTTAGTGGATACCCCTCTCCTCTTCTTTAGACGTGTGTGTGATCATTTCAATTTCTGTTATTGACCGGTACCAGAAAAATAGTCTTAATATTCTTTTACGTTCTTTCTACTGCATTACTTGTTTCTTTCGCCATTATCACCTCTATGCTCATTCATAATGGCTGTTGATGGTGAATTCCCAGATTAAATGGTTACGCATAAAATCCAAAAAAAAAAAGAGCATGCCCACTTTGAATGTCACGATTCATGACATTATTGTGCCATAGAGTTAATTCATATGAAAAATATGCTATGAAAACAATGTCATAAATGTTCATGGAAGGTCAGAAAATCACCGACTCTAGCCCACTAATCCAGTTAGCACTTAGCAAGGAGGGAGTACATATTACAGTTCAATATATATTATCTAAAGACAAGAACTTGTAACATTTTATTTGAAACAAATCTTCAAAGGATATATTGGAATACCATCACAAAAGGGCGAAGAAAAGTTTGATAACTAGAGCAACATAATTTTCTTAAATATACAAGTAATGAGATAATTTAAAGTTCATACCCACCCGACCTATGATTTAGTCTAAAATATTTCCAAAAATTACCAGTCGTAATCATTCTTATCATTGTCGGAATTCAGAAACTCGTCAGCAGCCGTCTTTCTTGTTGGTGCGGGTGTCGGTGATTCAATATTAAATATAGAAGAACTTCCCGTTGTTAATCCTGCAAATTAATTTCAAAACTTGGATGTTATTCAAATGCAACATGCGAAAACAGATGACACAAACTTAACGACAATAAGCAAAACGACAACAATTAAATTTATTGATATTCAGCCTCAGTTCCCCCAACAGGCAACATTCAACTTAAAAACACGAACATTCCCTATATAAAAATTCAGCTCAGGTATCCTACTATATAAATACTACAAATAATAACACCACCAAATCTCCACATTTCTTATACCACAATATCCATTTGATTAGATTACTTTCGCGCCTCAATTCAAATATCAAGCATACATTTAACAACAACAATAAACCATAATTTAAACTTTCCCACAATTTCAAACACAAAATATCTAAAAACTGCAATCAATCATACCTAACCAGCATCAAGCAACAAGCATCAAACTCATCTACATTTAAATCAAATCACGAAAACATATCAAACAATGACGAACAATAAAAGCCTAAACTTTACCACAATTTCAAACACAAAACATCTCAAAAACAAAATCAATTATACCTAACAAGCATTAAACATCAAACTCATTTACATATAAGTCACGAAAACATATCAAACAATGGCAATCCATAAAAATCGAAACTCTACCACAATTTCAAACACAAGACACCAAAGAATGCAATAAATCATACCCAATGGAGCATCAAACTCATCTGCATTCTGAACAAGAAGACTATTCCTCTCCTTCTCTCGCCTCCGCATCTCGAGAAACAAAGCAAGCTCTTCATCCTTGTCCTTCATCACAGAAGCCCTCATTTGCTCCCTCTGCTTCACAACCCCACTTTGCATTCCTCTCTCTGGAGCTATAAAACTCCTATTCATTGCTAAAGTTACAATCTTTAACCCAAACCCCCCCAAAAAACTCACCTCATCTCAACTCCACCACTGCAAAACACACACACACAAAAACTAATTTTTCAATCAAAATCAGCACTTTTAACTTCTAATAAATTAAAACAAATAAGCTACACACCTAAAATAAAGCTAAAAATAAAGCTAAAATCAATACCCACAAAAAATTGCTTTTTTAAGTTTTTAAATTTTGTACGGATCAGAAAGTGCTCAGACTTCATAAATACAGCAATAATCTAGACAGTAATGGGAGAAAATAAAAAGGGTCATAAATATATATATATATATCTATTTATTTTATTTGTATGTAACTATGTATGTATATATTGTAGAGAGAATGGTAAATGGTAATGGATGGAATGTTTTTAAGTTGCAGAAACAAAAGAGTTTAAATAAATAAAGATGTAGAAACTAGAGAGTATTTGAAGATGGCAAGAAGAAGAGGGGGAGTGGCATTAAAGTAATAAATTAGAATGTTGGGATTGTTTTTGTTTATGGAAAGTGAAAATTTTCGTTTTTATTTTGGATGTTTCTGTACATGCGATATAGCGACTAAATTGACTTTTGGAATTTTCCACTTTTGTGACAGCATTGATGATAAACTCGAATGAAATATGTAACTAAATTCGAGAGTGTTTTATTAAATTTATTTATTGATGGATTTATTCGATACAAAAACTTTTTGTTAAGATTTGATGTGTGTTATGCGGTGGCGGAGCCGGGAACTGAGTAGAGGGGGGTAAAATTTTTTATATACAAACTTATATGATAAATTCAAATAAGAAAAAAAGAGCATAATATCATTAACTTTACCTGTCATAGTATCACTCTTCTTTTTTTCATTTTCTGAAATCTCTACATTATTTCTTCATTACTTATCATTTTAAAAATATCTCTTTCAATATAAGTTATCGGGCAATCATTCAAGTGTCTCTCATTGCACTTCGAAGCACACTTTTAATGAGATTCATAGCTGAAAATGCCCTTTCAACTGTCGCGGTTGCAACATGTAAGATTATCGCTAATTTGATCAACATATAAATTAAAGAAAATCTCAAATCTTTTTATTTTTTAACCATTTTTTGAGTTAGATCAGAAACTCATTTTAAGTCAATAAAATCATTGTCGCTTCTCATATTTATAATATAATTCTCAAGTTGATCATCAAGGGCCAGAATACTGATGTCATCAAACTCCATTGGATATAATTTGGCTAGCTGAATGAATTTCTCTTTATCAAAAACTGAGAAGGAATGACGCAGATCAATACTTGATATACATGGCAGAATCTCTAGATTAACATTATCAAAACAATCATTCATCTCTTGAAACTGAAAATCAATGACATTATTAAATAAATCAACCTGAAAATGATGAAGATTTGTATGTCTTTCAGTATTTCGACTTGATCTCCCGCGTGACACAAAGAAATTATCTATTTGCGGAATATCGATCTCATTCATTTCACAAAATTAACTAATATCAGCAAGTAAGTTATTCCACCCATTTTCTCGAATTTCTTGTAACTTTAATTTAGCCACATTTACCAAATTAATAGCATTTGGCAGGTCTTGATCCTTCCTTTGTAAGGTTTGGGATAGTTGATTTGTAATTCCTAAAACTTTCTTCATCAAAAATAAAAGAAACATAAACTCATACTGGCTAATGACTTCAATAAGCCTGCTTATCTCACCATTGTGCGTTGAAAATGATGGCAGCTTTTTTATATCCTTAAGCACTTTTAATGTAGCATGATACAAATGAATTACACTAATAATAGTGTTATAATGTGAACTCCATCGCGTCTCTCCTTGTCGTTTTAAAATAATTCCTTAATTCGTACCTCTTCCTGTATCCAAACTACCTTCAGAAATTCTCTCAGTTATTTTCTCAATTTGTTTGACTCGAAGTAATTCTTTTCTCTTACAAGAAGCTCCCACAAAATTAGCCAGTGATGACAAATAATCAAAAAAAGAACAAAGCTTTTCATGTTTTTTTGCAACAACAACTAATGTCAATTGGAGTTGATGTGCAAAACAGTGAATGTGGTAAGCACATTTATTTTTCTGCAATATTAAACTCTTAAAACCTCCGATACTTCCGCTCATATTGTTTACCCCATCATACACTTGTTCACGAATACGAGATGTACTTAACTCATGTATTGCAAATAGTGAATCAATTGTATTTTTCAGAAGAACTTGAGAAGTGGTATCCGGAACATGTACAATGCCAAGTATCTGTTCAATAATAATACCTTCTTTATTTACATACCAGAGTACTAGAGGCTACAGGATTTTGCAATCGTTCGTGACCTATATTGTCAATTGACACCCAATATATGATATATTAATATACTAATATTATTATATAACTTTAGTATTTTTTTAAAATCAAGTGGGGTCAAGTGACCCCACATGCCCCCTCTCAATCCGCCCCTAGTGTTATGAATTTTATGGAGTGAAGTCATAATATACAACGTGCGTGAAATAATTTAGTGCGCTTTTGAGTACCAATTATCATGAAATCATTTAATGTGAATTGATTAAATATTATTTTTTATTTTTTACTTAATCCTTCTTAATTATTTATTCAATTTAATTTTTATACATATTTAAAAATACATTTAACTTATAATTATACAACTTATTTAAAAAATTCTTTTCAAGTAAAAGTTTAAATATCACATAGCTTGAATACGATTTTCTGATGGGAGATCCATGAATTACAAATCACGAACATATCTCTCTTAACTTTTTGTCTATTTTTTATTCATAGGAGGCAGGAAAAGACAAAAATAAAAAAAATTTAGTCTCAGCAAAATTATACAAAATTATACAATCAGAACGTCGTACAAAATTATACAAAATCATATTGCATCATTAGTGTTATACAAATCTTGGCAAAAATCATACAAAATCATATTGCATCATTAGTATTTTATAGGAGTGTTTGATCTGCAATATAATAGCATTGTTGCAGGAAAAAAATTTATACAATCAGAACGTCGTATTTAACTGCAAAACGTGATTTTTGTAATAGAATAACACTAATGCAAAATACAAATCTTATTAGTAAAATGTCGTGTAGGGTTGTAAAATGATCCGAGTAGAACCGGACACACATGTGTTCAAGTATCGGATCATTTTATTTTTAGTGTGTCCAGATTTGGGTCCATGATCATTTTATTCGGATACAAACCGATCCCGGTATATTAGATCCGGATCCAAACCAAATATGAGTTAGTAACGTATTTTTTATTTCCTAATCGGGTAGTTTATAATATACCGAATATGAGTCAAATATGATCCACTAACATTAAATATCGTTTTTATTTAAACTATTCAAATGATTATCATTTAGTCAAATAAATGTAATATTATAAAAATATAATAATTATGAATTAAAACTTATATATATATAATTTATCACGATGAATAAATCGTATTTTCTGAAAATTTAAACTTACATAAGATATTAAAAAATAATAAAAAAATTATAAAATCACTATTTACTTAGAAATATAATGGACTAAAAATATTAACATTTTTTTAATATTAAAAAATCAAATTGTGTAGCAGAATATAGAACATTGTGTTCTATAATAGAACATTAAATCTTGGCTAAAAAATTAAGAGATTAATATTATATAACACAATATAAAATATTATTATCTGCAACAAAATATTTAACAATAATTAAAAAAATGGATTGTATATTGGCCGTGTTTGACAACTCATTTTTCCCGAAAATAAATTTTTATTTTCGGAAAAAAGTAGGTATGTATGTATTTTTTTTTAAAATAAGTAATTTATTTTTTATTTTGAAGATAATATTTGATTTTAAAAATTTTAAATAAATATTCATTTTTTAAAAAAATATAAAAATACGTAAAAAAAATAAAAATAAAATAAGTTATTTGTTTTATACGTAGATGGTGAGGTGAATTTGAATTGAATAATTGAAATCATCATCATCGAAGAAGAAGATGATGAGGAACCGAGGAGCAAGCAGTAGCGGTGTTGGTGGTGCAAGTGAAAATAAAAGAGGTGAATCGGTGGTTATTGATGTCGGTCGACGTCGAAGCTCTTGCGGTTATTGCAAATCTTCTTCTCATACTAGTATCACTTATGGTTCCTCTCTCTCTCTCTCTCTCGATTATACTTTCTGATTGTTTGATCTGTGAGTAGATGTAGTTTTTTATTGTTGTTAGGTTTCTGTACCGTAGCTAGTTTGAATGAATTTTTGTGTTCGGGTTTAGTTTTTTTAATTTATGATTGGTTCGGGTTAAGATTTACGTTTAGTAAAATGTGGATAACTAATACTCTACTTGATTGGGTTAATAACGTTGATAAAAAAAAGCAATACATTATGTAGGTGACGGTCCCAATTATAATAGATAGGACTCGATTGTTTAATGTGCTTAGAGAAGAACGTTATTTGAGTTTTTATCACTGATATTCTGAATTCTCGTTTTACAGGGTTGTGGGCTAATAGTCTGACAGTTGATGACTATCAAGGTGGTATATCTTGCACGTGTCTATATTTGATCTTTCATATGGCATGCTATACTCTATTTGGTGCTTCAGTTTGTCTGCCATCGGAATTTCCTCTCTCACACTCTTAAAAGAGCATACATCGAGCATTTTTTATGATTCAAAGAAACCCATTCCAATACCTAAAGATTACTCAAATATTGAAAGACTTGTTCTTAGACGGACCTATAGTTTAGTTTGTTGTTTCGATTGGTGCATGGAGCCTGTTAAGTTTTCCATAAGCAGCTGCTTTGGTCAATGTAAAAACCAAATATTTTTTTTTAAAATTTTAATTGCTACACTACCACCCCCCTTTAGTTTTCACTCTAAACTAGCTTTTAATTCTTTCCTAATTTGTTATCAATCCTACATACTTTATATAGATTGTACTATGTTAGGTTATTATTTTTCCCTTCCCTGTTAAACTTCTTAAATGAGCTGAGGTGTTTGATATCTCTGCTGCAACTTAATAATGGATATATCTCAAGGCTTAGCCTACGGATACACCTCTCCTCTCGGTAATAAGAGGTCGAGGGTTTAAGCCCGAGTAAAGGCTGCATGCGTGAGTATTTAAATTTCTGTAATTGACCATAACTGAAAAACAAATTTATGATGGATTCTTTATTACTCGTTATATCTCAACTCCGATAACTTCCTATTCGGGTGTATTTGAAATTAGCATCTTAACTTGAACTTACTATATGCATCTGTCTATTGTAGATCTTCTTGACAGAGGTTGGAGGAGATCTGGCTGCTATCTCTACAAACCTGAGATGGATAAGACCTGCTGCCCTCAGTATACTATCCGTTTAAAGGCTAGTGATTTTGTTCCTTCCAAAGACCAACAAAGAGTGTTTAAACGAATGCAAAGGTATCTTTAAGGTGCTCTGTGATATCGGTTTCCAAATGCTACACACTTTATTTAAGCAACATGTACATAGGCAGAATGCCTGCATATATACAATCCTTTGAGATATCTGTCCTTTTACTGTTTATGTTTTTTTCATTGTCAATATGGTGAACATCCTTGATACAATTTTTTAAAGATTGAAAAAGGTTAACTACAGTAATGAGGTATACCATCACTTTGAAAGTTTTCTCCTTTAGAGATGCATTAGAACTTGTCGTTTCAGCATGCTTGTCCAGCAGACAGTTTATAGATTATGTTTTCCTTGTGGTTATAAAATATCTTAGATATGTAAATATCAATCTTAAAATTATTTTCTTGAAAGTAATTCAGCTTTTCTCTAGGTGAAGTTCGGCGATGTACTGACAATGGTATTGCATCACTTGCAGATTCCTTGATGGCACATTGGAGGTGAAAGAATCACAAAAGAGCTCAGATAACCCATGTACTTCAGAGAACTTGAGCAGCCTTGTCCATAGCTCTACTACAGCTTCAGAAGTAAGGGATCCCCTAAAGTTTAACTCCGAAGAGAAAAACAAAGATGTACAACTTTTAAGTTATTTGTCTGATCAGATTGATTGTGCTGCACGTGCATGCATTGAACATGGGGAGTTTCCTCGAGATATTCTGTTGCCAAAACCTTCTGTCAGAAAAGTTTCACAAGGTAAAAAAAAGTTACTTGTTGAAGGATCAGAAGATCTTGTATACTCTAGCAACATTTCTTTCCAGATTAAAGCTGCTCTAATGCGGATGGATAAAAGGAATGACATGAAAGGAACTGGAGGTAACAAGGAAGAGAATGAACACTTGACAGAACCAGAACTTACTCTACAAACAATTGCTGAAAAACTGGTATTTTATTTCAATAATCGGCCTGATAGATATGGTTTGTCAGTTAGAGCTTGCAATGGGCACTTAAATTTCTATGGTACGACAAAGCAAGCTCGTTCTGATGAAGTAGCGGAAATAGCTATGGTCCAAAAAGAGTCCTGCGGTGAAAGTAGAGTTAAAGAAAGTTCTATGAAGAAGGGTTCTGGGTGTACACCGGATAAAAGAAAGAGGCTTGAGATTATATTGAAAAGATCCAGTTTTGATCCTAAAGAATATGACTTGTACAGGAGATACCAGATAAAAGTGCACAATGATGCACCGGATCATGTCACAGAAAGTTCTTACAGGAGATTTCTGGTTGACTCTCCATTGGTATATATTCCATCAAATGATGATGACACTGTTCCTCGCTGTGGCTTTGGTTCTTTTCATCAGCAATATGTTATTGATGGCCGATTAGTTGCAGTAGGGGTGATTGATATCCTCCCTAAATGCTTATCGAGCAAATATCTCTTTTGGGATCCAGACTTTGCCTTTTTATCGTTGGGAAAGTACTCGGCTCTCCAAGAAATTGGTTGTGTCAGAGTGAATCAAGCCCATTGTCCTAGCCTTCAGTATTATTACATGGGCTACTATATCCATTCCTGTAACAAGATGAGATATAAAGCAGCTTATCGTCCATCTGAGCTTCTATGCCCCCTTCGTTACCAGTATGTATCTTTTCTTCACAATTTGCATAACTCAAAGACCTGCTGTCATGATAAAAGAATATCATATATTATCTAATCTTGTAACTAATGGATACTTCTGTTAAAACCATGTTCATCAAAGTTGATGTAGGACAAGATCTAGAGTTAGGGATTTGGGGACTCTTCCCGGATAAATATCTGAACAAAAAACTATTTCTCACTAAAATAATTTACAAAATTACAAATCAGTTTATTGTTTGAATCTTAATAACGGTATGATGAATACCACCTTGTATAGGAATAAAACTTATCTTGGGTAATAAGAAACAAACTTTAATAATCATCTAGATTTTGAATTGCTAGCTATTACCATATTATTCCTAATAGATAACTACTATCGCTTATTTTAATTCTAGAATATATCTGATAGGTTATACAAATATACATATATGATATATCTAGATAATCTAAATAATAATATAAATTATAAAGTAACTAACTAATTTATTTATTACCTTCTCTGCCTTGTGACTTGAGAGTTTATATACTTTAGCAGTGAAATTTGTTTACTTGTAACAAAGCAACCTACTTGGTTAATCAATTAATTCTTTTTCAAACATTGTAGTCTTTACTTGGCACATGTCTTACTGTTGGGTGGCATAATTGCTATATTTCTTTTTTTTTCGAGTGCCATTCTGTGTAGTTAACTATGTTTTTTTTGACAAAAACTTCATTGTTCTTAGGTGGTTTCCCTTTGAGACTGCAAAGCCGTTGCTTGATAGAAAGCGATATGTGATCTTATCTGATTTACACAATTTGCAAACAGTAGAATCATCAACTCCCAAGTTGACTGCAAGTCAATTAGAGCCGCGATGTGATGATTCCTTTCAAGAAGGATCCAACGATGTTCCTTTTGACGAGGATGAAGAAATGTCTGAAGCTGAATCCGAAGATTCCAATGATGAATCTGACCCAGAGACTAGTGTTTTGGTGTTACCTGAATTTGAAGATGCAAGTTTTGGTAATGTAAAAATTGGGTTGAAAGAATCTCGTCTGAGATACAAGGTATGTTAACCACTCTTTTCTAACTTCAGAGAGTAGATTTGTGTATTCAATGGTTGGTGCTTGCTACTAGCTAAATTTGCAGTTGCTCTCTTTCTCTTGAGACTTTCCTGGACTCTTTTTTGGCAGTTTAATTGAGTAAAAAGATAGATATGTAGAGTTTAGTATTCATTTGATTTCTTCAAGTTTTTCAATGATTACAGGTTTGTCTGGTTGGGTGGGGGAGTATTTAAGCAAAGAGATTGCTAATTCTTGAAAATTTGGTCAGCATGAAAACTAGCTTTTAAAACATAATCGTACACAAGATAACAGCACATTAGTTACATGCAAAACATACAGTTGTCTGTGCAAATCAAGTATGCTTTACCTTGATGCAGTACTTATATCCGGTCTTAATGAAAGTCACCTGTTTTTGAAGGAAATACAACAAGCTTTGGCTCCTAACCAGCGAAGTCGCCTGGAAACGATGATGCGCAAGTACACGAGGGCCGTTGGTGAAAAACTTTCGCAGGAAATGGTTTTGTCACTAGGGTGAGAATGATTGTTGCAAATTGTATCAGCCTCGATAAAAAATGAGACCTAGGGGATGCGAATTGATGTTGATTGAGCGTCTCTCGACATACATTTTCTTGATCCAGTGTTGAAATTGTGAACTTGAGTGTAGGTCCAGAAAGTTCTGGTTCTGGAGTCTGCGTGACATGCCTTTTAAGGCAGCAATGTTTCTGTGGGAACTTCACTATATTCATGTTTTATGCATATATAACTTTCTGTGTGAAGAGTCAAGAATACCATTTAAAAAAAAATGCAATTGAGTTTTTTTCCTTCCATTTAATAGTTGGTTATATCCTTATGCAAAGTACAATGCTACCTGCTACGTTAGTACAGGTCGAGGTCTAGGTAGCATGGTAAATGAAATCTGATACTCAAGTTAACATGCTATGCAACATAATAATCAGATATTGAATTATGAACAGAGACACACTATCAGTTAAAACGTAAATTCACTGAAACATTAATGCTTGTAAAGGTTCTAATAGTTGGTCTTGACACTTCATACTGTTGATTGAGCCACTCTTAGTTTAGTTATTATTTGCTCCTATCTTAGGCAGCAAGTGCATTAGATACTAAGATACCAAATATTTGCTTCTATCTCAGGGCAAATGTATTTGTTATCTTAGGAACAGATTAAATATGAGTACAAAAAATAATTCTCACTTAGAACATATATTTATTTATAAGGCTATAGCCAAAAATATGAATAATGAATAATTTTGCTTTGTAAAGAAAACAATATCATTTATCACTTGTAATTTTATATGTAGTGTTTTAAAAAAAACGTTTTAGGAGACCATCTCAACGGTTCTTATAGCTATGTAAAGATTAAACGTTTAAATTTTATAAATATTGAATAATAATTATTTTTTAAATATCAAGAGTAGGTGATAAATACTGAAAATAAATAGAAATAAAATTACAGGGACGTAAAAAGAAAAAGCTTGGAATCAAATAAAAGCTAATTTTAATTTTATTTATTAATCTTCGTAATTTGATTGGGTAGCATATTTTAGAAAAGTGGTTATATGCAACTATCCAAGAAATTCATCATTATTTTTGGGTACTACAGTAACAAATTCTCATCAGAGCGCGTGTACTCTAATGTAAACATATTTTTGCTCACTCCAGGGAGAGAGAGAGAACAGCAATCAAAGTGAACAACAACAGACAGAACACAAACACAAACACTTTAAACAAGAAACAATTGTTATTGTTAGTGTGTGCACATGAATGAATGAATGACATCTCCTCACAATTCATTATCCCCAGCTGAATCTAGCATGGATCATGACAACTCTTCTTCACAACCCACCCACCACCACCAACACCATTACCAAACCCTAACCACCACTCCCAACAAGCGCCCCCGCCACAACCCCACCTCCTCCGGCGAGGTCTGGAGGAACTTCACCGACAGTTTCCGTCAAGTTCAGTCAGTTCTTGATCGGAACCGTGTCTTGATTCAGCAAGTTAATGACAATCACCAGTCCAAGATTCATGATAATATGGTCAAGAATGTGGGCTTGATTCAGGAGATTAATGGGAATATTTCTAAAGTTAAGCTCATTTATTCTGAATTGTCTTCCAGCTTTTCGAGTGTGTTTCGACATGGACAGGATGGTGCTGGCGCTGGAAATCATGTGGAGGAGTGAGCTTTGTTCAATTAGTATGTGGATTGTATCTTGTTGTGTGTCTTAGTGATTTTGTTTTTGTGATATGTGAATTGTTCGACTTTTTTTTAGTTTCAATCGTGTTGGGGAAGCAGGAGTTTTTAAATGTTGTGTGTTAGAATTTTATTTAGTTGTATTATTTGTTTGTGATTGCTTATCTATGTTTGATGATTTAGGAGGAGGATTGTAGGAAGAACTTGTAATTGCCCTAGATAGTACAACTTGAACAAGTGGAAATCGAAATTTGACATGCGTATATAAAGAATAAAGATACTAGACTCTCAAATGCGAGATGTGAATCTCCTCAATTTTTTTTAGAAGATGAATATCACCTCCTCTGGGTGATGTACAAGTCCCAAAAGCGTATTCAAGCCCAAAACTTTAAATTGTGGTATTAGGCCAATACTTGTGATTTCCTGTTGAAAGAAAAGGCCTTGATCCCCATTTTACTTGAATAAATGTTCTGTTTTGATCACTTTTATTCTTAATTTGCTGTGTCCCTACATGATTTTTATTCTTTTTGTGTTTGTTTTGCCTAAGAAATTCATCTGGATCAAATCTTTTTATACATTTGTTATATTTCTTTGAAAAATTCTCATGTGGATAATTCCAGCTTGTTTCTTCTTGATCATTTTGGAGTGTTCAATACTGTGGTTATTAACATCTTTAGAAGTTAACAGAACCATAAAAATAAAGCAGTGTTTACTCTCTGATGGCTACAATAGATCTTTAATCCTTACCTGCTTTGATTTCTGAGTCAGGCATGTTTATAAGAATAATCAACTTATGCTTCATCTGGTGGGAAGAAATGAACTTGTTACTAATTTTGATGGGTGAATATCTAAAAATACAAAATTTCAGGGATGAATGGTCATTCCTAATTTCTACTTGCATCCTTCACAAATTTCATCACAAAAAATTGGCCACCTCTCATTTTTCTTCACTCTTCCCCTCTTACATACTTGGCTTCCACCTTATATTTTGGTCACAAATCTTCATCCTATTCCTATCTAGTTCCAATCCTTTAAACCAAATGAGCTCAGTAGTACTGAAATGGAAGAATAGTACTTCTTACTTATATTTTTATTTTATCACTTGTATATTTCAGATACTATAGCCTACTGTCTTTGTAGTATTACCCATCAAGTGGTTTATTAAGAATGTTAGAATATAAAGAGTTTGATGCCCATTGTCTCGAATTTTTTCTTATGTTATCCAAGTGTTTATGTTGATTACCCTTCTTTTTTATTCCTCTTGTCCTAAAAGGATGTTCAAGGTACAGGTTAACGTTAACCATATGAATGGATTAATAGGTAGATATTGTGGAGCTACCTGGCTTAATAGGAGATAGCCAATAAAATGTCATGTTCCTTCTCCACATTCAACATGCAGATGTGGTAAAGATAAACATGTCCCTCTTCTTTAGGCTTTTCTGGTGAAGATACATAACAAGAAACTTTCATCTTTACTGATATCGCTGAACTATTGTATTTGTACCATAGGATTATGTTTTATGAAGCCTATGGAGGAAGGATAGGCAACATGTTCTGTTAAAAAATAATTATTTTCCCCTCTCGTCACCAATATCGTCTGATAAGCAAATTAACAAATTATTCTAGATGACCTTTTTCGGTTGAATCAAGGAACCTTTGGCAGAAAGATAGTTAGTCTGCCACTCTTGTTTCCGTGTCATTAAGTTGGTATACCCTTTTATCTATTGTTGTGATATACATATATACACTTGTCGTGCTAGTTTTGATGTTGAATTTAAATTATTTTAACTATGAAAGGTTGATAGCTATTGAAATTGCCTTTGTCTTCTTCTGAAAATGCCCTTGGATGAACACAAATATAACTATACTCACCATGAAAGATGGTTTACATGTATATTCGAAACACACAGCATAGATTCATATGCTAGTTTACCACTCTGGCTGGCCATGTTATTGAAATGGTATATTCTTCTTTGATATTATTGCAATACACATATTTACTATTTTTATCGCTTTCTGCTGTCATCCTCATTATGATAGCTTTGGTATTAGGATCAAATTATTTTCACTATTAGTAATGGATAGCTATTGGAAATGGTAAATTCCCGCGTCTGTATAAACTCTGTAAATTTGAAGTAACAACAGGCCTATGTTTGGATAAGCAGATTGCAGTTGGGATGTCTTCTATGTTTGATCTGCATTCTAATTTCGTTTTCGACTTGTTGGGATGTCTTCTATGTTTGATGTAATAATTTCTGTGATACCTGGTGTAGATAAATCACATCTATCTTATATAACATCAAAATATGCCATATTTTTTAGGATTTGTTGGCACTAGTGATGCGAAGACAGTGTGACAGATATTGACAACCCATAGATCAAGTATAGCCCAGTGGCCAGATATATCTTGGCTTCTTCTGTGTAAAATGAAATGACAACTCTGCTTCTTCTTTCGTGCTGTGTGCACGCAATGGTTAATCACATAAATTTATATTCAAATCGCAAAATGCAATCTCAATGCATCGAAAATGATTGGGCATCGAGTGGCTTGTTGACCAACACAAAGAAATGGTAGAAATTGGCAGAATGAAACAATTTGTCATCCGCCCAAACATCTTGATGTTGCTTTTCCACATTATAAGGAAGTTTACTTTAGAACTGTGCGAAGTTCTCTTTTTCATTAGCACATATTAAACACCAGGTATAACAACCTTTGTGAGCTCCCAAGTCCCAATTGATTTATGAGAGTGAACTTTTCAAAGAGCCAAGTGAATTTGGTTTTGGTGAACTTGCAATGCCTATGCTTAACAGTGATGGTCTAAGATATATAAATGTCAGCTTTTTTATTTATCGATTAACTTTTGGCACACATCTTTAAGGTGTTTTGATCGCATAATAAAAATTATTATTTTTAATAATTTTTTTTTGTAAATTAAATTTTTGATTACATATTTAAAAATAATAGGAGTAATATTTACTATGCGATCAAAATATCTAAATATGTGATAAAATTTGAGGCAATCGGTCAAATCGGGGAAAAGATATGGTGGAATGTAAGCGGACTACATAAACGAGAAATATTTCCTTGATCAAGAGCTTGAAATCATAAATCTAAGCGATATCGGCGGGTAACAGACATTAGAAACTACAAGGTCAATGTTTATTCTCATTGTCAAAAATAAAAATAAAAAAGACACACGAATGTATGTACAGTATGTAATGATCCAGCATAAACGGAGTCTCTCTCCCTCTCCCCCTCTCTGTCTCCCTCTCTCAAATCATAAACCGGGAATTATTTATTCCATACGTTATAATCATATATTCTTGTGGGATCATATATTCCCTGACAAAAGAATAAACTGAGAATTATTCATTCCATCTACAAAGTTTCACAAAAACTCATCCCCTTGAAAAGTATATTATTCAACAATCTACCCATATATATAATCAAACACGTATAATAAGTGTATGCATATAGAGAAAGCTAGGAAGTTTTAAGGGTTATAGGGATCATCCGGCAACATGGGTAGCTACAATTACTACAAGATGTTTGGATGCTTTAAGCGCAAGTTTAAAATGAAAGACAATGGCCCACCTCCTGATGTTACCCAAGCTTTCTCTGTTTACACCGAAAACGGGTCACACATGTCTGCAGATCAGCTTCTCCGGTTTCTTGTCAATTTTCAGGGGGAAGAAGGGGCTACATTGTCGATGACAGAGGATTTGATGCACCAGGTTTTGCAGAAGAGGCATCACTTGACTAAATACTCTCGAAATAATTTAACCCTAGATGATTTCTACTATTTTCTCTTCCAGGATGATCTTAATCCCCCGATAAATTTACAGGTTCTAAACTTTTTCTCGCTGTTTGTTGTATTTGTCTCCCCTCTAGAGGTCGAAAGTTTGAATCCAGCAAAGGCTTGATGGTTCTGAGTAGAGGCATGTGGGTGAATATTTAGTTTTCCGTAACTGAGGACAACTAAAAATGTTGAAAATGATGAAAATATTTAATGAACATTTCTTTTACTTGTTGGGAAACACTGAATTCTGAACTCACTATATATGCATATTTAGGATAAGTTACACTACATTTGAAATTGTTTACTACAAAGCAGCAATTGTTATTACTATAATTTTTGCAAGTCTTTTGTCTTTGTTTGCAAATATGAACTCTGTTTAGACTCCGTGAATATATTAGCATTGAAGCCCCGTATCCCTTAAAATGAATAAACCAAACTACCTGCCTTACACGTTGATTGGTTTCAGGTACACCATGATATGACTGCGCCATTGCAACATTATTTCATATATACGGGTCACAATTCTTACCTAACAGGAAACCAGTTGAGCAGTGATTGTAGTGATATCCCAATTATCAATGCTCTGGAACGAGGTGTGAGGGGAATAGAACTTGATTTATGGCCCAATTCAGCAAAAGATGGAGTTCATGTTCTTCATGGAAGGTACATCTCGTCTTTAAGCATACAGCTTTGCTTCTTATTAAGTTCTCGTCCTTAAGCATGAAGTTATATTAGTCCTTAATCATAAAGTTTTACTTCTTGTTTTTAGAAAAACCCTTTAGGAAGATAGCTATTAGCAACTGGTGTGTGTGTATAGTTTGAAGAAATTTTAAAAAAAAATCATGTAAAAGTTTTTTTATAAACAATATAATTGTTAATGAGTACTTTTTCACTATACATATGGCAATATGGAAGTGACGTATGAAGTTATTCCAAGAATCTGGATATATACTGTTAACATGTTATGTGTTCCCACGCATTCTACTTGCGATACATTACCAAGAGGGTTTTTGGTGGCTAATATTTTTACTGGTATACTTATTTTTACATGTTGATGCAGCCTGGTTAATTTTCTTTGTACAAGTAAAGAAGTTCTGCTAACTTATCTTTTCTGCTGTAAAATCTTACCTTTCTCATTAATTTTCTTTTTCTGCAATTTTCTGGTATTTAAATTTCACTTCTGTTGGAGTTTGTAATCGATTTGTCGAACTTTAGTACTTCCTGTTCATTATTGTCTATGTACGGTTTGTGTATGATTCAACTGAAATTTTTATAAACTCCAGGACTCTGACTGCTCCCGTGAAGCTTGACAAATGCTTCAAGTCCATCAAGCAGCATGCATTTGTTAAATCTCCTTACCCTGTCATAGTAACTTTAGAGGACCACCTAACACCAAGTCTGCGGGAAAAGGTTGCAGAGGTTAGCTTTTTTTGTTAGAGTCATTAAACCTTCTCGGTCACTTGTATTGTTCCTAATTTTCTGCTTTTAACAAAATTCAACCGGCTTTCAGATGGCAATTCAAATTTTTGGAGAACTTCTATATTACCCTGAACCAGGGTGCTTTGATGTATTTCCTTCACCTCAAGCACTAAAACACCAGATAGTTCTTTCAACCAAACCACCTAAAGAATACCTTGAGTCAATAAAACCAGCTAAAGAATGTATTGGATTAAAGAACGTAAAGGTAAAGGAGAACGTGCTGGCAGCGGAAAAGATATCTGGAGAGGATTTGTCTGAAAAAGAGACCCCAGAGTGCACAGATGAAGCAGAAAATGATCAAGGGGTATTATAAATTTACAATTGTTTTTTTGTCGCTTATTTTTTTTTATAGACTTTGTTATCCTCAGTCTTGCTTGTTGATTGTAGAGATTTCAGAACAACACCAATGAGGATGGAGATGATGATGTAAACAATAACACAAGATGCCAGGTTGTAGTGTCATAATTAAGCAGATGGGTGCAATTTATGCATATGTACAAAGAGTTTCTTGCAATTTATATTCGAAGGACTGACGATCTTTAATTTCTATTATGTTTAGAAAAGTAACAGTGATATGGATGGTGAAGAGCGTGGTTCAGACAGCCACAAATCTTACAAACAACTTGGAGCAGGTTTTAAGCGTTCATTTGCTATTCAATCAGCTGATCTGAAGGTGATCTTCTAGTATTATTTAACTCCACTTGGAATGTATACACATATGATGGAGATTTCAATATCTGCTATAATATACATGCCAGGTTGAACCACGTAATGACCTTGCTGAAGGCAGCAGTATAGACACTAACTTATCTAGCAAGCTTGGGGAAACTGATGAACACGCTGAAGATCGCAATTTAGAAAATAGCAAGTCTAGCCCGCTTGGAACACCAGAATACAAGGGTTTGCTGGCATTTGAAGCTACTGATGTCAAGGTGAGTGACAAAATGTAGTTTGCTTCATCCTTCACACGTATGTTTAGGACTTCTATACTCTAACTTACTCATGGATATTAATAAGGATGCTGAAGATCTCGATGTCTCCGCCAATAGATCTAAGACCGAAACTGGTGAACACAAGCGTCTTGCATCACTTCTTGATGCTTATGAATGGGTGAGCTTTAATTTTGAGTATGCCATCTTCAGTTTTTGTTGTGAGATCTCACTTTGTTTTAACTTGGATTTTGCATTGCAGGACAATGAGGATGAAGCCGATGAAGATGAGGATGCCAACAAGGTTCAAATTACAGCATCAAAATATAAACGTTTGATAGCAATTCATGCTGAGAAACCGAAGGACGGATTAAGGAAGACATTTCTAGCAGAAGCCGATACAGTTAGGCGTCTTAGTTTGAGTGAACAAGAACTTGCAAGGGCAGCTGAATCTTACGGAACTGATATTGTAAGGTAATATATAATATATTTTCTTTTTGTTAAGTATATTGTAAGGTAATAGATGACAATCTTAATTTAAACAAACGGATATTATCTATTTTCATATATCTAAACTTCTTTTGTAGCAGGATCTAACCATTTCTTTAGGTTCACGCAGAGGAATTTAGTGAGAGTATATCCAAAAGGAACACGGGTAACCTCCTCAAATTTTGAACCACTTAAGGGATGGATGGTTGGAGCGCAGATGGTTGCCTTTAATATGCAGGTTATATCTGGTTCTAATCGTTTGCTCTGATTATGAATCACCAGCAAGTCTTTACTTGAATTCTTTCTATAGCCCTTAGCCAGATTTTAATTTCATTTTTTTGGCTAATACAATTTAAAAGTATAAAAAAAAACTTAAACATATATAGAAAGAAAACTCGTGTGTTTCACTACAAAAACATTATCAATTTTTTCATAACTGCTTCGTTGAGACAGAGAGTCCAAATGTCTAATAAACATATCTTGAGTAGGTATGTCTTGAAAAACATCTTTCGTTATACATAGTACTAATTTTTTTTTAAATGGGGTCAATTGTCCTCACTTGCCCTGCTAAGATCTGCTTTAATATCTGATTGAACGACTGTGCAACCATTTATAAACGGTTATATATGCATGTAATGCATCTGTCTTCCATCTGGATTCAAGTTTGATTATCTGTTTTATAATAAATTATATATACCATTTGCCATCTGGAGATAGATAAGGGCAAGGAAACACAAGACATCTGTACATTCCTTATGATTTCATTATAACATGTTTCTGTGTGACAGGGTTATGGAAAATCTCTTTGGTTAATGCATGGAATGTTTAGAGGCAATGGTGGTTGTGGTTATGTTAAGAAACCTGAGATTCTTATGAATAAAGCTCCGCATGAAGTATTTGATCCCAGAACAACATTGCCAGATAAGAAAACATTAAAGGTGAGCAGAATTTTTAACTTATCGGGAAGAGAAAAGAGCAAATTATAGCATGTTACAGATACTTTCCGACTCTTTTATGACATAACCTTGAAATAAACATTCAATCAACAGGTGAAAGTATACATGGGGGATGGATGGCGTTTGGATTTTAGCCACACACATTTTGATAGTTACTCGCCGCCAGATTTTTACACAAAGGTTAGTTGGAGTCAATTTCTTGAACAGTTGAACATCAAGTTTTCTTATGAGCACCTCACTGGAAGGCTAAACAAATTACTCTTTTAATTTAACAAAAGACATAATGAAACAGTGCTGACATATTTTAAGTGTCAGATTTATATTGTTGGAGCACCGGCAGACTTGGCAAAGACTAGAACCAAGATTATTGAGGATGATTGGATACCTAGTTGGGATGAAGAGTTTGTGTTTCCATTGAAAGTCCCGGAGCTGGCATTGCTTCGGATTGAAGTACGAGAACATGATATTTCGGATAAGGACGATTTCGGTGGGCAGACATGTTTGCCTGTCTCAGAGTTGAGACCTGGGATTCGAGCCGTCCCTCTCTATGACAAGAAGGGTGGGAAATATAGATCTGTAAGGCTTCTTATGCGGTTTCAGTTTGTATAAAACCATAGTTTCTTTCTTTATAGATCATGATCACGACATCTTCATTCACTTATGTATAGCTCGCTATTAGGTGAAATTAGATATTGCAGTTCTCAAGTTTTTAGCATTGCTAAATAACTAAGCAGGAGTACTGTATAAAACCTGTGGGTTTAGCAGTGCTCGTATTCAAAAACTAGCCGTTCGCCCGGTCAATCCTCCGGGCCCAAATAAACTTGAGATAATGGGTGTAAAGTGTAAACCGAAAAAAGATTCATAAGTAATTAATGGAGTGGAAGTTACCAAATTATGAGGAACCGGTATCAATTTATACCCAAGTGCTCCACATATAGTTTCTCAAATCACATTTTTTAAATGAACTAGAGCCAATCCTAATTGATAAGATCGGCTATAGAAAAGAATGTTAGTCATACAATTTTAATTTGTGATAGTCGCAAAGAATATTATTAAAATGTCTTTTTTTTACTAATCTTTCGAATATAAACGGTTTCTTAAATATTATTATTATTATTATTATTATTATTATGTTTATCATCATCATCATCCTTATTAAGGATATGGATATTATTATAATTATAAAATCAAAATAATAAAATTAAATAATTAACTACACTTATTCGCCTAAATATACATTTTAAATTTGAATAAACATGATTTTGTAAATAGAAAATCAATTAAAAATAAATCAATAATTGAAAGTTGAAGTTTAAATTCAAATAATTTTATCAAATATATCAAAAAAAATTAAATTATGAGTGTGATTATGCATGACAATAACCAAAATTAATTATATTTATGCAAAAATCTTGCAAATTATGAATCTAAATCAATTATATTTATTGACACAACTTGCACTTATTGTAATTATATATTTTCAATTATTATTATTATTATTAAAAATTACCGTATCATTTAATATTAAAGTAAAAGATAAGTTATCTAAATAATGGACCTAAGAATGACGATGCTCACAATGATTATAATACTCAATACAGTTGGAATAATTACATTAATAATTGTATTGACATTTATCTTGTGTCTCAATCATAGTTATCTATCTTAGAAAGTTTCGAAGTAACTTTTCCAATGTTTTAGAAAAAAATCACAAACTATGTACTCGAGGAACCATACTTTATGCTAAATAGTACACTTTTTAGCATCCTAAACATTTAGAGTTTGTTCTCAAATTTAAATACAAATTTTTAGGTAGGAAAATATCTATTTTTTTCCTTAAATGAAGATGTATATGTTATGGTTTTTTTAAGATCAAGAATGAATAGATTGGGATCTAATTGGTTGTATGAAAATAAAACTAAGGTAATGATAAAAGAATCTAGAAATGCATAATTTTGGATTGATTATGGTAATTTAGAAGATTGCAGGGTGAACTTTGATAAAATTGGACAAGCTCTGTTTCAGTTAAATCTTTACGATGATCGCCGTGAGATTGTGAAATTGTCAGTATAAGGTTTTTATGGATGTTGTACTAGCTAAATTGTCATTTGAGTTAATATATAACTTTAAATCCGGGGTGTTACTGGTTACCGGTTGTGAAGTTCACTGGAGTATTAATATTTCATATAATAACTTCAATTACTCTACTCATTATGCGAAAAAGTATTACCGAAATACGTTTGATATTTATTCATAATCCACAAGATTTTTGAATAAACATATTTGATTTTGATTGTTATTATGTATAAGGACTAACATATGTATTCTCTGGTAAAATTAATTGGATTTTAATTAAACTTTTAATGATACATTTATTTTTGATAGATACAAATTGATTGTCTATTTTAAAATTCGTGTATATTCAAATTTTAAAAATTTTCAATTAATTGCTGCAAATTAGGTGAATAAGTATAACTGATTATAAATGATATCGTTGACAAAAAAAATATAAATAATATTATGAATAATTATAGATTTGATTTGATTTTGATTTATACTCTTCATAATCACATACAATAATCATATACAGGTGAATAAGTATAACTAATTAAAAATTAAACGATATCATGCATAATCATAGACATGATTTTATTTTAACATATACATTTCATAATCACATATAAGTGAATATTTTAATTATAAACTATATCATGCATAATCATATATATGATTATATTTTCATCGGAAAAAGGAATCTAAAGTTAACTTTAGATAATTTACATAAAGTCACTAATATTTTAAGTATAAAAAGTAGATGACATTTTTGTGATAATAGAATCTATCCCTTGTATATACAAAAATAACTGTATTATAACATATGTTAACTTTAATATTTATCTAAAGGTAACTTTAGGATCATTAAACCCTATTTTCATTTATACTCTCCATAATCAGATAGAAGTTTGTAACATTTCCTTTTTTAAATCTTTTAACTAAAATAGTTGACTGAGTAAAATTTTATTAACCATCAAGCTGTTAACTACCAGAAATCTGCAATCTTCTTTAGTTCGAACGTAAGAACGGATAAACAAGAAGAAATTAAGGAAAAACTGGGTGTAACGAAGGACATTGGTGAAAGCAAGTACCTGGGGCTACCTTCTCTGGTTGGTCGATCAAAAAAGAGAGTATTTAGATACCTAAAGGAACAGGTGATCAAGAAAATTGAGAGTTAGAGTACGAGGTTGTTATCTCGAGCCGGTAAACTGATTATGCTAAAGAATGTTTTACAAGCTATATCTACCTATGCAATGTCTTGTTTCATGCTTCCTAAGTCAATATGCGAGGAGATTCAAACAGTGATGAACACATTTTGGTGGAAAAATAATTCAGCAAGTACTAAAGACATTAAATGGTTGAGTTGGCAGAAAATGTGCATGTTGAAGAACCAGAGTGGATTGGGGTTCAAGGATATCAAGGGGTTTAATATAGCTCTGTTAAGTAAGCAATGTTGGAAGCTAATTAATGAACCAGAGTCATTGTTGGCCAGAGTATTAAAAGCGAGATATTATCCTAAAAGTAATTTCTTAAAAGCAGGTAGGAAGAGAGGTGATAGTTATACATGGTCTGGTATTTGGGAGGCCAAGGAGGAAATGAAGGGAGGTCTGAGATGGGTAGTGGGGGATGGTAAGTCTATCAAAATTTTGGAGGATAGATGGTTAAGATCAAAAGAGGACTTCTGTGTAGATAAGAACCGTGTGACTGGTGATGTTTCGAACTTAGTGGTGAATGAATTTTTTCTGGAGAACACGAAAATCTGGGATATAAACAAGTTGAACAATAATTTCTGTAGTGAGGATGTAGCAGCAATTGTGAAGACTCGAATTCCCCAAAGGTATACAGTAGACAGGGTGGCCTGGACTCATTCTAAGAATGGGAAGTATACGGTGAAATCGGGTTATTTTCAGTGGTGTCAACAGAATCTAATAGGGAACGAAGTTCAACAATCGAGAGGATGGAGTGTGATCTAGAAACTCGAGGTGCCTCATAAAACTAAAGTGTTCTTGTGGAGGTTTTGTCGTAATACGCTGCCAGTAAGAATTCGCTTGAGAGGGAGGGGCATTCAAACTCCAATTACCTGTACTATGTGTTCGGGGGAGATTGAACATTTGAGACACTTATTCTTTGAATGTCAGTTTGCTAGAAGCTGTTGGCGTTATATGGGTATTGATATAGACGAATGGAACATTGAAGACAGCATTGAATGGCTTCTGCAAAAGCTATCAAGTGGATCAAAGCAAGAGTTAGTAGTCATCTCAACAGTGCTATCGGGGATTTAGTTTATGAGAAACAAACATATATTCGAGCACAAGGTTATGACTCCAGCAGTAGGTATGGAGGGAAGTAAACAACAGATTAAAGAATGGCAAGAAGTTAATAAGAGACAAAGGCAAAACACGTCTGCACATGAAATCAGACACGAGAAGGAAGATAAGTGGAGGCCCCCAGAAGTTGGTTGTATGAAAGTGAATGTAGATGCTGCTGTGGTTGAAGATCAGAACTGGTTTGCAGTGGGTATGGTGGGAAGAAATCATCTGGGACAGTACATCATGGGAAAGACCATAAAGTTTGCATGAAAGGTTTCAGTTGTTGAGGCGGAGGCGATAGACATTCTTGAAGCATTGTCATGGGCCAGCGAGTATACAACAGGTCAAGTGATTGTGGAGAGTGATTCTCTGATCAGTGTCCAGGAAGTGCAGCAACCAAAGGAGAATTTGCTGGAAGTTGGACATGTGTTGCAGCATTGTAGGGATATGTTGCAAGGTAATGATAGGTTGGTGTTAAGGTTTGTTAGAAACAAAGCAAACAGGGCAGCTCATTGTATGGCTAGAATCCCCTGTGATGTTAACAGTTTCTGTATTTTCCCGTCTCCTCCGAGTCAATTGTTGGAGACAATATTGTCCGAAAGTTTGCTAAATTAATGAAATATCCTTTGGTTTCAAAAAAAAAAACCATCAATTTATAAAGATATTAATATTTTAATGTCATTTAAATTCTAATATTTAATTTGTTCCCTTTTACAAAATATCACATTTTTATGACTTTACGAGTAAAAAATCTTTTTAATTATTTAATTTTATCATCATGATTTTATAATTTTTGATGTTAACATATTTTTTCATTATTATTATAAAATATTTTAAAATACTATGTCAATTTTTTATTAAATTAAACTGATCTTTTCACATATAGTATTTAGGCTACTTAAACTTTAGTATGATAATATTTTAATTTTCAAGTCTATTATACTCAAATATCTTTAATTATGAGATTTCACTGTTCTTTGTTTTTAATTTGGTATCGATCATTGTCAAAATTTAAATATTTTACAAATTTTCAATATTTACTCAATTTTCTTAACATTATGTAATACATATATAATTTTAATATCGTTATATGTGTAAAATATTTTCTATACAATATAAATTAAGATATTTTATGTCTAAATTTATTATAAAACGATGCAATTATTTTTTTCTCTCATATTGCTCTTCCTACTTTGAAAATTACTACAATATAGCATATAAGTCACACCTTATATTATAATATTTAATTACTGAAATTTATTAGAGACTACTATATTATGTTTCGAGCTATTTGAATAATTTATGATAGTTTATGAATAGAAAAATAATAATATAATTATTTTGTTTCCTATATTTGGTATTATATTTGTATTTATACACTGTAATTTTGAAACAAAAAAATTATAAAAATTAAAGAACGTAAAAATATCATATATAAAAAATTGATTTGTGCGGGTAAAATGCTAGTAATTTATAAGCGAGTTGAATATTTTCTTAGTGATATCAAATCTTTTTAATTATAAAATTTCAATTATATTTTAGATTTAATTAATATATTGAATCCATGGTAAACCCGGTGTTAGAATGAATTATTACCCGATTTGTGCAAGGCCTGATCTAGTTTTTGGTGTTAGTGCACATTCAGATGCCAGCTCCATAACTTTACTTTTGCAAGATGATGACATTACTGGCTTCCAAATCAAGCACAAGGGAACCTGGGTAGCTATAATTAAAGCCAATCCAAAATGCATTAGTTGTGAACATAGGTGATGTTATGGAGGTAAATTATTCAACAAGCAACTTTACTTGAACCTATTAGCTAGCAATGGATCTTTTTTTTTTCCAAGTAAAGTTTGTCTATAGATTACGAGCTAGCAATGGATCTTCCTTATATGGTTTTGTTGTAAGGCCTATGTAATACTATTATGCATCTGTGATATTGCAGGCATTGAGTAATGGGGTGTAAAAAAGTGTAGAGCATAGAGCTGTAACAAACCAAAAATATCCGTTCAAGGAGTGCACTCTATATTAATCTATTCAAGTCATTGAATACTCATATTATTACGAGTAGTGCTTCAAAAATATTTTCAAATTTTTTTCTAATAATATGTTTTGATTTGTGCGCGTCACGCGGAGTCTTATTATAAATGTGATATGGAACAATCAAACCTCCGTCACTTTTTCTGGTTTCACCATTTAAGTCTGTTCGAGGGTTCAATTTTCAATTTATAAATTATTATAAAATAAATCAAACATGACGCTCTCTTTAAAAAAAAATATCGACAACATACGCATCTCTACCAGAAAACAGTTTGCCAGAGAACCACAACCAACACCACTACCCAACCCCCACCCTACCCTCATCCCACCTTCCACACACACCCATATAGCTATATTATATATATATATATATATATATATATATATATGCATGTATATCAGTATATATATGAACAAACATGATAGGAAATGAAATGATACATGATTTGATATTTGGTGAATTATTATTACAGCTTGTGGGTGTACAGTGTACTTTTAGTGGAGCAAACAACCATATAGACAAGTCTAGGGGGTACCAAATATGGAAAAAGAAGATCTTCACTCCAAGATTCTTCTCCAAGTTGTGCTGAATGGTCATTGGTGGATGCCACCATCCTACCTAATATTTTAATTTGGTACCTCTATTAATCTTTCGATCGAGTTGTATCATGGAGGAATCTCTTCAAAATTAATAAATTCAATCATCAATATAGTTTCAACGAATCAACAAGTAATTCAAAAATGAATAAAATTTCGCGTAAACATGTTTCGAGTAATTAATTAGAAATGTTTACATCCTATGAGAAAAAATAGATGGAACATGATCACTCGTGAATAAATTTAAAGCTTTATATAGGAGGCCTCTCAATTTTATACACCTAGGTTCTTCATTGAACTATAAATTAAGGCTGGCAGAAGTATTTATTCTACAAGAGTTTGGTAATCTATAAAAAACAAAAAAAAGGAGATGACCTAGTGAAGTCATATCGGATCACCCACATTATGCCCACAAAGGAAGGATCGTCACTTATGTTGCCCTGAACCAACTTTCAATTGAGATTTGAAAGCCATGTTGAATATGTTCACTTGTCCACCATGCATATATATACACATACATGTCATATCTCACTCGTAAAATAATCAAGTGAACAAATTAAAAAAGAATCATCACCTTGTTGAATTTGTTGGTTCACTAATGTTGTTGATATGCATCTTAATCACCGGATACGCATGCACATATCTCCCTTCTTAAGATGTTAGTTAGGTCAATTACAAATCAACCCTTTACAACTTCTATGGTTCTTGCGCGAGAAGAAAATTTGTGGTTTGAATTTCATTCAATTCTACTAATTATTGGCAAAAAAGTATTTATTTCTATTTCATGCAAAATTAAATAACTTAGAATAAACTTTTAGCTCTTTTTTAGTAGAGTATTCGAAATGAATAAAATTTGAAAATATCATATTTTTATTTAAGTTAGCTGTGCCTAATCGACTTTCGGGAACATGAGACGTTAGTTGATTGAAATTAAGAAAAGGGTATGCGCATAAATAAAGTTGAAAGATATATGGAAGATCATGGCGCCAGATACTGAACGATATTGAAGTCAAATCGCATTACACTTTGTATGAAAAGTGTGTGTGTGTGTGTGTGTGTGTGTGTGTGTAGTAGCCTAGCTAGCTAGTATTAATATTTCAGTGATGCAAATTAGTTTTCAACTTCAAAGTGAAAGCATTCTTGAATATATGCTGCATTATTATACATAATATTCCTCTTGTATTTTTTTAGTGGGAATCATTCAAACAGCAAGTCAGCATTTTTTTGGTCCCCCAACGCCCCAACTTCTCTTTTCAGTTTTATTTTTTTCTTCTTGCATTTTCCATCTCTCTCTCTCTCACATAAGTTCTAACAATGTGCATCATTTGTTCACAACTCAATAATGTAATGAACCTTCTTTTTATTTCAAATAGATGGAGAGTACTATAGAAAGTATCTTTCCGCGTAAAAAGGTGTTGAAAATTCGAAGGGCACACAGAAATACAGAATCACACAAGATCATGTTGGTGATCCCTACATGGGTTTTGCTTGTAAAATAAACATCACTTCTTACTAAATACGGTCGAGAAATGTTTACTGTGCGACCTAGTTTAAGAAAGATGTGTACTTCAACAGTGCCGAGATTCAACTTACGAAAAGAATTACAAACAGATTAACACCATGGTCAGAAACATATTTTCGCCCCCTAACTCGAAAATTCATTTTTAAAAATATGATAATGAAATTTGAAAACCTTGACCCCCACCCGGCACCAGAAGCCCCTGGTGACTTAATCCTGAAGAGACTGTCATTGCAAAAGGGTCACTCGATCCTCCACTCAAAGATTCCTCCTTTTCTTATCAGTGTCTTCGGGGCCACATGTGTGCTTTTCCTGGGGAATTTCAGTAGGCACACACCAGTTAATGTGAAAATGACAGAGATTTTTATTTTCATCACATATTTAATTTAGGCTAATTCCATAGTTGATTCCATGCACCTGCAAACTGCAAAAGTATCAAATATTAACAAGGGGGATCTAACTTTGTACTAAACAATTAGTAACCATTACTTTTTAAAGGAAAAGGCTTGAGTTTTGTACCCATTTACAGAATAACATCCTTTCCAATCTCAATTATTATTCTCAATTATTATAGAAATAGTATCAACATAATTGAAGTCTCCACTCCGATTTTCAACTTTCTGTCTTCGTTAAGTTGAATTTGAATCAAACCTCTCTTTCTTTCTTCTTTCTTCTTTCTTTGTGATCAAGTGAATATAAAATAAATGTATCATATTATTTCTTATAAAAACTAACTAATTTTCTCTATCATACTTTTATATATTGCATGTCTTTTTCTTCTCCTTTGTTTAATGGGAAGTGTAAGTTCAAGTAAATTAGGGTTAGAAAATAAAATAAAGTAATATTTTTTCCTTAAAAATGTAACTTCTCCCATCATGAAAAAAAGTTAAGATGATGTTAACAGTGTTAAAAAAACACGGATAAATTCACTCGATTAATTAAATTTAAATTCGACCGCAAACATGGTCAAGTCATTGATTAGTGGTTATTCTATCATTTACTAACTTAAAAGTTTTGTATTCGGTGGTAGCTAATAAAGCCAGGTCTCACACGCTTGATAGTGTTTTGAAGTATGTATGTATTATTTAGTTGAATATATTTGTATAAATTATAAAATAAAACATCACACGAAGTAAAAGAGCTTTGGAGAGGTTGGATTGTGTTAAGGTTATAGCGAGGGATGGGGACATAGTCCAATAAGGTTGGAAAGATGTTTGGGTCACGAAAAGAGGTGTTGGTTTGTGGAGAAAAAAAGAGATGGAGAAAGGTCTGAAAAGGTAAAGGAAGAAGGTTAACCTTCTTCCTTTACAAAGAAACAGATCAAAATCAAACACATTTCTGTGTTTCTGTGTGTGTGTGTGTTTTCTCGTGTATGATACTATTGGATTGTGGCCTTTGAATGTAGGGAGGGCCTAACATGCAGCTTTTGGTGAAAAGGAACCAAAAGAAAAAAAGAAAGGTAAAGGGACTCCATTATACGAGGGAGATAGACACATAAATTCTTTCTATTGCGATTATAAAAGTATGACTGTCATCTTCATATTTAACGGTTCTCGTTTAAGAGGTTAACTGTATAGTTTTAACTATAAATTAACTATAATTTAAATAATAATAATAAATATAAAATCAAGAAGCTCATATAAATGATGTTAAGTGATAAAATTAAATATAAAATTTGGCAACCACTTATTATCATATATCAAAGTTCAGTAATCTTGAATAAATAAAATAAAATCAAGTGACAATATTAAAAATAAATATCAAAATTAGTAAATGTAACTGCCTCCCATCTAAACATAACGTTCGGCAGCCTGATCATTCCAGATTTGCACGTGTCAATTTCATTTTTAATTGATTCGGGCTCTGAAGGAGATTATTGTTTAAAATTATTGTGTTAAGATAATAAAAATAAAAGTATTGTCGGAAAACTCATATAATTATTTGGTAATTTTTTTATTCATGTATATTTTGAGATATAATACAAAAAATAATATTTTTAGATTATTTTGATAATGAAACTTGTAGTTATTTCCTGCAAAAACTGAAAAAATAATTTTTTCTAAAAGTATGGGAGAACATATTTTTTCTAACATCAACTTTTAGATTAAAACACTTTTATGGATAATAACTTTTAAATTTTATCAAACACTTTTTTATCTACTTTTCAACAAAAATATCTTGTTATTATCCGTAATAGTAATATCAAACGGAACCTCAATCTTTTTTTAAAAGTAATGAATCTATACCTGCACATTAATCATTAAAAAAAATTGAGAATTTTTTTTAATGAACTAGATGGGACTTGGGAGCTTAGATCATCTCCAATAGATAACACTAAAATAGTATCATTTTGACACTATTTTAATGTCAAAATTAAATAATTTATAAAATCAACTCCCATTGCAGTGTACTATGAGAAATTTTTTACTTATGAAATAGAATATTTTTCTTCTTATATAAAAATAACTTTTTTTAACAAATCATTTATTAATATATAAACTTACAAAAACACTTCCCAAATATATGATTCTATAATTATGATTTATCAAAAATAATTAAAATTATAAATTATAAATTTTTGATAAAAAAAAGAATTATGAAGTCGATAAAAATTTAGACTTAAAAAATATAAAAAAATAGTAAATTAATAAAAATTAAAATAAAAAAGAATTGAGTTTTGGTGTCATCTTCACACTTTTCACTTTTGACACAAAATTTGGTATTATTTCAATTATTTAGTATTATTAGAGTTAGTTTTTACTAAAATAATGTAAAGTGATAATATTTTATTATTTTAGCGTCTTGGCTTCGTCTGGATATGCTGGTAATATGAGCAAGAGAAACAGTGTTTCACCATGTAGACCAATCAGTAACAAGTAACTAACCAGTCCATGAAATTTAAGTTCTCCACTGAACTGAAAGCTTCTGTGAAAAAAATATCCAACTAGAAACAATAATCTATGATCAGAGATGAATATCTTCTTTTCACCATTCATCCAATAGTCCCCACATATACATACACATATATATAGACACACACCATCAACATCAAATAACATGACTGTATGAAGAGCACCAGCAACAAGCTTTAGTCCAAAAACCCACTTGCTTTCATTTTGGCCCCCACTTTCAATGCTCAAAAAAGCTCCTTAATGGACACATTTAGCATCCTCCCCTCCCTTTCCCTATATATTATATACATACATACACCCCTTCCCTTCCATTATTTTATTCCCCCCTAGCTCCATTTCTCCATATTATACATAATCATGCATAAAAGATTGTATTTTTATAGTAACACTCTTTTCTTGATTTTATATAAAGATTGCATTTTTATAGCACCCCTTTTCTTTATATAAAGATTGTGTTTTTATAGCACCCCTTTTCTAATTTTCTTGATTATATATAAAAATTGCAATTTTATAACCCCCTTTTCTTGAATTTACATAAAGATTGTATTTTTTGGCACCCTTTTCGTGATTATATATAGAAATTGAATTTTTATAGCACCACTTTTGTTAAATTTATATAAAGATTGTATATTTATAGCACCTTTTTTTTGAATAGTTATATAAAGATTGTGTTTTTATTATTAAATTATGCCAACGCCGGTGAGTACAGTCCGGCAATGCTTAACCCAAGAATCAATTTCAACTCTAGACGCCGCCGTGGCCGTGGCACGCCGCCGGAAACACACCCAAACGACGTCGCTTCACACAGTCTCAGCACTGCTGTCACTACCCTCTTCATCTCTACGTGATGCTTGTACACGCACTAATACATACACGTCTCGTATGCAATTTAAAGCCCTTGAGATATGCTTGAGTGTGTCACTTGATAGGCTCCCAACTCAAAAAGATGGTGAGGGGGACCCACCAGTGTCAAACTCACTGATGGCAGCTATTAAGAGGTCTCAGGCTAATCAGAGGAGACAGCCAGAGAATTTCTTTGTGTATCAGCAGCAATCACAGTCTCAATCTTTGGTTAGTAATGTGAAAGTTGAGTTGAAAAATTTGATTATTTCGATTCTTGATGATCCTATTGTTAGTAAGGTTTTTGGGGAGGCAGGGTTTAGGAATTATGATGTCAAGTTAGCGATTTTACGACCTGTTAATAATCAGTTTTTTAGGTATAAGAGAGGGAATCCTGTGTTTTTGTGTGATTATAACGATGGATTTGATGTGGGGTTGAGGGGTTTTAGTTTTCCGTTTTCGGGGTTTGGTTTGGTTGATGATTGTGGTGATGGTGAGTTTAAGAGGATTAGTGAGATTCTTGTGAGGGAGAAATGGAGGAATCCGGTGCTTGTTGGGGTTTATGCGCGTGATGTTTTGAAGAAGTTTTTGGGTAAAGTGGAGGGAAGAAGATTGAGTGGGGAGTTTCCAGCTGAGTTGTGTGGCTTGAGTGTGGTTTCGATTGAAAATGAGGTTGGTAGTTGGGATTTGGAGGGTTTGAAAGTGAGGTTTAGTGAGGTGGGGAGAATAGTGGAGGAGAGTGTTGGACCCAGTGTTGTTATTAATTTTGGGGACTTGAAGAGGTTTGTTGGTGAAGGTGGAGTATGTGTCGAAGCTTTGACATTTGTTGTTCGTGAATTGTTGAGATTATTGGAGGTTTATCGGGGTAGGGTGTGGCTTATAGGAGTTGCTTCGGAGTATGAGATGTATTTGAATTTTGTGAAAGGATTTCCGTCTATTGAGAAGGATTGGGACCTCCAGGTTCTTCCGATGACTTCTTCAAAATCTTCCAGGGAAGAAGCTTACCCCAGATCAAGGTAAGAGTTTGTCATAAAAGTTATGGATAATTATTTTTTGTCTCTTCGTTTTTTAATATTAAACTTTTTTAGAAGCATATTCTTTTGGTCACTTTCGCAAATTTGTAAGCATATTAAGAAGCTATGGTACTAAACATATAGCAAGTAAGGCTTAAATTGCACATTAGCTTATTTTTGTATAGCGTATGGATTTTGTATGGTATGTGAGAATCTGAGATGCTATTGTGATCTCTTATCTAGGAATTACTGTTTTAACTATTTTATATAATAAGATAATGTGTGTGCGCGCGCCACAGTGACATATTGCTGATCATTTCTTTTTATACAGTAAATATTTTTCCTTTTTTTATTAGTTTTCATTCCAGTCTGCTAATTCCTTTTGATGTAAGGTCACAGTTTTAGACTTTAGTAATCAAGTCTAGCAGAATCTTTATTAGGGTTAAGCCTCTGAAATGGTAAATTCCAATATTTTATAATTAAGCTAAAATGTACCTCATATACTTATATTTATTCGAATAACTACATGTTGGTATTTCTAACATATAAATAAAATTGAGGCAACACCAAGAGCTGTTTCTTTCAGCATAATAATCTTGAATATAGAAATTTGTTCTGTTGGGATTTTAGTGCGCTTGTTATAGAATAAATTCTGTTATTCTTCCTGATAAAAAAAAAATTTGGGTTCCTTTGCTTTTGTTGTTGTTGAATTATCGAAGTATTGACAGTATCACATTTACTATTACTATTTCCTGTATTTATTTTATATTGTGACATTATTTTGTATGTTCAAAAGGATCTTTCAGTTCTTGATTTTTGCTAAATTGATTTTTCAACCCTTGTATATTAATAGTTTAACGGAGTCCTTTGTACCTCTTGGCGGGTTCTTTCCTACACCTGATGGTGTGAAATTCCCGTTATGCCGATCAACCAACTGTGTGTCCCGCTGCCACCTGTGTAATGAGAAGTGTGAACAAGAAGTATCTGCTCTTTCAGATGGAGGATATACAGCTTCAGTGGCATATCAGTTCCCATCTAGTTTGCCCTCCTGGCTGGAGAGGCCTGAGCTCAACACAACTAGAGCATCAGATGATAAGGTCTGTTATAATATAAACTTAAGTTTGACTTGTGATCTAGTATGCTTCTGCTTGAGCTCATTGATAGGAGTTTTACAATAAGAATTATGTAGATTGTTAATTTTTCAAACAAAATTTTGGCTCAACTTCCGAAAGCCAGAAACAAAAATAATCATGCAATAGATTATCATTCTGGCTCTTCTGAAATAGTTTTAATTCCATGATTTGTGTCAATACCCCTACCTTCCAACCCTGACAGCATGCACACAAGGTAATTATCAGCCTATATATTGTCAGCAAACAAACAAGCCTTGTGGTCCCTCTGTCGGTTCTTTCAGAAGTAAAATTTTCTGTAGGGCCTTTGTAGTTTGTACCTTGTAAAAAATTCTATTGACAGCAGATATTCTCTCTAAAACTAATCTTAAAGAGTCTTCAAATAAAAGTATGATAGTGACAAGTAGTATTATGCGTGGTAGTATTCTGTTACATGGAAATGTACATTTCAAAACTTCTGGCTCTGGCAAGATACATATTTTTCAACATAACTATCTGGCTTTACCCACAAGATATGTGGCATGACTTGGGGATATATCTAATCTAAAGAGAAATTTCTGCTGGCTCACTAAAATAAGTAAAACCTATCTACTAAAATCATCTTAAACTACATACTCTACAAATCTGAAAGATTTACTGTATAATCCACAAATGATTTGTTAAACATCCAAATACAATTCACATTAGAATCCGATCGTATACTATAATTATCATACATCATTACACAATTCACTTAGAATACATACGTCATTCACCTGGTTTACAGTTTGTATAGAAACACACGCCTCTCTCTCTCTCTCTCTCTATATATATATATATATATATATATATTCACACATACGTATTCACGTGAATACTAATCCATCCCTTCAGTGCAGGCCAATGATAGCATGGTACTGAGTACAAAAGTTTTCCGGTTACAGAAGAAATGGGACAATATTTGCCAGCGTCTTCATTTTGCACCATTTTTGGCGAAGCCAGATACCTATCGTGTATATTCTCAAGTTCCGACTATCATGGGCTTTCAGGTTGTTCAGGACGGGAAGGACAACGTTTCCAGCCACCATGTGAATGCATCTTCAACTGTAAGTGGAAGCAAACCTGTAGAATCAAGCAAATTAACAGCTGTTGAGCTTAATGCTACTGCAGAAGCAAGCGCTCCAGTGACTCTAATTCCAAAACCCATGAATGTGATATTCCGAGAAACAGTAGATTCAGATGAGCAATGTGGCCTCAAATCTCCTCTTAAGAGTTGGTCCAGTTCTAATGTAGCTGAAGGTTTGACATCCTCAGCTTCAGTAACTTCAGTGACCACAGATATAGGGCTGAGAAATAACTTTACTAGCAGGGTGATAGATAAATCTTCTAATCAAAGTCATAGAGATCTTGTGCAGGATTCTTCTGGTTGTTTCCCTGAAAAGAGCGACGTGCTCGCTGCAAGTACCAAAAATAATGCATCCAACACTTCATCCTTCCCCAGTTCTGATTTATATGGGCAATATGACCTAAAAGATTATAAGTATCTTTACACTTCTCTTTTTAGTAAAATTGGTCGTCAGGAAGATGCAATGGGTGTTATTAGTCAAACTTTAGCTCGTTGCAAATTGAGAAATGGAAAGCGGCAGGGAGGAGCAAGCCGGGGAGATATGTGGTTCAATTTTCTAGGATCTGATGCGATTTGCCAGAAGAAAACTGCAGTTGCTCTTGCTGAAATTTTATATGGAGGAACAGAAAGCTTTATATGTGTAGATCTCTCTTTCAAAGATGGTATTAATTATGCAAACTCTATGATTGGTTGGCAAGATAAGAATAACTGTGATATGAAGTACAGAGGAAAGACTATGGTGGATTACATTGCTGATCAGTTAAGGAAAAAACCTTTGTCTGTTGTATTTCTTGAAAATATTGATAGAAGCGATCCACAGATTCAGAGTAGTTTGTTATATGCTTTGAAGAGTGGGAGACTATTGGACTCTCATGGAAGAGAAGTTAGCACAGGTAATGCAGTCTTTGTCACTACCTCACGGTCTATTGAAGGGAAAAAAATTGCTTCCTCTACAAAAGAAACTTTCAGTTATTCAGAAAAAAATGTTGTTGCTGCCAAGGGAAGACCAATTCAGATGCTAATTGGATTTGATCTTGGGGACAATGTCATAAGCCAAAATACAAGGGTGTTGAATAATACAAGAAAGGATGATTCAATACCAGTTTTCTTAAACAAAAGGAAGCTAGTTGGTAATGATGGAATCATTAGACAGCATAAAGCTGCGGAAATAGTGAAGCGACCCCACACAGCAACAAAGATATCCTTAGACTTGAATCTCCCAGCCGAAGAAAGTGAAATGACAGACGTGGTGGACTCTGATGGTGAATCATTGTCTGAAAACTCTAAGGCATGGTTGGATGATTTTCTGACCCTTGGAGATGAAACAGTTATATTCAAGCCTTTTGATTTTAATGCACTTGCAGAGGAAAAACTGAAGGTTATCACTCGGTGCTTCCATAGTATAGTCGGATCAGAGGGTTCACTAGAGATTGACTCTCAAGTTGTGGAACAAATTCTTGCAACTGTATATCTATCAGACAGCAGCAAAGTTGATGATTGGATCAACCAGGTTCTTGGCCAGGCATTTGTAGAAGCACGAAAGAGGTACAATCTAAATTCTCGATCTGTTCTGAAAGTTGTTCCTTGCGAAGATCAAGAACAAGCTCAGGGTGTTTTTCTGCCAGCTAGAATTATTCTGAACTAGAGCGACCTGACTACTTGCGTATTTTTTTGGTTGTAGTTAGTTTCATGTGCAGCATTAGTATATAGCAACCACTTTTGTTGGATTGTACATCTTAGATTGCTATAGGAGAGATTGTGTATCTATTAGTCTAGTATTGAAATAGTCAGCTGTATACTGCTGTTTGTAGTATAACATAGTTTGCTAATATTATGTGTTCATTCGGTAAAATGGTTAAAATATAAAGTCTTATTCTGTTTTAGAATTAATGTTCTTCATTAAATTTCTCCTGATATATGTTTTAATATACCTTCCGTCCTATTTATTTGTTCACAAATTAACTTTCACATTTTATTTAATTATAATAAATAAACTAATAATTATCAGAAATTTATATTATTTTTTATAAAAATTAACTCTTAATTTACTATATTAATCGAAAAATAGACAAAAATTTTGGAAGAAAAGAATTAGGAAAGGTGATAAACCCTTTTAGAGAAATTATATAAAAATACCCTCTTAGGTGATATTTTTAGAGGGTTTTTTCATAAATTTGCCTTTAGCTTAATCCATCATATTGTTTAATCCATTTCGGAGGCTTCTACTAAAACAGTTAGATTAAACAACTTTAGACTCTATAATTTTATACAGAAAATCCATCATATTGTTTCAATTTTTTTGATGATAAAACATTATTTTTAAAATTTCATCTAATATACATTTTACTGAAAAGACTAAAGATTGTTGAAGAAATAATAAAAAATTCCCTTTGTCCTTCTGAGAAGAGAAGTGATTGAATGTAAAAAACTACGTATATGAAAAATCAATTTCTAAATCAAATAAATATAATTTCAAAAAAAATATTAATAAAAATTCCATTTTCTATTTCTTTTTTGTGATTATCCCTTTCACACCCGTTCCCCCATATATATATATATATATATATATATATATATATATATATATATATATATATATATATATATATATATATATATATATATATATATATTTAATTACAGTATCCACTTGTTAATAAACTTTCTATCCAATCTCCACAAGTTTACAACTGAAACTCAAACTGGTACATGTACACAACTACACACGCACACACTCTCTGTCTGTAATAAGTTTACTGTATCTATAACTAAAGAAACTCTTCTTGTACAGATTTAAACATGGATATAGCTTCAAACCCTCGTACTGTTGAAGAGATCTTTAAAGATTATAGTAGCCGCCGCACTGCCATTGTCCGTGCTCTCACCTATGGTAACCCCATGTTACACAAACTTTTTTATATCTATATATGTATGTTTGTCTAATTATATTCATGTTCTCTCTCTTTTTTTTACATTTACTTTTCAGATGTTGATGAATTTTACTCCCTATGTGATCCAGGTGTGTTTGTATGTGTATGTGTGTGATTTTGGTGTTTTTAGAGTTGGGTTTTAATTGTTTGTGTTTAATATGAAATGGGTTGTGTAGAGAAGGAGAATTTGTGTTTATATGGGCATTCTAATGAGTCATGGGAAGTGAGTTTGCCTGCTGAGGAAGTCCCACCCGAATTGCCTGAACCGGCTTTAGGGATTAATTTTGCCCGTGATGGGATGAACAGGAGGGATTGGCTATCGTTGGTGGCTGTGCATACTGATTCTTGGTTGCTTTCTGTTGCTTACTATTTTGGTGCCCGCCTTAATCGCAATGAGAGGTATGATACCTGTTTTTCTCTTATAAGAAAGATTGTATCTTTATGTTGGTTAAATGTTGGCTTCTCTTTTTTTGTTCTTTTAATTTTTGGTGTTCCTACTTCCTAGTCAAAAGATTGTATATCATATCTATTAAAGATTGTTTCTCTCTGTTTGTTACTTGGTTAGATATTGAATTTTTGTTTTTTTGTTTGTTCTTAAAAGATTGTTTTCTTGTGTCAAGTTGGAATAATTGTCTAGGAATTTTGGATCTATATTATCAGAGAGCAAGTTTAAAAAAGCACCAGTCGGAAAATGACTCTGTTGCAAATTGATCTCACTTTACTACACAAGTTGCATAGTTGACTTCAAATTACTTGCACCGATGTGTTTATTGATTTAAAAGAATCAATTTCACCAATAATTGTCTAATATCCACTATACAAGTTGATATTTTGAGGTGATCGATAAGTCTATTTGTCTGACCCTCAAATACCAGATATCGTAGATGATAACAAGAAATAAGAGCATGTTAAAGAAGGCACTAAAAGCCAAACATTGATTATTATTTTTTTTGCAAATTTAGCCAAACACTGATTTGCCTGTCAGTAAACATTATACAGCCTCTGCAGTAACAAAATACAAGTATTTGTAATTTTAAATTGTGAAGAAATCCAGTATAAGTAAGCGCGAGACATGCTAACAACCTATGAGCAATTTTGCCATGGCAAAAGAGGGGGTGGGGGAGATTAAGCTACAAAAAAATGAAACCATGTAGTTGGAAGTGTTTTAGCTTTACTAAATAAGATAAAAGCTTTGTAACTTCAATCAATCACTACAATCGATACAGCCCATGTACTGGGTTTGACTCTTATGCTCATCAGATCGTGGAAGTATTTATGCCTAACAGATTATTCATTTTTAAAGTGGTATTCAATTTCCTGTTTATCCCCTTAATAATTTAACTAGAAGAATAACCTTGTAAATAAGGCAATAGCATTGGACTTCTATCAATCATCGCAATAAACATAGCCTTATGTTCTAGCCACTAGGTTTGACTCCCATGTTCAGTTTAGGAAACAGAGAAAAGGAAATTTTGATCACACAACTTGGGGTAGAGGGTGCATGTAAAGTAGTTTTAGATATTAATATCTAAAACAAAGTCTTAAAAGATTACTATTACTAACTTGAACAAAATATGATAAATTGCCATAAAGTGTAAATAAAAACCACTACATGCGACTTTGAACATGTGGAAACATTATATCAATATTATACGAGCATAGCGTGGAATTACTACCCAAGATAATACACGACCTTTTGTGGCATGTTCCACATGGTTTACCGCCTACCGGACTCTTTCGAGAACTTATATGATGGCCATGTTATGAAGAGCACAGAATCAAGGACTTAGTTATTTTAGATTTATTTGTAAAGATAAATTTGTTTAAAATAATTTAGTTGTTCAAGTATATAAGGATAGGATAATTACCCCTCCATTAAAAAAATTATTCCCCTACATTCAAAATAGTAGTAGATAAAATAAGGTAGTTCTTACCAACTTACTAATTACATAGTTCAGCGAATTTAAGAGTGTTTCTACCGATTCTCTGCAGAGATTGGTCATCATCCTCCCTTCTCAACCTTTCTTACCAAGTCCTACATCACCCTGTGTTTTACGTGCTTGTCACCAGTCCTGCTTTCCCGTTCACAGATTTTCTTTCGTCTCCACCCAAACATTCTACAAAGAGAGGGAAATAGTTGACCCCCTCCAAAACACACACACACACACACACAAAAGACTGCCTCAATAGTATAGCATTGAGCAGAATATCCCAATGATATGTTTATAATTACATTCTGCATGTCCTACTAATTATCAATCCATCATGAATGCTAATGATCACATTCACTGTTCTTAGGGTCGAAGCTTTTATGTATACTTTTGATCTAGATGGGTGTTTAGCTTTCTTTAATAATGTCAGCAGCAACATTTGTACTTAGATGATGGATCAAATATCAATATAATTGACTGAGTTGGTTTAGTGATGAATATGTAATACATCTATTGGATGCTTTTATTCACATGTGGGATTAAATTGTCTGTAGATTTCTTATTTTATAAAAGAATAGATGTATTAAAGAATTTTATGTCCGAATGATCTACTGATGGATCATTGGATCTGTCAGACTTGCCCTTGAATTTTTAGTTTTTATGGTATATGCACATAAGGAGGACAGAGAGATTTCTACTGTTTTAGCTTCTACTAGAGTGAGAAGCTTAAATACCTACAGTGGTATTTATTCGGTGTTTCTGATCTTGCATGCACATGGATATACGGCTTCCTTTTTTTTTTTTTGTGTGTGCCTGTTTTGTCTTCTGCAATGCTGATAATCTAAGGCACAACCACTTGATTACATTGGTTTAATTTATTGGGACGAGTACAGTCTAGTATATCCTAGTTTTGTAACAAGTACATGTACATCAAAGTATACTTGTTACTTGTCAGTTCTATTTCCTACATGTATACCCAGCCTTGCCTTTAAACTTAATATAGCTTACCCTCCCCAGACCCTACTCTGTTGGATCTGCATGTGTGTAGTTTCTTCAAATCCCTGCTATCACTTGGTTCGAGCCTTTGATCGTCTATTTAATTAGATCTAGGCTCATTCTTCAGTTCTTACGACTTCTGTGTTATCTTACATTTTTTGTCGATCATTTAGTATATGTTTTAAATCTCTGGTCGACAATTTTCTAGACATAGTTTTGATTAATGAGTTAATTTAACCCTTTTTTATGCATTAATGATAGGATGATGAAGATTTACCTTGAGCGAAGTTATATATATCTATTATAACCAATGCAGAACTCAAGGTTTACAGTGGAAGAAGGCCATTATGTTTGGGATTTGAAACTCAAGGTTTAGTGAAAGAAGGCCATTAGGTTTGGGATTTGCAATGTTTTTTGCCAATGTGAAAGTTAAGATGATTAACATTTGTAGTTTTAATATACAACATCCAATCCAGGCTAATTACTAGTTCAATCCAATCTGCTGACGCCTGACGCACTCCGCACTCCCAAATCATTGTATTAGCAAGGTCTGAGCTCCGAAGAATTTGGACTTTTAGATCCCAGTTATACTCAACAATATGAAACATTGAAACCCTTGTTTGGCATGATGGTCATGTGTTACAATCCGCTAGGTTAGGGTTTGAACCCGTGAAAAAGCCTATTTAGGCAAAATAAAGGTCAAGGCTGCATATAGTTTGGGGGGGGGGACCTTTCCAGATCATATGGGAGCCTCAGGCACTGTGTACGACCTTTTACTTATGCTCAACAAGGTTAGTGATCATATGTGCACTTGGTAGGAGTCTTCTGTGAATTCTTGTAAATGAGGTCTAGGAACAGCCTAAAAACCGAGTTAGTGTATTTAGTGCTTTCTACTTTGATGAAAACTGAAATTATGTTTATGGTCCTACCTCACCATGTTCCCCGTATCTCCTTCCTTTTCCCATCTCATGCCCACCAATTTTCGCAAATGTTATTGTGCTTCAGATAAGCTTTGTAGTGTTACTTTCGTCTACATTTGTGGTATATGCAAATATTTTCTTATTTAAATTGCTAGACAATATGTTATAAAGTTTTTTTTCTTCTGAGAAGTGAGCATTTACTTGAACAGGAAACGCCTTTTCAGCTTAATAAACGATCTGCCAACTGTCTTTGAAGTTGTAGCAGAGAGAAAGGCAATTAAAGAAAAGCCCAGTGTTGATACAGGAAGCAAATACAAAATCAACACAAAGGTGAATTGCTTAGTTTTAATCCTAGTTGATAAAAGATTACCGCTGCTGGCATATGGGAGATATATAGCAGTAATTTGTTGATTAAATTATTATGTTTATCATATACTTTCAGAGATCAAGTGATGGTCATGCAAAAAGCAATCAGAGACTAAATGATGACAGTTATGTGGAGGATGACGATGAGCATGGAGAGACGCTTTGTGGGAGCTGTGGAGGCAATTACAGTGCAGATGAGTTTTGGATTGGCTGTGACATTTGTGAGAGGTGGTACCATGGGAAGTGCGTAAAAATAACACCTGCCAAGGCAGAAAATATCAAGCAATATAAGTGCCCCTCTTGCAGTACAAAGAAGGGGAGGCAGTAACTTCCAGAGATAAGAGCCTGTCGGGGCCTAGCCCTGAATTTGGTTCTCGAATAGACTAGTAAAACAGTATTATCATATACTAACAATTAGGGATTCCTTCAATTTTGTTTTCCTGTTTTCTTATCTTTGTTTTTCTTGGATTTACTTGCCTTGTGCTTTGTTTTTCTTTGTATGTTTCAATCTGAAATAGGTTTTCTTTTTATCCTGTCCTAGCCTACATCCCTCCCCCTCCCCCTCCCCCTCCCCCTCCCCCAAAAATGAAATAATATGATGTTCATTTCCAGGTTGTGATATTACTCTGCTTTCTGCAACAGTGCCGGACCTTTGGAAGGTGTGTATGTCATTTAGTATGTTTTTTTATAGTTAGATTATAGATAAATTTAGTTAATTTTTTTTTAAAAATGCTAACATAAATTTTTTAACAGAGTTTATTTTTTATATGTTTCAAAATCACTGTTAAAATGTGTAGTAAATAATACGATTTGAGTCAAATATTTCAGCCAACAAATGAAATGATGGTGAAAATTATATATAACTATCATATTAGAAATATCTAATTCACAATTTCTAAAAGATTATTACATATACTTCTATTATTTACATAATTAAATTTAATAGTATGTGTTATGAATTTATGATGTGTAAATAGTATGCATAAATTTTTTTAAAATATTAAAAAAAGGACATATGTGTATATAATAGTATTGAGAATTTATGTTCAAAAAGTTCGAACTTTCAAAATTTAAATTATAGATACTTTAATATTACTATTTAATAATTGTCAAGATAATCCAGTTACTACCTATATATATCATTTCTACTTTAATACTTTCTTTCGTCCTAAATTAACTGGCTTGTTTGACTTTTTTATAGTCAAATTGACTAAAATTTGACTGAACATTACATATAGCATATAATTAAAAAAATATATCATTGAAAAGTATATTTAATTTATTTTTTAATTTTTAAAAATTATAAAAAAATAAAATTTAATATTTAATCAAAGTTGAGTCAAATTGACCACAAAAAAAGTTAAATAAACGGAGGAGTATAACATAATTGGCCTGTTTGGCTGGGCTTAAAAATAAGTCCTTTTGGACTTATTTTCGGGTAAAAATTTCATATTTTCATAAATGTTTTTTATACAAGTATTTAATGTATATTTGAGATTCTATAAGTTGCAAAAAAAAGTTAACTTATTTCAGAAAAAAGTTAGGAATCCTAATTTTGTCTTAAAATAAGTTGACTTATTCTGAAAAAAAAGTTCCCCAAACACCCCCAATATCACATTGTTTGGTTTGAAAATAAATGATTTGAAATGTGAAATCACGACCTATCAACCTGTTGGCTAATTTGATCCGAATCAACCTCTAAAATTTTAAATTTGCTTTTATATCCATGTAAGACTTTTCATTCTTATACCCGTGGATAACCTAATCCTCCGAAAACAAGTGGGATAAAAATATAAAATATAGGCCAACATCGGGCCGAATTTGGTAAGTGAATTCCTTAGTTTGGTACCACACTTCCACAAATTGGAGCTAAGCTTATTGTATTTCCTTAGTTTTCTCTAATTGACAACTCATCTGGCTGTCCACTTATTTAATCAAACAAATATAAAACGTGCCTCATGTAGTTGTAGCTTCACAAAGAAAAAGTTGTAGTAAATATAAAATTTATTTATAAATCGATAGTTGGTATATTTTAGTAGGTAAGGGTCTCCTTATTTGTTCACAATTCACAACATTCTCATCCCTTACCTAAATGTCAGTTGTTTTCCATTTACTATTTAAATTAATATTTTTGTATAAATTTAGTAAGGTAACATATTGAACCACTTGATAATTCTTTTTAACTTATTATTATTTACTCATTAATTTATAAAATAATTTGAAATAGACATATGTCTATTATATATGTACAACTATATATATAAGTCTATATTTCATCAATTTTTCATCACTACATATTAATAACAAATAATAAATTAGTATATAATGTTGTATATAAAATTGAGATAATTAAATTTTGTTGATAATGGTACAAAAAGTGGGACATAACTCACATAATTGATTGCATATTTTCAGGCGCAGAAAAAATCTTTTAAATTTCATTCATTTGTGCATACAAGATAAAGATCAATGAATGCACAAGAAAGTAGAAACTTGCTTATATATGCATTCATTTTCATTAGAAGAGTCCGCATGATGGTGGTAACAATGGTTCACCTTGAAAATTTTATTTATACATAGGGCTTCATATTGATAGGGCTTCGTATTGTAACTACTCAGGTACGAACTCTTTATAACTTTAGGTATGTTCTCTCCCCGGTATCCTCGTCAACATTTTTCTCATATATATCAATATATGTATATTATATATAGTTGAAAAACTAAATCATTTATTTATAAAAAAAAATACTTTTAAATATATAAATTAATGAAATAAATAATAGAATATATATATATATATATGATTTTAATTTCATATAATGCAAATCTTAATGTGATTGATATTGCTTAAAAATAATTAACTTAATTTTCATGTACATAAAAATAATTCCAATTTTTTCTCAAATGACGTAACATGATATATATATATATGATTTATTTTATTTTAATTCGTGGACTCATGCAAGTCTTATATAAAAGTTACTTATTATACATGTAATAACTGCCTAGCATTTCTCTTCAAATTTGTATCTGGCTAATCTAAAATTTCGGCCGCCTCTTTTAGCCTTTAGCTACCTAGCTCATTTGTGTGGTTGTTTCTTATTTACTTTCACCAGGTCGTTGCTGCATTTTCTTCTTTTTCTTCCTTTTGTTTAGATTTGATCCGTGGCTCAGCCATTGATGAGTGATGATGACCATTCAACTAAAATTTCAATTCTCGTAATAACTTGCGCATCGTTGTCATTTTTCTTAAACAAATATATATATATATATATATATATATATATATATATATATTCTCCTACTCTTGATTTAAGTATTTTGCGTGTACATAAAACATATATATTTATATTGTACTACTGATTTCGCAGATGACTCTGAAAATTTTATCAACTAGAATGCTGATATATATATATATATATATATATATATATATATATATATATATATATATAATATGATAGAAATATATATATGGATATACACATACATCATGACATCATCTAGGAGATTTCAAAGAGTCGACCTGGGATTTACCCTTTACACCTCTCAACCTAATGAACATTCTGTATTCATCAAAAGTCATTGGGGAGTACATTGCAGGTCTCTGTGGTGTCACCAGCTCCTTTGCAGGTGCTATCAGCAAGTCACTCTTGGGATTGTAAAAGAAAGCCAGAGATATTCTTTCTTTGTTTGAATTTACCATCACTCTGTGCTCCACGCTTTTGTATATGTCGTTACTTAGTACCTATATATATATTCAGAATAATTAAATTTTCTCATCAATCACGACAATTCAATCTGTCTATAGTGGAACAAGACCCGCGGCTAGGCAAAAACACCCTATGAGCCCCATTTTGTTTTAGATACGATGAACTTTTGGGTCGATCCTTGGGATCAATAAAAATGCATACATACTCGCGTGCGTACATATATAGATACTAGTAAGTATATATAACAAGCATGTATGTCAAAATAAAAATGAAAAATAAGATGCATGCTGCACGCATGATTCACTACATTTAAAAGCAAAATGTGTGGTTGGTACTCATTCGATACAATAGGATCATGGCCTATCAGACAGCACGCCAGTCAAGGAAAAATGAATTGAACTTATATATTTATCCTAAACAACGATGTCACAATCGTCTGAACCTTCTGGATATTTAATATATTATAACGTGATCAATTATTAGATCGAATGGATAGTCTTCAAGAACATCTATATTATATTATTATGTACTAATATCGTTTTAGATTGAGCAGGCCACTTTAAATTAAATTTATTAAATGAGATACTACACGTGACATCTAATTTCAAAATACCGAAAGAACCCAATTTTAAAATAACAACTTTTAATATACATTTCCAATATGATATTAATTAATGGGGCATGACACTCTGACAGTGTGAATATCTAAATTTATTCACAAAATAACTTTGATTCTATATCTGCAAAATGTTCCTCTTTTAGAAACTTCCTAACGTGCCAAGTTGCCCTGATTAATTGATTAAATGAGATAGTGCTACCCTAGCTACAATATTTATCGTTATTAATAATAACACATGTGAAAAAACAACTATATGTAACAATATGGTTGCATATGGCTGACCCCTCCATGTGCCTTTATATTATTTAACAAATCCCCCCAAATAAGAACTTTTGGTTCATGCAATTGGAAGTTTATTGTGCACAAGATAGAGATCAGGCTAGCTGTAGTAAGTACCTGTATTTGATCGCCAATATTGACAATAAACGCATGAGCTGCTGGTTTGACGGTGATCCAACCATCGTTTCGTCGGACCTGAAGTCCGGCCACATTCTGATCCGGGAGGAGAATTGTCATTCCTCCCGGATCAGAATGTGGGGAAAGACCTAAGGTTAGGTCTGGTTGTGGACATTTAGGGTAAAAATTTACCCTTAAGCAAGCTCCTATATCTTCATTGCCAAATGCCTTTTGAAGATAATCTTCAGATAGTCCAAGGTTAATGGACAACGCCTTCATCATTTCCCCACCAAATTTCACTACTTGTTTTGAGTATTCGTCGATGACTTCCCTGCAACAATAATTTATATTTATGTCAAAACTCAAAAGTATTCGTTATATGAATGTAATATTCCAAAGTGATAGTTGTTACAGAGTGGCAAAACCATCTTTTTAATTTCTACTGAGGGGGATTTTTAATTTTTTTCAGCTATGGTATACTTATAGAATTCTATAAATAAACTAATACTTACCAAAAAATGTGTACTATTTTTCATATAAATTAATAAAATTAACACTAAATTTATCATATATAATTGAATGTGTACAAAAAAAATTGTGACAAACAAATTAGAAATTGTGACCACTATGAATGGAAGGAAAGGAGGAGTATTTTCGGGATTAATAGGAATATTTACCTATTTCTGGCTGCTTTCCACATATATAAAACCCAAGACATAATTAATATGCGGGGAGAATAAAAACCAACAATTCAAAACATTTTTAGGGTAATATTACACTACATCTAACTTAAATGTCCTATCAAAAATATCTAATTCGGATTGAATATTATTTCAGAGTATTTTTTAGAATTAATATTTTAGATCTCGTGTAATTAACCCCCCCCCCCCCCCCCCCCCCCAATATTTAAGCACTCTGCTTTAGTTTATTGTAGATATATGCAATAACAGATTGATGAGCTTCATAACTAATTTTTATTCATGCATCATGCTTTAATCATCCATACAAATGCAACTAATTCTGATGATTTACTAGTATATGTGTAATATATGTATGGCATATGGCATTAATCGTGATTGATTATGGAGTAATATGCATTGTGTCATACAATATGTAAGTGTGTGGAATTTGACTTTATAGATAAGCAGACATAATTATATGTACGTAGAGCTTTGAATCACGTAATTACTGAAAGAACAGTTAGATGACTTAATAATTTATTAATAAGGGCTCACCCACTAGCAAAACTGTGTGTATAATATATGTATACATATACTAAAGAATCAAGACGTTGGTTCTAATTTTTGGTCGGATAACCCTGTTATAAAAAAGAAGTCTAGCTAGGGTTTAAAACTTGAAAACATATATATATAAGTTTACTGTTATCACTTAAATTTATGTCTACGTACCCTAAAAAACGCTCCCCGGCCCGGCCTTCTAGCTAGCTAGTGAATTAAAAAGATAACAGGCCGGAATATAATTAATTAATTGGAGTACCTGATAGAAGAGGGTTGAGCAGGCCATTTGTTATGATCCTTCAAGTTACATGGAAGACAGTGAAGAAAATAATAGTCACTCCAATCAAGAATGGCTCCTTTCTCAACACCTAGCCTACTTCCATACCCTTCATAAGTCTTTGGCGAATTCGCGTACCCTTGCTTCACCTCCATGGGTTGATAGAAGAATTCACGCCAAAGTTTGCGTGCTTGATCCATTAGTTGAGGACTAACACCATGATTAACAGCTTGAAAAAATCCCCAATCGCGACATGCATCTGATATTTCACTCAAAGTCTTTGCACGAAGAATTTCATCGCCGTATAGGCCAGAAAAATCTATTATTGGTATGTTCTGATTGGTTATAACTGAAAATTTTGAGGATGGTCTATCCGATATAGGCTTTATGTAACGTTCGGGTATGGCATGGAGTCCGGTTTCCGACAAGGATTGGACACGGACAATTGGCTCCGGCCAGTCTTTTGCACAACTCATTTTTAGGTTTAGGTTGTAATATTGGTACGATGCATGAAATCAAAGCTTGTATAAATAATATGTAAAATTTATAAAGAGTAGTGGACGGAAAGAGATAAGGGTGTGAGGGTTTTACGGTGGTAATTAAATAGAGAGGAGTGATCTTAGGATTGCCAACAGATGTGGGTTTGTTGAGTGAAAATGACGTAAAAAGTATTAAAACGTGGTGATATTTTGCATGCAAGTCAATTTTAGTGCAAGAATGAGGTCCTAGCTAGCTTTGCAATATACTTATGTATATATAAACGCATAAACATCCGAGCACGTGGCCAAAAACCCCTACGTATATTATTTGTGAATAGTGAGACAAACTCAAAGTTTTACGGTATCGTAATAATAATTATCTATTCGGATAATTATGGACGGCGGATACAACAAATCTTGTAAGTTGTAAAAGGTTGATACATTTTGTATGCATGATTATCAAATGTACTTTCAAACTCGGATGTTGATGTGATGGAGATACAATGTCAAGGTCGACCCAAAAGTTGTCGATAAGGTTCTCCGATAACAAAGAATTAAAGTGTTTGTTGCATAATTTATATGTAAAATTTACTACTCTAGTACTCAACCAAATTGCATACATGTATATGCGGAGGATGGACGGAAATGGAGTATTATATTGAGTCCCGCATATATATACAATAAATATATACACGTGTGTAAGTTTTGTGTAAAATCGAAATCATTATGAATATACTGATCTTGCACTTTTTTTTTTTTTACTGTCGTCCATTATTTGATAGTACAAATATGGTTTACTGCAGAACCATTGTTTTCACAATTTTATTGATTAAATTTAGAGCTGTAAACCAACTGAGCTGATCGTTAGGCTCGACTCGACTCGACTCGTTTAACTCGACTCGACTCGTTTAATAATCGAGATCGAACTCGAACCAGAAAAAAACTCGTTAAAATTAACGAGTCGATTCGAGTTTTGTAAGTGTTCGACTCGAACTCAACTCGAGTTTGACTCAACTCGACTCGTTTAACTCGACTCGAACTCGACTCGTTAAGCAATATACATAAAAATCTGTAAATTTAACTTGGTTTTAGTGTAAGTTTAACTTGAGTTTAATGATTTTATTTATATTTGGGCTTGTCCGTTAAAACTTAAAAACAAGTCTAAACAAAAAAAAATTAAAAATATAATTGACCAACTCGAACTCGACCCGACTCGAAAAGTTCATGAACAACTCGAACTCGACTCATTTTTTAACGAACTCGAGTTCGAACAACAAAATTTGATTGTTAAGATAATCGAGTTCGGCTCGACTCGTTAAGAAAAAGCTCGAACTCGTTAAGGAAAAACTCGACTCGACTCGACTCGTTTACTGCCCTAATTAAATTTATATTTTTTTCATAAAATATGATTTTGAAAGATATTTTACCATTTAATTTTTGTAAATTATACTAAGAAGTTTTGTTCGTTATGATTCACAAGTATTTAGAGGTGCAATACACAACAAAAAAAAGTATATATGAGGGCAAATATGATAAGATTCCCTCTCCGAAACCATCCGGTTAATTAAGATTCTTAATTTTAGTTGACTTGTTAAGTTAGGCAAATAATAGTGAGCTAACATATGAATATAGGGGTCGGTCTAATTAGATAGACCTGTGTAAATGGAACATTCCGTATTTTTATTAATATATTTAGGTATATTATTTAATATTAGAAATAATATTAGTGAGTTATTATTGATTTATTAATTATATTTATTTTATTTTTAGAATATTTTAGAAGATATTATTAGCAAGAAAAGAAAAAAATAGATAAAAAGAAAAGGAAAATGAGTTAGGGTTTTGAAAAATAAGAGATACATACGTTTTGTAGGAGCATCCATATGGAATAAAGAAAAAGAAAAATAGAGGAAGAAAGAGATAAATAGGAGATAAGATAAAAAAAGTTTAAAAAGATGGGTTATGGTATTTAAATTAGGGTTCTTGTGATTGATAGCAATTCATAATCTTTGACTCTTAAGGTATGAAGTTATTTTCAAAACTCTTTATCTTTGCATCATTACTCGAAATTCGTATTGTTGCTTTTAAATTGTATGTATATGATATATTCATGTGTATCAGTTTGTATCCATTCCCATTCTTGTTAAATTCGTAACTCCTTCATTATTTATCGGATTGTTACGATCTTATAGTGCCTAGAAAGTTATTTAAATTATCTATAATTTTCGTTCTTTGTGTTTTCTGAAATTTTTCCTACCAGTATGTTAAAATCTGCCTTTTATGTGGTATGATGTGTTAATTCAGGTTTATATGTTGTAATTTCAGAAATTCATAGTAAATTGGAATTGTATTCGATTTTTGTGTGTAATATCATTCTGGAAAAATATTTTCGAGCTCTGCGTTCTTTGTTTACATTCCGCTGCAAATTCTATGATTTTAATATCTTAACTATCAAAATACTTTTGTGATCATGTGCTGATTTTGTTCTAACAACCCATATTTGTTTGTTTTCTGCATTCGATTCTTATCCGTTTTTAACGAATCTTACCATTCTAGAAAGATCTTGGAATTTGCTACGATCTTTATGTTCTGCACTTTTTCATTTGCAATCATCTTGATAGAGTAAATTGCCTTGTTTCTGAACTGGACAGATCTGATTTTTATTATTAATAGTCTATTTTTGTAAAATATTTGGGTATATGATATTTAAGTAATGTACTTTCGATTTATTTGTGATATATGTATGATTTGGGAGATTTCGTAAGACCTCCGTCATGAGTGGATAATCTCATATTTTGGCACCACCTATACGGTGTATTTAAATTGTATGGGCGTGTCGTCGGAGTTATGTGACATGTTGAGTCATGACTATTGTGTATGTGTGTTTTGACCATTTGGATAGTATTGTGTTTTGTACCATACAAGCCCGGTAAGATTTTGGCTAGCATTTGATTTGTTCTATGCAAGCCCCTGTAAATTTTGATGACTACATATTTTAGAGAACCGAAATGTAGGATATCCTGTAAGTATAATATTATCTCTCATATCTGTAAGTAAGCTCACTTTTGATCTATTTGATATTATTATCAGTAAGTGCTAAGAGCATGTGTAAAAGTAAGAACATTTATGATTAAAAAGTATGTATATTGGAATTATAAGATAAATATCTATCGTGTTTTTATTTATTTATTTATTTATATTGTGAGTTAAGTATGATCAGCATCTTTTGTCTCTTTCGATTTGTTTCATCATTCTTCATTCAAATATTTTATTTAAGTGAATAACTTCGAGATTTTAAAATAAATGCAAGTAAAGACAAAAGAATTATTAAAGTTCGATCAGTAGCGTGAGCAAGTTGATTTCATCTTCTTACAACTTCTGCACAAATGTAGCATTGCAAAGTAACTTAAACCGGTTATTATCACAGTTAAGAGAGCGATTGATCTTTATTGATTATGCAATCAGTCCATTAATCATCAAAAGAGTTTAATATTATTATAATGGGATCCAGAACTAAGCACATACAATTTTCTAACATAAATATTTAAGATAAAGCAGCTGTTTTAAAATACATATTAACTTTTGAACTTCTCACTTGGTGTTAATAGGATTGTAAAATTATCGATATAAAAATTGAATCCTAATTTAAATAAAGATGATTTGGCCAACAAAATTATTATAAGTTAAGTCAAATTTTATGATTGTTCAATACGACTCAAATTGACTAGCACTATAATTGACTCACTAAATTAAAATCTTTTCAATCATCAAATTATTTTTTATTAGTTATTTTAAAATGTACTTAGATTACTAAAATTTATTTCTGGAGTAATATTAATGATAAATTTAGAGTCAGCAAGAATTTTACTCGAAATTCTGTTTAATTCAAGTTCGGATATCATGTTATATATTATCATTTCTTTTTCAAAAGTAATTCAGATCACAAGCTCCAAATACTCCGTAATATGTTCGTCCTGTCAAAATATTATAAATAATAATATTTTGAAAAATATACGTTCCGGTATGACATCTTACATACAAATTTACGCACGTTGCTCAATTCGTATATATAAAATATTTAAAGCCGAAACAATATCCCTCATTTTGACTAAAGTGTTATACTATCTTGATAAAATAGATGCAGAGTCAAGTGGTAGGGCGTAATGAAAAAGACGGGGGTTTTAAAAAAACACCACACAAATGTATACATGGTCCTGGCATTGTCTTGGGTGAGTCATGGATCACCATACGAGGCCTGTAAAAGAACACATGCGGCACCTTGTATAATTGAAATGCTAAAGTTGTTGGTTGTTTTAATATATATACGTAGTGTAGAGCTGGCCATACGGGCGGTTAGACTCGGCCCGACCCGTACCGGCTCGCCTGAGAAACCGTTTCTGTCGCCGGAAAATCGGGCCGGTTCAAAAACCGGCACAGATCGTGTGAAAACCGAGCTGTACACGAGTTATATATTCATGAACCGGAACCGGCCCGACACGGACCGGCTGACTCGCCCCAACCCGGCACGGAACCGCCCGGCACGTAACCGCCCGGCCACGTACGCAACTGGATCATGTTACAAGTTGCAGTCTTGCAGACTTGCAGCCGCCAGCCTGCAGGCTTTGCATTACAACTACAAGCCACGACTGGGTCCGCTCTGATCATCTCTTGTAACTTCAGTCTAAGTTTGTAAGCTATTAAAGCTAGTGTAGCTACGTATAGACGTATGTATATATATATATTCATATATATCGAATGCATGTACTACTCTTGTTATGTCTGAATTTCAAGATATGCCATAGATACTCTTCTGGCTTCTTCTAGATTTTGTAGACAAATGAGTAGACTCGTAGACTTGCAGGCTGCAGCTGGAGCATGTTATGATGTTAGCAACTCGGCACGCACCGAACGGACCGCCCGCGACTCGGCACGCCCAGCGGCACGCGGCACGGCCGGCACGGCCGGCACGGCCCGGTCCTTCGCGTGTCCACGCGTCTACAACGGTTACCTCTGCAACGGCTACCTGCGGCTGCAACGGTTACCTCCAACGGCTACTACCGGCAGCTCCTATAAATATTCTCAGCCCCACTGTCCTCTCTGTCTATCACTCTCTTCAGTCTCTCTCTGTCTCTCTCGACCCACTGTCTCTCCTCTCTCCGATCTCTCTCTGTCTCTCTCGACCCACATTGAGCTTGAAATAAATAATGGAACAAGGAAGGGGCACAATATCATCATGTTATCACTGAGTGTGTTAATATTGTTACTACTTTACGTGAATTTGAAGAAAATGATTATTTTAGTGCAATTATTCATGACATAAAAATTAAATGGATACAATACTTTACAGATTTCCCTATATTTATGGTGTTGCATGTCTTCTTGATCCTGCTGTTAGAAAAGAAGGTTTGAAAAATATTTTAGAACATTATTATGAGGTGTTAGGAGTTTCGTATAATCATGTTCTTTATGTACAAAATTGTTACGAATTATTATATCGTCTTGTAGATATATATACTCCTAAAACTCAAAATGTTATACCACTTAAGACTAATACTGTTAGTAGGTTTAATAGTACTATTTCATCTATCCTAGCCAAAAAACAAAAATGTAGAATTTTCACTACGTCTTCTGTACCTACTTCTTCTTATAGTATGATTAGGGAGTTTTTTTCTTATAATTATGAGTTAGATGATAATTTTTCAATACTAACGTGGTGGAAGAATCATGAGAACCAATTTCCGGTTTTAGCTAAAATTGCAAGGGACATATTAGTACTTTCTGCCTCTACAATTGCGTCCGAGTCTGCTTTTAGTGCAGGTAGAAGAGTGTTGGACGAGAAGAGATCAAGTCTTTCGCCAGACGCGGTGAAGATATGTGTTTGCAAAAAGGACTGGGATCAAGCCGGAAAAAGACAACAAGGAAGAAAAGAAGATGACTCGGACGGAGATGAAGATCTGTGAATGATAATGGATAGTTCATCAGAATCGGTCACGTCAACTAATGAACAACAACAAGATTTTGTATAAATTAAATAATGGATAGAATATTTTTATTTTAGAATTTTATTTGTTTTGTATTTTTTTAATTTATTTATTATGTATAAGCGGTTTGTTCCGTTTTTTTAGAGAGTAGTACTCTCAAATTAATTATAAAATATTTTTTAATTAATAAAATTTATAGAGGTACCGTCCTCTTTTATTTCAAAAATATTCGTATAAATTTTTAATTCTTTTAAAATGTTAAATAAAATTAAAAATTAAAAAAAATAAAATAAATAATTCGCCAAACCCGCCTAACCCGTGAGCCGCACACGAGTTGGCCTTTCTGCGAATCGCCCCGATTCGGCACGGCACAGATAGCTTGACATGCCGTTCCCGAGCCATGAGCTGGCCGGCCCGGCACGCCATCAAACCGGCCCGGCACAGCCGGCTGACTCGTTTGGCCAGCACTAACGTAGTGTAGGAAAATGTGTAGGGGCACCCGTCAATAATTATAGGAAAATGCTAAAGCCAAAGAAAATCAAATAAATATGGGCATGCCTCTGCCTAAATTCTTCAAGGATCAAGACACGTAGTGGATTATTAATTTTTGTGATTCGATTGTTATTAGTTGTGCAAATTATTTTTGATAAATTTAATATAATATATTAAGATACGAACTTTGAATCAGTTTAATTGTAATCGTAAGAATTGTCTCAACTAACTACTAATTAATAAAGAAAGAACTAAATTTACAAATTTTATTAATATAGAAGAAAAGCAAAGGAAAGTAAACGCACCGGCCAACTCATATAAGAAAAAAGAGGCAATCGGTATTCCAATGTCACGATTCACTGATTTAAAATTTAACCAACTAATAAGATTCTTAATCATATTAGGAGGTGTATTTAAATTAAATATTTAAAAAGTTAAACAAATTATTAATAACTCCTTAATTTTAAGCATACAAATCAACTCAAACAATGTTTACCCAAACAAAGCTAATTTGATGCTCACAAAAGTGCATATGCACCGACACAACATTTTTTTAGTATAGAACGAAAGCAAACGCACAAATTCATTTATGAAAGAGTTATGAATTTAGACTATAAAGACAGTTATGAATTTTTATTATAGAATTCTATTCCGTTTAAAAAAAAATTATAATTAATTTAAAACATTAAATACTTTTTATATTAAATTTATATAGAATATATCATACATTATTATGTATTATGTATTATTATTATTATTATTATATTAAAGTAGAGATAGTATTAGAGTTTTAGTGAGAGATGTGAGAGGTCGTGAATTTTCCTTCTGAGAGGTATATATGATTAAAGTTTTTATTATCAAAATCTTTTATATAAAAATATTTAATATATTATATAAGATATCAGGTAACTTTGTTACCCTGTTACACTTACGGAGGAATTAATTATTATATTGAAAACTCAGAAATCTTATTAATTCACTATTTTGGAATGAATGGAAGAAATTAGTTTTTTTTTTAAAATTAGTATTTGAATTCCCCGGCTAAGAGTTCAACATTAGCCTATGATATTAAATACACACTCTATTTTGTTACTATATTATATATAATTTATATCAAAAACACGTTATCACATACTTTGAATCATGCTATTTGATAAATAAAATAAATCAAATTAAAATTAAATAATATAAATTAATAAATATTAATACATTTTTTTAAATATAATCAATTTATATATGAGAAAATTATAGTCATAATACACATTAAATATTAATATGAAGTAATATATTTGGTTCAATAAAGAACCCATCATATATTAATATGAAAAGTGGGATGTAAAAATTATTATAACGGTAATTGTTATGTATCATTTTATTTTTTAATATTAACTTAAGTTTAAATCTCATTTGCAATATAGTAATATCTATTATTTATTGATGCAAGGTTTAAATTATATATATATTATTTAATTATTTATAAATTAAAATTAATACTATATTACTGGAAATCTAGTAACATAAAAAAACTTATTCAAATGAATAATTATATTATCATAATATTAACAAATACAAATATATTATATCTCATATACCATAATATCTATTAAATTTTATATAAAACATATTAAGATCTTATAAAAAAAATATATTTAAATCTACTATGTATACTCTTAAATATACATATGTTTGATATATTAAAAAATCATATTCATAATATTTCGAATCACAAAATTTTACATATATATTAATATATTAAAAAATCATGTGCATATTTATTTTTATTATTTTATAAATTTTTTATATTTAATTCGATTGATGTAAAAATATATAATTTAAATAATTTTAAAAAAATGATATAATTATAATACATTAAGGCTTTTTAAAATTATAAAAATAGTTAATAATTTTAAAATAAATAATTTAACTAATAAAACAAAATATCCGTATATGGCACGGGTTAAAATCTACTAATTAGTAATATGTGTTCATTAACCACCCATAAAATAAATGTATTCAATTGTTATACGCTATTGTATTAATTTATATATATATATATATATATATATATATATATATATATATATATATATATATATATATATATATGCATGTTTATCTAATTTAAGTAACTGGGCACGTAAAACCTACCCTGATTGTGAAGTGGGAACCAGACATTAACACGTGAGCCTGGGTTGAAAAGCTTGTGATTTAGAATAGATTTTTGTATAGAATTTTATAAAGAAATGAGTGTGAAAATGTAAAAATAAAATTTACATATTTATATATCTATAATTCTATCAGTGTACCATTCCCTGTATAGCTAGGTGATTTTATTCTGCAATAATTGTCTTAAACCCATTTTTTAATGTGCAAATTGCAAAAAAATTGTTTGTTTGTTTGTTAGCTTAATGTCCACAACAAAGTGCTAATTAATTAAGTAGAAATTCTTTACAGATGTGTGTATGTACAACACGCATATATATATATATATATATATATATATATATATATATATATATATATATATATATATATATATATATATATATATATAATATTATACCGCAGACATCCTGGATTTTAGTCTTTTTGATTGTTTATTTTAGAAAAAAAATCCAAACCAATGCAATTTATCAAAAAGAGTCTAAATTTTAGTCTTTTTGATTGTTTATTTTAGAAAAAAAATCCAAACCATTGCAATTTATCAAAAACGGTCTAAATTCATATACAAAATTTTCATTTTCAGCATGTATAGCACGTATAGCATGTATAACATCTTTTCTAAGATATATATTTTACATCTGTACTTGTGTACATATAATAAAGTTGAACCGTAATCTTTGAAACATCTTCATGTGAGACAAAACTTAACTAATTACAACTACTATATCACTATATCAGATTCATCATATTTTAGTTTTAAAAAACCTACTATATTAACTTTTCTTCAACTTAAGGACATAAAGTGATTACTTATGTGCTACCTACATACGTGTGTGTATATATATATATAATATATACCAATTTGAAGGACATAAAGAGCCCCTCTATACACTAAAACATACAGTTTAGGTTGTGTTATAATATATAAAATTTTATTTAATATATATTTGTATATAGTTGATCGACGGATTAAATTTTTAATATTTCACTTTTAATAATATACTTTCTTTGTCCTTATTTATATGTCCATTTTGATTTTTTTAAGAATCAAATTGATTAATTTTTGACTGAAAATCATAAGTAATTTTTTAAAAAAAACTAAAAATACATTTAAAAGTAGATTATATATATTTTTTAATAATATGATATTTTAATTTTTTAATTATATATTACTTTTAAACTGCAGTCAAATATGAGTCACTTTGACGGTACAAAAATAAAGTGAACATGTAAATAGTGACTGACGGAATAATATATATGAATTTTATAGATTAATTAAAATATTAATTTTAAGTTATTTTGTAGGAATGATAATTGTGATCAATCCCGCACGTATCAAATCTGCATCCATGTATATATATTTGAGTCCTACTCAAATAAAAAATAGTTTAAATGAGAAATATAAAACATTATCCTTTGTAACTGTCGCACCCCCACACAAATTAAATACACCCTCACACATACAATTTCATCTATTCTCCTTCGTTTTTAATTTGATTTTTCCTGTCAATTAATGAAGTTTTTTTCAAATCTAATTTCACCACATTTTTCATCATCTCCCAACGATCAGTTTTCATAGCATATGTGCTATATTTGAGCGAATATAATTTATAACTAAATTAAATTCGTCACTTATCAGATCCGAACTTCAATAACTAAATTATATTACAGAAACCACTAATTTGTATTATAGAAATCACTAATTTTTATTATAGAGATTACTAAATTATATATCATGGGTTCACAAAAATAATGGAGATCATCGGATATGTGCTATATTTTGGCGAATATAATTTATAACTAAAATAAATTCGTCACTTATCAGATCTGAACTTCAATAACTAAATTATATTACAGAAATCACTAATTTGTATTATAGAAATCACTAATTTGTATTACAGAAGTCACTAAATTATATATCATGGGTTCACAAAAAATAATGTAGATCGCTGGAAAAATAAAAGTCACCGGAATATAACACATATAGTATGTAAACTAATTGTTGGGATATGGAGAAAAATGTGGTGAATTTTAGTAACTAACGGGAAAAATCAAATTAAAAATGGAGGGATTATGTGGGAGTGTGTGCGATGGTCTATTTAATTAGTGTGGGTGCCCCCTCCTTGCTATTAAATTAGATTGAATATGTGGTTTAAATCTTATTTTCTATTCTAAATTATTTTCTATTTAATCACTTGCATATATATATATAGAGAGAGAGAGAGTAATGGCCAATAGAGTTCTACTCTAGATGCAAACTTGGATGCTGAAATTTACGAGTACGAATACAAGAAGCAGCAGTTTGAAGCAATCTGCAACCAACTACTTCCTGGCATTGCAGGTATTATCAAGAAGATTCAGGAAGTTTGACAATCTCGTTGTTAATTAAAAGATTCAAAATGTTGGTATTCTTGTTCTCTTTATGACAACATCACGTGCTTGGCTTTTAGTTTTTTTCATTGTTTGAGACTTTGGTGTTTTACTTCTAGTATACAAATTTTGAACGATTAAATTTTACTTAAAAGACATTTAACGTTTAAAGTGTATGTATAATAATTAATAATTAAACTTTCTTTTCAAAAGATAATGTTATATTTAACTTTTGTTTTCTATGTTAAGTATAATAGATTATTTAATTAAGGGGTTAAATATCAATCAGGTGATTGATTGCGTCCAGATGTATCAAGTAGGTGACTGATTGCAAATTTGACTCATTTTGATGACTGATTGCACAATTTGACTCATTTTAGTCACTGATTTCGATTTTTTTATCAAACTCATTTTCCGGCGAAAAAAAATATGCACAAAAAAATCCGAAAAAATTATATGTAGTAAAACACCCCGACTTTGAATCTCCTAAACTCAGAATTATCGAAATAAAATTCAAAATTCAAAATTGAAATTAAATAAATTTGGGTCAAGATTTATTTAATTTTGATTTTAAGTTTTGAATTTTCTTTCGATAATTCTGAGTTTAGGAGATTCAAAGTCGGGGTGTTTTACTACATATAAAAATTTTTCAGATTTTTTTGTGCATATTTTTTTTCGTCGGAAAATTTCCAGGTGGCCTTAAAACTGAAATGAGTCAAATTATGCAATAAATCCCCCAAATGAGTCAAATTTACAATTAGTCACCTACTTGATACATCTGGACGCAATCAGTCACCTGATTGATATTTACCCCATAATTAAGTTGTTGAATACCTCGATAAATGACAAAAGTATCTCCCTCCTAAAATTCTGTTGGCAGCAGATATTGTGCGCTTATTTACAATGGAATGGACTAGTACATATTCTTAGGTACGTTGTTACATAAATCAGTTAAGTTGGAATTCTGAGCTTCTGAAATAGGTCCTCTCGGTCAATCCATCGCATTATGACATTACTCCTCACTCCTCAGACTGATCACAGATGTGAAGAGAAATCACAACGTGAGATTTTAAATTGTTGCTGCAGCTCAAGTTACATTAAAAGGAGTCTGAACTTTCCTTTTGCAACTTAAAAAAATAAAAATTTACCACTATTTCCTTTTTAAATCTGCGACTTTCAGGTACTTTAAAGTGTCAAACATATTGAGAAAGAGAATTCTAAATTGTCTAACCATCATAACAAAAGCAGTACCTCACTGGTTATGAGATATCAATATGACCATTATCACGAACAATGCTAGGTCGTACACACTTATAATTGCACTTGACTGAAAATGGAAACAGCATTCACATCCTAACAACAAAGCAACCTGAGCCATTAGGACAACGCATATCCCTGACTACATTAAACTGGCAGATAAATAATACAAAAAAGAAACATAACAACAATCCACAAGGCAAGACCAAATACTGAAAGATATAAAACTTTTATAACCTTGTGCATTAAGAATCAACAAACGGACATTGAAGGCACAGGGAAGCATAAGTGCTGACATAGATCAAAATTTCTTTAGTAAGTTCTAGCAATTGGTTATGCTATAATATATGAAACACATCATGACTTCTAGGAACCTTGATAACATTCATACCAGTAAATATATGTCTCACAAACATGTTACATATCGGTTACAAAAGTGAATAAGGATATGGATGAAGTTTATCACAAAAGGAGCATCATATTATCAGTCAGACAAGTTAGACATAAAAGATCCTTTACGATATAAAAGGGAAAAAGGTTGTGCACGAAGCTTAAAGTTTCACTACACACAGTAGCATAATAAGTAGAATTTCTACTAGTCTATTGCTGTAAAAGCCTTTAATAAGTAATGACCAACACTCCTTCCACATCCATCCAGCAGCGAATTAGTTTAATGCAACAATGATTCAAATTCTATGGATAACAATTCTGTCCTGCAAGTAAAAACCAAACCAATTAGAAATTAAAGCCACTGATCCAAGCTAAAAGGACAACTAAATAGCCATTTTAATCAAAGCTAAAAGGGACAATAAAGCTACTAGAAATAGCAAAGAAAATGTAAGTGGCAGAAAGAGAATGAAATGTTACATAATTTTTTATTTTATTTTTTTGGTAATTGATGTATATTTTAAGTTTGGGGGAAGGAGTTGTGGGAAATGGAAATCGACCTTCTTCTAGCACTTGTAGTGTGGCTACTACTAGCCAGCACTCCTTGATACATACCCTGTGTGTTAGGGATGAATGTACAAAAAAAAAATATTATACCATTTCTGCAAGATTTCTTCGATAAAACAATATTTTGGTAGGAAAAAAAGAATAAAGCTTGGTGTAGATAAAACAGTAGATGCTTTAAATATGCTTTAAGTGTGACAGTTGAAGCATATAAATAACAAACAACATAACATATATACAAAAGACAACTTAAATCATTAAAACTATAGATTTACATATATAAATTAAAAATACCCTCACTTTTATCAGACACCATTCGATTATCTGCAAAATAATAATAATAATAATAATAATAATAATAATAGAAAACAAAAGTTAAAAACCAGCACATATATTCATGTAATTTGTATAAAAAAATCAAAAATTAAAAAATTACCTTGTGATGGTCCAGTGATTGTTGAACGGTAACATAAACACTTTTCCATAATTCGTACTCGTAAAATTTAAACACGAGTCAGCTTCATTGTTGCCGACTAGAAAAAGCTTGTACTTTTTTCTTAGTACCCTAGCAAATCCATTTTTTCCATCTAGTTGATACGCTTGACCATATTTCTTCCAATAGCACCTTAAAACTCCGTTGGTATTAGTCAACATGGTGAAGTCAATAATTTATATAAATAATTTTTAATTTGATATAATTATAATTAATTTTAATATCGATGAACTTTTTTATTGAATTATTTAAAATTTTATTTAACACGTATCTTAACTATAAAATGATGTATGAATAGTTTTATAAAATAATTTAAACTTAAATAAAATAATATTTTCAAAAATATTATAAAATATTATTTTTCAAGAACCGCGCATTTGCACGGGACTACACTAGTTATAAAATATAAAAGTTAAATTAAAAGATTCTAAAATAAAAAATCCAAGAAATTAACCTCAGTGACGGGTTGAGCAGCTTGATAATGGTGTAGTCATTGAAATTTGTCTGTCCTACTACAGTATTAGGAGTACGTCCAGTTGTCCAAGTTATCTGGTTAAGTACCCAATGAATAAGGAATCATTATATTACTATTTAGTTCTGACTCAAGTATTACTTTGTAAACTTATTATAACCATTATTATCATTATAGTGGAAACATTCGGAGTTGGTCCTGTGGTTTTTTACCTCTTTTGCTTTAATGGAGTTTTTCACGTATAAATCTAAGTGTCCATTTGTATTATTAATCTATTCTTATTATTGCATGTGATAACTGCTAACTTCAATTTATGCAAAGACGAGAAAACATGAATTACTAACAAGGATGAGGATTAGGGAACGCAAGAGGATGCGGAATGATGAATTGTTGAGGTAATGGAAGTAGTAAGTTGTTTTGTTGCTCAGGATCCATTGTGTTTGTGTGCGGCCGACAAGAAGAGAAAGAGGCGGGGAGACGGGAGACAGAGTTTGTTTAGAAAGGAGTTGGTAGGGTTTGAAATTTATAAAGTTGGGCTTGAGCCGTGCCTAATGAAAAAATATTTTTAATTCACCTGTGTTCATAATTTGATTTCACTTTAATGTTGTGTTTGATTGGAAAGATTGGAATGAAATAGAATGTAATGAGATTTGAACTAATATTGGGTGAATTTTTAAAAATTTCATTCTTTCTCTATTGCATTCCTATTAACTTAGACTAAAAGCTAAATATTGAGATGGAATGCTCCATTCTCATTCTTACTCATTTTCTTGTCAATTCTTATCATAGAAATTTTGCATTCACTTATCTTTTTTCAAATTTTTTATTTTACCTCAATTATTTTCTTCTTTTTTTACTCATTCTAATCCATTCCATTCAAATCTTTTCAACCAAACATAACATAAAGATTTCCCGATTTCTATTTTATCCAAAAAAAAGTGTTATTTTGTGTCCTATAAATTGTTATTGTTCAATTTGTTCTTTATTTCATCTTACGTATATGATACCAGTCAATGAAATGGCGGTTGGTATCTAGCATTTTAATTACTTGTCAATTGTAGTTTTCTACTCCCTCAGTCTCTAATTAGTTATCCCTTTAAATTTTTGCATGTACTTTTATTCACAAATAAATATATATTAAACTATATAACTGAAGATGAATGTTCTTTAGTTGACTGCATACTTGTGGATGGTGCAAAAGCTGCAGGTAGGAGACTTTTTTGTACAACAATTCATAAGCTACATATGACTAGAAACTAAATTAACCTGTGAGTCTGTGACTACCTTTAACAATTTAATCCTCGCATTCTGAATTTGTAAAACTTTTTAAGCGGTTTCTAAAAAAAAAAATTAATCTTTATTTTTGAACGGACAGAGTACAAATTTTTTTGTTACCTTGTGAAGTTGCAGGACCTATAGGAGAGTTTATCTCCAATAAGATGTTTGGAATTGAAATTATAAAAAATGACTCGACTATTTTTGTTCTTTTAAGTTGTATCTTACACGTTCCTTTTGGCATGTACATACAGTGATAAAGGGCTCAATTGGTCCCAATTTAAGCTACCTTCTATAAAGAGTAAACAAGGGTGGATCCTGGAAGGAAGGATATACCTGGACAATGTATGTGAAGCTCTTACAAATCTAAAGCCAGATGAAATCGATATCAGTAGTGGAATTTGTGTAAGTTATAATAGCTTGGAACAGTAACTTCCGATTTCCTATAGTCTCACTTTGTTACTGATTACTGGAATTGAGCTTGATGTTGCTTTTTCTTTTTTATATATGTCTATCCCTCCTACAGTAACAACGCTTCTTCCGAATCTAGTTATGCAGGTCATTAGCACCCTGAAGTGGCAAGCTTGTTTGATAAATTGCAAGAATTATTACCTAATTACGTTAATGACTTGAGTAGTTTACTAGATTGGTGATGTTACGTTATCCCATTCGACTATATATTAGGGGTGTTCATCGGACTGCCCACACCGCACCACAAAATGTGATTTTCGATTTTCGTGGTGCGGTTGCGGTTTGAATTTTTTATAAACCGCACAGTGCGGTGCGGGTTGTGGTTTGATATTTAAATAATACAGTTCAAACTGCACCGCACCGCAATTATATATATAATGTAATTTATATATTATATTATTTTAAGCATTGATTTTTTATACATATATTTACTATTATATATGTTTCCGGTTGTTTTTTCAAATTCATATTTCATTTTCTACTTTTTCATGTTTGTAATTTAACTTCTAAAAAATTTCTAACTTTTATTTTTTCACATAAAATTTACAATTGTTATTGTAACTTTCAATTTTACAATTTATTATAACTTTTATATTGACATTATTAGACCGCATTAACCGCACCACACCGCATTTATGTGGTGTGGTTAACGCGGTTTTTGAGTTGCGCGGTGCGGCTGACCAAACCGCATGTGTGGGTTGGTCCGTGTTTTTAGAGAAAAACTGTTCCGCCTGCACCGCGAACACCCCTACTATAGTACTATGTATTATCAGATGTAAAAAAATGATTATAAAGAATCAACAGCCTAAGAGGCTGCTACTATTTCACATTTGTTACATTATAATAAAAATAAACATAGGAATCTAAGTTTTCTTCTCAGTTTTGGATTCCACTGAGCTTTGGATCTGTCTGATAATATACCACATCCCCTGTATCACTTACGTAGTGATCCTGTTTCAAGCTTCTTGTTAGGATTCCCAACAAGTGAAATGGAAGTGGCCCTGACTTCTCCGCCTCGCGGTAGTATTTCCCGAACACCGGCTTAGCAGCTTCCGTCTGAAATATCATATTAAAATCTTTTATTATTCTGTATAAAAGAAAACAAGGATAACCAAAAAAAAGCAAGCTATAAATAACTCTTACAGCTTCTATCAAGTGATAGTGTGGGATCTGAGGGAAGAGATGATGCAGAACATGAGTTCCTATATCATGGTGGATGTTATTGATCCATCCATAATCTCGATCAAGTGTTGTCAATCCTCCTCTTAGATAAGTCCATTCCTGTTTCAGTCATATTACAAACAATTTCGCTTTCTCAAATTATGAAAAACTGCCCACTGTTACAAGTAAGTTTGTTTTAAAGAGTATCCACAAATAAATCCCATGCTTTAGAAACTGCAAAGTTGCAGTCCTTTGCTTTTATCAGAGTGAACTTCCCAGTGCACAAAATTCAAAACGGTAACTAAGACATGTATTCATACCTTGCCTCGATACCATGGAAGTTTGTCGTCATGGCCATGGTGATGCAGGTAGGTCACGAAATCCAGCCACATCACAAAAACCTGTTTTTACATTGAGTTTTTATTATGCTATATAATGATCTTTGTCTATATATGGTGCTTTGCCTTATTCATGAGGAAACATGTTCTTTAGGTTAAAAGATCCAAAAGCTTTAGAGAATTAAGGATAGGGACTGACCCAGTAAGGAATTCCATAGAGTTTAATCATTTGAATAGGTCCTACTACAAAACATAAACCTACGAGTAGAACAGCCATTGCTGTCCAACATACTGTTGAGGTGATCACATCTTTTCTCTCACTTGGAACAAATAAATCACTGTTAGGGTCATAGTGAGATCCTTTCTTTCCTGGACTTCGAATCCACTATAAATTGAACAGAACTATTAAAATAAATGAAAATTTTGATCTACAAAGTCGAGGTTTCATTAGGTTGAAGTCAGTTTTTAATAGAATGCCTACCAGATAGAAGGGATAAGCAAGCATAGGGAATGGTAAAGTGAACCTAAATCTCTTCCCTCTGTCATTCATTCTGTTAAAAATCCTCTTTGGCACCTGAAAATTTTGTTTTAGACAGTAAAGTTAATTTCAACTGTAGAAGTTTGAAAATTTTACGCCCAAAATATTCAAATAAAATTTAACTGACTTTACCGGATGCCAAGATTCATCATTCTCGACATGTCCATGGTTCTGATGATGAGTTTTATGGCTAATTCTCCTATTACATTCAACACAATAATAAATTTATCAGAATTATAGGTTTATAAGTTCAGTTTCCTACAAGAGTATTGGTTTTTAGGAGCACAGACCAGCCGTGGTAAGGCACAAGAATTGAAGAATGTAAAAGGTGTCCAACAATACTGTTCAGTGTAGAATTATTTGAAAAGCTTCCATGCCCACTACGAAACAAAGTGAAAAGATAAGTTCACATTAAACACAAACAACCATGAAAGCAATTAACTTAAATAAATACTTAGAGTTGCTTACCAATCATGACCAAGAACAAATAAAGCCCAGAACATAGTTCCCTGAGCAAACCAATATAGTGGCCAGACAAACCAGTTATTAAAATAAGCAGCCACAGCTGCCAAACCAAACACCACTACGATATCCCTCACAACATAGCTGATAGATCTCCAAGCATTCTTAACGAAACAATGCTTAGGAATGGCTGCTCGAACATCCGATAATTTGAATGGTGGCGCCACTCCTGGGTCAAATTCAACTTCTTCTGAAACCCCATTATTTTCATAAACTTTATCTCCTGTGTTATCCTCTTCATTAAAAGTTTCAAATGTGATTGGTGCACTCACATTGAGTCCCCAGTTTCTCCCTCCAGAGGACTTAAAAAACAAACGAGACTCCACATTTTCTTGGTAAAATCTCATCTTTGTTGGTTTGTTCTTATTAGTACAACTGAGTGCTGTTCTTGGTTGGGTATAAACTGGAGGAAAAGGTTTCAAACCACATTCTGAGAGAACCCAACTTGCCATAACAGACTCAAATGGTGAATATATAGATAATGTGTATGTGCATTTACATAAAGAGATATATGAGATGATAACACAAGAGATTCCTTATTTTACTTTCAGGCTCAAATGAACATGAGATGGAGTCTTGTCTGAGATATCTGTTTTGGCAGTTGAGTTACATTAACTCCAAGAATATATACTTCTGCAGTAAAAAAAACATTATGTACAAATAGAAGGTAAATTTTGAGGTATAACTGTAATTTTTTTATTATATACAGTAGGAGAAATGTGTGTGTTGGTGGGGGGATAATTACTTTGGTAGAAATCTACCATGTAATTCGAGAAACAAGTGGTTGCCCTGGCATAGGATTTGTGGGGTGCCCCTACAAATCAGAATCTACAAGTTGTCCACCTTAGAATACTACTCATATTTGATAGAGATGTAAACTGTTGTGTTGTTTGAAATTAAATCACAGACTCCTTGCACTTAAAGTATCAGTTTCTTTGTTTCTTTCTGTTCTATATTGTTGTCAAATAGATGCACACAAAAATCGTTAGGAGTTGCCGTGTCAATCTGTAGGTTGGAATATATACCCAATATAACTTGAAATATGTGATTTTGTATTTGTTTGCTCTTATTGGATTCTGATTTAATTTTCTATATCAATATATCTCAACACACATTGTTTTTATATATATATATAATACGGATCCAAATTAAATACAAATTTCGAATAAACATTTAAGAACTTTGTATATCGAATAAAATAATTTAAATTGTCAACCGAAGTTCAAATCACACCATTTGGTTTTCGGTTCTCAGTTATTTGTGGGATTTATACATGCTCACCCTAAAGTTAATTTTTTAGTTATTTGTCTGTTTTGTTACTCATACAAAGTGCATCGAAAACAGTTTGAAAGAGTATGGAAGTTCATTTAGGATGAGCAGTGTTGTACGAATTATTATTCAAAATCAAATTAGTATGTAAATATTTAACTTCTTAATCCAGATATTAGTATTAATTATTTTAATTATATGATTTCAAGGCAATAAAATCCTAAATTATCAATTTTCTATATAAAACTATCATATCCGAAATTGTATAATTCGAAAGTACTTCTATAATTGAACTATTTGACTTTTTATTTGAAAATACTACAAATGAACCTTCTTTCTTTTCTTTTCTTTTTTCCTTTTTATAAATATATTGATGGACATTGTGACAGGCCCAAAACTATAGGACTAAGACCCAACTCCCAGGTCATTCGAAACACTACTTATAGTGTAGGCCGAACATCATTCACTATGAAAAATTATTTTCAATATCCATACTTGTAGCGATGATGTACTTTATTATTTGTAATCAATTAGAAGCATGTAGTATTTAAAATATAAAATGATCACCATTTTGTTACATACGATTTTTTTTAAGTCCCATTTGAGGGGGGGGGGGGGGGGGGGGAGTTTTTAATTTGCTTTTTTTATTTATTATACAAAAATTCATTTTTTTAACTTAAAATCGAAAATAACTTTGATTTCACGTCTTTAAAAATAGACGAACAGGCTGTTAATATTGATAACTAAAATTTTTTGCGGTATTCTGAGTACAATCTCTATTCTAATTACATTCAACATGTTTTTCATGAGTCTAGGAGATGGATAATTGCCATAACAAACATGAGAAACCTGCTCTCTCACACAATATTGTTTTTATTAGTAATGCAGCAAGAAAACTGACATGGACCTTGGAGCGTGTGTGCAGCTCATGCTAAAGTGTGGGAATCTCTATTCTCTGCTGTACCAGTGACAAATGGCAAGTTTGGACCACCTCTAGGGATTATGTCTTTTATATCCTTGTCTTATTATCATTTTCTGTTTTACCTAAGGCTATTGTAGTCATTTACTTTAAGCTAGTTGTTGGATTGGTAGAAGCTTCCTTTTATTGTGTAGATCGGATGATGGGCAGGAATAACTGAAAAAATATGAGATTTCTTGGTATTTGTGTTATCTTTCTTTATCATTCTTGCTGCAATTAGTAACCTAGTATATCACTGTTTATGGTATCAGAGCCACTATTGCAGTAGTTTTCTTTGAGTGAGTTTTTTAAATAAAGAAAGTTTGAGAAACACATTTCAGAAATCATGACTACAGGTGGGAGATTTTCCTTTGCTGACATGCAAAATCCTCTCTTCCTTCATCCTTCTGATGGCCCAACATCCATCAGCGTTGTCAAGTTACAAGGTGCTGCAGACTACAGGACCTGGAGGAGAAGTCTTGAGATTCAGCTATCCGCCAAAAGGAAGCTTGGTTTTGTTAATGGAACAGTGGAAAGGAGCACCACAGATGACACTCAAGCTGTACAATGGGATACTTGCAATGATCTGGTAATCTCTTGGCTTCATAACAATGTGTCTGAAAATATCAAAAAGTCTATTTTGTTCATAAACACTGCTCATGCTATCTGGAAACAGTTAGAATCTAGATTTCTTTTAACTAATGGTTCCAGAAAATATAAGTTGAATAAAGAGCTTTTTGGACTGCGACAACATAAACAAAGTATAACTGAGTACTATACAACTCTAAATAGTCTTTGGGAGGAGATAGATTCTATGAATATGCTTCCCTCTGTCACTACGGTTGCAGAGGACATCACTGTCTTGTTGAAAACTATAGACACTCAGAAATCTGAGGCCAAACTATTTCAGTTTTTAAATGGCTTAGATGATATATACACGCCTCTTCGTAGCCAATTATTAATGCAACACCCTTTACCATCTGTGGACATAGCCTATGCTGCTATTCAGCAGGAGGAAGCCCAGAGAGATGTTTTACAACTCTCCTCTGAAGACCTGGATGTGTCTGCTATGTATGTTAAGAGTGGTGGCTCTGATAGCAGTAAATATGCTTCTGATTCTAACAAGTTTTTGACCTGCAATGCTTGTGGTGGAAAGGGGCATACCAAGGAAAAATGTTGGAGTGTTATTGGTTACCCAAAGTGGCACCACAAACATAAAAAATATGCTCAGAAACCTAGGTTTCAAAGTAACAGAGGTGACAACCACAGAATGGCTAATGTGGCTGTCCAAGCTCATGCTGAATCTGTAGAGCAATCAAATGTCATGTTCACCTCAAAACAAGTTGAGCATTTGCTGAAACTTATACCTGGCAGTGCTCTGCAGTCATTGAAAAATCAAACTGAGAGTGATGAGGAACTTGAACAGTGCTTCTCAGGAATGGTTACTTGCCACATGACAAAGGTGGAATCAAATGCTTGGATTGTAGACTCGGGTGCAAGTGATCATATGACAGGCAATTTGGATGACCTTGTCAATGTAAAAAGGGCACCATCAAATCTGATCATCAAGTTGCCAACCGGAGGAACTTCTGTTATCACTCATGTGGGAGACATACAACTACAGAATGGGTTAAAGCTGACCAATGTCCTGTATGTGCCTGCTTTCAAAAATAACTTATTGTCTATTCACAAGCTGTCAACTGAGAACAACTATGAGGTACAATTTCAGCCTACTAGTTGCACTGTGATAGATTCCATCACAGGTGAAATCAAGGCCACTGGAACAGTCAAAGATGGTTTATACTATCTGCGGCAAAAGGAATCGGCTAAAGTCTGCAATCTCTCAGAAACTGCAGGTTTTGATGTTTGGCATCATAGGTTAGGGCATGCTCCCTTGGCAAAATTGAAGTGCATTCCTCACATTAAGGAGAAGATAAGTAACTCCAAACAGGTTTGCTTCACTTGTCCTGCTTCTAAATTTGTTAAACTTCTGTATGATCTGAGTAAATCTCATGCCACATCCCCATTTGAACTTATACATATAGACACTTGGGGCCCCTACAAGGTTGTCACCAGGGGTAAGTATAAACATTTTTTGACAATTATTGATGATCATTCAAGATTTACATGGGTATATTTGCTGCAGTACAAGTCTGATTACTTGTCCATCTTAAAGATATTTGCGAACTATATTGACAATCACTTTGGGGCTAAAATCAGATATATTAGGTCTGATAATGCACCAGAATTCTCCACTGAATTTTGCAAGCAGTTTTACAATGAGAGAGGCATTGTGCACCAGACCTCATGTGCATACAGGCCACAACAAAACTCCAGAGTGGAGAGGAAGCACAGGTCTGTCCTTGAGATTGCTAGATGCTTACGTTTTCAGTCTGGGTTGTCATTGATGTACTGGGGAGACTGTGTGATGTCTGCAGTCTATATACTTAACAGATTGCCAACTACTGCTCTGAATGACAAAATACCTTATGAGATATTATACAAGGAACCTGCAGATTATAAAGCAATGAGAGTGTTTGGATGTCTTAGCTTCTGTTCTAATCCTTCAAATTCAAGTGATAAATTTGATATGAGAGGAGTTCCTTGTGTTTTCTTGGGATATCCTGGTGGCAAAAAGGGTTACAAGATGTTGAATTTGATCACAAAGGAGACATTTGTGACCAGAGATGCAAAATTTATGGAATCAGTGTTTCCTCTGAATGAGAACACCACTAAACCATATATGCAGCCTCTTCCTGTTTCTATGCCTCTCACAGCGCCCACACCTGGTATGTATGATGATGAAATAATTGAAGAAGTGCTCTCCCCAATTAACAACAATACCAATGGCACATCCCCTCCTGCTCTGAGAAGGTCCACCAGACAACATAAACAACCTGAATGGTTGCAGGGATATGCACATTCAGCTACTTCATCTGTAAATGCTTGTCAAGTGGTTTCTTTAGACATTGACAAATCTTTTAGTTGTTTTTTGGTTTCAATAACAAAAGTGGAAGATCCACAACACTTTAAGCAAGCAATACAAGAACCTCACTGGATAGAAGCCATGAACAGAGAACTGGAAGCTCTAGAATGCAACAAAACTTAGGAGATTACTACATTACCACCTGGAAAAAAGGCTATAGGTTGCAAATGGTTGTACAAAACAAAGTACAATCCTGATGGCTCCATTGATAGATATAAATCAAGGTTAGTTGTCCTTGGCAATAAGCAGACCTATGGCATTGACTATGCAGAAACATTCGCACCTGTTGCAAAGTTGACTACAGTTAGAGCCCTACTGGCAGTTGCTGCAATAAAAGGCTGGGAAACTGTACAAATGGATGTCACCAATGCATTCTTGCATGGTGACTTGGAAGAAGAAGTTTACATGAAAATGCCTCAAGGTTATTGTCATTATGGGGATAGAATAAAATCTAACTGCATGAATGATTATCGGTTCAAGACTGTTGACTTCGTTTGCAAACTTCTAAAGTCCTTGTATGGCTTGAATCTCTGGGCTATATACAGTCAAAAACTGACTACAGTTTGTTTACAAAAACAACAGACGGGCATATAACTCTGGTTCTAATTTATGTTGATGACCTGCTGATCACAGGAAGCTCCACATCTGAAATAGCAGTGCTTAAAGACTATTTGTCATCTGTTTTTCACATGAAAGATATGGGAAATGTCTCATATTTCCTTGGAATTGAAATTCACAGAACTGAAGCTGGATTTTTTCTCTCCCAGAAGAAGTATACAATGGATCTTCTCAAAGAATTCAACATGGAGACAACTGCACCATTGAAAGTTCCAATGGATTGTCATCTAAAGCTTACTCCAACTAAAGGTGATCCACTTCTTAACCCTCAACCATATCAAAGACTGCTGGGAAAACTTATATATCTAACAGTGACCAGACCAGATATAGCTTTTTCAGTGCACATCTTGAGTCAATTTATGCAACAACCTACAACTGTTCACATGCAATCTGCAAAAAGAGTTCTCAGATATTTGTGTGAAAATCCAGGTCAGGGAATTCTTCTAGCCACCTCCTCAGCAGCAGAGCTTCAAGCATATACAGACAGTGATTGGGCCAATTGTCCAGTTACTAGAAGATCTACATCAGGATTTTGTCTACTGTTGGGAAACTCACCAATATCCTGGAAAGCTAAAAAGCAACAGGTTGTTGCACGATCTACAGCAGAGGTAGAATATAGGGCAATGGCCCTAACTGCTTGTGAAGTTACATGGCTGAATGCATTGTTAAAAGATATGAGAATCACTGACATGCCACCTGCTCTCCTCCATTGTGACAACATTGCAGCATTGTCCATTGCTGCAAATCCTATTCTCCATGAAAGAACAAAACATATAGAAGTTGACTGCCACTTTATCAGGGACAAAATAAAATCTGGCCTACTTGAAACAACCCATGTGTCATCCTACAATCAAGTTGCTGATATAATGACCAAACCTCTGTCCGTGAAGCAGCACTATCATCTTCTCAGCAAGCTTGGAGCATCCAACTTCCCTCCTGCTCAGCTTGAGGGGGAGTAATGCAGCAAGAAAACTGACATGGACCTTGGAGCGTGTGTGCAGCTCATGCTAAAGTGTGGGAATCTCTATTCTCTGCTGTACCAGTGACAAATGGCAAGCTTGGACCACCTCTAGGGATTATGTCTTTTATATCCTTGTCTTATTATCATTTTCTGTTTTACCTAAGGCTATTGTAGTCATTTACTTTAAGCTAGTTGTTGGATTGGTAGAAGCTTCCTTTTATTGTGTAGATCGGATGATGGGCAGGAATAACTGAAAAAATCTGAGATTTCTTGGTATTTGTGTTATCTTTCTTTATCATTCTTTCTGCAATTAGTAACCTAGTATATCACTGTTTAATTAGTCTTAGGTCTTCATTTATATAATGTATGCCTATTTAAAAATGAATATGAATTATTGAATTTCATTATTTTATCACATATACCAAATTTATTAGTTTAAACTTTAATCTCTCAAAAAGCTATTGTATAAATTTTAAAGACAGCATGCATATGAACATTTTTTTTTTGGTTAAATACATATAACATATGCACATATTTTGTTGTTTAAAACAATACTAGAAATAATTATCGGTCCTCCAATGTTACGAAAGGTCTAGAATCCGCATAACATGCTGATATGCACATTGATTACGAATATAAGTACTCCTTTATGAGTATTTTTATAATTAATAGTGTGACAAATATCGATCCTACCGTTGCACCAAGTACAACTCCAGCTTAAATATGCTACTTGTAATAATTAATTTAACGCGCTCCGTCTATCCCAAGCCCGGCAACCCTATATTTACTCCCACACTCTCGTTGGAACTAACACACATCTCTCTCTCAATTTGAAAATCTCTCTCGTGTTGGAAATGGCTCAACTAAAAAACACATTAGTGTTCATCTTTGTTGTTGTGCTTTCTCTATTTTTAGTCATCCATGCGCAACCCAAATTAACCCCCCAACCACCCTCCCTTGCTTGTAAATCAAGTCTCTACCCTAAACTATGCCGCTCACTCCTCTCAGCATTTCGCTTTTCCCCCACTAATCCTTCTAGCTATGGCAAATTCTCCGTAAAACAAAGCCTCAAACAAGCTCAAAGACTCTCCAAAACCATCAACCGTTACTTGAAAAAATCCAAGACAACGATTCGCCAAGAAGAAAAAAATGCACTAGAAGATTGTGAACAACTATTTGATCTAACCGAGGGATACTTGGAAATGATTAACTTAGAGTTGAAGACGGCCCCGGCTATGACTGACGGACTTATTGGTAAAATCGAGACTTTGTTGAGTGGCGTTGTGACAAATCAAGATACATGCTACGATGGTCTTGTGGAGAGTGGTAGTAGCTTGGCTACGGTGTTGAAAGAACCCCTATCTAATGCAACCGTATTGTATAGCGTTTCATTAGGCCTGGTTACCCATGCTATTGCACGCGATCGGAAGCGTGGCCCTAGAAAGGGTAAGGTTTTTGGCGGAGAACGTTTGTCGGCGATCTTTGGTTCGTCCAAATTAAACAAGGTACGTTGCATTTCTTTCATTAGCTAGCTAGTGTATGTGTAGGTACCATTGTCAACACCGTTGTCTACCAGTCGTTTCCTTGTGTGTGCATGCATGATACAATTTATATACATGGTCACTTAAATTACCATCACTTGTGCCCTTGAAAGTAAGTTTCACAATAATTTAATTTGTCGGTGCATTGAAGTATTGATCAATAACGAGTCATTCTATGCAAGTCAACGTCTCAGTACTGCGTATCTTATATATTTTGAAATTGTTCACTTTCTCGAACATGTAAATATATATATATATTTCAATATTGGACTAAAATGCAGATATATTTATCATATGGCAATATTTAATTAGTAGTTAAATGTAATATAAATATATATATATAATACAGTATTTCACTACAGGCTTTGCATGGATATGCAAGAGGAGCTCAAAAGGCCGGAAGAAACCTGGCCCGTGACAGTAATAACAGCGGCGGCGGCGGCATTGTGGTTAACAACGTCGTGATAGTAAGCCCATACGGAGGTGGAAACTTCACAAACATCGGCCAAGCCGTCGAGTTTGCACCTTCTAACTCAAAAGTCGAAGATGGCTACTTCATTATTTACGCAATGGACGGAATTTATGAAGAATATATCACGATACCCAGGAATAAGAAAAATATAATGTTGCTCGGAGTTGGAATTAATCGCACTATCATCACCGGAAATCATAGCTATGTTGATGGATGGTCAACCTTCAATTCGGCCACCTTTGGTAAGCAGTAAAATCTAGCAACACATATTTACTGTATATTTACATCGCATGAAGGTGATTATTGTGTTCTAATTCTGTTTATTTGTGTTTCGTAAAATTTTGAAATCGACAGTTGTTTCCGGGGAACGATTTGTTGCAATAGACGTAACCTTCAAGAACACAGCTGGACCAGAGAAGCACCAAGCAGTAGCAGTGAGGAACAATGCTGACCTTTCGACATTTTATCGGTGCAGTTTCGAAGGTTATCAAGACACCCTCTATGTTCATTCCCTCAGACAATTCTACAGAGAATGTGACATTTACGGAACCGTAGATTTCATATTCGGAAACTCAGCTTCCGTTTTCCAAAACTGCAACATATATGTCCGCAAACCAATGGCTAACCAAAAGACCGCCATAACGGCTCAAGGCCGAACAGATCCTAATCAAAAGACAGGTATTTCGATCCACAACTGCACCATTCAAGCTGCTCCGGACTTGGCATTGGATGTGAATGGCACGACCAAGAATTATCTCGGTCGGCCTTGGAAAGAATATTCTAGAACTGTCTACATGCAATCGTATATCGGAGATTTGATAACTCCGAACGGATGGTTGGAATGGAATGGGACAGTGGGATTAGACACGTTGTATTATGGCGAGTATAGGAATCATGGACCTGGAGCTAATACTAGTAGTAGAGTTCAATGGCCTGGTTATGGACAATTGAATGCTACTCAAGCCTGGAATTTCACTGTATTTAACCTCACCTTGGGAGATACTTGGTTGCCTTATACTACTATCCCATTTGTCGAAGGATTATTGAGCGATGACAACTAGGATATATTTCGTGTTGAATGTAACGTTAAGCTGTAGTTGTTGCTCGTTTTCATCATCTGGTATTTTATTCAATTTTTTAAGATTATGAGTTGTAATCATTTGTGAGAAATAGAACATATATGGATTTGTGCAGCTTAGAATGAACAATAAATATATCGCAGATCAGTAGAAGGAGCTAATCGCTATCTCAAAAGTTCGTACGAGTATTATTACAGCTTAGATACATTGCAAACACTCGACAGAGACACTAGTTGCTGCAAGTATATGATCAACCTTCTCCTAAAGTTAGGGACCGTAACTTGAGTCGAATCCAAACACTTGATAGATTTATAACAGAGAATTTTTAGATGAGTAAAACTGTTCAAAATATTAATTAAATGAGCTAATCTGGCCTAACTCATATATACTGCAATGAGTACGTACATCTAATTTACTCAACAAATCAAGTCCAGTTACGTACAAATTAGTCGACTCGAAGATCAATTTACTAATGTAACGAATAAATTATGAAACTACTATAAATTATTAAAATTTTATAATGATAAACGAATTCATATTTGGATTTGAGTCGAACTAGCTATAGTTGCAGTACTCGAGTTAAACAGGTAACCAGAACGAACAGGATTTGAAATGAGTTAAACATACGTGCGAGGCAACCTTTATAGGTTTTATAGATTCAGATCATAAACCATTTTAATAAGCTCCAGTTTATTTCAAGTATATATCCTGTATCCCAGTGGTGTAACGCAGTCAACTTACTTGGGAATTATCACACGTTGTCGTTGTTTAAGAGAGTATTTTTTTCCCGCAGATCAAAGTGCCACTATCAGAAATTATCCCAAAGAGTAAAGCGAAAACATAGTATTAATACATAGCACATGCAGTACTATACACACAAGCCTTAGAAAGGCACAGAAAACATAAAACCAATAGCACATATCCCACTTGCTTCTAGTTGTCTAGCTTAAGAAATGACTTGAGGAGCGACCACTTAAGAAATTATTTCATATCTACCTGTGAAAAGTAGATATCTCGCGGTTTTAAATCGCGTCCCACTGGTTGTCTGGTTGAGCACTACACTAGTAGTTAAACAACTCAAACCCTAATACAATACCAGGAACTCCCAACGAACCTAAAGAAACAGAAACACCAACCTGCTTAGACAATTACATATAACATAGCCTAGGATATATATATATATATATATTTCATCATTTTTTAGTCAACTTGGATTCGTCAATCTCAATTCCTTGTTCCTCGGCACGTTCACTGCCAGACTTGTCATCCGTGGTCAGCCCACCTTTAGGCCCCATCTCATGATACCCTTCACCCAGCTGCTGCTTCCTCATTTGCCCTCCCTTAACTCACCGGAAACAAAACAAAAAAAAATGAACTTAAATTAACCAGCACAAAATAACATAAAACACAAATGATTTGGAAATAAGTTTTTACTAATAACGTAAGTACTAGTTTTGATGTATGTACCTTCAGCACCAGGAACAACAGTCTCTCCTCTCTTTCATATTCTATAATTTAAATTTCGATTTTTTCAGTGTCCATCTACAAAAAAACTACTACTTTTTAATAAATTTAAATTTTTATTGACTCCATTCTCATTAATGATAATTAAAATTAGTTAACTCACCAAAACATAATTGTTAGAGTGCGCACATTTACACGCTAGAAATACCATTTAAATTTAAAGTGTAGGAGGTAATTTACAAATATTCATCTATACTCTATATACTATTGAATTATTGATATTATAATTTCATTTTCACTCAAACTCTTTAAACTCTATTAAAATTATAATATATTACTAATAATATAATCTCAAATGTATAATTATAATAAATATAAATTATTTAAATCAATTTCATAATATAAACTAAAAGAATATTTTATTTGTGAACTTATTTAAATTTCTCATATTTTTTAATTGAACAGATATATAAATATGGACTAAAATTATTAAATATTAATAATAATATAAATCATTTTTTAATAATATCTCTAATTTTAATATTCATATTAGAAAACTAATATTTGACATTATAAATTATAACAATAACAATAGTATAACAACATTTTTTATGTAGTATTTTTTGTAAACGTTATTATAATTAATTTCACATTTTTTATGATATGTTAGTAATTCGAATTTTTGATATGCTAGTAATTTGAATTGTGTGTTAATTATGTTAATAAAATATAAGAACTTAATTTAATATAAATAAAATATTTAAAATCCGTTCATTCGTGCCTCGCACGAGTTATAAGTTAATATTATATAATATGGATAAGAGATTTTAAAAGATCAATGATTCATTTTCATTAATAATATATTTAAACTCAATTCAATAGAACGCTCTTACATGAATTACTAACTAAAAAATTTTATCCTCCATTTATTTTTGTAATATATTATAAATAAAATATAATACATTATTACAATATATTATAATACATTATATTAGCTGCTGAGTTGGTTAATCAAGACTTTGTCCAGTCCAAACATGATTATAGTATGTTCATTCACTGGTCAAGATATTACTATTATGGGTATTTATGTTGATGACATAGAGGTCGTTTAGGATTACTTAAAATAAGTTACTTTTGACTTAATGAAGGTGTTTTTAACTTAATGGAGAAAGTAAAGTTTTTTACTTTAAGTTGAATGAATGTGTTTGGGTAATGGAACTTAAAGTTAAATGGGGGGTTTAATAATTTTGACTTTAAGTGAAATTTGACTTTAAAAAATTTTAAATTCATATTATTTATACTTTACAAGAGTCATGGAAGCAAAAAAAAAAAAAAAAATCGAAAAGTCAAAAAGTCATAAGCAAAAGTACCTTTTAGGTACTTTTTACTTAATGGAACTTTTCTCCTAAAAGCTAGCTTAAAACCGGAGTACACAAACACGTCAAAAGCTCCTAGAAGTCATTTTTTACTTAAAGCCATGTTACACAAACAGGCTCATAATCATCACAGGTAATAGTCCAACCCACATACAAATGATTAAGGACCATCTGAATGTTGTGTTTAGTATCAAGGATCTTGGAGTTTTTCACTATTTTCTAGGCATTGAGATATCTTATTTGCCTGAAGGCATTGTACTCAGTCAAAAGAAGTTCACTAAAGACCTGTTGGCTTGTTGCCCAGATGATCTCAAATCTAGAGTTGCTACTCATTTACCTTTAAACCTCAAATTGTCTACTACTGAAGGTGACATCTTCTCCGACCCTGAACTTTACAAATCCTTATTAGGGAAACTGAGTTACTCGGTTCAAGTCCTCAGCCAGTTTATGCACTCTCCCACCACCACTCATTACGAAGCTCTCCTTCATACTCTCAGTTATGTCAGTCATACAGCAGGCCAAGGGATTCTTTTACAAGATTCAAATCGTTTAACTTTGCAGGCTTATTCTGATTCAGACTGGGCCTCTTGTCCAGATTCTAAAAGATCAGTCACCGGTTACGTTTTACTATTTGGTAACTCCCCCGTTGGTTGGAAGTCTAGGAAACAGGTTACAGTGTCACGTTCGAGCAATGGCTTCAGTTACATCTGAAGTCACTTGGGATGTTCGTCTGTTGTAGGATATTGGTGTCCAACATACTTTTCTTGTCACCGTCACTCTTCATTATGACAACCAGTCTGCAATCTACATTACCAAAAATCATGTGTTTCACAAAAGGACGAAACACGTAGAAATCAACTATCGCTTTACATGGGACAAAGTGCTTGAAGGATTGATTCAACTCACATATTTGCCTACCAAACATCAATTAGCTGATATTCTAACCTCAGTTACAATACTTATCTTCCAAGTTGGGTTTTTTTGATCATGCTCACTCAAACCGCCCCAACTTGAGGGGGGATATTGGTGATATAGATACGCCACATCAGCCATCATAGTAACAATATACAGCTGTTACAATACTACTACTTTTCCCATATATACTTCTAGTTAGTTGTTAGCTTAGCTGTCAGTTTGTAATATATACTTCAACTTATACAAGTCTGGTAACTTCATTTTATCTTCTTCAATACAGAGTGCTAATTCACAAATATAACAAGTACTGTAAGAAGTTTGACGTGAGATTGTCATAAAATACTTGCTAATATTCGGCACGGCATAAAGCCTGTTTAACAGCTCCTATTCTCACAAGTAGTGAACACAAAGATCATTTTAGATTCTTGGAAAGTAAGTACAATGTTGCATATTGTATAGGCCTTATCCTTTTGATACAAGACAAGATTATCATGAAGTTATGCCTACAAGCTACCAAAAATTGCCTCGGCTACTAAAGATATACTTCTATTATATAGACATCATGGCATCCAGAATTGGAATGGCATTATTTCCAAGGACACCTTCCCTTTAGCCTATCATTAGCCTATCAAACAATATCTGCATGGAGAAAAGTATAAAATCTTAGTGAACACACCTCCACTAAGCTCCAAAAGAAAAGAAAAGAACAAGCAGTCTCCCGCGGTCAGTAAACATCTAATCTACACATTTTCACCATCGTAAACAACAATCAGTCTCCCACTGTCGAACATCTAATCTGCACATTTTCAATTCACTGTCATATTGACCAAAAATCAGTAACTCATTGGTGGCATGCCAAAGGGGGGCATTGCAGGCATTCCCATTCCACCCATAGATGACGATTGTGGGGGACCATAAACTCCCATACCCGATCCACTCATCCCAGCTCCTCCCATACCCGGTGGTGCAGGTAAAGCAAGTGGCAACAGCTGAGCATACATGTTCTGCAACAAATAATGTAGAATCATATAACAAGCTTCACATTTCTAATTATGAACAGAACTGACAACTTAAATAAATCTAACCGACAAGGCGAAAACGATGAAAATTGAAACTTCAATGTTTAAAATAAAATGTACTGCAGGTAAAAGGTAATGTCCAGCGTCTTGATGAATAATGAGATTTGTTTTTCTTTTTCTTTTTGCAAAGATTTGTTTAAAAAAAAATTGCCAGTTTAACAAGGAGTTTCATTCGCAAAATGAAAAATTACCTGATGTTTAATTACATCATTCTCTTCATTCTCTTTAGCTTTCATCTCCTTTGCTGCCTCTATCTTGTCCTTGATCAAATCATCGACTTTGTTTGTATACTCACGAATGAACTGCATTTGAGAAACAGTGTTAAATTGCCTATCAAAGACTAATAATTCAGCTAAATGCATATCAACCAGGCAACCAGAATAAGCTTCAGCCTAGAAAGCTATTGTTTTAAATTTAATATTATTGAACAGAGCTGTGACCACCACCAAGCTATTAGTTACAACTAGGTCAACGGGGAGCCAACAGCTTAACTTAGTTACGGTCAAGGCGTCAACATCCAGCGCTCAGGTTATAAAAATAGAAAAAGAGAGTAAGAAGAAACAAGAACTAGTAGAGCAGACATTTATACCCAACCAAATCAAGCCAATACCAAAACTTAGTCTATTATGAAATATTTAGATAATATATATACCCTACGAAGTTTTATATCAGTGCATTATTAAATACTGTTTCCCATAATTTCTTTTATCCTGCGTAAATTTAACCACCAATCCACACATAAATCATAGGGACTTTAGAAATCAAATCACCTGCAACAGATATGGAAAGGCAAAGTCGATCATACTGTTCATCCATGCCAGCTCAAGAACAACATCTGCCCGAATCAAATCATAACAAACAAAGAGGCACGATGCAAAGCATTCCTTCTTTCCCTGCAAAAGCAAAAAATAATGATGATGATGATGATTAATCATAGACGAGGATCACTTACTGTAATGACACTACTACTCTTTTACTGTTAGTTTCCATTCCTATTGCTCTTGTCTGTCATCCTTAATTATAACATGTATTAATACCAAAAGCATGAACCACATTCATGTCTTCACCCGATACATCACATCTTCAAACATGTTTATATTGGATTTTCAAAGTTCATAAACCAACGGATTAACAATGTGAAAAATAAAAAGATCTTGTGGTAGGATCCGAGCCTCTAAAGGTTTCAAGTGATAACAAGTGAGTTTAATTTTTGATTATTACCTGCTCAATGAAATAAACAAGCAAATCCTCAGCAAGCTCACGATCACCAGACTGTGAAGCAGTCTCCATGGCATCCTTGTACAGATTATCATTCTTGGACAGCGCAATCGATTGCTTCCATCTACCAGCCTTTTTGTAGATATAAGCAGCTACACGTCTCATTTCAAGAAGCTCATGTTTCTCAATCTGCTCACATATAGAATAACACAGTTTTGAGTATTAGGCTGCTTTGGATAGAAGAAAACTAAACAAGGCTGTAATTCATAAATCCTCACCTTTTGAGCAAGACCGATCTGGTCGAAGTTATCATACAAATCAATTGATTCACGCAACCTATCATAATCTTCTTCCTCGACATAAATCTCATGCAGAGCCTCGTTAACAGCAGATACATCATTGCTCTGAACTGTAACCATGTACGGCTTCACAAGATGCAAGTAACCGGCCTGAAACCCATATATGAAACATATTATACAAAGGACAAGGGGGCAATTTCATTTTTTTTTTTTTTTTTTGGGGGGGGGGGGGTCGTGATCATAATTCTTAGTGGAAAATAAGTTGCATACCATCCTCATTATGTCTACCACACGAGTGTGGTCCACTCGAAGTGCAAGAACACTGAGGACATCATTAATAAGATCAGGATGCTCTTGCAAGTAAAAGTGCACGGCCTTGTAATAAAGCTCCACATTGGCCACTTTGCCAACAATATCTTTAAATTGCATGTGATCCCAAGCATCTGGGGAATGATTCATAACAGTTGAAGCAGCATTGTCTAACTCATCATACTGAATGTACAGATAGACTAGTTCTTTCCAGTGCTGTTGTTCATCACATGCACGAATCAACTTAGGGATATTCAGACGGGTCGAAAAGAGTTTAATATGTTCCATAAGCTTCTCATAACGATATCTAGCATAAAGCACACCCAACTCTGTAAAAATCCCCATATGTGCCCTTTCCAAACCTAAACCGCTCTCCATAAGAGAAATTAGCTCGTTAAAGCATCCTCTGTTCTGATAATATTCACTAACTTCTTCCAGGTCATCCACCTACCAATAGTATGAAACACATCAGACAATGTAAAATAGCTGGTTACTGAAAAGAACAATTGTTCTGTGCGCACATGAACTTTTAGTACAACCATTTATATGGAAATGAGCTAAGCAGGGCCTAAGAACATCTTGAAAGTAATAATAACTTGTATAAAAAAAAGGGTGATCAAAGAAAGGTAAAGGTGAACCTAAAAATTGTGGCATCCGACAATCATAAATAAATCTAAACAAACCAATGTCCATTTATTATTCAGCATTCAATACTTAGCTATGAATCCTAGATAACCAAAAACAGTACATAGCCAGACCAAGGAAGTTTGCCACAAAACTGTCATTTATGAATCCATCTCTCAGGTTCTATAAAGTGTAGAGATTTAATCCACATTAATACACGGTAATTTAACAGGTGTTGTCTGAGTACTGAGAGTTCAGTCCCCAAACTAAGGAATCAAGATAGATGGTATATTAATTTGTCAAATCATAGTTTCTAGGAGTAATTAACATCAACTAATAATGTTACCTGTACAATAATGTTGAGTCCACAAATCTGCGCCAGGCGGAACTCCTCAGCATCAACACAAGCAAAACAAACCTCCTTCCATGTCTTGGCGCTATTTGCTTTTCTAGCAGCATCAACAGCACCTTGAAACTGTTTTAGCTTAACAAGGGTCACAGCTAATTTGGCCCAATTAGAAATGAAAGCATAAATTATCTTTGCTGCCTCGTATAACGCTTCATCATATAAGCGGTCACCGACATTATGCAGATTAGCAACATTGGGCATGAGAATGAATTCTTCAATGTCACTGAGCCTATCAATTTTCGCATACGCATAAATGAGTTCACTGTCTACCTTAGGCTCCTTTGTCTTCTGCCTAACCATTAGAAGGTATCTAACCAAGTCATGATATACATCCCCGCCCTCAGCAGCATGAATAACATCCAAGAACTGAGTTGCATCATCAGCACGAATAAATGATTCAATGGCATCACTTACTAATCCCTCTCTAAGTTGAGCTTTAGCCACCTGGCTCCAAACAGCATCTTCCTCAACACGAAATGCAAACTCCACAGCCCGAGCAATGTCTTGGATATTATCCAGTAAAACATTAACAGCCTGGACATTGAGGTTGAACTTTTTGAATATTTCAAAAGCCTCTTCATACAACTGGGCTTCCACTGCCACCTCACCAACTGCAGGTCCATCAAAGTTATCTAGTCTATTAATGTAATCCATTACTCTAGATGTATCAGCCTTGATCGCCGTTAAGATAAGCAAGTTTTGCAGATTGAAGTTCCCACTGAATGCAGAGTTTTGGAGCACAATCTTCTCCAGAAGCTCAATTAATTCATGAGGAAGATCAGCAGTCATGAAAGCTTTAACAGCTGCAGAAACTTGCTCGGGGCTCTTGCTTTCAGGCAAAGCAGTGGAAACAACTTGATCAATAAGTTGTCGCCTATATTCATTTTCAGGATTAAGAACTTTATCCCAGAGATCACCATCCATCCTTTCAACCACATACCTAAGACAAGACCACAAGTGTTAATATTTGTACCTCCAAAATCAGTTATTATAATGATATATCAAAAATTGAACAACTAATGTCGCAAACCTGGCCTGAAGCTTAAACAAAGAGTTCTTGTTTGTACAATTAATTAGTTCATCATCACACTGCCCTCTGCGGTAAGCAACCACGGCAAGTGTGGGATCACGCTTCTCACAATATTTACCAACAACACGTGAATCATAATACGGATTGGTTGTAAGGAAGTGCTCGGGATTGTTGTTGCTATCAATTATTATCTTTCCCAAAGCATTGTGCACATGTACATCTTGACTCCCTTCACTTACAAGATGCTCCAAAAACTGAGTAAGTAACCGCAGCCGATTCCTGGAAGCACAACTAACATGTGAGGATACAAGACGATGTGCAAAATAAAAACCACTAAGAATGACATCTAGACTACAAGTGAAACTATCAAACTTGGAGGATAAAATTGGGCTGTAGAGAGATGAGGGTGGGGAAACATTGTCCCCATAAAATGAAGACCCAGACTGACATCTTAATTCTATGATTAAAAATTAATACCTTTTCTCGCACTCCTCCACCAGGGGCTCAACAGGAAGTAGGGAACGGACAGATAGGATCAGCCCCTTGATAAAATCTTCAGGGCACTCGTCATCTAGCAGCTGCCCGACAACTAAAGGAGCATTACCAGGGTTGACCTGATAATAGAACAGATACCAAATAAATACCAAAATCATTTCAGCAAGTGCTTCTATTGCTGAGGAAAAATCTGTAGCTCACAACTAGGTCATACCTTTTGCACATAACCCTCAATATATCTAAGCATGTTGCTGGTATACAGGTAGTGGGTAAGATCTGGAACAAAACCAAAGCGGTCGCATACATTAATTAGGGGCCGTGCGTCTGGAAGCTTGGCTTCCATTAAAAAGTTCTTTGCCTTTTCAGCATCATAGAAATTCGATTCCCTTGTCACACGCTCTACCTCCTTGATCTGTCCAGTCTTGGCAGCTGCCTCTATATACTTAAAGTGAATGTCAGGATCCTCGCTGCAAGAATCACAAGAAATTAAGATAAGTACCAAAATTCAAGAGGCAGAATAATCAACGAGAGAAAAGATGACCATAATAGGGGAGATTATTACCTGGAACTCAAATATGATCCCAGGAAGAAATACAATCCTTCATAAGACTTAAATTGCTCAAAGATTTTTATGCATGAATCGACCCCCAACTGTTCAGAATATTCTTTAGCGACCTGCAATTAGGGATATAACAAGTTTTGGTTATTAAAATCATAGTTACAAGGAACTTGGGACGTAGCCACGTACTGCGATCCAAATCGTTCGTACCCGAATCGGGAACAAACGCGACCCGAAACGTTGTGGGACGCGACCCGAAACGTTGGCAATAACGACCCGTAAAATCCAGTACTAATGTCTTTGTATAAATCATCTTTTTAACACCCCAGTGCCCAAGCTCAATTAACTGTATCATTTTCAGGCCCAATAACCTTATAAATCACAAAATGTTAGCGAACTTATAATAATATATAAGTTACAATAATTTTGATGATAAATATTTATATTATTAATTGAGTTTTTAATTAAAAATATATATTATAGCAGCTTTTTTTATAAAAAAGACACATCGTACCCATGTGTTCCATCGTACCCATACGTTCCGTCGTACCGGATTCACTAAAAGTGATGTTCCGTGTATCCGTTTCCGTACCCCATTTCGAATCGAACCACGCCTTATGTAACATTGATTAAAATAAAGGGAAACTGATGACCAAAAGGCATGGTTTCCTACTTAATATTGATTGTGGCATAAAATCCAGGTCCGGCCACGGGCCACCAAAATAAAATATGCCAAGTTTTGACCATATGGTCCATATCTCATGGCAGCAAGTCAGAAACTGATACCTGGACAATAATTTGAAGGTTGCCTCTCAGGTTGACAAGTAAGAGGTCCTTCATGCACTCCAAAGCCCATTCCCTAGATAGAGTTCCAAAGAATTCCACAAGAGACTGAAATGGAATAATGAATAGTTAGATACACAATACACAGTTTTAAAAAAAAGTTGATGTGGACAAGAAGGAAGACCTGCGGCTCGATTGCATGAGTGTTCACAATGACGCGTTTGATGTCAGGCAACTCTGCATAGTGCTAAAAGGTAGGCAACATGTTATATTGAGTGTCAATTTCTAAAATAAAACTAATCTAAAAATCCCAATAGTTGACCTGGGAGTTTACCTGAAGAGCTCGGACATAAAGACCAGCTTTTTCACAAAGTTGAGCAATGCGAGGACGGTCATAATGACTAAACATACCATTCGCTAGAATAGCATCCGCAACATTGGGGAACGTTACAAGATTAATTTCCAAAACCTAAATAAATCATAAGCGTCATAATGTTTAATTAGGTTCTCACTTGAGGAATTCATATGTATCCATTAAAAAAGTCCAACCTTAGTTTGCAGGAAAGCATGTTCCAGTAAGTTGGGCTTCAGGACATCCAACAGAAATGCTGTGGCTTCTCGTATTAAGTTCCTCTAAGAGAAATATAAAATAAAAGGGCGGGAAAAAAATTAATCATTTGCAAAATAGTGATCTTATATATAGGGAAAAAGGCAAAATTTGTGTAATGGTATAGATCCAACATCAAAGAAAGTGGAGACTGATTGTAAGAACCTGGAGAAAAAGGTCAGTTATAGTGTTGTAATCAACTGGACAGCCTCCCTCCATTTGAGACATCATGAGCGCAAAATTAACAGCCCCCTACAATTAAGTAAAATGCAGCAAAAGATTATATTCAAAGTCTCATGTGCAGCATACTATACAATAATCATATTTCTAAGCAAGTTAAATTAATAACAGAAATTTTCACAAAATTAAAGGAAAGAGTCGGAGGAAATATTTAGCAAAAAAATGAAACTGTAAGGCAATAAATAAATCAGAGTACCAATATGAAATACTTGAAGATAACGATAAAACAACTTTGTACGGTCATCAGAGAAAAAACTTGTAAACTATAGCCTTCATAAACATTATTTGCCTACAGCCCACCTGAGGATCCGATCGAAGAATTGTTTGCAGAAGAAACAGATAATCAGGAGTATACCCGACCTGGCGAAGAAAAGAGTTGGCTTTTAATCATTTGAATATCAAGAAAATGAACTTTTCTCTTTAAAAAGCATACATCATACATACATATACATATATATATATATATATAGAGAGAGAGAGAGAGAGAGAGACAATAAGTACATCTGCACTATATTATTTAATACTACAGCACGCTGTACTAAATGTCACAAACCTGCTTCGAGTATATCAAAATTTTGTCAAATTCCCTTCGTTCGGCAAAAGCTGCTACTACTTTTGGAGTTGCTCTGGCTTTGATGTATATCTTTAAAGCGAGATCATTGTCCACAGTCTAAGAAAAAACATATAATATTCTCAAATGTAATAAGATTACACTAAAACCATGATTACCATATATACATTTATTAATATTTCTAGCGTTCTAAGAATCAAGCCTTACCTTCACAAGATCTCCAAGTTCCTCTGTACATTCCAGTTTATCTTCTGCCAACCAATTTTCCAAAAGATTCTTCTTGTTCTGGTTCACGACTAGTCGGGATAATTCTAATGACTCAAAAGCATTGAGCTTTCCCCTGGTTAAAAGAGTTCCAAAGTACTGCAATAGGGGTGGTGTTTGTCCAGCTTGAACAGGAACACTCTGCAGGACATACAAGAAACAGTCAGATGTTGACCAGCATCTCTTCAATTCAAGAAGTTGCAATGTACTAATTAACATCCGAGGCTACTTGATTCGTTTCAATAAAAAAAACATATTACAATCATGAGTCCCAAATACACAAAGCATAAAAAGGAAAAATGCCATCATATAAATTAAAATTAAGACAAAAAATTATAAAATAGACAGATCTGCTTGCACCTTAGTCCTTGGTGCATGCATTTACCAAAATTAGGAGATTAGAATAGGTTCAATATTATAGACATACCATTACTACTATCTTCAACATATACAAAGGTATAATTAAGATAATAACCAGGACTGCTATCTGCAAACTGGTCAATATAGAGCCTATCCAGCTTCTCACTATGCTGCAGCGTGTAGTCAATAAAATTACATATATAGGTACCTTAATTGAAAAGCTAACGGCACAATAAACTCCTGGAGAGAAAATAAAAATGCAACATTCACAGAGATGTTTGGCAGTAAGTCAAACACGATGCAACGAATTGGATAACTTTGCAATAAACAGCAGAAAATAGAAATCAAAGCACACAAACAGATTGCAATTTGTTTATAAAACTACCAAACAGATTTAATTTAATTTTCTTTTCAAGTTACCGCTGCCATCCAGTTGAAGCAGCTAATTACATTTATCTTTTATATCAAAGTATCCTAATTTTGTCCAATTTTGTAATGATATGCTCCAATTTGTGTTAAAATGAAATATATGGTTTCATTAATTGAAGATAGATTATATGGGAAAGTTCACCGTCATCATGGCTACAACAGTCTGTCAAGGCCTACGCTCAAGACTCCTCAAGGATATTCATGCAAGCAATTGCAAGTGCTGTCATGACACCATTAATGATCTAAAGATGAAAGTGATGAAGAAAAACCTATCCGAAAGCCTATAATAAGCCAGCAAGTAAAGATATGAAGTCGAAGGGACAATTGAGAAGCATCAACACCTTGACAACATATATTGGAATTGAAAGGAAAATATCCACAGATATTGAAGGGGTGATACCAGGCATCAAGACAGAGATGTGATCAGTGTAAGGCACACAAAAGCGCACCCCAAACACCTTGACATAGGTGAAGCGAGGCAACTTCAAACAGGCGAGCGCTTTTGGTCTTGAAGCACGAGGCGCACAAAGGCACAAGGCAACGAAAAAGCACGCCTTGTTAAAGCCCAGGAATGAAAAGTGAAAATTGCTGCTTTTGGATCGATTTCAAGGCCTAACAAACAACTCCTGAAACTAAAATAATAAATAAAAGCCCAAACACAATGATGGTCTAGCCAAATCAAAAAGAAAAAGAATCCCTAACTGAAGATTTTCACCATTCCGGCAATGTCTTCTTAAACAGGTGTCTTCACTTTGTCTATAATATATACATATATGCATACCATATATTTGACACTTTGACTTATTTTGAACTTAGCCACGAACTCAAATTATGCTTATTATCCATTTCTAGTCTGGTTATTAAAATTGTTTTTACCCGACCAGTGGCATTTAATATACAATAAAGTGTAAATTATGCTATACACTTAGGTAATTTTATATAAACTATTACATTATTCGTCATTATTATACATATATAAATTATATGATCTTTGTGCCGCTAAACTATATCTGGAGTTTATGGCAAATATGCAAACTGATTATTTCTAAATTACTTGATAAATACAACCCATGCTTGACATTCCTATTGCAGTAACAGAACAAAATTTATTACGTTATCTTTGTTTAAAAAATACAAGAATAAAATTTCATGAATAGCATACACTAGTGAGGTATTGTTTATTCAGGCTGTAGGTTACTGCATAAAATATATCATATCCTGAAAATTCTGAGCATGATTTAGTAGAATCATCCGAAAGGAGAACAACTTTACGTAATTATCAGTCAATAGGTAAATATGAGCGAATTTTTACAAGTTCCAAAACTAGTGCCAGAGAAAAATTCAGTCACTTGGAGTTATCAAAATACAAACATAAAATACCTGAAATTTAGCAACTGTGTCAGACGTACGAAGGATACCCTGAGGAGATTCGGCAGCAAGTTCGGCAGCCTCTTTATATTTAGTTTGAGCAAACAACTCTTGGAAATGCTGAACAACCTGAGACATACACAACATGGGAACTTCTTTCAAGATGCAAATAAGTAATAATCAAAAACAAACATTATCACTACAATATTATTATTTAAAGTTCACCTCAGATATTTGTAGAAACAATAAAAAATTATCACATATAAAGAAGTCATCAACTCTATCCGAAGGTTATAATAATCAATATGAAGGTAAAAAGTCATATCTCATTACCAAATTCGAGTGAAGTCACAATTTATTACAATATAGAGGTGTATGAGAGTAATGTGCCATGCAGCAACATCTGTCTTTATAATTTATACAATAGTATATTAAATGCCCACATGCAAATGCAAACTTATAAAACTGACTAATTTTAAGGTTAACATTATCGACTTAAATATTGTTAAACTGCGGTAAACTAGCAATAAAATAGGGACAACACAAACAAATACCAAACCAAATTCAGTTTTACGTTTCTGTAATGTACCTTAAAGGTCCATATTAAAACATAATACTATTTATTATACTTAGCAACTGCAATTGAGGTGTGCATTGAATAAACTACTGACGCAACCAGCGCCCACCAGCAACAAACAGAGGGATGGAGGACAAAAGAGATGCTTAGCTTCTGACTGTATCGAACCCCATTAAATAATACGCAGCACCCAACACTACTTCCCACTACTAAAAATAACCCTTGGCATTCGAAAATTGACATCTTTTCTTTCCCAAAATACAGAAAATAAAGATACAAGAAAAATTATGTTACCAAGTTCTCTGCACCCGGTAAGTTCCCTCTTTTAGCAAGATTGACAGCTAGCTCAAGATTGTTTAACTGCAAAAATAATCAAGAAGGGTCAGGGACAAGTAATTATCACAAACTGATAAAAATGAAGCTTGGAAACTTACCTGAACACTAACAAAAGGGACAATAGTTGATTCGTTTACAGTGGCTAGCAACACTTGACCTCTTCGGTTAATGGCATAGAAGCCCCCAACGGATGATGCTTCTGACGTTAAAAAGATTGAATCTGGACTAATCCTGTTTCTATAGACAGCTGTAGCTGTTTCAAGATCATAAACGAATAGAAGTCCGAGCTTGGTGATCACATAGATCAAGCTATATCTATGGGATATCTGCCAAATTACAAAATAGCATGTTAAAGTAAGCTAAGAGCCTGAAATGCACTTCACAACAGGCAAATGCAGACAACAGACCTGCATAGCCACGGGGAAGTCTTCAGAAAATTCAGGAGGGAAGAAAAGATCTGCTTGTTTTTTAGTAAAAGCTGCTTTCCCTACACACGCGGACATAAAGAAAAAATAATACAAAATGAGCATAAATAAGCCAGAGGCCAAATAACTATACAAGGACAACGCACAAGTAACAAACATGTAGAATTAAAAACAGACATGCACACTGTCTCAAAAATTTAAGAAGCTAGGAGAGATATACAGAACTATTTAAAAATGGATATATTACACATAAATAACTACAGACTTGTGTTCTCTCTCCCTCTCTCCCCCCCCCCCCTCTCTGTGCGTGTGTTTAGACAATGACCACAGACCCCTTTCTAACCTGTGTTGAACAGTATTCTATACAAGGAAGAGGAAAATACGTCAATAGAAGAACAGATTTCACATAAACCGAGCTGTGTGTTATTTCCTCCCATAAGGCGTTAACATGAATAGATTAACAGAATCAAGGTAACTAAAAGAAAAGCATAAATAAATATGTGAGGTGCAAACAAGTACCTGGCTGGGCACCAAGTTCAATGACATGCAACTTTGATGTCACCTGCCCCGCATTAATACTTTTTGTTGCAAAAGATATAAGAATTGATGGATTCTCATTACCCGAAACCTAATATGATGCGGAAGATGCTGTGAGATTTTTTGTTGAGGAGTATTATACAGTAATATTAAACATTTGAAGTAGCAACAAATTCATAGGCATATCATAAATCAAACACACTTTGAACGAGGCAAATGATGCGGCATGCGCTTCAAGAGCTTGACTACGCTGCTGATCCACAGAAAAGAGTTGCATGTTTCCCTTGACCAATTGGGGTTTCTATGAACATAAACAAAAGGCAGGCATAAGTAAAACAAGTTTAAATAGACCAGTGACAATTAAGATATAAGGTATATGGTATAATATATGTTTCAAAACTTAGTCAAACAAACAAACTTAATTAGAACCACAAGTACCGATAAAGAACATAAGTACTATGCCAGAAAACTATGTATATCATCGTAACTGATGACTTGAGATGCATTTCATTGATATTTCATCAGAACTTGTAACTCAGTTTACACCAATGACCAAACTGATTACAAAAGTAATGAAAAGGGTAAATTGAATTCTCTCAACTTTCAGGGACATGCAATATCTCATGGAAATTCTTTGCAAAGATTTACAGTACTATGGACGTTTTTCTAAATTACTCTCTTTTTTTTGAAGTTACATGTAGAAATCACTTTAAACTTCTCAGTATGGCAAAAAAACATGGATGGAACATCAAATTCATGCAACTGGAAATGTGCAAGAATGTTATAAAAGGGCGGATTCATGAAACCAATTCAGGGCTGAAATTATACGACCATATTTTTCATCGAATAATGACCATAATTAACAATCACCTTCAGTTCCATAAAATGCGAAAAGGTGTTCCAGATTGCAATGAAGGTACTACATAGCATGACCAAATGAAGGAATATGAGCAGCATAAACTCAACTGCACCTTCCCCAAAACGATTCCAAACTAATAGATGTGCACATGTATAGTAGTATGAATACGTAAATAAGCACTGACAAACAGAAGAAGAAACTGCCTACCTCTGGTGAGCCAGGAGCAATTCCAATCAAAACCAGCCACTTCTCTGAAGGATCACATCTATAATTGATTATCTGAGTGTTTGCTAAATTAGCTGTTCTATCAAACATCTTAACAGGTTCAGATTCACCTGTACCAAAATCAATATAGAAACATTCAGATAAAATCTAAGTAAGAGCCTTTAGAAATGACTTAACCTACAAATCAAGGACTGAATCAGGCAGAAAAATAGGCATCTTACCTTCAATAGACCAATGGTATACGGATGCTTGAGTCACTAAACCCAGCAACTTTGGAGTAATCCACTTCCAAAAGGAAACCTGGAAAAAGCAACAAGTAAGAATCAGCTACCTGCTATAACTGCAAAGACGAGGTAATATATTTGGAAAAGAGAGAAGCACACCTGCTCAGGCATTTGATATGACTTTATTTTTGCTTTCAGCTCAATATTAAATATTTGCAAGTGGTCCTGAGTAGTTCCAGGAAGTGAAGCTACAAAAGAATATCAACTATTATTTAGATTAAATAATGGAACCGATAAATTACATAAGCTCATTTGGTCAATCACACTTTAATTAAAACAGTCCTAGATTCAGATCACTTCTCATAACTACTTGACACTGTGCCAAATGAATATTGAAAAACATTTCCAACCACTAATAAGGCCAATAACATTAATTTACAACCACGAGACACCCACAAAATTTGCAATCATATACAAGAAATCAATCATAAAACATCAAGTTCAAGTCAGTATACCTTTAAGAGCTAAAATCCTTGAATCTGGATTCATAAGAGCTGAATCTGCAGTAATAGGCCTCCTCAAAGGCTGCATTGGCATGCTCATATCAACAATTACAACACTGTTTTGAGGAGAAGTCTCACGGACACATATATACTTCTCCGATTCCATAGTAACATTAGTAAATGTAATGAATTGCTGATTAATCCCTATACTTGGCAACTGCAAATCCAAAAAAACACTAGTCACGACTCAACTAAATCATGTGTTAAAACCCCCCAGAATACATCATTTCAACGTCGTACTCGCAAAAAAGACATTATTTTAACTCTGAAAACAAATTAAAAACCTACATTACAGATCTGAAACCAATTACATTATTACACAAAATTGCTTAATCGAACTTCTAAGTCTAACAAAAACACTTCAACTGCAATAATATGCAAAAAAAACATATATAGAAATGTGCATAAATATACACACACGCTAGGGCATATACACTCATAACAACTACATCACAGTTCAAAACCCCCAAAACACATCATTTCAGTACCGCATCCATAAACACATCATTATTTAATCTCTAAAGGGAAACTAAAAACCTACATTATATATGGGAAACCAGTTACATACGAATGATCAATCCAATTTTAAGTCACCGACTACTAAGTAGCATAAACACTTCAACTACAACAAATTGAATATATGTAAATACAAACACACATATTAGAGCATCAATACTGAGTTTATACAATCAGTTCATTAAACAATATAATTGATACATGTATCATACTTCAAAGCCAGGTAATAGCAAGCTGTGAGTAACAGAAACACTTAAACTACGAGAAATCGTGAAATACAGTACAAATTGTGCACAATCAGTTGAATATAAATGTAACCGACACAATTGAGTAATAAATCGAGTGAATGTGTTGAGAGAGTGGAATTGAAAAGAGTGACTCACGGTTAGGGTTTCCTTCATGGTAATCGGAGCATTTGCGGCGGCCATGGCGGCGACGGCGAGTAGGTGAGATCAGAACTGGATCGGCGACGAAAATGCTGGGAGATCTGACGAAGACTCCCGCTCTCCGAGAGTATAAATGTAGAGAGAGTGTGTGTGTTTGTGGGAGAGAGGGGGGGGGGGGGAGATTTGTAGAGACTATAGAGCGCTAGGTACTGGGTATTGTGATAAATATGTATGTTTGTTGTGTATGTATATGTGCGTGAGCAGATGTGTGAAAATAAAGAGGCGGTTGGCGGAGAAATAGTGCATGGGGTCTCGGGGGGTGTTTCTTCTATGTTAAGAAAAAATAAAAAAAAAATGTGTTTAAAATTGTGAGATTAATCAAAATTAATAAAAAAGATATATTATTTTAATAATTATTAAGAATTTTATTATTTGAAAAAATAGTATTAAAAATGAATAAATAAATGGATAAAATGAAAAAATAAAACTATATTGAAAATTATACTAAAAACTAGTGAAAAAACCGCGTTTCGCGGCGGTCTCATAATAAATTTTAAATTTATTAAAAAAATTCACACAAAGTTACATTACTGATAACTGAACTGCATATGATAAAATTTGATATAACAAAATTATATTAAACTAAAATAGTTTTATTAAATTTATAGATATTATAAAATCAAATAATAATTTCAAAATATATGTGTGTTATAATTCACAACTTACTAATTTGTTAAGATTCTAATATTTCTTTTTTTGCCATCCACCGCTAACAATATCAATGTCACCAATATAGGTCAAGCAGTCAAATATTAAAGAATATAATTTAAAATTATATGTGTGTGCGATTTATAATATCTTATTTTAACAAAAATATCTGACAATGTATTAGTGTGATTAACACGTGCTTCAATTATATCGGGACATATGAACTCAAATCCATGTAGTGGTATGTCAATGATTCCTTCTTCCAGCTTTTTTGGATTGTATATAGAAACATCACTTTAAACTCACATTATAATGGTTTACATGGGCTGGTACTTGTAACTACTTTTAACTTTTTAATGATATACAAAGACCCTTCTTCCAAAATATGTTTGAATCGAAAAAGCAGATGTTTTTGAAATGTTGCAGTGATAAGATTTTCCTATCAAAAATTTAGTACGAATACATAATTGTATAATAAATTAATAAATAACAAAAAATTATTAACCTTCTCATCAATTAAAATCATGTCAAGACTAAATTCATTGTTTATTTGTGTATTGATTGTATCCCACATCCTATATACTCTCACTCTTATCATCCAATTGTCTCTGTTGTTATTCAAAGGATTCAAGAGAGTGTAATCCAAGATGTATTAGACGTTGAATGTAAATAGATATATGATAAATTTGTTGTGATTTATTTTTTAATGTTTGATCTTTAATTTATATAAGTGATGTCTATTATTTTTTAGATGTAAACACATTTAATTTAGGAAAAAAGAATAAATTAATAATATCAATGCCGATCTTTCTAATTCACAACTTGCCAATTTATTATGATCTAAGATCTTTTTTTCTCCATACACCGCTAACAATATCAATGTCAACCATTCTTCCAAAATATGTTTGAATCGAAAAGGTAGATGTTTTTTAACCGTTCCATGAACAAAATTTTCTAATCATAAATTAAAGCATCAAAAAGTTAGTACGAATGCATAATTATAATAAATTAATAAATATAAAAAATTTATTAACCTTCTTATCAATTAAAATTATATCAAGACTAAATTGATCGCATGTTTGTGTATTGATTGCTTCTCATATCGTGCATACTCTCACTCTTATTATCTAATCATCTCTATTGTTATTCAAAACATTTAAGAGAGTATAATTCATGTTGTATGATGTATTAGACGTTGAATGTAAATAACTCTGTGATAAATTTTTTTTGATTTATTTTTTGATACTTGATATTTAATTTATATAAGTGATGTTCTATTATTTTTTAGATGAAAACACATTAAATTTAGGTAAAAGAATAAAATTAACTTTTTTATTATAGATACTGTCTTTTTGAAAAGTCAAAATAGTTTCAATTTTTAATAATTTAATGCCTTTTCTAAAATTTCTAATTACCTTATGTATAATAATGTCTATTTTAAAATTTCGAAACTTATCTTATGGATAATAATTAGTTGACTTGAGAAGAAAGTTTAGGAGAATATAACGTAATTTAGATTTTTTATTTATAATTTGGAGAATAAAATTAACTTTTTTATTATAGATATTGTCTTTTTGAAAAATTAAAATAGTTTCGATTTTTAATAATTTAATGCCTTTTCTAAAAATTTTAATTACCTTATGTATAATAATGTCTATTCTAAAATTTCGAAACTTTTCTTATGAATAATAATAATTAGTTGATTTGAGAAGAAAGTTTAGGAGAATATAACGTAATTTAGAATTTTTTATTTATAATTTGGAGAAAGATTAGGAGAATATAAAGTAACTTAGATTTTTTTATGATTTTTAATATTTATTGACGATTTGGGAGCGCCACTTAACCGCCCTCGTCTTCTCCTTTATATATATATTGATATTAAAATTCGAGAAAATTCGAGAAAATTTGAAAAATATATTGAGACGATTTGGGAGCGCCACCTAACAGTCTCTGTCTTCTCATTTATATATATATATATATATATATATATATATATATATATATATATATATATATATATATATATATATATATATATATATATATATATATATATATATATATATATATATATATATATATATAATTGATGTACATAAAATTCAATATTTTTTAAATTGAGTATTTATTATAAACAAAATTTTAATATACGGTTTTATTTTTGAAGTATTTGGCTTGGGTATTAAAAACAAAATGGTAAGTGGAAATTGATTTTCTTGAAGTATATTTAAGAAAAAATAATTTTTCCAAAGATAATTTAAGAAAAAAGTAAATCAAATTAAGGTAGAAATACTACTTATATGTTGAGATTACTTGTATGTTAAGATAGGTCGGGTGGATAAGTGTGAGTTTAAAAGCTTTCGTTTAAAATTATTATTCAAAATATTTGTACTATGTGAAATAAAATGTTATAATAAAGAATATTATTTGAAATATTGAATGCTTATTTAATAATATTTTTAATTTGGATATATTTGGACACATAATATAAAAAAATATAAAGTTTTGACAGTAAAACTTGTATGTACTTTATTTTTTAAAATATAATTATAAGTTAATAAATAATATTCATCTTCAATAAATTCTAAAGTGAGTGACAATCGAATTTAAAATAACTAAACATATATTTTTTATTTTATCGCATCACATGTACTTATAAATATTGGAAATATATTTATTTTCATGAGAGAATGTGCTTTTTCTATATTTATTACGGTAGTTGTTTAATTTTATTTTATTTATAATAATAACATGAAAATATATAATTATATTTAAACTTTTTCATTCCACAATTTAATGGTAATTTTTTCTAATATTATAATATATTAATTTTTTTAACATTACATAATAAAATATTTTAAAAAATATTCAATAAATACAAAACACATAACACACAACTTCTAAATAATAAATTGAAAAACAATTACAAAACAAAACAAATTTAAAAAAGACTTAAAATATAGAACACATACAAAACATTAAATAATTTTTTTATTAAAAATATCTTTAATAGAAATAAAATGAAACACAAAACATATAATTAAAACAATACAAAACATAATAAATGGAAAAAAAACTGTACAAAAAAGGAATAAAAACAAAAAGGAATATGCAATTTAAAGAAACAAAAATATTCAAAAATACAGTACACAAATATAAACAAATATTTAACTTATAATAACTTGAACTGAGATCCAGGCATTTGCATATGATTCCTCTTGAATTCGAGTTTGGAAAATTTTCTTTATAAAAAAGCCTGATACTCATTTATTTAATCCATTTCATCCTTAGTAAATGATTAATCATCTTCAATTGTTTCTTTTCTTTTGCTAATTGAGGATTCATCATATCTAGAACCACTTGCAGCTTTACCATTACTTTCCTTCTTTAACAACAACATTTTTCACAGGAGTCTGCAACTTGCTTATCCTTGACCACCAAGGCAACAGACTTTTCCCTCTTTTGACTTTTCTCAATCTCCTCATCTTGTTGTAGTTCTAACTCATAGGTCTTCAGGATTCCATACAGCTTGTTAAGAGTATATTCTTTAAAATCAGGAAATTGTCTTATAGAAACAGTCATTGGTTTCCATTCCTTGGGTAAGGACCTCAAGAATTTGAGAATGGTATCCTCAATAACATATACTCTTCCATATAGTTTTAAATCATTTAATAGCTTTTGAAACCTACTATATGTGTCATTGATTGTTTCACCACTCTTGAAGTGAAATGCCTCATATTTCTGAATCAAGAGTTGCATCTTGTTCTTTCTTAATTGCTCAGTGCCTTCACATAGAGTTTGAAAAGTATCTCAGACTTCTTTAGAGGTTGTACAGTTGATGACATTGTCAAACATATCCTTGTCAAGACCATTAAACAAAATGTTCATAGCCTTTTTATCCTTGTGTACTTCCTTTTCATCTTCATCAATGTATTCATTCACAAGTTTTGGAATAAGTTTGTCTAGTGCTTGAGTACCATCTGCATTCACACTTGTAACTATTTTCACAGGTACACGTGGACCTTTCTCTATGCAGTTAACATAGGAGGGATCAATGGATAACATATGCAAGTGCATTTTGACCTTCCAGGGAAAATACTTATCTTTTTCAAGAACTGGAATATTCACCCATGTGTCTTTTTGACTCATACTTGATGTACTTAGATCTTAACTTTCTGTATGTTGAAACTTGACTCTGATACAAATTATTATTTCCCTTAAATACAAAGTTTATAGAAGGGGGGTTGAATACAAACTTTAAGAAATATGTAAATTTCTTGCGGATTTAAAGTTTGTAGACAATGATTGAAGTGTTTTAAGTGCAAAGTAAAGAAACTATTTAAGCTAGAATTAAAAACTGATATATTGAAAATAAAATAAGGCAATTTAAAAATTACTAGTGGATTGATTTTTCACTAGTGAATGTTTTGCTTTCAATTAACCTTGGTCAGAATAACCAAGATGCTTACAAGTATGAAAATGTGAACAAGGAAAAACAATACAATTGTTTCTAACTTTTTTAAGCTTTTCTTGTTCTTGTTCTATCTCCCACACTTGTTACAATGAACTACTAAACTATATAAAACAGTTCACTACCTACATCTATTTTTCTATCGACAGATAAAATTGAAACTACATTTTACAATGTTTTTAACTAAAATAGATTGTAGTTAAGCTTATCAATCGATCATTCTTTGCTTATCCATCGATGGATAGGTTATCCATTGATCAATCGATATATCAATGAATATTTTGGTTATCCATCGATTCTTTATCCATTGATGGTCTTTTATCCGTTGATTGCCTTGATGCTTTCATCCATTGATGAAGATCTATTGATTTGACTTTAGTTGACCTTTATCCATCGAACAGTTCCCACACCCATCGACTTCAATATCTGTTGATCACTTCATTTGTGAGAATTCTGACTTAGAATATTTATAATTGATCAGCCATTCTTCACATTTGTTGATGAGCTATAAATTGAAGTCAATAAACATCAGTCGACTTGTTCACAACATCCATGACATGTTACAATCAATTGATAATGAAACATGAACCAATTGTTACAATCCAATTTATCAATTGATTAACAAGTTTCAACTGATAGCTGGTTTCCTAATCAATGGATATTTACAAATCATATATTCATTGACTAATTACAATTAAAATAAATTATATATTGTAATTCTAAGAACATTGTTATCATCAAAAACTCATAATTCCTAACATTGTTTAAAACTACCGTGCTGTTAAAAAAAAGTGTTGTCAAAAAAATCAGATGACTATTTGTTAATTTTTTTAAATTTATTTATATTTTGAGATATAATATAAAAAATAATATTTTGGGATGGTTTGATAGTGAAAAATGCAGTTATTTCCTGCAAAAATTGAAAACAGCTTTTTTTCAAAAGAATGAGGGACATATTTTCCCTAAAAACAGCTTTTAGACTAAAATCACTTTTCTAGGAAGCTGCTTTTAAAATGTACTAAACAGCTTTTACCTGATTTTCAGAAATAAGTTATTGTTGCTGTGTGGAACAACAATTTCAAACACACCTTTAGTGTTGGTGATATTAATTATATGGGGTGAAAGTGATTTCAATTTGATAAGGGTGATATTTGCATGATAATAATGATTTTTCGATTGTGTTGAATGCAATGATGGTTGTGATCATGATTTAAATCCAATAATTTTTGTATGATAATAGCGATTTATAGGGTGGTGAGAAGCGATTACAGTGTGATTTTAATCAAGATAAATTTTATTTATTAATATTAATTTTTTTCTGGTTTATTTGTAAGTGGTGGTTTTAGTTGTGGGTGAGGTCCGAAATTAATGACTGAAAGTGAAAGAGGTGGTGGTAGAAGTAAAAAGAAAATGATAGCGGAGAATATCAAAATGTAAATAAAATTAATGAAGAGTGAAAAGATTAAAATAATTATTTAAATAAATATCAATGAAATTTTTATTGAAATATAATTATATATATATATATATTTCTAATAAAAAATGTATCATTTTATCCAAAATGTTATAAAACTAAATGCATTAAATTCAGTATTAATATTTTTAAAACCGTGATCTCAAATCCTTTTTTTTCCTCAAAACAATTAAACAAGTTAGATTTTCAATCGAAATTAATTTTTAAGAGGTAAAAAAACAAAAAAAAAACCACTTGTACAAGGATAGGGTAAAAGTTTTCAACTATAAATACATCGCAAAGGCTCACACTTTTCTCTTTCATTCTCGCCGCAACCCCTTTGTATATTAGGGTTTCAAAAGCAGAGTGAGAGCTAAAACAATTTCTCAGCAACCAGAATGAGGGCCAAGGTATGTTTCTATATACACACATATATTCTTTAAATCTGTAACATGATTTAATATTTTAGTGTTATTTTCATTTGATTATAAAGGGTTGGTTGATTATTATGTGTGTCTGTTCATGTATGTGTAACTGTGTGCGTGTGTGTATTTTCAGTGGAAGAAGAAGAGAATGAGGAGGTTGAAGAGGAAGCGTCGAAAGATGAGACAGAGATCTAAGTAGACTTTGAAGCTATGTTATATCCGATGATGTTTCTGTTTTAGTTTCATTGTCTATTTGTCTTGGACACGACACTTGTTGCTGTTTTAGTTTTATGTATTTTTGAATTTGGACATCGTTAAATTTGTGTTTCGGATGCTAATTAATGGAGTTTTGTTGTTTTGGTTTGGGTTGGTTCTGTTTGCTGATTATGTTTATTTTTTGAGGCATTGGTTTGAAATGTTTAAATTAGTTGGAATGTGGGTGAATTAATACGAAATGTGGAATGTGGATGAGGGCTCGATGATAAAGTGAAAATGAACTTATATGAGTGGTTTAGAGCAAGTTGATTGATGTTTCTGTTTGCTCTGTTACAAGTTTTGTTACAAGTTTTATTGAACGAAGCAAATTGTTTCGGTTCTTACTTCTTAGATTGGGTAGACTCGACATGAGTGTTGAGATTAATGTGGTATTGAAAGCTTGTTATTTGTGAAAGTGTTAAATAGGTCTTAACACACTTTTACTCTGTAGGTTTTTTTTTGGTTATGTGTAACTGTAAGCATGAAGCTCTCATATTGATCTCAATCAGAAGCTTAGACATTGTGGTGTGCGAAAGCATGATACTCTTTCAATAGGAGGCTGAGACTCTCTTATGCAGCCTAAACACAAGCTGAGAATTTGAGTTACGCGGCTCAAACACAATCTGAAACTTTTTTCTGAGTCTGTTGATGACCACTTAGTATACTACCAAATGCTACCCTTACAGGAGTGAAACACTGTTTTATAATCATATTAATTGGGGTATATGATTAATCAATGTCCATGTGTTTTGCGTGTGGCATGTTTTGGTATAGTACTCTCTTGTGTCTGCCATGGGTGGTCTTTTCTATTCTCTCCTGGTTTGTCCTTTATACACTTGAGTAACTCAATAATATGCTCTCGGATCACTTAATGACTGTGTGATAATTGAGTATGTATGTGAGGGCTTGAGGCCTTGAGTTACCAAGGCTATATTTGAACAATATACAACTAGAACTTGTGTTTTTCCTAAACCAAATTGAGAAGTTGAGAAGTTGTACAGGGGCTTAACTTATAGGTAGAGGAAGTAGTACGAGGAAACCACGAGGTAAAACGAGTAATGTTTGCTAAATAATGCGTGTTCATGCCTTGAATGTAAAGGAATTTTTTATATTTTTGTTTTTGGCTAGTGAATGTAAAGGAATTAGAAGTAAGCTAACATCAACTTTTGTTTCATTCAACCGAGAGTTTAGTGTTTGTTCCAGAGCTGAGATGAATGAAAGTCTGTGAAAATATTATCTAGTTACAAATATGAGTATTATGTACCTCCAAAAAAAGAGTATATATTATCGTTGTATTTGTTATTTTATATTCCGATCCATCTTTTCATTTGATGCATGTTCAACAGTTCAAGGTTCTTTCACGGGGATGAGGCTGATTTTGGGTAATTAGGGTTTATGGGGAGAATTCTCTCACAAGAGATATTCAAATCAACTCAATATAATTCTTCAATAATAATAATATGCCGAATTACAATGATTAAACTTCTATATATAATAATCTAGTTTCCTAATTAAACTAAAATTCTAATATATAAATAATATTTATAACATAACTAAACATATTCTAATAAATGGGCCTCCAAACCCTATTATATTGCTCCCAAATACTTTCTTTGGGCTTTTTAACCCGTTGTCCTGCATCAATTCTCCTCCGCCGTAAAGAACTCGACTCCGTCGAGTTCATAAAATCACGAGTACGATTGAGCACCAAAGAATATTGCACCACTGACGAATGACGACGATCACTAGCTAGAATATATCGACGACCCCTCTTGACAACCGTATATGAATTAGCACGTGCAACATGATGAGCATCTCGATTAACAAGCCATGAACGTCCCAAAATAACATCACAAAGCTTCAAAGAAAGAACATCACACATTACCTCATCCTTAAGCTTCCCAACCTAAAATGTAACCAAGCACCTTCTAGAGACCGGAAGCTTCGCATCATTAATCCAAGATATATCATAAGGATTTGGATGAAGCTCCGTTCGCAACTCCAACCTTTTAACAGCATCAACGGCTATAAAATTTGTGCAACTACCAGCATCAATGATAAGAGAACACAACTTACGAGCACAAGTAACTCTAGTATGAAAGATTTGTTGACGTTATACATGTGCATTGTTTGCACTTTCTTGTAGAACTCCAAGATTTGCTGCTTGTTCTAAATTTTCTTCCGCCTTTAAATCTTCTTTAGTCATCTCGACATATAAATCATCAGAATTTTCTTTTTCCACCACATTGACTCTTTTCTGAGGATTGTTTTGTCTAGGAGACGGACACTCAAACGTCTTATGCCCAATTCCCTGACAATTAAAGCATCTACTAGTATTACTAGCATGAGATGAAACTGGTGCACGATTATATTTGTTAGTAACTGTTTATTGGCCTTAAATAGTGTCTGAGAAAACATTTTCATTACTCGAAGGACTAGAGAATGAACTCCTCTCAATGCTTCTCCTTTTCAGATCATCCTCAACAGAATATGCAATTTGAATCGCATCATTTAAAAGGAAACATCGACTGCCAACTACTTGACCTGAAATATTATGATTCAAGCCTCGACGGTACATAGAAATAAGAACATCTTCATCCCAAGGAAACTCAGATTGTGCTGCCAAACTATAAAATTGTCGAGTGTAATTCGCAACGGATTTACTTCCTTGCACCAGCTCAGTAAACTGAAGTGAAACGCGTTGTTTATAATCTGCAGGCTTAAACTGACGGACTAAAATAGCTCACATGTCTTCCCATCTTGCCACATGATTATACCCAGATCTTTGGTATTTCTCCCACCAAATACGAGCAATTCCTCTTAACTTCGCACCAATAAAAACAACTTTCTTATCATCAACAAGATTATACCACTGAAAGAAGTTGTCAATACTATGTAGCCAATCTAGGAATACATCTGGCTCTTCTCCATGAAACTCAGCAACTTCAAGTTTTACTGTGTTTATTTTCTGTTCCGTAACAGTAGGTTGATGATTCGGTGGAGGTTAATGTTGTGGTTGAGGCTGTGGATCACCATTTAGTTGGCGAAGGATTTCGTTAAGTGTTGTCTGCAAATCATTAACTTTATCCTCGAGAATTTGTAACCTTTCATTATTTTCTTCAATATGTTTATCAAGGCGATTGTTTACTTCTCCAGCATTAACCATTATGTAAATAAAGGGTTGAATTGCAGTTTTTTTAAGGGTTCAGGGGCTGTTCTGCAAGTTTCAGAAAATTCGGGGGTTGTTCTGCGAGTTTTAGAAAGTTCAAGGGCTGTTTTGGAAGTTTCAGAAAGATCAAGGATTATTCTGTAAGTTTCAGAAAGTTTAGGGGACTGTTTTGTAATATTCTAGAAGGGTGTGGACTGTTTTATCAGTTTTTGAAAAGGTGGAGGCAGAGAACTGATTTTTTAAGCAAAATAAACACCGGTTGCAATATATATACAATACACGTTAATATATTGTACCTCCTGCGTGTATATGTGTGTGTGTGTATATATATATATATATATATATATATATATATATATATATATATATATATATATATATATATATATATAAACCTTGATAGATCTCTGTTCCGGCCTTCTTTACGTCTTCTTCTTATTCTTTTTCTTCTCTTCTGGTTTGCTTCAAAGAAGGTTGCTTGTTTTTGTTCGATTGTAAGCAAGGTGTTTGATATAAATTTTAGAAGATATGTGTATATATATAGGCTGGGATGTAAGTATTTTCTGGTGTGGCTAGGGTTTGCAAATGGATGAGGGCAAGTTTAAGATTTTATAGGTGTGATTTAGGTGATGACAGAAATTGGCTCTGAATACCACTTTGATGGGTGATGGGGTTGATTTCGGTTAATTAGGGTTTATGGGGAGAATTCTCTCGGAAAGAGATATTCAAATCAACTCAATATAATTCTTCAATAATAATAATATGCCGAATTACAATGATTAAACTCATATATATATAATAATCTAGTTTCCTAATTAGACTAAAACTCTAATATATAAATAATATTTATAACATAACTAAACATATTCTAATAAATGGGCCTCCAAAACCTATTATATTGCTCCCAGATACTTTTTCGGGGCTTTTTAACCCGTTTTCTAGCATCCCTCTTCCCTCTGTATAGTGGGCATGAATTTTCATCCAATTTTGTCCGACTAACCAATTTTCATCCAAGACAGGTTTTATGTCACAGCGACAATAAAATTCTTTCGACAAGGCTATTCAATTCATTGACAAAGAAAATTGAGGAAACAGATAACATACAAGAACTTAAATTCAAAAAGTAATTCCTCATGCGCTGTGGTTCTGCTCATGAGCCACTGATTTAAACCCTGGCACAATTTCACCCTGTGCCCTCAAACTATCCATATAGCTTCGAACTTCCTGAGCAATCATCCTCTGCATCATCCTCACTAAACTAGTATCTTCCATCTCCACCACCATCGATCCCTCTTTCTCTTTTTCCTCATCCTCAACCTCAGGCGAGACACGTGTCTCTTCCTTTACCTCTGTCTCTTCCTTCACCAGATTGACTCCCGGTGGCAACAGTGTCAGCAAAGTCTTGGGCTCACAATCATTAGAACTGTTCTCCTCTGGCGACCCACCCAAACGCTGCCTCTTCATCCCCAAACCTGACTCCGATGACCCACTAATCACATCCATATAACTCCTCTTCGCTGCATACTCAGCGATTCTCCTACGACGCAGCGTGGAGTTCCAGTGATTCTTGATAGCATTATCCGTTCGACCAGGCAATAATCTCGATATAGTAGCCCACCTATTCCCATGCATAGCATGGGCTTGAACAATAATCGCATCCTCCTCGGGTGTAAAAGGGCGGTGTTGGACCGTTGGACTGAGCTGATTACACCACCGGAGACGACAAGACTTGCCCGAACGACCAGGAATGCTACTACTAATGACAGACCAGTTCCTCGGGCCTTGTTGTTCCACAAGTTTCACAAGAGTTGCATCTTCTTGCGGTGTCCATGATCCCTTAATTTTATCAACACCATCCGTAAATTCCATCGAAATTACTAGAGATTTTTTAGATGTAAAGAGAGGTATAAAATGAATGGATGCTTATAATAAATTTATAATGTGTGTATATAGTAACAGTTTGGGAAAGGGGGAGTGGGGGAGGGCGTGAATGAACTGAAAAACTGCTGATTTTCTAAGTTTGTTAGTGTAAGAGATATGTAAAGAAGTGGTTACATAGTATGTAACATACATGAGTGCGTGCATGGGTGTAGTTAGTTGCGGGAGTAACTAACTGACTCTTAACATGGAGTAACTGATTACATCTATATGTAACCGCTCATGCTTTTTATTTATTTCTCTCAACTGCTCGTTGACATTTCTCTGTAACTCCTTATCTAATCGGTTATGTATTCTAATCATAATTTTGCATTTAAATAATTTAATAGTCATGGATGAATTTCAGGCCATTTCTACTCTCCTCATTCGATTTGAACTTTTTCAAAATTAAAATTTTGTTATTTATCTTATATTTGAGGAAGAATTCAAAACTCCGTCATAATTACTACAAAAATCGGATCATATCGAATTATATCGGATATATTTTTTGTTACTCGAGGTAACATTTTAATCTCTAACAAAGTCACAAAATTTATATTATGGGCCGAAGTTGTTCGCATATTACATCATTGCGAGCAATGCAAAGTCAACATATTGTTACACAAAATGGCAACTTCTGTACATATTTTACTAGTAGAAGTCCATATATACGTAGAAGTACAAGTTTATTATATAACTTGATTGATGTATGGTTATATATGACGATATATGAATAGAAGATGAGTTGAAAGTTTTGGAGTGATATGATTAGGATTTGTTGCAACTGTTGTAGTTATTTTAGGGGTTTATGACCAAATTGCATTCATCAGCTTCTCAACAAACTCACCACTTTGGGAAACTTGGTACAACTTAACAGGCTGGTGGGTGACAATAATTATGGTCCATTTTGTCAAGCTTGTAACGGCCATCTCGTACTTCTATATCATTTTGCGCTTAAAGGGAGCTTTTGTACTGCATTATTAACTAGACTACAGTACAACTGGGTTATAACTTCAGAGCTGGTGCTATCTGTAGCATTTGCATAATCAACAGCATGATGAGAAAAGATAAACGTATTGTATTCAATGTATTGGATCTCATGTAACAGAGTGGAACTAAAAACAATATTATTTAAATGGAGGCAGAGTTTTGTGCAGTGCACCCTGTCTAGTTGAGTTATCAGCTAACCAACTATAATCAAATTGCTTAAAAAAACCCTATAATCATATTGAGAAGTTAATTATCAATCCATTTAATTGTAATCGTCATAAGGAATAACTATCAGCAATTCAATTATAATCTTTGAGAGGAGTTGATCTATCCACTCAAAAGTTACATGCTCTACGATAAATGTAACGTATGCTCTATGATAGATGTAACATATCTCTCAAAAGTTACATGCTCCGGTAAATGTACCGTATGCTCTACAATAGATGTAACATATGCGTACATCTTACCGTGCCAAAATAAGTTCGCATGGTTGATTTGGCTTATCTTCTCTCAAAGACTACATACATACACATATAACTACTAGCACCAGCCATAACATCAATGCATTTATTCTCTTATAACAATTCCTGACATCTCCCAGCAATTCTAAAGCCAGCTAGCATGTATAGAAAGAAGTGATGACAGCTAACAGCTTCCCCACAAAACTGCATTGTACCAAAATTTAGAAGCCCCTCGTAGTTCCAGCCAAAGTGTGGCATCACCATATAAAAAAATAACTAATAGTTTCCCCACAAAACTGCATTGTACCAAAATTTAGAAGCCCCTCGTAGTTCCAGCCAAAGTGCGGCATCACCATATAAAAAAATAGTATATCATGTTGTAGTCCGCCTGTAGCTTTACAACAGGTCAGTAGGACTAATATTCAACTAGCATAACTGAACATTCAAATAATAACTTATCTGCAGAAGATAACAATTAATGTAGAGTTTGAATCAAGTGCAAGTCTGCAACCATTGACTTAGTAATCACAACCAGCAGTAGTTTACATCGAACTTAAATTTTGAGTAGGAGTATATTTCTCCTTTAGCAATGATTTTCTAGATAAGTTACCTCAATAAAGAAGTTAGAGAAAAAGCTAAATGAAGGTCTATACTCTTTTGTATACATAACCAACAAAATCCAGTCTACCACTAACTTTTTCTAGACATACACTGTATTTTTGGTTAATTCTCCTAGCAAACTGAAATTAAAAGTTTTCAGAGCTTTACAGATCCCTCTGCCTTCCCTTTAACTAGGTAAATGAAGCAACAATGTCAGATTTCTGTGCCAAATCTAGTCTTTGTTTCTTTTTGGAATGACATAAGATTGGTTGGACAACAGTTTTATAATCTTGATAGAACCTCTGCTCTGAAAATTTGCCTGCCCTCTGCCTTGCAGCCTCAGCCATCTCAAGCCTCTCACTTTCCGACATCCTTATAACTTGCAACATAGCATCTTTATATTCTTCTACATCTTGAGCTAGGAACCCAACCTTTTCTCCATCTGCTGTCGATACAATGTCCATTTTCGGTCCTGCCGAATTATGAGCTGAATATACACAAGTCACATACGTCAACATACACAATAATATATAGTGTGCAAGGACATTTTGTAGTACTCTATTCTCACATAGGAGTATAGGACACACGCATATAGTAAGAAACACAACCCTTTCACCTCTTTGAAAATTTAGAGTTTGTAAAAATAGTACGTGCAAAGAAAACCATGTTCCGTTAAGATGTATGTTCATTGCTTCATTTTACATGTTGACAAAAAAAATCAAGGCTCTATTCAAATTTAAGATACAACTGTATACAGAAATTGAGGAAAATATTTAGCAAAAAAAATAAGAAATAAATAAATTGAGGTAAATTGATTACCAATTGGTATTGCTCCTGCTGCCATGTACTCTACAATGCTGATGCCAAAATGCTCATCAGTCATTGCATGAAGTCCTGCAATAGCACCACCCAAAAGTTGCACCAAATTCCTGCACAGTTAAAAAATAAAAACTTTAAGAAGGAATACTTGCAAAACAAAAAATTTAAACCAAAGGCGTTTTACTTGTTTAAAGATAAAATCCTAATATCAGTCGTTTCTTATAACATTATACACCTTGTAAATAGACCTAATAATTTATGGTTGCTTCAGAATATTAATGGCCCCACACATTACCAGATAATAAACACACTGACTGAACTATACATGTACATCAACAAGAAAAAATAGATTTTGAAAAGCAACATACCTATATGTAACATTCTTGTAGAATTCCACATGGCTATCAACCTTTAGTGTTATAGCTTGATCTTTCAATTTCTGCAGCCTCATTTCATCTGCCTCATTCCTGCAACTACCAACAAATTGAAGTTTTGGCATTGGCAAGGCTGAATCTAGATTCTTTATGACAAGTGCAAATGCCTCAAGTTGAAGACTGTGTGCCTAAAAAACAAAAAAAAGATTTGAGGGGAAAAAGGTTTAGTGACCAAAAGCTAGAGAACCTTGCGCACATAACTTAAATATACAATTCTTTACTGTCTACCTTCTCGGGACGAAATTGAGCCACAGAAATAAATTTTGGAGGTATTGCTGGTCTCTCCAGAGGAAGCACCTGATTTACGCGTTCAACTAAAACAAGTAAATACCCACAACACTATAAAAGTATATTACCGAGCGTCACATGTGTGTGTACCCACGTGTCAAGCATGAATGAATTTAGCACCAAAATGTTAGGTACGAGGGAGCATGGCTTGATAAGGAAAACCAAAAAGATTGTAAACCTGAAGCCCTGAAGTATCACAGGGTGGATAGACTCGGTGGATACGATCCGGAATTCCCCACAGCTTAACGATGTGAGCTCGAGTCCAAGAAGAATTAGCCATCACAAGGTGTGCACAAGAGCCTACAATCCCGTAAAGCCAGCTAAAAATCGTGTAATAGATGACTTTGCAATGGGATAGCAGAACACTGTCATTCAGTTAAGTATGAGCTTTGACATATAATTGGAAGTGAAAGAAAAATGATTGAATTTTATCAACTTTTAATAATTAAAACAACCGAAAAATGGAATAATATTACTTGAGCTTGAAGTACCAAACTAGGAAAAAATCTATTTAAAAACAGACAGCTGCTCAAGTAACCAAGTTCACAGTTACATTCTTATGAAATAATTAAGCCTGAATTTCAGCTATTGCACAAGTTGTAGAAATTTAATATATATTTTGAGTAACAGGAACAAAACTATAAGCTCCAACTGTTTAATGATAACTATGTTATGTCAAAAGACTCAAAACTTCCTCACATCATATCTTAGCCTTATTTCAACTTAGTTAGCAAACAGTTTATCCCATAGTAAAAAGCATAGCTTTTTAAGCGATCCCATGAAAATACAGAACTAGTATTTGAGAAAATTTCTTCATTGTCAAAATACCAAATAACCCTTGTATTTGCACCTTAATTATTCAAATTTTTGTGAATCCCCCGTCAACTATTAATTTTTGTGGCATCATTCTAAAGAACTTCCAACTACACAGCTCATCCAAATAAAGCACGATCAATAAGGCACACATGAATATATTAGGTGTTGAATGTTCTTTAGACCAGCCCAGGAGTATTTGTAGATCTCTTAATGACGAATTGACAGGGGAGTATTTCAAAATCACGCACAGTGCATCAAAAGAATTAAAATACAAACCTTTTAGCAACCAACGAATCATTATTGTACATTGAAGTCCGTGCATTGACACGAGATAGCATGTCTAAACTGATTGTTGGGTAATGCGTGTAGCATATAACTTTGCAACCAAATATCCTTGCAACAGGATATGTAAAAGCATATCCACTTGTATCAAAATAATATACAGGAACCAACTTGCATAAGGCTTCCCATGAAAGGTATATTGAACCAAAGCTTTGACCAATCATTGTAAAGCGAGGGTATGTTGTATCTTCAATCCACTTCCTTTTGTATAGATGTACCACCTGACATCAGCATAGTGAGCTAAGTCAACAAGACAAAAAGGATGTTCGTTCACAATGTAAATCATTACTCCAACCAAAGCATCCATTACATCTTACACCCCATCAATGAAGATTTAACATTAACTCCACCTTATTAGCCCAATTCTACAACCAACTTAAAAACTAAGAAAAATATGCACTTTGCTACAAAATTTTATTGAATGCAAGAACTAATTTCAATTACTGATATCTTAGACGAAACTTCAAACAAACCTGTCAGACACTAAATTAAATTGCCAGTGACTGCACATACACTCTCCTTTTTTCTCTCCTCATTGACAGATTAGAATCTTTATTACTAAAATCCAGAACCAGTGTCTTCAAACTTATCGCATCTTCGAGGAGCTATCCCAACTGAGTTCCAAGCCAAAATTATATATTTTCAACACTATATATATACTAGCGGCCAATAACCCATTACTTGGCAACCCCCTCTTCAATTCACTCCAATATACATCAAGCCAGAAAATTACTTATAGTACAAACTAACTCATTTTAGGTGAAGCTGATAATCATAGATAGTGTCAATATTTATTGCTAAAAATAAACTATTATCATCTTTATGTAACAATCATACATAAGCAGCATATAAAAAAAGTTGCAACAAGAAGCATAAGAAAGGAGAGCAATCTGGCATAAACGACGCCATAGATGTCTTTTCTACTAATTTAATAATGCTAATCACAAATTCAAAAATACAATTTTATTTGTACTCTCTCATTTTTACATTCTTAGATCCCAACTTAAAAAAATCAATTTCTTTTCCATTTAAAAAAAATAGGTCAAAACACTTCAAATTTCAACAAAAACTATAACTTTACTTCATTTACCATTATATACGACACCACAATCATCATAATTTCACAATCATAGAAATAAAAACAAGTTAAGGTAACACATTCCAAGATCCTAACTTCGAAACTTACTTTCTTCCATAGTTCCATTACAAAAAAAGAATTAGACATAATACCATACTTAAAATTTCAACCAAGATGAAAACTTTACTTCATTCACATATCTATATAGCACAATGCATCATAACTCCACAATTACAGTCCAAGCAATCTAAAAATTTTACAATTTTACGAAACAAATGGAGAAATTATCCAAACAAGCTCAAATATTAAAATTACGTTACCTTAGGAGACTTAACTAACTGAACTCCAAACCGATCGATAGCACGAGCTTTAAGACTTTCTGGCGAAGCATCATGATCGCCGGTATAAACAACACAGTCAAGATCCGGCGAGAGTTCTTGAATGCCTTTGACGGCGCACCATAGCACTCTCTCGCCTCCGCCGCCGTCGTTGGTGTAGGGGTGGAAGAACCCTACGGCGTGTTTCCGGCGCCGGCGAGATTTCACGACGGTGAAAAAGAGGGTTAAAATTGGAATTGAAAGTATTACTAGTAAGAATCCCACCATGTATAACTGTATGTGCGTGTGTGTGTAATTTTTTTGTAAAAATGGGATTTCAACTTTCAACTTTCAAGTTTTATGATTTGACAAATAATAAGAATCTGTAAAAAAAAAAATTGAAATAATGTTACGATTATATCCCTGATAAGTTTTTTATTTTCACTTTTTGACATACACGTTTGGAAGAAAAAACACATACACATATTTAATAAAATTTTAAAAAAATTATATCAAATGAAAATTTAGAATTTAAACTTTTATGTGATATAAAAATTAAAAACTAATATTAATTATAACTATGTATTTTTTACTCTTAAATATATGTAACAAAAAGTTAAAAAATTATTATTTAGGAGCAGAAGTAGTATATATTTAAATTAGTTTTTTAGTGTGTGGCCGAGGGCTCCTGGATTATCAAATTTTAATTAACTCTCGATAATAAATCATCACTAAAAAAGAAGTTCAACTCATAAAACTACTATAAAAGTAAAGTGACTAATGGGAAAAGCTGCTGTAGTACCTAACCTAACTTTGTTATGTGTTGATCAGAGCTAGGGTTTTTTAGTGGCATTTCGAATCATATTTTCAAAAATTTTAATTAATTTAGGTTTGTAATAATTATTTATACATTTTTCATCAGCAACGATTTTATATATTTGCATTTCTGTTCAAAAAATAAATGCTAAAAGAACATCTTATAGCCCTGTCCTCTATCATTGATCATCTTTCCTTCTTTTTCTTATTTTTATAAGCAACGATTTTCTTGTATTTTTTCGTTAAATGATTAAAAATTCAATCCTCATTAAAAATTAATTATTTTTCTTTTACTAAGTCAGCTTGATGATATAGCTCAAATGGTAGACTGGTAGTCCCAACAACCTTTGTAAGACACATAACCTAATTATTAAAAAAAAATAAGATGACTTGAATATATAAGTCATTTGATACCCTTACGTAATTTGTTTTATTTAAAAATAAATGTGGATTTGAATATACTTGTGCGACAGCAAGAACAGTCCAAGCAGGATGCCTGTGCAAATGTAAAAATAAGATGACTTGTAATTGTAAATGCGACTTTTGACAATAAGTGCGGAAAGGTGACTTGTCCTATGTATAAAGATTTTATTAAGGTAGGCTATACGAACATTAATTGTGGATCGATCATGGCCCATGTACTTGGCATGAAGAATGGAAGGTTTATATGTTTTATTAACTTATTCGAACTAGTCATCTGTCAATGTTATCATCTTGATTAACCAAATAAATGCAACTACTAAGACACTAAATCTGCAACTACAGAGAAATTAACAAAGATGAATATGAAACAGATAAATCTGGTTCTCCTGTGACTGAGATATAATTTGGCACTCTATGGATTCAGATGATTTCGAGGTAAACCAACAATATATTCAGCTGCATAAACTATAATAAAAGCTCTCTCAGCTTGCAATGATCCCACAGCCATGCATTCAACTACTGTCCAAGCACAAAAAATAAGTCTTCAGATATTAAATACATCCTAGCTGCTTAGATTTTAATATAAGTGGGCTGCAAACACATTCTTACAAGCTATTGACCTATAAAAGGCAAGCTTTGTCAATGTTTGTGTGTATATTAAATTGATGAAGAATATAACTCAGCCTCGTACGTCCTCCAAGTGGCAGAAAACCAGGCTTGTTTAACTACCCAACAAAGATGTCACCTACAATAACAGACAAACAGAAGCAGTCCATAGTCCATGACAATATTCTAACATGGATGTTGTCGTCAAGAAGTTTAAACCTAGCGCGGCCTTGATCAATAAAAGCAACGAATGTAAAGTCAATGTGAAGTCTGAAGAGCTATAGCATTATATGGATATGACTCTACCTCCTCTTGTGGTTTCTTCAGGCTTTCTTCCTGTAGGGTCCTTGCTGGAGTCACTGATTTACATCTCCAATGAAGTTGCATCAATCGAAAAGTTTCCTGTTGTTCAGGTTAAGAATGTCTCGATGATGGTAAGAAGGGTTAAACTTCTTTCTTCATTATTTCAAGAAATTCAAGAAACGAATGCACCCCTTCCACCATCATCAGTCTTGTGTCTCACAGAGCTATTTTCTGTCATCAGAAGAGTGAAATTATTGATAGATGGCTGCAAAGAAGGTAGTGCGTTGTGGAACCTTATGCAGACAGATCTTATCTCAAATCAATATCATGTAACAGTGAAAGAGATGGGAAGTGCGTTAGATATCTTACCTCTTAGCTTGCTTAAAATAACAATGGACACAAAAGAGCAAGTTGAACTTCTTCGCAAGCAAGCGAAGAGGGTTGAATTGTTTGTTGAACCTCAAGAAATTCAGAGAAGGGAGGAGCTTTTCCTAATGATGGCTAGCTATAATGACAGAAACAAGAAAAACAAGGGTTTAACTGATTTTGACAAAATGAAACAGATTTTGATCAACATTGGTGTAAAAAGTCCATTGGATTTCGAGGAAGAAATTTCAAAGCTCGAGGCTGAAGCCGAGAAGCAGGCAGGGACAGGTGGCCTTGTTGTAGTTTCTAATCTCAACAATCTTATGTCTCTTATTTCATTGTCAAAATCCATGATTTTCAGCAGGGAGGAAAAAGAAAAAATCTCAGAGGATCTGAAGCAATCTTCAGCATCAAATTGGCAACACGATCAGTCTTCATCATCTCATTCATCATTCAACATCCCTGATGAGTACCGTTGCCCAATTTCACTGGACTTGATGAGAGATCCGGTGATAGTAGCATCAGGACACACTTATGATCGAAATTCAATAGCCCAGTGGATAAATACAGGGCATCACACATGCCCTAAGAGTGGTCAGAGACTAATTCATATGGCACTGATACCCAATTATGCACTCAAGAGTCTAATACATCAGTGGTGTGAAGAGAATAATATAACAATAACTGAATCTACATCTCCTTCAGACATGGACCGAAGCAGTGGCAAGAGAGAGTTACATGAGAAAGCAGTTGATCACATTTCTGCCACAAAAACTGCAAGTGATGCAGTTAAGATGACGGCAGAATTCCTAGTGGGTAAACTAGCAACAGGATCACCAGACATTCAAAGACAAGCTGCATATGAGCTCCGTTTGCTAGCAAAAACTGGTATGGAGAATCGCAGGATGATTGCAGAAGCAGGAGCAATACCATTTCTGGTCACACTGCTAGGTTCCCATGATTCAAGAATCCAAGGGAATGCAGTGACTGCTCTACTAAACCTTTCTATATTTGGCAACAACAAGATTTTAATAATGTCTGCAGGATCACTTGACAACATAATAAATGTTCTTCAATCGGGGAAGACCATGGAAGCAAGAGAAAATGCAGCAGCAACGATCTTCAGCTTGTCTATGGTAGATGATTACAAGGTAATCATTGGCGCACATCCTAAAGCAATTCCTGCATTGGTGGAGCTCCTTGGAGACGGCACTACAGCTGGGAAAAGGGATGCTGCAACAGCACTTTTTAACCTTGCAGTCTATAATGTAAATAAGGCAAGTGTTGTGGTTTCTGGGGCCATTCCATTGCTCATTGATCTGTTGATGGATGACAAGGCAGGTATAACTGATGATGCCTTGGCTGTGCTTGCACTGCTTTTGGGGTGCTCTGAAGGATTGGAGGAAATTAGGAAGAGTAGAGTACTGGTGCCTCTTCTTATTGATTTGTTGAGATATGGATCCCCAAAGGGCAAGGAAAATTCTATAACACTTTTATTAGGCCTCTGTAAAGATAGCAGTGAGGAAGTCGCAAGGAGATTATTAATGAATCCAAGAAGCATTCCTTCTCTCCAAAGCTTGGCTGCTGATGGATCATTAAAAGCTCGAAGAAAGGCTGATGCTCTTCTTAGATTGCTCAATAGATGTTGCTTCCAATCTTGAATTTCTGTCAGATAACAGTGACAACTGACTATGAATCTAAAAAAAAATTAAAGCTGAAAAGAGAGAAATGTAAATTTATGGAGATACTTTTATTGTATATGGAAATTGTGTTTGTGCTGCATTTTCATCGGACCTCTTTTCATATTTATCTAATGGTTCATCACTAAAAACACTATAATCTAGTTCGCTAAGTTTTAAAAAAAGATATAATCTAAATCTAAACTATAACATAATCCATTGCAAATCTGTGTGCAGTTTCCAGTTCTATTCTGGAACTGGATTGCTAAAAGATATTTCTACTATAGATGATACTGAACCCAACAGCTCCGACAGTCATATACTTTATCAGTATCCTGCATTCTATTAGAAAGACAAAATCTGCCTTGTGGACATGGTTAGCCTAAAGCCAGAAAATAGTGAAATGAAAAAGACTTTATACAAACTGTAACAAAAACAAGTCACTGGAATAAATAAAATGTTACTTTAAGCCACAGAGCAAAGCTTTCATTGTAATACAAAAATTACTATGAAGGCAAAAACTCTACCTTGAATATAAAGCTTTGATGAAAATAGATTTAAGAACGTAAAATTCACTTAATCTGCAATGATTAATAGCAGGAACAGACAATGCTTTAGACACAACAAATCAAATGACTAGAAATCCTGATGATCACCAAGAGTTGTCTAACAATATAGTGGCTTGCTGTTCAAGATAAAATGAGATGTCACGTCTTCCAATCTGAAAGCAGATTAGCACAAAGGCCAATGTAATCAAATGATTAGTCTTCCAAAGCTCCACCATTTCCTAATGTACGCGACTGCCCTTCATGCGGTACTTCCAGAACCAGCTTCCGCTCTCCATATAGTCTTCCTAGATGGGTTTTAATGAACTGCTACGCCTCAACCAGAAATTTATAACAGAAAAAGTATAAAGAAGTTTATAATTATTTGGCAAAATAAAGAAAGAAAATTTATCTGTATGGATGCATCTATGAGAACATAGATGCCTACTGCAGAACTGCTAAGCAATGATCGCCTTAAACGTAGGGACTTGAATAGAAACCTACATCTCTTTGGTGGAATTGTAAATGCAATTTACTACAATACCTCTGTTTCAACTAACGTAGCTGCCAGTTTTGAACAACAGAAATCACTCTTTTCCTTTAATATTATGGAGGCCAACAATATGTTAAAATTAAAATAAATCCACCAAACTGCCAAAAAGATAATATTCATGCCACCAAAGTGCATTTTATTATCATTTATCATACGTAATTTGTACACTCAAATCATATAACATTTGTGATTTAGTTCTGTTACACCAATTGTTGGTAGAAACTGTTGGTACAAACAGTCTGAAAACTATACTCAGTTCACCGGACGCTTTGCTGGACTGAAAGCCAACGGTCCTGCAGCATAAATCTCAGCTTTATAATGTTGTCCAGAGACAGTCTTGTTTTCGAATCGGAGAGCAGAACCATCAAGTCCTCCGCTATAACTCCCATTTGTAGGAAAATCACAATAAACATTTGGAGATGAAACAAGCTTCACAAAGCAAGACTTGATAGGAATTGTCAATTCATATTTGCTAATAATAAATCCCCTCAGTTCTGCATACAAGTGCCCTTCCTCATTTGCTTCAAATGTCTTATAATATTTAAAATCAATTTCGATATCAATGCAAAGAACACTAATGACAGCGCCATTGATAGGATTATCATACGAAATTTTTTGTGATCCGACAAGTTCACAAGTCTGGCAATAAACCATTGATTCCACCACCACATTGATATTCTTCTTGGAATCGAATGCATTGCGTGGACCATAATAAAAGACATTAGTACTATCGTTTGCTGATATGGATGAGGAAATGGCCAGTGCAAACACTAGAAAGATTGCATGTACGAAAACTGCAAATCTGTAATTAGGTGCCATTTTAAAAAACAGACAAGGTTATAAACACTGATCAATGTTTCAAGATGATACATTAATTTTGTTGGATGTATAAGGTTGTGCAGGGGAAGCATGCATATATAATGTGGGACTGACGTGTGTAGGACTAACTACTTAATTAAGTTGCAAGCGTTTAAAATGTTCTTCCAACTTATATGCTTGAAGAGCTTGGTGTAGTTGTAAGGATTTAGTTAATCATATATTTGTAGATTTTCTGATTCTAATCTGGTCAAATGTTGATATTCAAATCCTCGAGCGCCTTGCGTAATTTGGTATTAATTTATTTTTTTAGTATATTACACAAGATCATCTAAGATTTTGTATTGACCCACCAACTATTAGTTTTGTCACACACGCAATATATAGTTTTTAGAAATTATATATATATATATATATATATATATATATATATATATATATATATATATATATATATATATATATATATATATATATATATTACGATAATAGATATTTGGTACTTGATATATAAGATGAGATGTGAGGATCGAATTTTTGAAAATAAAAACAGGGTCCTTATTACACGGCATATCCTGATTTGCCTGGCAAAATGTAGAGATGGAGTAATATTTTATTAGTAACAACAGGTTCCAATTTTATTTTTCTGCTACGTAACGGGTTATAGTATTGGTACTTGAGTTCTTGGAATAGTTTTAAAATGACCCGAGTCTAATGTGTCTGTGTATTTATTTATAAATAAACAGTTTTAGATGAGTACACTCGCATGCCGAAATCATACCAGCAAAAACGCACACTAGCTTAAATCAGCTGTATTTCCATCTTAAAAATATGTACACTGGAGACCCTAAGACAGATTTCAAACTGTGACATTGCAAAAAAGGGTACATTTGTTACTTACAGGATCAACTTCATCCCTTAAATTGCTCCATTAGACATTATTTCCAGCTCCGCCCACCGAAGAGGTAAAAGTTTTGGGACAGCTCCATCAGTTCCAATCCCTGTTATATCTTTGAGTACTTCAGTAACTTCACGCATTGTCGGTCTTTGTTTTGGATTGGGACAGCAGCAAGATTTTATCACTTCATCAAACTTTTCAAGCTGTTCAGCATTGTAAGAACTCAAAATAGTCCTCTCAAATAGTCTGAAGCCCAGTCCTGAACTGATCAACTGTCCACCGATTAAGGGAGCTTACCAAGCAGGCAGTCATCATCTCAAATAATATAACACCAAAGCTATAGATGTTAGATTCTGGATTTGATTGCAATTCGGTGGCTGCAGCTGATTCAGTCCAAAGACCAAAATCAGATATCTTTCCTGCATAGTCTTCAGTGAGATTCACAGCTAAAGAGTTCAGATTTTTGTGGGATATGGGTGGCTTTAGCTGGTGCATATGGTTGAGGCAGTATGCCATGCCCATTGCAATCCTCATCCGCATCCCCCAGTCCAAGTGCTCTGCTTCTTTTACTGCAGAGTGCAGAACCAACAAGATCTTAAATGCAAAAAAATTGCAATGAAATATTTATGGGACAGAAATTCGGGGTAACATATATCACAGACCCAAACTCGAGCCTGTTAGTAGACAAAAAACATGTTTGATTCTCGCAAAGATTATTATTTAGGATTTTATCACATATAGAAGTACTGAAATTTATCAGCTTCTTTGGATCATTTTATTATTAGCAAAAAAACAGAAATAATTGAATTATGAACCAGAAGTCTGAACTGAACTACACCATTCTAAGGTTACAGTTATGATACTTACTACGCAAATGCTCAAATAATGTCCCATTAGGAGCACCTACTCGAAAACCATCATTCTAGTGAAGGGCTCTTCTTCTTCATAATATTCAATAAGGTTTATGAAATTCTTGGGGTTTACTTTTGATAATTGATCGATCTGGACATCAAAGTGACCCATAAGATTTAGATGCATGGACAAACACAGAAATTGTAGTTAGATTTAGTTCTCCATGTACCTTCTTCCTGAACTGTGATTCCAAATTCTTTGGCCAATCCTTAGCAGATGCCACTATAAGAGAAATCACAGCTATTTCAACACCACTGGATAGTGTTCCTTTGTACACTGTTCCCATTGAGGAAGAACCAATTACATTGCTGAAATCTTCACAAGCTGCATCAAGCTCTGACCTTTTAAGCTTTGGCACACCTGAGGTGTAGAAAGAACCAATTTATAATTTACAGACACATTATAAGATGCAAGCTAGTTCATTAAAAAAATGATATGATCGTGAAAGTGTGAAAGGAAATATAGTGTCTACTATAGAGGGACAACTGAGTAGCAGGCCCTTTACATAGAATAAATGCAAGTTTGGTTTATTTAAAGTAATGGCAGTTACCAGTTACAAATTCCTTTTGAAGTTGTCTGCTTAAGCCAGTGGCCCAAGGTTTGACAGCAGATACTTTGCTTTGGAAGAAGTATAATAGAATAGCAAAAAGGATTAACAATGCAGGACAGCCTACGGCTAAAATAGTATTAGGAATCTATGCCGATTAGTACTCAAACTATTGCCTGATGTACTGTGCCTCTTAGCAGGGGAGTTTACTGATTCTGTACGTGAAGTTGGAGATAAGAAGACACTATAAGGAGCTTTCAGTCTTGTACTTGTAACAGCTGAAGGTGCAGGAGATGATGAGGGTAGGGGCGATATAGAGGGTGTGAGGGCGAGATAGAGGGCGAGGGCACAGAAGAAGGCGGAGGCAACAAAGACTCTGATGACAGTGACGATGGAAACCAGTTGAATAGATTAGGCATAGTTGTTAGCAGCCGCCTTTGAATAATGTGTCCACCACCAGCAGTACTGCTGAAACCAATATAAGTAGCTATTACTAAATTAATTAGCTTATCCAATACTGATAATATATCATGTTCACATGGTATGTTATCTAAAGTTTGACAAGACACAAGGTCTGTACAGTATAAATATTGAAAAAAACTCACATAATTATGCCAACCATCTTCTACAATTATCACTTTTACTGATTTAATTCAGTTCATTATTAGATCAGTTATACTGTACATCAGTACATGTCTGTGTACGTATACGTCTCACCCGTAAGAGACCAGAAAAGAGGTATATAAACCACATTACATATCATGAGGCTATTCTACCACAGCAGGATGAGCTCAGTCTTGAACTAGACAGCTGTTTCTCATTTCTTCTAGAGAGTAGCTCTATCTCATCAATTTTAGGGGACGTGCTAACAGTAAAGTCATTATTGTCTAGTAGACTGCAATAGTTTAGAAATAAGATAATGTGAGCTCAGATATTAAAAGCAAGCATTCTGTTGAGTTAAAGCTGTTTCAGTATCTTGACTTACAGGACTGACAGTTGAAGATTACTATTAAGATCAGATGGAAGTGCCCAACCAAATTTATTGTACCCCAGATCTAGAACCTCCAACTTTTTGAGCTCTTTAATCTCTTCAGGAAGAACACCGAAAAGGAATTATTGTGTAGTATGCTGCAAGAAATTAGGTTCTGAATTATTTAAAAATATTTAATAGAAGTACTAAATAATTCCTTATGATACAAACCACATAACTACTTTAAACCGTAAATAGACTTTAGATGAACCAAATTTTGGAGATCGGGAGCTATTGTTCCTCCAAGAAGCAGGTTCCTGCATATTGCAAAAGATTTTAATAACTCTAAGAAAACCCATGTCAGTAGTTTAGAATCAATAAAAGATAAAGCTCAACAAGAACTAGATACTGACAGTAAAACAGGTTGTTTTCAAATTTACAAGTGAAAACTTACATCATGTCTGCAATAAAATACACACCAGCCATCTTAATTATTAAAATTAGCAAATCATACAAGGTCATCAGATGACAAAATTAAATCTCTTTTTAAAAAGCACCTCAAGCATGCTAATTTTTTCTTCGGCAATCAAAACGGCTAAGCCAGAATACCAAGATTGAGAAACAAACACAGATCTTTAATGTGATACAGTGAACATTTTACAGTAAAAGCATTGCACATCAAATTCCAGCAATCTAATAAAAGTTACTTACAGGATTACAACATTCCCATTCGCACACTCAACACCGAACCACGAACATGGATCAACAGAATAACTTACAACTCATCTACTAAGCCCACATCCTTCAATATTTCCATTTCATCAGAATGACAACTAAAAAAAACTATTTAACAAAAACAAATCATTACATTCGATTCTACACAATAATAAAAACCTCAAATTTACAAACAAATATATATATATATATATATATATATATATATATATATAAACACGATTGTTGAGGATTCATTGATAGCCTAGTCGCTCGAGACCAAAAGTCATTAGTTCAAATTCTCCCTCTCCCTCCTTGTACACTTAAAATCTACTGCATTGAAAAAAATAAAATACATACATCCCATGCATATATATATATAAGACAACAAATGTACCTTCTTGATTAAGTGACCAAGAAAGATCAAAACTTTGATACACCAAACAAATCATCACCAAAAGCTTATGAAATCTAAACAACTCCATCATCAAACCAAATATAACAATCTCAAAACACACCATCTACATTATTCAGTGAAAAACCCCAACTAGAAATCACCAAGCACTGATCAAACCCAAACCCATATCACTTACTACAACACAAACACACACACATAATGTAAAAAGTGAATAAAGTGTTTTAGAGCAGCTGAAAACGAGTGTGTGAAAAAGCAAAGAAGAAGCGCGTAGTAAGAAGAGGAAAGACAGATACACAGAAGAGTGTATGTATAGGTGAGTGTAGGTAAATGGGCGATGTGCATACGATAAAGATGAAACAAATGTACTTAACTCTCAGTCTCTCGCTCTCTTTAAACTCCAACACTCCAGCCTCGTTTCAAATGTGACACTTGATCAAGTGGGCCTAAAAAGCCATATATTTTTGTATCAATATTTTATTACGAGTATTATTTATTATTAAACTGTTTTTGTAAATTTTTTGATTTAAGCGAGAATAAGGAGATGGTGAGAAACAATTGTAATGAATTTTTTATATATATAGAATTACCATAAAAAATATTTGGTTATTTGGTTCTTACAATTTTTCAATTTTCCATTAAATCAAACTCTTCTTTTATATGGATATATATTTTTTAATCTAATTAAATATTAAAATATCATAAAGCAAATATTTGTATATCAATGTTCCGTATGTTAATAGTCCAATTTAGCCCAACTTCCCAAACATTTGTTTATATTTATAAAAAATATTAGACATGTCTCGACTCTTACCCTATGTTGGGGTGAAATTATATATCCCATGTCAACAAATTTAAGACTCTTCTTTTATATCAATGTTCTCGCGATTTTCCGTTAAATCAAACTCTTCTTATAATAACCCAAGCCCATAACTGAATGCATACCAGGCCCAACAACCCATCACAGGTCAGTTCATAAAAAGTTAGCAATTTTAAGTATACATTAGTTATTGACTTGTCCTTATAAAGGGCCCAAATACACTTTATTTATTCGATGTGGGATGTTACAAACACCCTACCTTATTGGGTCGACGTCCTCGTCGAGCCCGTTGACAAACTTACGGAACCCGGGCAGTGCCTTAGCACTTCCGGCCGGGCAAGGCTCTGATACCATTTATAATAACCCACGCCCATAACTGAATGCATACCAGGCCCAACAACCCACCACAAGTCAGCCCATAAAAAGCTAGCAATTTTAGGTATACATTAGTTATTGACTTGTCCTTATAAAGGGCCCAAATACACTTTATTTATTCGATGTGGGATGTTACAAACACCCCACCTTATTGGGTCGACGTCCTCGTCGAGCCCGTGGACAAACTTATGGAACCCGGGCAGTGCCTTAGCACTTCCGGCCGGGCAAGGCTCTGATACCATTTATAATAATCCAAGCCCATAACTGAATGCATACCAGGCCCAACAACCCACCACAGGTCAGCTCATAAAAAGCTAGCAATTTTAGGTATACATTAGTTATTGACTTGTCCTTATAAAGGGTCCAAATACACTTTATTTATTCGATGTGGGATGTTACACTTCTTTTATATGAATATTTTGTAATCTAATTGAATATGGAAAATGCCATCAAACAAAAATTTTTATATCAATGTTCTATACGTTAATAGTCCAAATTGGCCCAACTTCTCAAACATTTGTTTATATTTATCAAAAATATTAGACATGTCTCGACTCTTGCCCAATGTTATGGTGAAATTATGTGCCCGTTTGGCTTAATTTATTTTCTGAAAATAAGTGTTTATTTTCAGAAAAAGTAAGTATGTATATACTTTTTCTGAAAATAAGTAACTTATTTTCAATTTTGAAAATCATATTTGATTTTAAAATTCTTAAATAAATATTTGTCTAAAAAAATTGAAAATATATAAAAAAATTTAAAATAAGCTACTTATTTTAAATTTAAGCTATCTCAAACGGGGCTTATATATCCCATGTCAACAAAGTTAAGACTCTTCTTTTATTTCAATGTTCTCGCGATTTTCCGTTAAATCAAACTCTTCTTTTATTTGAATATTTTGTAATCTAATTGAATATGAAAATGTCATCAAACAAAATTTTTTATATCAATGTTCCGTACGTTAATAGTCCAAATTACCCCTAACTTCTCAAACATTAGTTTATATTTATCAAAAATATTAGACATGCCTCGACTCTTGCCTATGTTAGGGGTGAAATCATATAATCCCATGTCAACAAAGTTAGGACTCCCAAGCTCAGAGATTTTATATAATCGAGTGATCAACATACATGCCCGTCCAAGTAAAGAAACTGAAGATTTTTCATTCATCAACACAAGATGAATTCATGGAAATTAGAAACGGAGAGATAACAACACAAGAACACCGGAGTCATACTCAACACCGGCCATATCAAAGTCCTTTAACATATTAGAGATAATGGCACAAAGAGAACATTGGTGTGCCTCTGATTCCTGATTAGAAGCTGAGATTCATTATACTAATAACAACACTAAAACAGACATCTAAAAGAAAGACAACCATAGAGTTACTAATACATTAATGATTATCATCACCGTCCAACATCATTGCATTGCTACACTAACCACCTCAGTTCAACCTCCCATGTTAGAGTCGAAATTGAGCATCCCAATTTCATCTTCTTGCCGGCCTGGTTTCAGGAAATCAAATTCACTAGTACCATCAAGTCCCCCGACATCTGCATTATTTTCTGGCTGGTGGGATGCTTCTAGAGGGTTTCTAGACTGCACTATGTTTTTAACATTTTCCTCCGTGTGACAAAATTCACTTCCGCAATCACTCTCTACAACAGGGTTGGGGCCTGAGTCTATATCATCCACACCGGAATCTAAAATATCCATAATCTCCTCTATGTCTAACATATCTAATTCTTGCTCTTCATCTCCATTCCTGTCTTTGGTGCTTAAAGACTCATTAAAAACCTCTATTGGCTCCTCCACTACCACTGGTTCTTCTTCTTTCGCTACAGCCTCGTTTGACACAAACGGCATACTAGTGTCTAATATTGATAGACCCTCCCAGTCACATTTTTCACCAACAGGGTTAGTGCACGTACTAGGGCTTGAATTATATCGTGGAAAGTTGAGTCGTGCATTAGTTCCATAAATAGCACTTGCAGCTTCATCATAGGCACTAGCAGCTTCTTGAGGAGTCTCATATGTACCAAGCCAGAGCTTCTTACGCTGGTTTGGTTCTCGAATCTCAGCCACCCATTTGCCCCAAGCCCTTTGTCTAACACCTCTGTATGTGTAGTTCCCGTTATCCAGTCCTCCTTTACCTCTCATACAACCTTTTGTTGATCCTTTGGCAGGGATTTTGGGTACGCGACCACCGCTACCATTCAAAGCATTAAATTTGTCGTCGGAAGCCTTCCACTTGGCAATAGCCTTTGATACACTCGTGCGCCTGTTTCTTAACTCTTTCTCTTGCTTAATGGAGTACTGAATTCCAGAACCGGATCCTTCCCCACTATTTGCCATCACAAAGTTTCTACAAATTTATATGTTACAATTAATACACAACTATATTAGGCAAAACATCATAAGTTGAAACTATAAAGATTCTCAAATATGTGTTATTAGCAGCTTATTTTTATAAAAAAATTGGTGTAAAAAGCAGTAATTTGAGATATACCTATTCAAGTATCCAAGATTGTGTAACAAGCAGCCAGGACCTGGTATAGAATTAGAGGAATTGAAGAGAAAACCAAAATGTGTTACATAAATTCACAGAATATAAATCTGTAACAATCTCTAGTTTGAACTAGTTTAATTTGATAGATCCCATATAACATATATACTGATATATATATATAGCGACAGACACGTGCCTAGTTTAATTTGATAGCTCGGATATACATGAAACTAGCTTATATCTCATTTACGGATGAATATTTTTTAGTTTTTTAATATTTTTTAATGATTTGAATTTATTTGTATTTATATAATAATAATTTAAATTTTATTTAATATTATATGTATATATTTTTATATAATTTATTTGTATTTATATTTAAAAGGATAATTTTTTTATTTTGTATATAGATGTATTTTAATTAGGAGATTAATGTGAGATATTTTAATTAAAAGATTAATATGAGATTGTATTTTAATTAGAAAATTAATATTTTAAAATTAGGCCCAATAATTAATCAACTATCCGTCCCTGACAACCAAACTTTCACTGTTATCATAAACTTTAATGATATATTAAATTAAAATTATAGGATAAACTTTAATGATATATTAAATAAAAATTATAGGATAAGTATGATTCATAAAATAAAAAATATAGAATATAATTTAAATATAATATAATATTATCTATCTGTGATGAGTTGTATAAAAGTAGAACTACTGAGGTTAGAGTTGTATGTATGGTTATATTATTTTTAAAATTAGATTTTATTAAAATTGGACGGCTAAGATCTTTTCTATGGTTCACTTAAAATTGGACGGCTAAGATCTTTTCTATGGTTAACTCAGTACCATACCGATGACCAAAATTTTTAACTTTTCAGTTATAATAATATAGTAAGTATAAATATATACAGAGGGTTTTGTTACACGAACACATATATGTCTTTGCATTAGATTTTACAACATAATATAATGAGAGCACATATATGTTTTCCGATTAATAATCCATTTAAGTTTTCATATAACTTTTTTGCGTATGTAAATACGTGTGTTTATATATACACGGTCATTACTCCATATAAATACAATATAATCTTATATAAAAACTCATTTAGATTCTAATTTCAACATCGAATATGCATTTTTATGAATAATAATAGATTTTAACATGAAATTAATAACAAATTATGATTAAATATAATATGATTATATGTAAATTTCATTGTTACAAAAATGTATATAAGATTCTATTCTGAATTTTATGTTAGATTATGTAACATTTGATTTTTAAAGAGTAATGCTAGATAACCAAAAAACTTTTACAAAAAAATTCCCAAATGACACATGTCTCGTTCTGATTGATTGTGAGAATAATTAATGAGATGAACCCTTACATATTCAAATCAATTAAAATTCCTCATCTTTCCATATGCATCATGTCACATAATTTTGGGAAATTTTTTTGGGAAATTTGTTTGGTTCCCTAGCCTTACTCATTTTTAAAATTTAGACGAGATTTAATGTTAAATTTGATATGTTAAACTTAATTATTATTAAATTTTGTGATGTAAATTTCATTATTACAAAAATGTATATAAGATTTTATTCTAGATTTTATGTTAGATTACGTAATATTTGATTTTTAAAATTTAGATGAGATTTAATGTTAAATTTGATATGCTAAACTTAATTATTGTTAAATTTTATGACTTTTATCTTAACAATCGAAAAAAGATTTTATTATAGTGATTTTAGTATTCTTTACGTAAGCTGTTGTTTATAGAGTGCAACCTGTCTACATATTTAACGTGGATAACAAATCTTCTCGTATGTTGACGTCAAATATGATTTTTCTACTGCCGTCTTTTTAAGTATATTAAAATCAAAACTTCGATCTTTGTAAAACATAGCTACATGTTTATTATATGTTGGATAATACTCATTATTGGATATAAGAAACTATTAAAAGTCAAATAAATTTATGACTATTATTTGTATTATATATTAAATAAATGTATCATAAAATCCATTTTTTAATCATATTTTTATGAACATATTATTCAAACAGATAAGAATTAAGTTAATATCATAATTAGATAAATATAAACATAATATTTTCTAGGAATTATATCCACAAGTTTCCGATGTGAAGATAAAATTTCTAGGATAACTTTATGAATTTAATTTGAATACAAAATTCCAAATTTCCTATGTAACAATTTGTCTCTAAACCAATTAACTAAGAAAAAAATTGTCTCTAAACCCCGGACACCTCATCAGTCGTACACTCGTACTCATTTGTAATATCGTAATTTATTTATTTAGATATTAATAATAATAATAATAATAATATTAGAATTTATAAAAATTATTTTCTTTAACCATAATATTTATTATATTGAATTTGATTAGAAATATAATTTATAATAAAATAGTAATTAGATTAGAAGTAAGATAATTATTAAGAGTCTATATATACATATAAACATATGAGTTATTTATTAAAGCCCCTAAAACTAGCTGCTTGAGTCAAAAGAAGAGCAGGGGGATTTCATGTTCTGGTAATATGCAAAAAGCATACATCTCCGTTTTTAATTCTTGAGTTTAATGTGTAATTGGAGGAGTGCATGAGGATTATATATAAACACAAACATCATTGAAACATGGGCATGGTAAGATACAGACATAGCGAAAATACTAGCAAACTAAAAGCATCATACTGGGTCTGGATAATTTCATTAGTATCTATTATTGCTATTCTAAGGTACGGATTCCGTCTCCTTTCTCTTCAACGCTACTCTTTTTTAGGATTAGTTATATTTAATTCGTTCTGTTCGTAAATTTATTCCTTCCATTATTATTCGTTTTAACTGTTTTGATTCTCCGAAAGTTATTTTAAAGTCCATTTTGAAATATTTAAATATTTATCTTTGCGATTTTTGAAAATTATGTATGTTACATATCTGCGTAGAATATTTAAAATATATGTTCAGGTGATTTTAAAATTGTGAAAATTATTTTATTTGAACCCTTAGAGTGATATATAGCTTTAGGAGTACTACAACCATGTCATTGCGGCACCAGTGACATGATACTTCCGTGGCAGTGTGATTAGTCACGGCGTATCCTTCTGATAATTCAGGTGGCGAGTTTTGCGTATTTGATATTTGTTTGAGGATACGTGGGTGCACCCAAAATTTGATTTGATTTGTGATTGGATATTTGACGGTGACGTTGTATATGCCGTACACGTTGTCCGGTTTGTTGCACGCATTAGGTACCATATGCTGTGTGTATCTGTTATCTATTATCTGCTTTGTATCGGTATGAAATATCTTAACCCCTCTTTGCTTCAGCCTTGTTTTAAAAAAAAATGTTGTTTTATAACGGTCAAACTATATATCTTGTTTCTGTTTTATAAACTGTATTCCAATTCGTACTGGGCATTTGATTCATGCCGTATTCTTTCTTCTGGCAGGTACTTAGGGGGATCTTGAGCTGTGTAATGAAGAGCTTCCTTATTTATATTTATTAGGACATTTGAACTTAAATAATTATTTTAGTCATTTTTATTATTAGAGATTTTGGATTTATTTGCATTTATCATTTTAAATTATTTTGGAGGTATTGATATTAGTTTGGAGACCTGTTAGACCTATTTAATTATTAAATTTGGTGGATTTTAGTAGTCTGTATACATGTATGTGGTTTGATAAGTAACATCTCATCTCATTTTGGGAAGGGGGTGTTACACCATTGTACCTAGGTTCTTTCACCATTGTCGTATAGATTTCTCTCTCTTTAAATTAGTGTTTTAAAATAAGAAAATGGTAATTAGTCGGTGAAGAGGTACTTTATAATGATTAATTATATAATTGATAATTAATTAGATTAATTAATTAGAGTATTAATTAAAAATAATTTAATTTAATAAATAATAATATATAATTATATTTAAATATCATAAAATTTATATAAAAAATATCATTTATTATTAGCCCGTATGTATTTAGGTGTTAAGACTTATAAAAAATTACTAATCATTAACATTTAAGTAATTTATATCTAATATTCATTATTTGATACTAGTTAATTTTGATAGTTAGTACATTATATATACATTATATATAGATAATTACTAGGAATTTAGAATTTATCAAAGATTTAGGACCGTACAACTCATATTCATTATATATTTGTAATATACTCTCTTTGTCTCACCCAATTGTTTACATTTGAGTTGGGTACGGAGGTTAAGAAAATTATATAAAGTATTATGAAAGAGAAGAAAACGTGGATGAAAGAGAAGGAAAGTGGATAAAGTGATGGAGTGAATTGATAGATTTGAAAAGGTAGAGGAAAGTAGTGGATGAGAGTAAATTTTATAATATAAAAATTTACTATTTTTATAAAATTTTGAAATGTGAAGAATTGGATTGGATGAGACAGATGGAGTAAATATATTGATTATTAAATTTTTCAAAATTTTTAGGACCGATTTTTAACCACTTCAATTGATCAATTTAAAAAAAACATTTTTTAACTCAATTTTTTGTTTAATCGAGACGGCTCAGCTATGAAAAAACGCCGTAGAACACTGTTTAAAATGAATATAAATAATTTAATGCATTGTTAAAAAATGTTAAGAGGTCTCTAAATAATGATATCTGATGCATGCATGTCTACCACAGTGTCAGATAAACCCCCACAACGTAAAGATATCTGGACCCCTAAAAGTATATGATAGAGATATTAAGCCGTATGTTCCACGTAATCAAGGAACCCGAAACTAGATAAACACAACTGAGTGACATGGATGTTTTTTAATGGGTTCCGGTCCCTGATAATTATTTTTTTTTCTTCGGCCGATAGTATTAACATATAAAATTTTTGTGAATCAAGATCACGACATCTATTCGAGCTTAGCTAGCTAGGGTTTTTCTATTCGTAAAAAAAAGCATGGATAGACGGTTGTTCAACCATATATAAGTTTTAGAATTAAAAATTGAATAAATAATAAAATTTAAATATGAATATTATGTATTTGATTCGCTATTAAAATAAATATATTATATTATTATTTGAATACCAAAATATATTTATTAATGTAAATAAAGAAGTTAGTATATCTGCTTAAAGCATGGTCATCTGTTCTAAACAAATTCTCGGGTGAGCCAGTGTCGAACCTGGAACGACAAAGGATAAACCCTCAACCACTTGGGTTATCCAACCGTACTCAGACCATGTCGTTATTGATTACAATATGGAGGTTGTTTCAGTGAAGACCTCCGGTTTAGTGCATTACAAATTAGTGAGTGATAGATATATGTACAAACACAAGATTTGCATCAAATACATAAAAAAACATGGTAAAATTTTGAAACAAACATATATTTGATCACATAACTTATGAAATTGAGGAAAATATCTGAGCCCATGGTTTTCTTCACATGAGATTTATCTGGAGACACGAGAATTGACGAATAAATGAAATGAATCACCAAACTGAAAACATGTTACTCAATTTGTATGGATGATCTTATTCACCATCGTCTTCATGTCCTTCATGAGACCGTGATAATTCTTCTTTCAAGGTTTTCGAAGAGTCTTTTACTGCCATATTCGTTTTCTTCTTTAACCACATGTTTTCTAGATGAAACCAGTTGCATCGTCTTTTCGTATAAATCACGTGATAACTTATCGCTGCATTTGTACATCTTTCTCTCCCAACTTTTCGAATCATATGAAACTCGTAAATTGGATTATGTTATCATTTCGCTATATGAATTAAATGGGGTGTAAAGCAACACCCAAAATAAATTACTGTGTAAAAGAACACCCAAAATATTTGTATGTATGTAAGTCTGGATCCTTTATTATTTTCCTTGTGTTTGTTGCTCAAAGAAATGGGATTAGTTTGATGCATTGTGTTATTACTGTCTGAATCAAATGTATATATGTTTATGTACATAAGTGCTAATCACTTCTCGTTATCCTTTGGTAACTTCTTCAATATCAGAGTCCTAAATAGGAAATAAATCTAAATATAATGTATCATAATGAAGTTGATGTATGATTGTATGAAAGTTGTTCTCCACTGTGTACGTAACATCTCATTGAGGGGTTAGAGCTCTAATTTGAGTAAATAAAGAAGTTTATACACAATTTTAAAAATAGACAATGGTAATACATACATATATATATATATATATATATATATATATATATATATATATATATATATATATATATATATATATATATATATATATATATATATTTGTTTGTTTAATTTATTAAAATATATAAAACACTAATATCCTTGGGAGTATTCATAGAGTAATGAAAAATACTGTATTATAATAGCAAGTACTTAAATCCATATATACACGTAAACAATTTCTAATATATTAATTTTTTCATAGAATTAAATTTTAAGTTTAGTTTTTAAAATACAAAAAACCTTATATTTTCCATAAATATTTAATTGAATACAAATTGAAATTTTAAAATACATGTATACGAGGTAAACGGGTAAGAAGTTACGCTGCGTTGAATTGCGTAAATAGCATAAATATCTACTTTCAATTTTTAATGGTTCTATATATTAATTTTGATGTCTTTTCATGAAGATTGATACTAAAATTATTAATTATATTTGATTTTAAATTCAACCGAGTAGAAACAAAAATGCAACAATTTCGGTGAGTTGAATAGCCATTTGACCTAATAAACTATGTCAATTGCAAAGGCGTAACGTTTCACTGCTCCTCTGATCGTAAGTAGGCACACATGCTATCTATGTTTGTCGTCGAGCGACAGATGCTCTGTAATCTAACTGGAACTTGACTGCCGACTCCAAGTCTGGTCATACATACAAGCTCTTAATTCGAAATGTTCCAAATTTTTTGTGAACTGGCCGACTCTAAATCAGGTCATACAAGCTCTTAGTTCGAAATGGCCCAAGACTTCTGTGTAGAGACATTTTTGCTAGTTCCTCCCATTTAAGTAATGGATAAGCGAGCACCGATAACTCAAGTGGTAAATATTATGTTATCAACTCATTTCTTATTTCTTAGAACATATATTCATTAGAAAATATATATGTTATAAATCAACTTATTCAAAACAAAAGAGTAACTGATAGACAAATACCCCCTTTGTACTATTTTATATTTTAATTTAAAAAATGTATTTGTTTCATAATATAATGTTTATTAATATAATTTCCAAAATAATCTTTAATTATAGTACTGATATTAATATTAGTAATTAATATAAGATATTTACTATTCAAATTATGTATTAAAACTATCTCAATCATTATAATTAATATAAATATAAATGAAAAATAATTTTTATATTAAAATTTTTAAATATATACATAATTTTGTAAAAATGATATGTAAAATGGAATGGAAGAAATGTCATGTTTGAAAGAATATAATTAAATGATCAATTTGGGGAGATAAAAGGCCGGGTTTAGGGTTCTTTATTTTAAGAAATAAATTATTTATTTTTAAAAAATAGATATATGTTTACATATATATATTTTTAAAAGTACTTATTTTAAAATTAAAATTTATTTTCAAATCAAAAACTATATATATATATATATATATAATACACACACACATATATATATTTCTAAAAATAAGTTACAAATAATGAACCCGAGCACAAAATCTCAAATATTCATGGTTCTTTATTTTATGAAATAAATTATTTATTTTTTAAAAAGGTACATGTATATACTTTTTTAAAAAATAAGTACTTATTTTAAAATTTTAAAATTAAATTTTATTTTCAAAACAAAAACTAAATATATTTGTTCAAAAAAATACATATTTATATTTTTTTTTCTAAAAATAAGTTACAAATAATGAACCCTTGTTTCCGATTTCTTATATTTGTACCTAATCTAATAGGTAATCTAAAGGTGCTCAATTTAGAAAAAAAATTGGCTGCGATTTCATATTAGGATAAATTTAAATAGTTTATTTATTACTTAAAATTATTAAAATAATAATAAAAAACAAGTTAATATATGTTTTATTAAAAGCTGAAATAAAAGTAAAATTATAAATTATACAAGAAATCATGACGATAAGCTTAAAATTAATTTTTTTTAAACATTATCTCCTACAAATTTCTGAATTTAAAAAATATATTTTTAATTTTAAATTATTTTCTAATTTTTTACACAAAAACATTATTTTTAATATAAAATAAAATTTTGGTTACATTAAACTTAAACAAACAAGCTCTTAAATCCATCGTATTAATATCATTGGCATATATGTCAGATAAGATAAATTTATGTAAGTATTAAAATTATTAAAAAAAATCTTACAATTATATTGCTTTGTAGGATTTAAAATATATCTAAATACTATGAATTTAAATTTTTTAATAAATTATTTGCAATATAATAATTTATAATCTTAACTGCATATCACAAAATATAAAAATATTTTTAATAGTTTTATCAAATATTCAATCACAAGTTTTAATAAAATCAAATATATTTATATATATATATAATAAATAAATAACCTTAACTCAAGTTTGTATCATATTTAGGTACGTATAGAAACAATCCTTACAATGAAAGTAATTATAACCATAAACCAAGAAACATATGGGGCCTAATCTGATCAAATTTGCTCCTCTTGTGTAAAAAAAAGCAGAAAATTAACCATGTATTATCTTGTTTTTCTTGACGCTGTTTGTTTACCTACCAAAAATACTATTAGGAACAAAAGGAAATAGACCCAAATGCGGGTAAACAAACGCGGAATTATAACCACAAATGGCCTTATTATATGCCAACTGCCAAGAGTATGCATGAGCAGTGACTGTTACTCCTCCGTTAGCACAGTGGCAAATCTTGAGGAGCATCCTCTAGAGATTCTAATTCCCCAACTCCATTGTCCACAAGGAAAGCCATGGCTAAACCCCAACTGATGTGAACATCCAAGTGACAATGCATGATCCAAACTCCTGCCACGCCAAACAACTATATATTATAAAAATTTGTTCAGTTTTTGAAAATTCATTATAAACACCAAGTGACACAGAACACATCAAGCATGTGTGTGAGGTAGTTTTAAAATACGTTATAATATGATCTATCAAGTCCTCCTAGCTAACACGGTTTTAGAAGTACTGGTTTCAACTGTAGGTATATTTTGACTTGATAAATGTTCATTATTCTTACCAGGATTATCAGCAACAAATCTGATGACAGCCCATCCTTTGACGGGTAGACTAACTGTATTACGAAGAGGTGGATCAACCAGATTAAATTTAGATGTATCCGTTTTAGGATTGAAGTTTCCAAATCCCTCTGCTATCACATAAAAGTCGTATCCATGGAGATGTATCGGGTGATTTTCAGCTGTGACTATACTCGTCCCCTGTAATACTACTTGCACATTTGATCCGTAATATAACCTGTACAACTTAGTTCCCCGAGTTGGTTGCCACATCGAGCGGCTGATATTACCGGTATAATCGAATTTCAAAGGTGGAGCTGCTGGAAAATCAGTAGTGAAAACACCTGGAATTCCTTGATGATGTGCTTGTAACAGGGAAAAGTTTGATGGGAGTACAAATGAAACATTGTTCATACTAGCTGTGAAGCGTGTTTGATTTGGAGCTTGACATGTACTAGCCTTAGCACCTGAGGGGCATCTGTTGAGGCCTAAACCAACTGTAAAGAAAAGGCTCTCATCGATATCTGTTGGTACTTCAACTTTTCTCGGACTTCTGAAGCTCGTAGAGAATGCTGTAGCTGTAGCGGTGTCATTAAATGCGGGTAGAGAAGGGAAGACAGGCTTAATGGAGACTCCTTTTGCCGGACAAGGTGCACTTTTGTATTCAAGAATGGCCGTGGTGGTAGTGTTGTCAAAAGGTGCATTTTGTGCACTGGCGTAGGCACGTGCTGCAATGTAGTATCGAGAAGGTGTTTGATCAGCATTTATTAATACATCAGTTGTTTGTCCTGGTCCGAGCATGAGTGTGTTGGTAGTAAAAGGTTTAACATAGGAAGCGTCAGCTCCAACAACAGTCATCTCGTGGTTAGCAATGCTAAAGAATAGTTGTTGGTTTAGTGCTGAGTTGATGACTCGCAGAAGGTTGGTTTCACCTGAATCCACCGGAACTATCACAGTTTCTGTTGAAAAAAGTTTGTAGTCAGCATATTTGTTTTATGAGAAAATTGATATTAATTAGTTGGCTAAACATCCAAAGTTATAGACACAAACCTTTACTAGAGCAATTGTAGAGGTCACCAGGTTGGCCATTTATGGTGTATGCATCAGACACATTAGGAGCTCCTCCTGTTCTTGTTGCTTCTCTAATAACATTGACTGGGTTTGCATTCCACCATTCACCTAATCATATAGTATATATAGAAGTCATTATACATTAATTGACTTAAATAAGTTTTTTGAATTGAACTATTTTGTTTACTACAATGTTGAGAGGTGAAAAAGTACCCAGAAGTAAGGGTGTTTCGCGCTTTGGCTTTTGGAATGGATAGGAGTCTCCTTCTTTTGGATGAATAATAAGAGCACCATATACAGTGGCTCTAAGCCATGAACTGTGTGCATGCCACCATAGTGTCCCTTCTTGCCCTTGTGTTCTAAAGCGATAAGTGTAACTCTCCCCTGGTCTAATGGGGCATTGTGTGACAAATTCAGGCCCATCTGCCCATCCTGTCCTGATTTGTCGAATCCCATGCCTGAAATTTTATCGCAACATGCAGAAATATATATAGATTACAAAACAAAAGTTACATTGTGTTAGACATTTTGAATGCATTCTAAGTGCATGCACTGATGTACTTACCAGTGAATGGTGACATTGTATCGAGCCCTGTTAACAACTTTCACAACAAGAGTGTCACCGTTATTTACTTCCAGGGTTGGTCCTGGAAATTGCCCATTGACAGTGATGATGCTGTGAGTATTGCACAACCTCTTCACTGAGGTTGATTGAACCTATTACAAGCCGAATATACACTCAGTACCGAAAAATATAATAAATGCAAGAATTTTTTTTACCAAAAACAGAATTAAGACATACAACAAAGTCATGGTAATGAGTTTTGATGTTCGCATTCGCGAATAAAAACAACAAGCTTAGGAAGAAGAAAGAATGCAGTAGGCTGACAATGCTGCTCATAGCCTTCATATTTTGCTTTGCTCTACGCCGAGTGATTGTGATTTTGGGCTAAGCAATTAGTGTAGATGACAGTGAGAGATAGGATTTTCTTTTATAACGCGAAATTGTTAGAGGTGGTGGTTTAAAGTTGGCAGATTTGGTTTTGATTTAGCAAGATATATGCCCATATTGGAAGGCAAACATGATTAAAAATTTAAGATGTTGGTTCAACAACTAGCCTATCAAAATGATCAAAACTTTCATGAATGCTCGCTTTACAATATACAGAGTGATTTTTTTCAACAAATTTCGTTATAATATGTTTAATTTCGCCTAAAAGTGATATTCGAATTACATGTAATTTCTAGCTATCTGAAAGAAGTTGAATTTATGGCTTTCTCTTTTCTATGATCTTTGTTAAGCACATTGGTCAAACCCATATATTTCCCCCCCTTAACCACTCCAGTTCTAGAGCTGCATACCTCTTCAAGCGAAGTCAGCACACGGAAAATTAAATTTGATATTTGTTTGTTTCTTACTCTATTCTTCCAGAGATGAACTAATGTTAGGTAAAGAGTATATATTATTCTTAACATCTAATGTTATTCTTTGTTACAGTATAATTTAAAATTAAATTATAAAAAATTGGGCTGACAAAAAAAATTATATCATAAAAATTGGAAAAAATCTTACTTGTTTATAATTAATTATGATGTAAAAAATGGATTGAAGTAAACTTTTAAAATTAAAACCAATATAGATTTTCCATTTTTTAAGAGAAGTATCAAAATAAACCAAAAATTAGTAAAAACGAAAGAGATCTTGCACGCTTTAAAATTTGTTTGCAGTTTTTGTTATTATTATTACTAGCTTATATCCATGAATTTTTTTAATTTTTTAATTTTTAATTTTAATATTTTTAATATGATTTGAATTTATTTTTATTTGTATAATAATAATTTAAAATTTATTTAATATTATATGTATTTATTTTTATATAATTTATTTGTATTTATATATTAATAGGATAATTTTTGTATATTTTATATAAAGATGTATTTTATTGAGGAGATTAATGTGTTTGTCTTCGATCTAAACTACTATTTTATTATATTATAAATGAAATAAATTATACATATTTAATTTAATTTTTTTAGAAAATACTTGTAATTTTTTGGATCCCGTGCTATGCGCCGATTGAATTCTTTTAGTATTTTATTATTTTAATTTTAATATTTTATTTAATAATAATTTAAATTTTATTTATTGTTAGTATATATCTATTTAATGTTTTTTTAATCAAATATGACTTATATTAGAGCAAAATAGTAAAATAGCACATAAATATAAGTACAATTGTACAAATATAGTCCAAGTTGTGAATATTAATTGCAAGCTAAACCGGTCCCTCTTGAGATCGATTCTACATGTAGACTGTAGTGGGCTCCTCCAATAATTTCTGATTTGTACTCAAAGTCCACTTTCAACTTAGTTTCCTAACAATCACTCCACGCCCATTATCGATATATAACTTGATTTCAATTTTCAAGATATCTTTCTGTGCGTGTATAACGCAGAAGAAATTTAGCGTTTTTATCCTTCTTTTTAAGTTAAAATGAAAACTGCATGTATTAGTAGTCTGTGAATTCTGTTATCGTTATTAAGAAAATTACCAATTTCATAAAATTACTAATTTCATACAAGACCTATCAATATTTAGGACAGATTTTGATAAGTCTTGATAGGTCTTGATAGGTCCTATCAATACATGACCAAAAGTCTTGCATTTGCATGGTCATGTAAACTTTTTTGAGCATTTTCCATTATAAATTGGTGAAGCTCAAAAAAGGAAGACAGAGATGGAGGTGAAGTGACTGCGGTTAATTTGCATGACAGAGAGAGACTATCTGTTACTCAGATTACTCTTATGTTTGATTTTGATATGATGTGTATTTTATTCTAATGTTCGATCTTGATGTGTATTTTATTTACAAGCTAAGACTATATATATGGCAAAACTCTGAGTTCAATATTGTTTATAGTTTATAAAATTGGTAAAAACTCTCCATGTAACTTGTTAATTATAACCACTGAAACAAATTGGCTTGGTTATACATGCCCTCGGCTATCATGTTTTAGTAGAGCTAGGCTTTAGGCCAGTGAAATAACACAATAGTATTGTTTCCAATTATAGAATTGATCGTTAAAATCAATCTCAGATTGAATGGCTGAATGTAATCCACCAAATCAAGTTGCCCTGATCGAATATCATATACATATATGGTGTGCTCACAAAAAGGTAAGATCATATCTACATATATACGGTATATATGAGATTTTGCTTTCGAGCATTCATTAATTGGACCATGCAGTTTGCTTTGTATCCAAAGTGTGGATTAGGTAGAACCATTTTAGCCTTTTTCAAGCTCAGGATATACCGCAATTAGCCTAACCCATATATAAAGTAGAAGAAATTGAAATGCGGTAGCCAGTAGTCGTGCTAACAAGAAAAGAATCGTTGTATTCCTTGTCCTTTTTATATCGCATCAAATTTCGATACAATTGTCACACTTTTCTGGCCAAACCATATTTCCAAAATAGTCAAAAAAATGAGACTATATATCTAAGAAAACATAAAATAAACTTAGTTGATACATTGTTTTTGCTAATTCTACAACAGAGGTCAGGGTTTTCTCACGACCGGAGCTAAAAAATTATTACTAAATTTTAAAAAAATTGTTAGAATTGGAATTTAAAATAATATATCAACTTTTTTACGGAAAAAGTACCTTAAATTTGAAAAATAAATTTATTTAATTAATTTAACTGGAGTTTAGGTCATTGCAAGCTAAATATGTACCACCTGGGTGAAAACGAATGGTACCTTGAAAATCGATTCTATAATGCGTATTTGCCAGCTTCTTTAAGCAACGAACAATTTCTGATTCGTACTCAAAGTCCACTTCCTAGCTAGTTTCCTACCACTCATTTTTAACACGCATATATATCTAAATTATTAAGCTATGCCCATAAGTTTTCAGTCCATTGCGGGAAAAAATTGATATTTTACCTCTTTGTTCGGTTAAATCAACCTAAATTTATTCCATGCATGTGTCAAGTAGCTTGCGTAACCTACCACGTTCATTCATCATTCTCATCTCATAAGTTTTCTTTAACAAGATTTTTAAAGAAAACATATAGGGCGGTTTGGGATTTCTTAAAATTAAGTAATAAGGTACTTATTTTTAAAAAAATTATATTTTTACATTTTTTTAAATATTAACATTTAGTTTAAAATTTTAAGCTCAAATCTTATTTTCAAAATAAAAAATAAGTAACTTATAGAAAAATGTACTTTTTTTCCTGAAAGTAACTTATTTCCAGAAATAAGGGTTAAACAGCTCAGCATCACATCACCCTTTTAACTTATATCATATTTTCTAACACTCCTTCAATTTAAACCATAACATTAATTATTAGGTCACGTTGACGTTTTCAATCGAAACCCTAGCCTCGTTTTCTTTTCTTTTAGCATTTATTATTTATAGAACTTTTTATTCACTTGGATTATATAATTTTGTTAATTTTATGTGTTAAGTAATTAATTTTAAGTTTTTCCGTTTATACAGTATTTTGTGAATTTTCTTTTCATGATAGCTACTATGTATATTATTTATTTCATGCCATTTATTTAAATATATTGGAGATAATTAGTATTTCAAAGATCGTGTACCTACTCTGTATCGATTGAGAAATTTATATTTTGGTTATTTATCAAAAATATTACTTTTTTTAGTTTTTTAATTTTCGATTTTACTATCTTTTGAATTGTTTTGTAAAAATACAGTTTTGCAACCAATGCAATTAACTTGATACAACTAAAATCAACCTCAAATGCAATTGAATGCAACTTTTTTTGAAAAAAATTGAAGTTCCTCATAGTTGCATTTGATGTTGATTTTAGTTGCATTGGATGCAAAACCGTATTTTTGCAAAAAAAACACCTTAAAAATATATTTTTTTGCAAAATAAAAAATAAAAAGAACGTATTTTTGCAAAAAATAATAAAAAATTTAGTATTTTTCAAAAAAAAACCCATTTATTTTTAGGTACTCAAAAAATAATGTAAAAACAATAGAATTTATCTTCACATGATCATATCTAGAACAATATATATCTAATAAAGATAATAAAACTTAATTAAGCAGAAAACTATAAAATAATACTCCCTCAGTCCCACCCAATTGTTAACGTTTCGGAGAGATGGTCCGGCACGCATTTTAAGGTGCATATAAAGTATAGTTCCATAACTTATTTTTAATTTTTTTTCTGAATAAAAATTTAATGTTTATATTTTTATTCAAAAAAAATTAAAAATAAGTTATGGAACTATACTTTATATGCATCTTAAAATGTGTGACGGGCTCTCTCTCCGAAACGTTAACAATTGGGTGAGACGGAGGTGGTATGATCCACGAGACCACGATCATTCAAGCTTATATCACATCTGCATGGTTTTTTTCCTTCCTAATTTAGCATCTGCATTATTTTGTAATTTGCATTAATTTTAAATTGTTCATAAATCATAATCAAATTTCTAAACTTAAATAATATATGTCCTCTCTCCCCCACTATAAAATATGGTTTGTTTGTGTGTGTGTATGTGTTTAAATTATATGTTCAAAAAAACTTAATGAGAAATCTCCGTTTTCATTTGAGTGTTTTACCGGAACATGCAACAATCTGTCTTATTTGGCAGGCAGAATTTACTAATTTAGCAAGGCTAGAGCAATATTCTAGATAGTGCATATTATATGTAGAAAATAATATAAATTTAAAGCGATGTAATTACCGTATATGGCTCCGTACTTTAGCTAACCGGCCTTTTCCGTACTCAAGACAAACATGATTGTGTTTTGAAATTTGCGTTCTTTTAGGGCTGATTGTGTATATATATAAAGCAGCCTAGCTAAGCAGGCTGCAGGGTAGCTAGGAACCTAGGATACTCATGAGCTCACTTTAATTAAAGATTTTAGAATTTTTTATAATATATAATTATTGAGTTCTTGATTCTTTTCCTTCTTGCAAATGGATATTAAGAAACTCTAAATTCTAAATATATTATTGCATGGCAATGCCTAATTATGAAGGTAGACAAAATGAAGTGAAATATATATATATACATATATGTATATGTATATACATGATTAACTTTCCTAAACTTTATTACACATATATGCAAATGTTATACAGAAATAAGTATGTGTCACTAAAAAATAAAAAATATATTAGGTTTTTAATTAGTTGGGAGGTTAATCTCAATTTTCTAATTAAAAACCTTATTAATATGATTATTGGTGCACTTGGTGCTCACTTATTTCATAAAAGATTTTTTAATTTATTTCAAGGGAAGACTTTCTTTGTTTACACGTGAAAAATAATTTTTTTTGGTTTTAAAACTAAAAATATGTTTGAAAATTTTTATTATCTCAGTACTTATAATGTTATATAAAATACAAATGTCTAGAAGTTGCCTTCTAAAAGTTAATATCTATTTTTTAAAGTTGAACTACAAAATTAAAATAAATTAATAAAAATTTTAATTTTGTGAAATTCAATGTATAAATTACTGATTAAATATAAGTTATTTTATTTATTAATTTATAAGTATCAGGGTAATTTTTAAAACTGCATGGACAGCTTAAGGAATTAGGGGATACCATAGCGTGTAACTATATATAAAGCTCTCGAAATTACGTGTTGAACTTTTAATAAAATTATGAATGTAACCGGCGAGATAAATCTAATCGTGCATATATATAGATATAAATATACTATCTGGCTAGTATCTTTTCAATTTAATTCAATCTTATCAGATACAGCACTGGGAGAGAAATGATTACAAAGTTGTAATATATATATACACTAATACTATTGTATATGTGTAATATGTGCCGTATATAACACATGATAATATTCATCTTGATCATTGGTAGACCAATTTCAAAATTTTTGATTCACTTATTTTTCTCCAAGCTGGCCATAGGAACAACTTTTCTTGCACCAATAAACTGTCTTTAAATATTAGCATCGTATTCCTGGTTCTTGTACACAAAAGAAGAAGATATTATATGAAGCCTCTTGAGTTTGATATAAACAACATGGCTTCTTGCTATTCTTCTTCTTCATTTCCAGATATATGGACATGGATTCAAAACCTTCCACCAATAACTGAATGGACATCGAACTCCATGTCCATATCAATCTATTCTTCATCATCTTCTTCGTTTCGGCCTTCTCTCAAACTCTCTATATCGAAAAAACTTCAATCTTCCTCGTTTATAAATTTTTCTATCTTTGCGGATTACACTAATATTTCAATATCTCTTTGGACCTCGAAATCACTAAGAATCAACCCGAAATCCACAACATTATTAGACTACGAAGATAATGTCTCGAAAATATTCTTAGCTTTAATTGATGTTATCCTTCAATACTGTCCAAACAAGAACACCTCCTTGTTCAAGCTTCCTAAACTAAGGTCCATTGCTAACTTCAAAGACATGTTCAACTTCTCATTTCTTACTCTTTCGTTCCTTATTTGCATATATGAAGCTCCTACGGATATTCGATCAGAATGCCTACACAAGCTTAAAGATCAGTTTGCTTGTGAGCAATCTCGAGAGGTTTCGAAGTTTCTAATGAGATTATTAGGATCGAATATAGAAGAACAATGGACGAGGGCAGTAAACCTTGCGATTACTAATTGGGTTGTGGAGGTTCAGGCAGTGAATAACGCCCTCAAAACGCCTTGCCCTTTGTTTTCTTATGGAAATTCGTCGTTTGGGATGTGGAAAGTGCAGCTATATTGTCCCTTGATAGCCATGGATTTGGAGAAATCTAGCAATCCATCACCTGATGAGAAGTTGGTCTTTTCTTTGAATTACCATCAAGTCGAGGGCGTGATTCAACTCAATCATAGAGTGATAGTTCGAGAAAATTGGATCGAGGTCATAGCCAAGGTTGATAACATAAGGTACGTACGGTATATGTGACTTTCGAATTCCAATATACACATATGATGCTGTATTTTGATTACCTGTTCTTCATTTTGGACCTTTTAATTGGTGCTATTAAGTTCATGTTTAATAGTTTAAAGTTGAATGATCAGAAGTTAATATGCATGGATGCTTTAAGTATAGGTATATATATCCTTTATGCGCTTATCATAGGAAAATAAGATGTACTAATTGTATATTTTTAAATGAGATGTAATTTATAACTCAAGTTGTGGAGTTTGATACTGCATTTCAGATGGTTTAAAATTGAAATGGTTAATGTGAAGAATGAAGTGATCCAGGAAGTATTGTGGAGAGTTGTTTATAAAGAAATTAAAAATATAGCTTTATTCAGCACTACTAGGCTAAACATGAGAATCGAAAAATTATTTCTAGCACCAGCAATATTCCTTTCTTCACATCTACTCGTCCGTATTTTCTCACATTTTCTGTGATCAATAACAATGTAAAAAACGTATAGTTGTGTACGTATATATTAGTGTTTGGCAACAGTACCTTGTCTAATTAATTATAACATATCGGCTACTGGATACCCAATTTTCCTTTTCTCTTTTATCAAGAGATTGAGCCTGTTGGTATGAATGTGTGTGATACAAAAAGCATTATTATTCCTACCAGTCTACTATCGACGAATTTTTGAAAAAAATATAGTATAATACAAAATTTTCGTTAGAGCTAGCTAGGCACATATAAGATTTCGAATTTATTTTCATAGGATGAACTACATAAATTTTGTTGACGATTTTTTGTGCTAATTATGATGATCAGGTGTGATATTGTCAAACTAGTAAACGATACTCTAATGAAGGAAAGAGGAGCCGGAAAAGCTGAAAAACACTTCCCATCTCGAATCTCCCTACAATTAACTCCTATTCAGCAAATGAATGTCTTGAGCATATCTGTCAGCAAATCATCCGAAAATCCTGTACGAGACATAAGCTCAGAAAAAACCGTCGAAGGCTCGTTGAATCCACCAAACAATTTGGGGCTAAGCATATCGGCTGGTGAGACAGTGACCGTGAGCCTTAAGCCCTGGAAATTCGAGCAATCAGTATATGGAAATAGTGGAAAGTTAAACTGGTATCTTCATGACAGTGTAAACGGAAGAGAGGTTTTTTCATCGAAACCATCCATGTTTTCTTTGCTTAATCCTCGGGCTTGGTTCAAGAATCGGTACAGGAGTGTGTACAGGCCTTTTACAAGACAAGGAGGAATCATTTTTGCAGATGATGAGTATGGAGAAAATGTTGTGTGGAAGGTGGATAAAAGTGCAAGAGGTAAGGTGATGGAATGGGAAATAAGGGGGTGGATTTGGTTAACTTATTGGCCTAATAAGCATAGAACATTTTATACAGAGACTAGGAGGCTGGAGTTGAGAGAAATTGTACATCTTACACTGGCTTAATCAGCTAATATCATCTTATCATCATGTATATATAATATATGTTGATAATCTTCAAGGCTTACGTTTAATTTGTATATATGCCAGACTAAATCGAAAGTTGAAAGTTGGTGTAACAATCGGACTGAAAATATGCAACAACTATACATGTATTTTTGGATATAGAAACTATGATGTTCATTTTTAAATGTATGTGATATTCGTTAGTACATTTGCACGAATGTACGTGGTTGATTTTTTTTCTCGAAAGTAGTCGATATTATTCATAATGAGCGTAGTTGATATTAGAAAGATTGTTATAACTATTCATTCACTATCGTTTATATGTATAATTTTTTACAATTTTCACCTTATCTATTATAAATAATTACAAATAAATTATTGTAACAAAATAAAATCGCTTATTAAGGATTTAAACCTTTACATATATGTGTGTGCATATATCTAAAAATTGATTTTCTTAGCCATAAAAAAATTGAATTTTTTTATATTTTTATAGAAGGTCCATTGATCTGCAGCTTTTTTGGGCCGATATCCCATTCTAACCTGCAGTTATTTGGGCTAATCTATACTTGTATTTGGGTCATTCTTCATTAAGGATCCAAATTCATTTGCAGTAAAATCAGAAGAAGGCATGATAAGATCCACGTATGCAAAAAAAGAGCAAAATAGCAAAATTAAAACAGAGAAACGAGTACATAACAGTGGGTGGAGAAACTAATGAGAAGGGGCGGACATTTCAATGCTAAGCACAATTTATATACATACATTATACATACAACCACAATACTAACACCCCACCCCTGCCTGTCTATATAAATTTGTTCCAATTGCTTCTTCATTCATACCTTCAATCTCCGAGATCTCCTTCATTTCCATGGAGTCTGCTGCTATTCTCCGTTCCTTCCAATGTAACTCTCTCTCTCCCCCTCTCTCCCGCTCTCTCCCTCTCTCCCTCTCTCTCCCTCTCTCTGTCTCTCCTCTCTCTCCCTCTCTCTGTCTCTCCTCTCTCTCTCTCTCTCTCCTATGCATATATAGATTTGTAATTGTAGATGTATGAATTTGTGAATGTGATGTGATCGTTATATCTAGTTATTGAATTATTTAATCTGATTGTGTGCTTGATGTTTGTGTAATTTTCTCGAGCTGTGCATAATGTTTCGTAACTATATCTCTTTTGTATATCAAATGCAATGGAAATGTATGCTTGTGTATTGGTTTATGTGTAATAGAATGTTAATCGTGCTTGATGTTGTAATTGAGCTGCTACGACTTGTTGAAATTGAGTGAGCTTGTTTTTACGGATTAGGTAATATTAGGTTGATAAGAAAATTAAATCGTTAAGTTAGATCATTGTTTATGGACTGTGAACTTCGTGGTGAACTTATTGCAATTAAAATTCTTTCGTTGATGAATTAATTCCGAGCATGTATTAACAGAGTAAATAGGTTTAGGATACTGTTGGTTTATATTTTATAAGTTCATATATATATATATATATATAATATGAAGAATCAACTTGAATGAATCATTAAGAGTTTATATTCGTAATGAATGTGATCATGAAGCATGTATTAGACATATATTTTCTTTTTGGTCATACTACACAATATGCATCTATTGATGCGACTCATATTATAATGATTGTGTTATGACATATTATTCGTTTTGTTATAACATTACCTATCAGGTACAATGCTAATATATCTTTGTCTTCTTTAATTTTGTTAAACTCTATAGGCACCGCGTCAAAGTCGGCATGGTCTACCTCGAATAGATGTCCCATCCAAGGGATGGCTGTTGGTCGGAGTTTTATTTCATCTCCTTTAAAGAGAGAAATAAGGGGAATAACATGTGCTAAGACATCCGAATCTGCAATCATTGCAAAGTCTGATGGTTAGTTTCTTCTTCTTGCTTGAAAAAACAGAATTTGTTGCTTTTGGCTAACAAAAAGCAAAAAAACTATAAACAATAAGATGTGAACTTTTAATTAGTCTCTTTGTTTTTTTAATATGTTTCTGATCCATGGGTTATCAGGCATCCTTTTAGAATGTTCCTTCTAGCCTCCCTGTTGTATTAATTATTATTGATCCTCATCACTTGAAAAAGTTTGCATTTAGGAAACATTTCCCAATACCTCTATTACACCGAGGGAGAGTCGTAGATCGTACCTCCTTTGTTGCTGCTATGCAAATACACGAATTAGTAATAATCATATTGACAGGGAAGCTTTAAAATAAATTATTTATACCTGATTTCAAGTTCTGTGACATTTCTAAAAATTAAAAAAAAAAAAATTGTTTGACTTTGACCTTATCTTTCCACATTTTTGTAATCTTATTGGAGTATATTCATCAGAAAGCTGCTCCCAAGGATCAGTGGAAAAGAGTCCATTGCGTGGTGCAACATTTCCAAGTGGATTTGAGGTAAGTTGAATATCACTTTCTTTGCTATTTACTAAAACATCGAGTCATTGACTCGCATAGAAACTAAGCACTTAGTACTGTGCATTATGTTTACTCGTTCTAATACTTTCTTGTGTAAGTTATAGTTCAACCTTTTCATTTATTTGCTTCAAATAGGCCTATCAAATTAATCTCTGGTCTATTGGTCCATATTTCATCCTCTATATCGAAAGAACCACAAGATATGCGTAGTCTTGATAGAATTATGGATCTTAGTGATATGGTCACAATAATTTACCAGTGGGAGATGGTTTCAGCAAGGTGTAACCCAGGAAGACAGAAAAATATATCAAAAACCAAGCCCAAAAGAAAAAAGTTAATGGCATAGTACCTGGATTGAGAGCCTAAAATCATATTTTATTGTTATATGCTTTGTAATTTTCAAGCAATTTAATCTGTAACAAATTCAAGGCCCGTGTTACTTGTCACTCAGCATCAACTAAATGTTTTATTGTCACTGATGATCAGTGTATACTGATTATTTCAATCATATGCATGACTGTTTGAAATTTATATCTCAATTATACAGTTGAATATTTAAGATTGATTCTTCTTGCTTTGAATGATTTATACGATGGAAATTGTTGATGTGACTAGGCAGACATTAATATTGACTGCTAGTATATATTTCAATCATTAGTATCGAATTGTGTACTTCTTCCTTAGTGCACAACAGAACTAATAGTAATCGGTCTGAGTAAAAAAATGTCGGGTATATATGTCTACAGAGTCCCAAGTCCTTTCATAATCCACAAAAACTCAAAAAACATGGATCTCAAAATTTTTCAATCATTACTAGCTTTGTCAATGTCTCTTAAATCCCAACTTCAATTACTACGAGCATTCTCAGTGTATTCTTTTTTTTCCAGGCGCTAGTAAAGGAAGTTTGTGATGAAACGCAGATTGCTGAGCTGAAACTCAAGGTAAATTTTGATACGTTTACATAATTATGTATCAATATTTAAATACATCACTTATTCATTGGCTGTTATATGGTTGAGAAGAATAGAAAATCATAGAAGGTTGGTATCAACAAGGAACAGTGACTTTGCTGGGATTGTTGGATAGTTATCTTAGAGCTAATAAAAGAAAATAATATTCTTGTTTGCACCAACATTATCTGTCATTAGTAAACTAAATAATTAAATATTGATAGTTAGATGTATGTAATGTCTGAACAGATCGGAGACTTTGAAATGCATCTTAAGAGGAACATTGAAGCCCCTGTTGCTGTTGCTCCTCCTGTAGCACCAGCTCCTGTTCCAACAGCGCCCAAGGCTGAATTGACCCCTGCTTCTCCAGCACCTTCAACAAAAACCTCAGCAGGGAAGACCAATCCATTCACAAATATTCCTGTAGAGAAGTCCAGGAAATTAGCTGCATTGGAAGCTTCTGGAGCTAGTGGATATGTTCTAGTTGCTTCTCCTACAGTACGTGTTACTGGACATGTTGTCCCTGTTACTTTTGCAGTGCTGCAAACTGATGTTATACTTCTGATTACAGGTTGGATCCTTCCGAAAGGGCAGAACACTGAAAGGAAAGAAACAACCTCCAAGTTGTAAAGAAGTATGTTTACACATTAACAGTTTCTTCAGCCGAGATCTTTTTTTTGCTTATACTTTTCTGCATATGTTTCTAAGATTTTGGTTGAACATTCTAATTAGAATTTATAATATAAATAGGGAGATCTAATCAAAGAAGGCCAAGTGATCGGCTTTCTAGATCAGTTTGGCACTGAACTGCCTGTTAAGGTAAGCATCTAGGTTTAGCTTCAATTGTTACGATCAGCACTGAACTGCCTGTTTCTCATAACCCTTGGTTTTTTTCAATGATGCAGTCAGATGTTGCTGGCGAAGTTCTGAAACTTCTTTTTGATGATGGTGGTAAGAAGTGTTTGGTTTTATTTATATCAAGTTTATGAGAAATTTCTTGCTTCTCAAATCATATACGTCAAATTCTGTAGTTTCTTGAATATGGATAAAATAATCGTGAGTTGTACATGTGTACTTTCTTGTGCAAGCCATACTGTCTGATTAATGCTTTCCATGACAATTTTATAACCAAATTTTACATTATAGAGAATGCTTAAAGTCATGGAAATATTTTAAAATCTTAACTAATTGCATGAAATATTTTCCCTCTAATTGATGTTTCATTTAGATGTATCTGAGAAAGATGGGCCCGGCTAGTTATTTTTCTAATTAGGAATAGAATGTAGAAGAGATTTTCTTCCATGGGCAACTTGGGATGTTTTACATTAACAAATTGAGTGAAGCCATTAACCTCATTATGTGTGAATACTTGGAAGTATGTGAATTTGAACTATGAAGGCATGAAGAAATGAAGTTCATCAACCTGGCCTTCTCGTCTGTTGAATACCGACCAGAAACGTACATGGTTTTAATGTTTGGTTATTAATTTCGGGTAGCTGCAATTCTGTTTTTAATTTGTTCCAAAAATCTAATTGGCCGAGAGAAAAAAGAATTCAAGCTAGAAATTTTTAATTTTACATGAGACTTTGTCTACATTATCTTTCATGATAAATGTGCATATATTTATTAAACAATAAATACTAATTGTTAGTAAACTAATTTTGTGAATATATTACATATCACAAAGCATATTGATTAGTGTATAAATAGTTGTTATGTTCACAATCTGTTAATCAGGAGTTGTGGATTCATAGAGGATTCAAAGGTTCACAGACTGCAGACGAGATTCTAATATAGATTTATGAAATTTTAACCCAATTTTTTCACCTGGCCATTTCTTGAATGTTCAATAATTCTCATTCTTTAAAATATATATATTTCTTAATTGTTTACTTGTGTAGTTCAAATATTCTTGGTAATTCAATATCATACTCTTATTTGTGTTGTGATCAAGTTGTATTTAGAGTTAGACGCAATGGTTCTAATTTTTGTGTAATTTAAGCAAACCCTTTTTTTTGGTGTGTCGTTATTTGCAGAAGCTGTTGGTTATGGAGATCCCCTCATTGCTGTCTTACCATCATTTCATGGTATCAGATAAACTCAGTATGTGTCTGCAGCCTTTAATCTTCATTGGAAAAAATATCGCAGTTGCTTCGACAGATTCTTCCCATCTTTACTGTGTCCTTGCTTGGATGGTGGGTGGGAACAGATGTAGTTTGTAATATGTACCTTTTGCTACTCATCAGTTAAATCATTTCAGATTAAACTGATTTGTTTAGGAAGTTTAAAAGTGTGATGATTTTGAACACCGGCCTTTTTTCTTTTATTTTCTTGTGAAAATGAAATTATGATGCAACCCTAGAAACCGGAGGAGAAAACCGTTGCTACTGAAGTGGAATGAAATTGACAATTAAATCTGGAGTAAATTAGTACTCAGTTTGTGCTTTTATATATTAGAGCATTTACTTGATCCCAACTACCTAGTGTCATGGAGTGCTGAGCTATTATATGAGCTTGTTTGACTTGAATATGTAATGAGCTGAATTTGACCAATTTTGTGTTCATCAGCCAAACTGAAAAAGACCTAGAACTACTTGTGATTGTTTATATCTTTTAAATTACCGTAATTTACCATATAACTCTCACCAGCCTTCAGAAAAGTTGAAATTGGTCAAGCAAACCTCGTTCCAACTGATTTGTTTGGCCCATGAAGTTCCAATATGATCAAAAAGTTGTCTTTGTCTTCCACCCTTCTTGGTGTATTGCTCAAAGGTTAGGGGAAAAGATGTATCTTATCTAATTGATGAAACTCAACAGGTAACTTTAAATTTTAATCATGGAAATACAAGGGTAGAATTACTGCAAGAGGATTATGCAAGATCAGTGAAGAGGATCTAGTGATCTATCATATGCAATTCTATGTCTCTACATCCTCTAGATTGTTATGATTTATACTACTCCAGGAAGAACAGTATAGTGATGGTCAACCCAGTGATGGCTTACCAATAATATCCATCCCCAGATACATGAAGAGTCAAGTTCATCTAATAGCTAATTGTAACCAGGAAGAAAAGTCAAGTTCATCTAATAGCTAATTGTAACTAGGAAGAAAAGAAACACAGAGAATGCTACAAGATTGTATTTAACATCACAACTTGTTCCATATTTAATTACAAAACTTGTTCCCATTACTGCACATTACAATTCAACTAGGCATTATCATTTGTCCACTCCATATCTTCCAAAATTAGAATTTGTAACTGTATCTACACTCAAAATACCAACGTGGAAAAGAAGCACATTTTCCCAAGCGCGTTCAAGTTGGTTACCTCCCAGCCGTATCCTTCCTTGTAGCATTCAATCTGCCATTCATGTAAAAAAATGAGATGAAAATAATACTAAAATTTAAAGTATGGTTTTCAAATATAAAAGATCCCAGAGATGTTTTACATACAGTGTCCGAAATTTGATCCTTTTCCATTAGACCACCAATGACATATAGTTTACCTCCGACCACAACAGCACCAGCATATCCCCTACTGTTGTTCATTGATTCCCCAAGTGTCCATGAGTTCATGCGAGGATCAAATATCTCAACAGTTGAATGTATTCTATCTCCGTCACAGCCTCCCAAAGCATATCTGCAAAGAGATCTTCTATTATGATCTTTGACTTAAAAGCTTGAGATGGAGATTAGGAAATCAAACCTCTATTCCAAATAATAATGATAAACGAACAAAGATATATATGATTGTTTAAAGCCAGAATTTATTCGTTTTAACTCTCTGTTATTTGAGATGACTCACCCAGAAGAGTATTCCAAAAAATCAAATTACAATCTCACACATTTATTAAATGCAAAAAGTTAACTTACAGCTTTCCATTAAGTACAGCTGCAGAATGGCAACCCCTCTTTGTGCTCATACTCCCAACTCTGGCCCACGAATGTTCTCGAGGATCAAATCTTTCAACAGTGCTGCAATTAAGACATGAATCATCTATTCAACAATCTATCAATAAATATTACAAGTCCTAGAAACAACTTCAAGGAACACAATGTCAGCCAAACTACAGTAAGAATTAATGGGTATAATGGAGAATGGCGGAGTCCTTATATTTGGGATTTGAGCTCTAGTTTAGATTGTTAATAACAGGGTGAAAGAAGGAATTAAAACTTTGAACATTAGGTACTCCCACCATCTCAAATTATATGTCTTGTTTGACTTTTACACATATATTAAGGAATTAGAATTTTTTAGTTTGTTAGACTAGTTTACCCTAAGTATTGATATATGTGTGTAATAAGAAAGAGAAAGATAGTTTCACAAAAAACAAAAAAAAGAGAAAGATAGTGAAAAGATGGCATTTATAATATTATATTCTAGGAAATATAAATTACGCATGAAAAACTCTCAATTTGTTAAAAGGAAATATGGACACAATTTTGGGACAAACTAAATGAAAGGAAGACAAATAATATGGGACGAAGGGAGTGAAATATTGAATAAATCTCATTCCATTTCCTCCCAATTACATTCCTCCTAACCAAACACAAGGATCAACTCTGAAATCAACTTTTATTGCTTTAAGAATCAAGGAGTGGTTGAAGAGTATGATAGGTACTTCTAGAGCTTAAAAGGGTATAGAGTTCGATTCTTACTCCCACCTAGGTCAATCAATAGATCAGATTTGGATCAAATCACCTAAATCCGTATACAAATCCATTTAATTTTTTGGATCAAATCGAATCAAGTGTTGGATTTTCTTCAGACCAATCAAAATCTGATCCATTAGAGCCACGGGTAACCCAATCAAATTCTGACCCAGGTAGAATTTTTCGTAAACAACAGAAATTAACAAGTGAATCTGGTAGCATTATTATGTTTTTTATAAAATCATAACACAAAATGTAAATCGGAACATTAAACACCACATCCAAATTTGTAAGAAGCTGCCTTTCCTTTTTCTTTTCTAAATGAACATCATAAAAAGAAGAAACATGGAGCAATTTTCTCCAATTATACCGAACCTTAACACTAACTAGTAGATAGCTTTATCACCTAAGACTGCTTACTGCAACACTAAAACACAAGACTCTGAACTTCTAATGTTTTTATTAAAATGCATTATATATAATATTTGTAACTGAATGTATAATTGCATTTACACCAGTTGGGTCCTTAACAGATCGTATTACACAGAACCCATATTTGTATGGATTGGACCCTTACCAGATCAGATTTTTATCTGATTATATTTATTTAGATAATTCCATAGATCTGAAAATAATGCCTTGGATCAAACATCCGGTCCATTGACAGGTATACTTCAAATTATAGCAACCACCAAAAAAACCTATGCAATTTGTTTGGTATTCAGACATCTATAATCTCTAGCAAATGAAGTAAAGACAAAATTTCAGCTACAATGCAAAATGAAAATGTGATATTCTTACGGTATCGTGTGCACAACCACAAAGAGACTGGTTAACTATTACCAAAGAAACAAATGTCGAACTGTGCATCACTATTGAAAGAAAGAAGAAAAAAGACCAGTAGTTTCTAACCTCAAATAATTTGTTCCATCATATCCACCAGTGACATAGAGTGCATTATTAATCTCTGAAGCTGCTGGAGCAAATCGCTGGAGAGACCAAAATATTACTGATCTTAAACAGTAATTTTAACTGTATGTGTGTGTGTTTTATGGTTTAAAAGAAAACTCCATTAAAAAGAGAACCACTTGAAAAAGTTTTTTAAAAAAAGAAATTACAAGTATTAACAACAATCTGTTTGTAAATGAAAAAAATTAGAATCTCGTAGAATTTAAGAATATGGAATTTCAATTTGAAATTCTAGAAGTTTTGCATGAATCTTTTCAGAATTTAATTAATGATTAAATTATTTATTTTTAAAAAGAAGAAAAATTGATAGTTGGAATGTTAATATATAGTTATTTCACAAAGATAAGGAAAAAAATTGGAATCTCTTTTTAAATCTCAAATTCTTTGGTTCTCCTTCTAACTAGTTTTAAGAGAGTTCTCTCTAGAACCTTACTCGTATATTTAAAACAAGGAATCGAATTAAAAACCAAATTACCTTTATAATGCATTGACCGCGTAAATATCCACCTTCCTATGTTTGGATCATACATCTCAACCTCTGCAAGACAATCAACTCCATTCCCACCACCGATTGCAAAAATCTTATCACTTAAATTTACCCCTGCTAGGCTCCCTTTCTTCCTATTTAGTGAGGGTTGACTATGCCACTGGTCACTTCTTAAGTTGTAAGACTCAACTGTGAAACAGTAATTATTACGTTTACCACGCAGGAAGAAATTATCAGAAGTTAACCAAACAAATTGAGCTTTATGAACAATACCTGTGTCGTGCCAGACATTACCATCAATACCACCAAATACAAAAAATTCACCACCCAGCTTTGCTGCTGAGGCATAGAACCGTCGAGTGGTCATCGGACAAAGAGAAGCCATTACATCGTGGGCAGGACAATAGGATTTCAGATCTGCCAACCAAGAAGAACCATCAAATCCACCCACTATAAGAATAGTCTCGTCCGTATCCGGAGTGGATTTGTCAAACCATTCATACTCATCCCCCAAATGTAGAGCATAAGTATGTCCTCCAGATTCTAACATATTGTATCGATTTTTCAGTAGTGCAATTTGTCTTTTTGAATCAACCTGAGAAGGTAACTCTATGATAAATATTATGTTTCTTTACTAAAGAATGTTGAATCAATAAATTGAGAAAGGAAAGAACAAGACACCATTCTGATATCTCAACCTATCTGCTTTTAGTTATTCTTATTCATTGACAATCAGCTATTCAGTTTTCTTTAGGCCATGGAGAATTGTGAAAATGTAATCAAGATGGAAACATAACAGCAATTAAAATAATTTTAGTAATTATTCTAATTAAGTAGAAATTACAATAATCATATGTCAAATATCAAATATGTCACCAGATTAGCTGAAGGAAAAGGAATAGACAAACAGTGGTATATGTTATGCGTTACGTCTGGTGAAGTTGTGAACTAACATTCTACACAAAATAAGTAAACATCACCCAGTCTAAACCCAGCATATGGTCATTCAAAATGTGCATACTAATTTGCATGTGTGATTCTAAAGCCAGGCTAACAGGACTTCAGGTGTTCTATTAAAAACTTGTCTACTGTACTATATGCATGCATACTTTTACAAATGATACTTTCATACACTTTAGTTGCAAGAGTTTCATAGTTCTAATGTCTACATTAAAGAATCTATATGGGTAAATTATGTATTTTTTGTCATCTACGCAGTACATTCAAAGCCCCCAGCATACCCTGGCGTTACCATCCACCTACACAGCTGGTCCCTATTTCTACACGACTTTGATACCTTTTAAGTTATGGAGACATGTCCGGTTTTCCTATCTTAAGTCCCGACAGGATATAATTGTGAAATTGGAAGGATTCAACATTACATAGATTTCTACTCGTTAAACCTATTTTTTGCGGGCCAGATCGTGTACATATCTCTATTAAATAAATTCTACTTATTATACCTAACTTCTAATTATGATCAAACTAACTCATCTGATTTATTATCACCCAAGTCTTTAACAGACATAAAATAAGAAAATACATCATACATGATAATATAAGTTCTCAACCCTTAAAAAGATGATAAAAAATATTTTATATCCAATACTAATATAAATATAATATAAAATATATTTACTTAAATTCAGCCAACCCGTGTAAGCTTGTTGATGTATATATGCGTGTATATAATTTTTTAGAAACTATAGAAGTATACTCTAATTTCAGACAAGTTTAAAATAAAATAACTATAAATTACCTTTTTTTTCAAAAATAATGGGCGACAAAAAAAAGGTAAGTGCAGCAGTAGGAAACATATTACTAAAAAGATAGTACGGAATAGGATGGCAGATAGTACCAGCTCTTTCTCAAGATAATTGATTTGCATGTGTTGTCGCAATTGAACTCCCTTCAGTCCATCAATTTATTTCATTAACTTCAAGAAGATGCCACAAATATTTAATTAGGTAAGAAAAGCTCATAAAATAAGAAGGCACGCTAATTTTACATAAATAAAAGTGACTCTAACCACAAACTTCAGCATTTACCATTGCCACCATAGACTGAATGTCAGAAGAGTTTGTTGCTGTTATTCTATCTGCCGCCGGAGAACACACATTCTCTACAGGGACTCCAGTATGAGTAGCATCATTTTCATTATATTCTTCTAAAATCATCTCACTTATCACTGCACTGAAATCAAAAGATTCAGAAGACTGTGTTTCATCTTCATTTACATTAAGAGGCCTAAGCCCCCCTACCACATTGGACTCCACTGAATGATGAGTGTTTATGTCCAAACTGACATGACTAAAGCATATATCTTCATCTCGTGCTACACCAGTAAGTGTATTATCGTTTAAACTAATTTTTGAAACCTCTTTCAAACCAGATGGGTTCTCCCGATCCAACTCTCAGTTGTCCATATCATTGTAACACTGGTTGACATCTAACTCTACCCCTTGTCTATCAGAAACAGACAAGGGCAGAGAGGGAGGGTTCTCCCAATTTGTCTCCCAGTCATCAACATCTCCAGAACACTGTTGTCTGTTCAACAAATCTCTCTCACTTTCACTGTTCTCTCTGTTTGGACAAGGTAAAGCACACGCAGACTTTAAGTACATTTTGGACTCATCCAAAGGATAGTAAGATTCCACAGCTTCAGTCCAGAAACTTTCATCTTTCTCCAAAACATCACTATCAGATGGAGTTTTAAATAATGAACTCCATTTCTTCTGTGAAATCGAAGTGCTTGCATCATCTCTGTGTATACCATCACTATGAGATGAACTTTTGAATAATGAAGTCCATGTTTTCTGCGCAACGGAAGTGCATCATCTCTCTGCATACCTTCAGTATGAGATGAACTTTCGAATAATGAATTCCACTTCTTCTGCTGAATGAAAGTGCTTGCATCACTAGCAATCTCCTTGTTACTCGAAAGACCTGATACTCCTTCCTCTCGCGTGTCGGAAGCAGGTAACAGATTGAGGGAACGGTTCCACTTTGCTCTACTTTGTGATGTAGAAGCATCAACGTCACAGGGAAAAGAATTAAACAATGAGACTAACTTGCTAGTTTGACTCCGATCCAGTTCAAACCAAAAAAGGCTTTGTTCATAGTAGTTACTTGATATTATTGGTCTAAACTGTTCCTCTTTCAAAGTGCAGCAGCGCCTCGACAAACTTTAACCTTCAACAAAAGATATGCTAGTATAAATCAAATCCATGATACTATGAACATCTACCTCGTTAACCAAAGAAGTAAGTAGACATCAAACTACTTCAATTTTACACATAGCAGATACATTAAACCGAGTTGTGTATTCTAGCAATGTCCTGTACCTGTGCAGGGTAGGGTGTATCTGCACCATCTTCATTCCAAGCATGATGATCGATGTTCATTTGTCCAGGGGTAACAGCCTCAAATATACCATGAAGTGTTCTATCACTATAGTTGAACAAGAAGAGTACTAGTCCATGACTGATATTCTTTACATAAGCATAATGAGGAGCAGGTAAGCCTGTCAAGGACTCATGAAATATTTTTGAATCTAAGGAAACAATTTCAAAAGAAGATTTTACTTATATACAGGGATAAAACAGGTATTGGGAGTGCTTTAACTTACCAAACAACTTTTTCGTATAGCATTCATGTATGGTGTGATTCTTGCACCCAAAAATGACAGCACCTAGGTCATCCTTCCTTAGGTTTCTAGCAGGAGCACTAATGTTAGCTTTCGCAAAAGGTTGGGACTTCTGATTCAAAGAAGATTTCTTGTTTTTCTTCCCTCCTGCCATTCTCTCTGCAAGTTCAATAGATAAATCAGAGACCAAATTAAAAAGAAAACCTCGTCCCATCGTTCCCTCTTACGGAAAAATGTAAACAATAAAATTACATATTGGTTACCAAGATAAACAAACATATACATTGACAAAATAACGCTAGAAAACAATCAAACTGAAAATCGGACTGAACAAAAAATGCAAATTAAAGCAATATGAACAGCAAAGTTTTTATAAAAAAGCAACCAAGCATAATTACAAAAACTACTAGCATTGCAGACCCTTATTCCCTTATTTTTACCCCTGTCCTGCATCAGTTCTTATGCTGAAATTGTTCACAAGTGTACGAGCCTAACACAATCATATATGAAATTATATATACCGAAAATAGGACCTAACTACAAAAGAAAACCATATGAAACGCAACTCAAACAAATATGAAAAAACAAAGTTAAAGCACAATAACCAAGCATAATAATAATTAAAAAATAAAGTACTAGCAAAGTAGCAAGGGCGATTTGCATACACTTACTACCATATGGTAGGACCTTCAAATCAACCATTCCAACAAGTTTATAAAACACAAAAAAGTGCCTTAATCAAAAAAAAACTGAACAAATAAAACAAAAATACCTCAAATACGCAATGTCGCTCGAAACCTGTCCTACTTAACAGATAATTTCACACACAATAAATTATATATACCGAAAATAAGACCTAATTACAAAAGAAAACCATATGAAACGCAACTCAAACATATACGAAAAACAGAGTTAAAGCGAAATAATCAAGCATAAGAACAATTAAAAATTAAGTACTAGCAATGGCGCATTGCAGACACATGACATTACCATATGATATAACAAAAAAGTGCCTTAATTAAACAAACTCGAACAAATAAAACAAAAACACCTCAAATACGCAATGTGTCGCGACATTGCGCAAAACCTAACCTATTAAACAGATAATTTCACACACACACACACAATACATTATAAACTGATGGTGTCAGATAATAAACTGAAATATAAAGTTCAAAATCACTTCCTATCAAACATATATTTTCTCACACACACAACCAATGGACCTAGAACTATGAGAAGCGTCTAGAAGCACAGTAGCAAAATTATCTAAACCCTTGCTTTAAGCAGTGTATAAACTTTATTATAAAAATAACTGATCATTAAAACCCTAACATAACAAAATAAAGATATACACACACATATAAGAGTAAAAATTTAAGTGCAATACCTAAATAAGATGGTGATTTCTCCGGCCAGATGATCTTGGAGAGAGAGTAAATGTACAGTATGTAGTGTGTGGGGGGGAGGAGAGAGATGTGCAGGGGGTTTTGCAGTGAGTTAATAATTGTGTGTATATATTTGAAGTTGCCGGGTTTAATTTGCAATTATCATAATTGCCCCTATTAAATAGATAAGTAAAGTGCAAATGTAGGGAGGTTTTAGTAATTGACATATTTATGTGTAAGGTTAGCAAAAAACAAATGTTACCGTAAATATTGTGCACTAAGTGGGGGTTTTCATCACCGCACACACCCGCAAAATGTGTTTTTTAATTTTTGCAGTACTGTTCAGATTTTGACAGACCGCACGATCTAGTATGGATTGCGGTTAAAAATTTTGGTAATACGGTTCAAACCGCACCGCATCACAAATATATATATATATATATATATTATTTATAATTACATATAATTATCATATATATATTATATATTTTTTTAATTTTACCTTTATAATTAATTATGATAATTTATTTACAGATTAAGACTATAGTTAATATTATAAATTTAATAATAATGGTATATATATATATATATATATTACAAAACACATGTTACGATTAATTGATTATAAACTTTTTCAATTTTTATTATTATTTTATTATTTTCTAATATATAATTCAAAATATTTATACAATTAATGGTTTAATATATATTGAAAATTTTTTACTCTTTATATTATTTATATTTCTATTTAAAATAAATATTTTTAAAATTTATAGACCGCACCGCACCGCACCACATTTTCTTGATATAGTTTACGCGATTTTTGAGTTATGAGATGTAATTGCAATTTACTCGAGTTGATTTGCGGTTTTAGGAAAAAACCGTAACCGCCGCGAACACCTCTGGCCCTGAGCCACTAACCCATCTAAATTTTGGTCAAAGTGCTCCTATTTTTGCACAACTTAACATTATTGAAGATTGAAGATGCTTGGTTGTTAGTACTACTGTAAAGTTTATTGAAAGTTTTTCAATTTTCATAAAAAAAAATTATGGACAATAAATACAATTTCATATTTACTAGATATCAACTTCCAATAGCAAATTAAATAAGCACCGGAATTCAGTCGTTACTAAAAATTATTTCTTGAAATTTCTTTATAAATTGTAGTACTATAAAAAGGGTCAAGAAGACTAAAAGTAATTTAGAAAATATGCAATAAAATTTTATATTAAAAAGGATATGCAGTAATATACTAATATCGTGATTCGTGTGGTATGTGACATATCTCAACAAGTTTGTAAACTTTTAAAACCTACCTGCTGGCTGCATCTAAATATATATATATATAAAGGTGTCTAAAAATAAATAAAAGAGAAATTAATAATCCTTTTACCAACAGAGTAAAAAGGGTTCTTGAAATTTCAAACCGGCTACTTTTCCATGTAATGCTTTTTTTTTAAAAAAAATTGCTTTTATATATTTTTGCAAGTACAGTAAAACCTCTATAAATTAATATTCGATAAATTAATAACCTCGATAAAATTAATAAGTTTTCCGGTCCCAACTTGAGAGCAATATAAAATTAGATCCCAATGGATAAAATAATAAGATAATAATTTTTTTGAAATTTCAGTGTATGTATATTGGTCCCAACAAAACTATAAATTAATAATTATTAAAAGATTTTATATATGTGTATGTGATACACTTCAAAATTCTAAAATTATCTAGTAAAAAATGAATCTATAATCACTTGTTTTTTGTTGAAATTCAAATCTATTGAATTCATCTTTAAATCTTCTCATTGCACTTGAGAGTTGGGGTACTGTCTTCTCGTATTGCAACAAAAAGTTGTGAATAGTTCATAAAATGTTAATTGGAACTTGTTTTTGTAATTTATTTTTAATCTCTAACTAATATACATTGTAACTAGTATATTGAACTTGGAAATTTAAAAGTCATACGTAAAATCTCTTTAAATTAATAAATTATTAATTTATCGATATAATAATATCTCGCTAAATTAATAAAATATCTTTATCCCAACATTATTAATTTATAGATGTTTTACTGCAACCCTTATAAAAAGACTTAAAAATATCATTTATTCTTTTGATAAACAAATATTACTTATTTAACCAACTTCACCCGGTTTTTGCTTTTACTTTTCTTTTTAAATTTAGTTCATTTCTTATCGTGTAAGCATTTTTTACTATAAATGAAAATGTTTATGGATTTGCTAAACTAAACTTGTTAAATACATCAGGCCAAATAGAATACCATTTATTTTATTTTATTTCAATCCTTAAAGAGAAATGTGACTGAGTCGTTTCTTCAAAGCCTCTTTTGGTATCTTTCACCTGCACATTCATTAGCATGTAAATAGAAAAATGTTTTAATGAGAGAGAGAGAAAAATGCAATAGATAATAGATATAGCAAAGAGCCGGTCAGTGCAGGAGAAAGACAGATCATGCGTTGGATGCAAAAACTTGCTCGTCCTATTCTAATTTTAAATACATGTGACTAACTAAAAAGTTTTGACCCAAAAGATTAAAGTTTGTTTTTGTTTTTTATAAATCAACATATTATTTAAATAAAGTCGCTCCACGCGTCTCGTCCATGATGCATACCTACGATAATCAAATTATAACGTTGTTCAATTTTTCTAAGTGAAGATGCTAATCCTACTACATCTCTAAACACTTCTTCTTCGTACATGAATCGCTTGTTGCCTGCAATTTATATGGCAGATTTTATCGATTAAATTGTTGTCAAATTTTCGCTCCCGAGCGACAGTACTCTGTGACTAGTGTCACATTTGCATGTGTGATCACTGCCGGCCACATGGTAAACTGAATTATTTTTCATAATTGTATATGATTCCTTGATAGTTCCTCTGTCTGTTAGTACACCGACGCTCCATGGTACTTTGTCAGTTTGTCTATGACTTTAAGGTTGACGCCTCATATATATGTCACGGCTGACGAGTGACGGCTCACATGGCCCACATTAATTACCGCGTACCAATGATCCATGATTTGTGAAACAGAACGATCACAAATGTTATCATTTTGGTCTAATGCCCACCGGCAAACATCGTTGTCCATTATGTCGAAAGGAGAAATAGAAGTGTATGCTTGTACATGAACAAGGCCATATATGGTTGTTAGATTCAAAAGGAACGCAAGGCATTAACAATGTTAGTGGATCCTGGGCAAGCGGCCGGCCTCGATGGCGCAGTCAGATTGGTGCAATGGCCAATGAGCATGGGTGCGATTCACCCAATCAGCTCTACTAGGATTACTCCTATCACTGCAACAGGACTATCTTCGGTTGCATTTGAAGCTTCCAGAGTACGTGTTTATTAGTGAAGGGACATTGTCTTGGTTATGAATGCAGATTAAAATTCTTAGCTCTACCTTCGCCATGCTTAGCGTGTTGAATGGTTCTTCTTCTCAATGCATGCAATCTCTTGGTGGGATTGTACATGTATTTTAGCAATGGTTATACTGTCCCTGTGATCGGAACGCTGAGAGCAAACCCTCTCGTGTCAGGGACTGCACGAAGGGGAGATTTCATTTACTATTGATTCATGTATAGTTCATTCGGAAATGATGCCTGCTATAAGCAGGCTAAGATAGTGTACCTTATTGTCTATCCACAAGTTGAGCACGAACAAGTCCATAATACCTTTGCTATTGAACATGATGCCTACTATAAGCTAGAGCATCTCGAACAGCAAATTTATAAAGCATGCTACCAATAATAATATACAAAACTTAACCAATACGATAATCATAAAAGCTAATAAGCATTATATCTCCATCGCGACCTTCCAAATTAAGCATATCTGTGAAGAAAATTTCATTTATGATATTTAACAAAGAAGCTTGAGATGAAGAAAATTAAACCTCAAACCAATACTATAAGCATAAAAGCTACTCCATCCGTCCCACAAGATTGTTTACATTTTTCTCAGAGTGTTCGACACGCATTTTAAGGTGTATATAAAGTATAGTTTCATAATTTATTTTTAAATTTTTTTAATAAAATTTTAACAATCCTATTTTTATACAAAAAAAGAAAATTTTAAAAATAAGTTATGAATCTATCTTTAAATGCACCTTAAAATGCGTGTCGGACAATCTAGAAGAGTGTTGAGTAACTAGCTAGTTCATCTAAAACCTTAATGTGTTAGAGGTAAATCCCAAACGGATTTTACATTATATTTTAACATTTCCCCTCACTCGAAATCTCATTTTTTGAGTTGAAGAGTGGATCACAAACACCCATCTTTGGGGCATTCCGTCAATCTGGCTCTGATACCATGTTGACTAACCAGTTCATTTAAAACCTTAAGGTGTTAGACGAAAGTTTCAAATAGATCTTATATTATATTTTAACAAAGAGTGAGAAAAATGAAATTACAATCTCACACCGTCACACAATCATTCTCTTGCAAAAATTGAAATCACCGACTGCAATGACAGTCACAGATGACAACTTGTATAAATTCAAATTATTTAATTAAGATATACATATTTTTCTAAAACCCTAGCCGTTTTTAGAAAAGAGGGAAATAGGGAGAGAGAAGCAGTTTTCGGGTGCTAGTACACATCAATCCTTTATGAAAAGTGTTCGTGAGGATACCATAGAGCGTAGATCGCGAGAGCGGGATACGTGGTGATTAAACAAGTTTTGGACCTCCATTAATCTCTATCTTTGATTCGTTAAAGCTCTAAAAGGTAATAAATCATGATCTCCGAATTAAATATTGTGTTTTCGCATGGATCCTGCGGAGGGTTTCGATTTATATTACATTTTTTTATTCATTTTTTTATTTTTCCGCTGCGTTTATGCCTCGAAACCCTTCAATGACAAAACCAAAGTCCAAGCCCAAAAATGAAACTTCCACAAAGTACACGGGCTAAACATAATAAAACTTGACAGAGGCCTTGCTACAAGCCTACTATCCCTAGATATTTTTACATCTGCATACTGTACACATAAGATAAGATAAAATATGGCAACTTGTCAGAAAGTAGATAAGACCAATGATGTGTCAATCAGATATTATTACAACACTCGTAACCCAATATCAAATAGGAGTACTATTTAAAATGTTCTCACTTGTCTATATATCACTGTGATAGACTTACAAATTTATAACTTATATATCATCATATAAGCTTTTGCAAGAAAATGGCTATGAATGTTATTTCGAACAATACGATGTCGTTCTCTACATTGGCAAATCCAATCCCTCCCGAGACCAACGATGATACTGTTGACGCTGCCGATTTTAAAGCCATTAAAGGTGATTTTGATTTATTTCAATTAATTTTCTGATTAATAAGACTTTTTTATGACATCAAGTTTTTTATATATATAAAATAGATGAAAAAGAAGAGCTTCAAAAGGAGTTGATTGCACTGGGAGTGTTGAAATGGCGTAAGACTCGTTCCTTGGCAGAGACGACAAGGTACGGTGAGAAAGCAGCAAAGATTGTGAACGGGAAACTGAGTCCGAGGCCGATTCAACAACCGAGATAGAGTCAGTTGGATAGTATGTGAATCAGTGAGTGAACAGAACTTGCAGAACGGAAGAGCAACTGAGCAAGGGCTTAATTTAATAATATAAATCTGTTTTTTTATCATGCATGTCTGTTTTTTTAGGTTTTAATTTAAACGAAAGTTATATAAATAAACACAAGAACTTTAATATAATTTTCTTGATTTTTCAATAATAATGCTATTCATTTTTTGTTGTTTGTATTGTAAAATGTAAATGCCTCAGCGTACTTGGATTTTGATTCTACGTTTACAAATTGCAATTAAATAATTACATATTCATTCATTGGTTTAAAACATTTTAATCCGAATGTCTCTATCATACTCTTCAACTTTTGGTGATGATAAAACGATTTTATATGAGATTAAACTTCGTCCGAGTACTTATATTGGAAATCTATTGTATTAGAGATGATATGGAGGTTGATGAATTGACGTAAAGGTTACGTATTCAAAAATTTAATGGCAGGAAATAATCTATTCTTTGAAAACTAACATTTAATTACGAAATCTCGAATCATAGCCAGTACTTAAATATACTATTCAATAAAGTTGACATTAATCGTTTAAATATACACAGAAATTATATTACAGAAAAGGGAGCGAGGGAATTTAGAGTCGTTACGTGCTATGAAATTTCTTATTTCGACGAATACATCATGCCTACATAAATCATATTTACAGTATGTTAGTAGATATAGAAAGGAATAACGAATTAATAATGTTTTGGCTTAAAAAGTAGAACCCAATATATTGGTTGTGTAATTTGAGTTGTCGCACTCCACTCAACACTAATGCATTGCATATTCGCACCAAAGTATCGTATAACTGTTCCTAAAAGTGACTTCTTTTTCCAATCCTGATAATTATTCTAAAGTGGCTTTCAATGGTTGATTTTACCTTATTATTTGCTTGCAAGTCAAGTTGTATTATTGTAGTCTTCTTATCATATACCAGGCCATGCATTCCCATTACTATCCTTTTGTAATTAAAACACAACTTATTGAATAATGAAAGATACCAGTACATACGAGTTGAAGGAATATAATATAATAATAACTATATTATAACAACATAAGAGGAATCAAATACGGTTCATGAGGATTTTTCAGTGTTTCTCAAATGCCATTCCCCCACTTGGCCCAACATCCCCCTAGCCCAGTACTTGTCATCCTTCTCCTTGTTATATTAAGCAAATAAAGAACACTATTTAGTATGGTAATTGTTAGATAATTTTAATATTTTGCATTCGAAAATAATACAGATATGAAACTATATTTCGTGAATAACCAGTGTAACGTATTGAAAACATCGGTGGCCTTGTGGTCCAGTCCGGGCCGAAGTTGCTAGTCCTGAACCACAACGTGGGAAAAACTGCATCATTATTATGTGCATTTATACAAGTAGGCCTTTGTTTGCTAAATCATATTGTGTGAATGAAATTCCACAAAATAATTTATAAGATAGGGATGTATGTGTCTTGTTATTACGTTCTACCTACCATTAATCCATTTCTCCTATTACTGATGTCTTTAATTTTGTCCAGTTATTGCCTTGTAGCTATATACTTGTATGTACTGTAGTAGTTTTGTACGTCTGTATAAATATACATACGTGTGCAACTGCATATTATTTGTCCGTGCCGTGATCTTATCAATACCAGCATCATTGAAATAATTGTACTAATACTGAAATTTCGAGAGAATACGCTGTTGGCATTACCAAAACAAATGAAAGTTTACTTCACGGCAAGAGGGCTGCTTAATTGCTTATGATTATGATTATGATCATCTTATCTCTTATGGGCCTTATGGCAGGCAAATGTCTGCATCAAACTATCACCTACACAAAGACAAGCTCCACTCAATTAGGATTGTACATATTTTCTAATCACAAAGTCTTGAATTTCACTTTCGTAGATAATCACGTATTTAAACATCATTTTCACATATAATCACACACTTGAAGACATTTAAAATTTGCTCTCACATATAATCATGTGTTTAGTGATCTTTGATTATTTAACTACTCTACCAAAACAAACAATCTTAAATATATATTCTCAATTTCCATATAAGTTTGAAATTTTGGTGATTTATCGAATTCTTATCAAAACAAAATGTTAACTCCGAATAACTAAGTATGCATATCTACTAATCTACTAAAACTTGAATCGCCTCCCTTTTAATCTAGAAGTAATGATAAAATGTTAATTGCTTCTATGCAAACATATTCTCCGAATTTGTAAGACAATCAGATAATGCAAGAAAAATTAAACAATATACAACGCAATTCAGCAAAATCTTGCGACACAATTTGTTTTTTTTTATAACTAATTTTGCGATATAATTTGTTTCTCATTTATCTAGTATATGTGTAATTTAAAATTTTAATTTTAATTAATTAGATATAAGAATGAAACAATTTTGTGGATGTGAGGAAAAATAATAAGGGGTCATTTGGTTTATATGGGGGGAAATGAGATTTAGAAAAGGAATTAAAGAGAAAGAAAATTTTCCTTATTTGGTTTTGATTCGGAAACAAAATAAATAATTATTTTTTAATAAATTATTTTGAACAAATTATTATTTTTTGAATTGATATAAGAAGTAATTATATGGAGATTGGAAGTGGATGGTTGTATAAGAAAGAAAAATGAAAAAGAATGCATGGAGAGAGGTGGAGAAGGAGGATTGAGAGTGTAATTTTTTTGGATAAATTCAAAATTTAGAAAGACAAAAAAAATGATTATTTTTATAAAATAAATACGAGTCTACCCTTTGATTCCTCATGATTAGGTGATTACCCATAACCAAAACCCCTCATATGCCCGTACAATGTCGGTGTTTTGTTTCCCTTATACAAATAAGTACTTATTTCTATATATATAAAAAGAAGTCTATTCTTTAGGGATAAATACTTATTTTTCAAAAATAAATTTAATATTTGGTTTAATTTTAAAAAACAAATACTTATTTTCAGAAAAAAATAGATAAATGTATACTTTTTTTTAAAATAAGTCTTTGTTTTCAGAAAATAAATTTAATCAAACAGACCCGATGTTATCCCCGGGAAACGTTGTAGATGTAAATTAAAAAGCAGCAATTTTATTAAAAACCAGGAATCAGAAACATTGTAAACCAGTAACCAATTGGGCATCCCCATCTTGGTGTTTTACAATCAGAAACTTGCAACAAACCAAACAGCCCCTAATTAAAAAGCAAAAACAAAAAACACTTGAACAACCAACAATGTAAAGAAAAATAAAAAAACAACCCGAAAGTTCTAGAAATCCAGATCAATCCCAACCGTCGATCTTACATCTTATTCGCTTGTACCAAAACAACTTATTCCCCGACCACACCTGATCACAACCTTTTTTAGATAGCAAGAACAAGACCCGGCACAGATTTCCCGACCCGATTCGAAACACTACTTTCCCAAAGTGAAGGACAATGGAGAGAAGTAACCTTAGATGAAAAGTCCGACCCGTTACCAAACCGGGTCACAGTGAGTGACGTGTTAAAATACTCCCGAACTTGAGTAATTATCCCATCCGTGACGGTCCACGCATGTATCCAAGAAATTGAGCGGTCCTGATCACAGCCTTCAACAAGGACCGTTGATCCAAAGGCTTTAATTGTCTGAGGATTGAAGTGAAATATGTCGGACGATGTTTTATCAGTTCCTGTAAGAAGGCGCATCATAAACTGGTGGGTAGGTGGGCCATGGAACCACCACTCTAGGTCAGAGGCTAGTAAGGAATGGACAGTGGTGACGTCACGGGTAGTTAAGGCTTTATATAGGGCGAGTACCACCCCTTGGTTTTCTTCCTCCAGAGCTTCTTGAGTTAGCGCCAGTTCTTGTCAAAAATGTATATATAACGTTCGTGTGTATATTTTTGTATGGGAACGAGAGAGAAAGAGAGGGGGGGAGAGATATTTATATTTGTGTGTTTGTGTGTAGAGAGATGCAGATATGGGACTAGGATTTGTGGGGGGGATTTTATAGGGGTGATGGAGGGGTAGTTTGGTAATTTTGTTATGAGTGGTAATATGATGGTGACATGGCGTGTTGTGATTGGGTGAGCGAAAGACGGTAGCTATGTTTGACCCGTTTAAGTTGCAATAGGATTAGGAATACGGGTGATTATGAAAAGATGAATATGTGTCTCGGTTAATTTTTTGTATGTGACGTATTGTCTATTTACAGCGTTGTAGTATTGTTCATTTTTATGTATGTATACTACAACTCTACAAGTATATTGTTTGTTTTTTTTTGCCATAAAAGTATATTGTTATTTTAAAGCTACTTTTACCGAATATCATTAGTTTATAATTCAATTTACAATAAACAAACTGTACTCGGATTTGAAATTATCTTCGGTAAAAATAGTTAAATTTTTTATTACCATGATCATATAGAGCAGATTTCATTGGAGAAGGGTGGGAAAATGAGAATTCAATTTAGTTGTTAAATGGTCAATATAATTGTTTAACTTTTTTGCCGATAATTCAGAAAGTTTTACCCGAATAATTGTAATTATTATTTATAAAATCTTCTTTTTAATGAACTATGTTATATGTGGTTTTTGCGTATAAATGCGCGTCTGACTTTGGCCTGAAACAGGGTGCACCCTCTTCTATGGAAAGTCGGCATGTACTCTTCTTGTCACTCACTTTAGTTCATTGAGAGCTTTCACATCTGTAACTATTGTTATATGCCTTCTTTTCCCGGTAAGTAGGTGCCCTTGCCTCTCCCTCGTTGGAAGGCGTGCCTACTCCGTCATAGGTCCGGGAAAATGCACTGCTATCACTTGCCTTAATTCTTTAATGTATCTGCCGCCTATGCCTGTCTACGTCTGTCAATGCCTATTCAAGACCATAGTTTTATATTTCACGGGCTGCCCTCGTTAAGGAGTTATGGGATACCCTTAACCATGTCTTGGAAGATCTTTTCCCCGTACTCAGACGGGATGCACTCGTCTAGGAGCTTAGAACGTGTCTTATGTTTGTGATGGATTTAGTGTTGGCATCCAGTCAAGGTATTCGGGAAATATTTGTAGTGGACCGACTAGAGCTCGCGATTTTCGGGTCAGTGTTAGATTCATGAAGTACTTGGGTCTTATACTGGATTTTGACCTATCTGAACAAGCACGGATGTAGAGACCTCTTCGAAGAATACTCCTCTTGCCTATTCACTTGTCATTCGGCCTATTATGATTCAAATAGGATACCCTTTTCCTATTGGGTATATGTTTTGTCAGAACTACGCGGTCTTAATCATCTATTTTGTATATAAATAGAAGTACATAGTCACATTATTGAGGGTCGGAAAACCTAAAATACACAAAACATATTTTCTCTAGCAAACAAATCTCTATTTATTTCGAAACCTAACAATCTCAGCCATAATCTCATACAAATCACCACACCCCGGCGATACTCTGTCTCGTGTGATCTTTTTCAAGCAAAGAAACTCAATCTTTGTTGATTCCTAGATTTTTCTATCAACAAACTAAAATATCATTTAAATATTTTTATATACAAAAAATTAAAAATATTACTAATTCTGATTATGTAAACAACCTTCCCTCACAATAGAAGGACACTGGAATATATTTTTATTAACGATAACGTATTTCGACTAACGGCAGGAAATTTACGCAATTGGTGACTTTTGGGTTGAAAAAAAATCGTAAGACTGCAAACTCAAGTTTCAATGGAAGAGTTAGGAAATATATTTATTTAACTATATAAATAATCATATATACATAATCATGAAGTGAATTCAAAAAATAATTACTCGTAAATAATACGAGTTTATATACTTACTGATCTAGGAATCTAACACAATAGTAAGAAATAGTAATCCAATTCCGACATACGTTTTAAATTCTTCCTGTTTTCACAGCAAAGAAGATCATAGTTACGAAATAACGAGAAACATGATCCGAAAGTAAAGAACTAGATACAGAAAGTTTGGAACATGAAAATGTGATGGGTCCGAAATGGGGAAGTTATGTCAGATCCCATGAACCACAACGAGCACGCGTTCCTGGTGGCCCAAAACTAAACTCACCTCCAGCCTGGACATGTACAATAATGCAAACAATTTCCTTTCTGTATCACAAATTATTAATATCATTATCAATAAAAAAAAAATTAATACAAAATTAACTACAACTGTATACTTTTGGTTTAAATAAAAATTAAAATTCTTAATTATAATAATAAAATTTATGATGAGTTTTATAATGAGCTGTCATTTGTGTGCGTAAAAGGAAAGATCATGGAACAGACGGTCAAACAAAATAAAGTGCCAAATCCCCACTGGTAGGCGACTAGACGTGTCTTGTTTGTTAGTTGTGAGCTCTACGACCCATTTCATTATTTTAGTACGAAAATTATACTAAAGTAATGTAAAAATTATATTATATTTAAAATTCACTCCAACCTATTACACTAAATTTCACAACAAAATGAATTTTTTTATACTATAAAAATTATTTTATTACTAAAATACAAAAATAATAAAGTTGTTAGGATACAAAAAGAATAGATTTATTTTAGTTAAAATAATATAAAAATAATGTTGGTATTTGTAAGAGCATCTTCAAAAAAACTTCAAAAATATACTTTTACAACATTTTAGTAGTGTAAAAATTATCTCCAACCAAATTTTAAAAGTTACACCAAAATGGTGTGACACTAAAAATTATGTCAAATTTGGTGTAATTTTTAGAGTTTTTATAAATAACAACATTATCCTTATATTAATTTAACTAAAACAAATCTATTACTTTTGTATCCTAGCAACTTTATTGTTTTTGTAATTTAATAATAAATAACTTTTATAATATAAGAAAGATTCTTTTTGGTGTGAAATTTGGTATAAATGGGTTGGAGTGAATATTAAAGATAGTGTAATTTTTAATTTTGATGTAATTTTTACACCAAAATAGTATAATGGACTGGAGATGCTCTAAAAACATTAAAAATTACACCAAATTCTGGTATTACACCAAATTTGGTGTAATTTTTGTTGTCACACCATTTTGGTACCATTTTTAGAATTTGGTTGGAGAGAATATTTATACTAAAATAAAGTAAAAGTACATTTTTGAAGTTTGATTGGAGACGGTCTAAAACTTGTGATATATACCTACAACGTTACATACAACCTACATATACGATGCACTCAGACAAATGGATACTACCTGCGTCAAATGATGTTCTACACCCTCCCCGGCACCAGGACAAACCCTTCTAACTTCTTCAATGAAACAAAATCCGTCGGACCCCTAGAATCGTTTTTAACTATTTTATATTACAAATTATTTAATTGTTTAATTTTTTACAGCACGAGGCTATGATATTTGTGTGTGTGTGACTTGTGAGGGTTTATATTTTTTTAATAGAATTATAGACTTACAGTCAATAAATTTAATTATAGAATCCTTAACATTTTTCCAATAAATATTATGCAAAATACATAGAAAACAATAATTTAACGCTACATATAGATTTAGAATTGGTGTCTTACTTTCGGAGTGTAGTCATATTGCCTTAGACTTGCTTTGATGTTAGATTAGTTTTATTTTTCGCTAGGACATCTTTCACTTGTCGTATTACTGTTTTTATTTTATTTCACGCATTTCCATACATAGAGTGCTGTCATATTTTTAAATTTAATTAATCAATAAATTTTGCAACGCCAATTATTGATACTGTAAAATCGAAAGGCACGCACATAGATAAGATAAGAACGTTGAATATACTCCGTATATTTTTTCAATAGATTAGGGGGTGTTTGGGGTTCCTTAAATTTAAAATAAATAACTTATTTTTTTAATTTTTTTTTACATATTTTTATATTTTTTTTAAAAATAAATATTTGTTTTAGAATTTTAAAACCAAATATGAACTTAATTATTTCTGGAAATAAGGGCTTATTTCTGAAAAGTACATACATCCCTATTTTTTTCAGAAATAAGCCCTTATTTTCATAAATTGTAACTTGCCAAACAGGCCCTTAGTCAATCGTAAAAATGAAGGATAAGCCACCTAATCGCGGCAGACAAATGCATTACACTTTACGTCATCTTTTATTTGGGAAAATAATGCCCATAGTTCCCTTCATGGGTTTTTCTTTTTTCTTTTTATACTTTTTTCAAATATTTATCTAAATTTATCTTAGGTTAATTCTATAAAATTTTATATACATCTAAATGTATTATTTCATCATCAATAATTAAAAAAAACGTGATATGACTCAGACACGAGTCACCAACCATCAATAATTTACTTTATACCTATAATTACATAGTATCATATATTACTCCCTCATCCCGTTTGACATTTTTGTTTACTTGATTTCGATTTCGATAAATATAAAAATTAATTAAATATTGTTATGCCCAATATTCGGGCATGGGTCCTAGACAGGTCAAATATCATTATTGACAAACCCATATCATAATTGGGTTCACTTAGCATGCATGGCCCGTGTTGAGTTTACTTCGCCAGAACAAGAAGAAATATTTTAAAGGACTTGGCCTAGCGTGAGGTCTCAACGCTATCCCGTCAGCCTTAGACTCATTCGATCTCAAGAATGTAAAGAGAGGAGAACCGGCCCCAGTCCGGTTCGCTTCTCATCGCCTTTCTTCCAGGTCGCATTGATCTGACAGAAAAAGGACTTCAGCCCGGGTCGTTCGTCCGGACCGCTCTGTTCGGCTCGCATCACTTTAAGGATGAAAATATATTCTAAGGCCCTTGGCCTAGATTGGGGTCGCATCGCTAGCCCGCCAGCCTTAAACTCATTCAGCTTCGAGAAGGAAGAAAGAAGAGAACCGGCTCCCAGCCCGGTTCGCTTCTCATCACCTCCCAGGTCGCATGGACTTGACAGAGCGGCCCTCAGCCCGGCTCACTTGGCCAGGCTCACTACCTCTGGATCACTTCGCTAGCCCGTAGTACTTAGCACGGATTTCTCATAACTAGCTGAAAAGCTCATAACCTCATGGGCTCACCTCACTTTGTATTATTTGTTAATCTGAAGACTGTAGAAGGCCCCCCGGGGTAATATCTCAACATACTTATCTATTTGAAGACATCTAGCCCTACGGGCTCTCATCTCATCAAGGGATCCGCACATGATCACTTCTACATACTGCTCCCGTGAGGCCACATCACGCACAACTGCTCCCGCGAGGCCACATCACACATAACTCCCTACGGGGACCCCTTGCTCTACAACTCCATGACAGCCCCCGCAGCCGAACGGGCTTGGGCCATGGCAGTTACAGACATTTGGGAAGTCTGCCCTCCATATCTGCACGGACTTGGACCAAAGCCCAGCACGTCTAAGGATTTGGGCATGATGGACCGGACCAATACCTAGTCCATATAGGTAACTTGTCTTCCAAGAACTACGTGTAGCTTGAACCCCTATATAAAGGGTACGTAGGCCTCTTGTTTCAGTGGAATCGACAGTTGGCAGCAAAAGAGCAGATATTTTCTCTGGCCTTCTAACAAATCAACAACAAGATCAGCTACCAAAATCCATCACTTTCCTCCCGTGTTTTTCGCGTTCTTCATCAAGTTCATCAGCAAAATCATCATATTTTGTTCCGTGATTCCAGCAAACCTCCAAATAACTGTTATACCAGTTTCTCCCTATAACAAATACTATTATAGTTAGAAGATAATAAATTAAAATTTTAAATTCTAATTAAGTAACTATGAATATAGTATTGAAATTAAATAATCCCCCGGTCTCACCCAATTGTTAACGTTTTGAAGAGAAGGTTCGACACACATTTTAAGGTGCATATAAAGTATAGTTTCATAACTAAATAACTAAGTAGTAAATATAAACTTAGTTCAAATATTAGAAGAAAACAATCTACAACAAACAATCCGGGCATTATTCGAAATTGAAAAATTAGATGTTTGGTTCGGTTATTAAAATTAGACTAAATGTATAGTTTTTTTATTTGATAAATATTCTATTTTAATTTCGATTTACCGGATATCTAATATTCATATAAGATATTCAATATTCAAATATTTACTTAAATTATATTATTTATATTCAAATTTTAAAACACTTAATATTGTAACTTTAATAATCATGAACTAAGTAGAAACATAATTTATAATGAAGATACATTTTTATTTATTATCTTTTTATTTTTACACTTTTTTTAACACTTAATATTGTAACTTTATTATTTTAAGGTATTTTAAAACAATTTTTACTATAATTGTTTATTAACTAATTTATAAATATATTTATAATTTGTTTGTAATATGTTATTACTTATAAAATTAGATTTTTTGTAAAAAGAACATAAAACCGGATTGGGAAGAGGAAATAATTTTTTAAAATATATATTTTTGGTATTTGGATAAAGGGAATGATAATAGGTCGGTTGATTAAATCAAGTTAGTTTTTGTAGCACGAGAAAAGAGCGGCCCGTATGTCTTTTGAGTTTTGAGAATCAGAGGTCGGTGTTCACTGGTTGAGAAAATAGTACCAACACCGTAACACACTAATCGATTTCTTTAATCACAAACTAAAGCTCCGAACTCAGACATATTTAGTGCACTCTAACTGTAACTTTCCATGACCATTGATAATGTATTTTGTTAGTTTGACTCTCTACAAAACCTCAGATATAGTATTGAGAAAACTAAATGAATATCTGAGTTTTAAATTTTTTGTTTTTTGTCGGGATCTGAGTTTTAATTTTGGCGAGGATAAAATTTATAAATATATTTTTGAGAAAACAAAAACTATAATGACACGACATAAAAAATTCAGAGATATGAATTAGCATATTTAACGGCTTCTAATGTAAACAGGGTCCGTTTAACTTATTTTAATTTTTAAAAATAAATATTCATTTAAAAAAAGAGATTAATGTTCATGAGTTTAACTCACGTAACTTTTATGGGGTTAAATTTTTTTCATATAAATACACGAAAGTATTATTGTAATTACATAAAATTATATACAATTACAAAAATACCCATATTAAAAATCACTAGAAATTTAGGTAATTTTCCTAATGACTTTATTCTCTTAAAAAAAGTATATATATATATATATATATATATATATATATATTTTTTTTTTTAAAAAAAATAAACACTTATTTCCTGAAAATGAGGAAAGCCAAATACCTCCTAAATCTTACACTCCGTTTGAGAGTGCTGTTGAAAACTGCTGTACTGTGAGAAAAAGTGCTGGTGTAAAATGTGATGTCAGTAAAATCAGATGACTGTTTGGTAATTTTTTTGATTTATGCATATTTTGAGATATAATATATAAAAATAATGTTTTTGAGAAATTTTGATAATAAAACTGATAGCCATTTTCTGTAAAAGCTGAAAGCAGTTTTTTATAAAAGCATGGGGGACATGTTTTTACTAACAACAGTTTTTAGACCAAAAGCGATTTTTCAGACAACAACTTTTAAAATTTACCAAACCCCTTTCTGACAGGTTTTCAGCAAAAAGGTACTGCAGTTATAAACATAAAATCCGATTTCAAAAATTTGGTCCATTTTTATTTGAAAAAAGTCAAAAAAAAAATCAATTTAGAAAAATTAAACAAAACTTATGAACCTATTTCAAAAATTTGAATCAAATTTAATTATTTAAATTTTTTTACAAAAAAAATATATTCTAATCTTTCATTAAAATTAACATTTAACTATACAAGGAGCCAAATAATTTGTGGCAAGTAAAATACAATAATCTCTCCACTAAGACTTACTAGTGATCATTAAAACAATTGATTAGTCACTTAAATATAATAAAATATCGTTAAATGAGTTTAGTGGCGTTCCAAGCATTCCATTAATTGTCCTCGTCAGGAACAAGCGAACAACAATAATCAATTTTTTGTTGCGTATGTAGGGATGTTCAAAAAATTCGAAGTCTGAAATCCGAACCGGTCCGATCTGGAAAAAAGCCCGAAAAATCCGGACCGAAAAAAGCCCGGTCTGATCCGGTTTGCCCCACGGGCCCTAAACATGCCTCCTTTTTTTCTAAAAAACCGGTCCGATCCGAAGCCCGAAAAATCCGGTTTTAAGCCCGGATTTTTAAAAATCCGGATAAAAGCCCGGATTATGTAAAGCCCGGGAAAAAGCCAGGATTGGGCCCGGATAAAGCCCGAGTTGGGCCCGGATAAAACCCGATTTTTATATAGCCCGAGTTGCATGATTTGATATCTTCTCTCATAAAATGATTTTTAACTCTTAATTAGCAAAAAACAAAATGTATTAGCAACTTAGCAGAGTCCATTAAGGTTTGCATCTTATTCCATAACTGTAAGAAGTGTTGTTTCTAATTTCTTGATTGCTTGGTTCTAGTTTCTTGATCCCCTAAACCATTTGTCAATATACCATTTGTCTTAACATAATTAAGAAGTGACAATCCGGATTTTAGTCCCATCACAAAACAATAAGAGACTCTTTGCAACGAATCATCCCAAGGGCTTATAAAAGTCCAGATATGGCTTAGCAATGCGTGTGCATGTTGAGTGTCTCTATAGCCTACTGCCTCTGCACCCACCAACAACAAATGCACTAGGTGAAGCCCCTAATCCACGGGTTTTTTTTCAAAACCAGGCCTGGATAAAGCCCGGCCCGCGAGCTGCAAACAGGCCTCATATTTTCATGACAGACCCGGCCCGGCCCGGCACAATTTTCAAAAAAGTCCGGTCCGATTTTTCTAGAAAAAAACCCGGGCTTTTTATAGCCCGGATAAAGCCCGGCTCATCAAACAGTTAGTATGATGGAGACACTAATCCTTTTGACGCAATCCACTAAACCCAGCATTTGAAAAATGGGCTAAACTCGGGATTGTTTGTTTTTGTTGGTATTAGGTTCTTTAGATGTGAGTTAATATTAAATTAAATTTATATTTATTTAATTTATTATTATATTTGTTTTTAGACTCGTATCACAAATCTATAAAATATAAATTTTTGAAATTCGAGATGAATATAAATAAATAATATGATGTATCAATTTTAATATTATATATATAAACATTATAGATAACTAAAAATTATAATTTTTTATATATACTATAATAAATTATTTTAACTAGTGATTCAATAATATTTTAAATAATATAGATTTATTACAACCAAACACATGTTATCAAAAATATAAATTTAAAATAACCAAATACATGAGACCAGACATATCACATTATCACTTGAAACCAATTTTTTAATCGTCCCTGATAATCACGACGTTGTGCTAATGGAATAGAATTGATTTTGAAAATATAAACTATATTAAATTTTATATTAAAAGTTGAAGTGCACAATTATTTTGAAACAATTTTTTTTTAAAATGGACTACTAATATAAAACTGAGGGAGTAACAACTCACACTCTTCTTTCCTATTATTAATATCAAAATCAAAATTATACAATGACAATATCAACTGAAAATGTGATAAATATTCTATCCATACTGAAAACCTCAAATTCAATAATGGACATACAATTTTCAACAATTTACAAATAACAAAATTTAAAATATAAATATTTCGGACACCATGTGTCAATCTAATTCAAACATAAGATTCTCCAACTTACTCCTACACCAAAGCAGAAAATCAATCAAACACACAATAAAAGATAAGTTATAAAATTTTAATTAACTCCTATTTATTAATGATAATGGACCCTCCACATGCAAAAAAAACCCACTAATAAAAAGTAGCCACCTCATAAAAGTGTCATGAAAGTAAGTTACCCTATAATTTTTAATACAAATACAGTATTGAACCTCAGTCCGAACTTGGAAGTAATATACTACGAGGTTTCTGCATCAGGCTTACTGGGAAAGACTTCCCGATGCCCGCAAAATTATAATATCATAGTACACAAAATGACAAAAGGATGCACTTTGCTCAGCAGGAATCAGAAAAAGAAAGATACAGGCACTGCACAATGAACTCAAAATATACATAAATTACATGGGATGAGAGTAGAGTTTGGCAACGTAACACATTTGCATTACAAACATGTTATTAGCCTTTCAACTGGCTTCTCTTTGTATCAGCGCTGGAGTAGGAGGTTTCATAATTTCATCCTTAATATCTGTACTGGAACGTTCTTCTACCACAGCAAGCTGCCTTCCTGGGCTACGGTATTCATTTGAAAATCTGCTTGGACTTGGAGAGTTTGCTTTGAAATTGTTGGCCAGAGATGAAGTGTTCCCAAAAGGCAAAGTTGAACCAGATTTGAGCTGATAACCTCGTTCATCTTCACGGGGTAAAGGAGACATTGGTAACTGAGTATCTTCGTCCCCTTTCTTCTTGTAAAACTTATCCTCTACAATGTCATAAGCATTGCCAGTTCGCACTTCCTGAGCAAGTGTACACCAACAGCAGAAAAGCCACAGTGCACAATCAGCAACAGCTGGTTTACCGCAACAGAAACTGTAAGGTGGCAAATTATATCTCTTTCTCATTTGAATCCTCCAAAAACCACCATAGAGTAAACCAAATATACAGAGGAAAACCCCAGCAAGTCCCAATATCTCCCTCACAACTTCATCATTAATATTGACAGCAGCCAAATTGAAGATCCAAAATGGAGCTAGACAGAACAGAAGAAAAGTTGCAATATGAACATACATGTTACCAAATCCAAGTCTCTCCATATTCCACCCAAAAACACAAAAACTACAGAATAGCGATAGATAGGCTAAAGAAATATCTTCCCACATATCAAATATGCCTCCACTCCACTTTGGTATATCTTCTTCAGTCTTGCCTGCAGATCTATGTACAAACGAAAATCTCTTTTCCAACGTTTTTGGTCTCAGCGGGCTTTTCATGGTAATATTAGAAGAAGAGATATTCTGAAGTTGAGCTTCTTCATCAAGATCAGAATGGTAGTCCTTTCCAAGGGGGCTAACAATGGCATAAACACCGGCAATTGCAGGGCAACCAATCGCAAAAGAAATAGTTATTCCAACCCCTAAAGCAGGTCGATCTGATCTTTTGTATCCCACATTTAGACCACACAAGGCATACTGTGCAAAACAATTAAGGTTGAGTAGAAGTATAATAACCATCATGTGTACCCATTCATGAGGTTTATAAGTCCCATTCTTGCAGTAAACCTTTCGTAATCTACAAATATCTTCTGGTTTCCATCTCAAGAGAAGTACAAGGTGGTATAATCGTTGTGGATGTTGGTACAGACACATAAGGGTGAACAATGCATTGAGGATCTGGTTATTAACTTCAAACCAAGCATTTCTCTGGGTTTTTCTAGGCAAGGCACTATTTAACATTCCAGTCATAACAAGAAACAAAATTGCACCTGACACAGCAACACAGATTACCCACAACAAGAGAACCATATTCATTGGATTTCTTATCCATTCTTTGCATATTTTCTGAAGGCTGTTCCAATCAATTTTATGACTAAAAACTTTACTTATGCGTTCTCGAATACTACCTGAAAAAGGTACGCTACGCGAAACTTCATCCCTTAGAACCGCAATCCTTTGAAATTTAAGAGACGGAGACTCTAAAGCACCAAAATTGAAGAAATTCATTCTGCTGACAACCGAACTTAAGCTACCGTCAGACAGAATTTGAGGGTCGTCATTGCCAAGAAGCTCCCTTTGAGATGTTCCGATGTGCAGAGGGACAACCCCCTTGACTTTAGCACCACTAGTTTCATCAACTCCTCCAGTGACTTCACCGTTATCAGTCGACACCATCCTAATACTTCTAATTCCCCAACTATTTCAAAAAATCGAAACTTTATCAGATTCTCAAATCAAATTTAGTCATTTCGCTTCCTTGCACCTCACCCCAGATCCTAATTTCTCTATTATCCATAAAACAAACCAAAAAGCTCCAGTAAATTTAAAAACTACAACAATAACTAAGCATAAAGATTATATCTAACTGTCATTTATCTACAAAATGAATTCAAGAACCAAAATACAAAATGGGAAATCTCAGGAAGCAGCTCAAACAGCATATATGTAGTAGTTATATACATAATCAAGCTGAAATTATAAGTATAAAACTGTTAAAAATCAGATCTTTTAACTAGAATATAGTGCAAAAGTTTGAAAAGACTTCAAGAAACCATCAAAAAACAGTAAGAAGAAGTTCTAAACATATATATACTCCTAATTAACTACAATAAACAGAGATATAACATGGTGAGAATTGAGAATATTTGCTAGAAGAAAGATAACATACCTGAAGATATGAAGAAATATTCCACATGGGAAAGATTTTATAACAAGATAATAATCTTTCAGCCCACCTTGATTAACAATGTTCAAATTTTATAAAGGGTGTTGTTAAATGCAGTAAATTTTTACTTTATGCAGTAATCGGAATTACCTTAAGACCCTTTGCACATTAAATGACTGATGATAAATATTTATTACAAACAATGTCCGATGATGCTCGAGTAATTTGTGAGCATCTGCCTGCACAGTTTTTAATAAGAGTAAAGAACATGCTTTTAATATATATTAATTTCATTATTTTATGTAACATTTAATTTTTAATGATTTATATTCACGTACAAAAAATGTAGTATTTATTTATTTTAATATTTTATCTAATTTCATGATTTATATTTATATTTATTATATATATATAAATATATTTAATTATGACATATATATTTTAAATATATGCATATATATACACACAAAGATTATAATATTGTTAGTTAATATTTTTTTAGTATATATTTATTTTGATTTGTATTAAATAGAATTATATAATTTATATATATATATATATTATATTACTCCCTCCGTCACAAAATACTTTTCATGTTTTGACTTTTTATACTGTTCATTGTAAGCGATTGACTACTAATTTACACATAATTTATAAGACAAAATATAGTCATGAGTGATTTTGTTTGATTCGTATTTGTGAGTACTTTAATACAGTAAATTTTTTATATTTAATACTAATACGAAATTAAAGATATTAACGATCAAAAAGTGTGTGTTGGCAAGCGTGCACATGATTAACAAGAAAAATAATAAGAGACGGAGGGAGTAGTACTTTTGTTATTTTAGATGACACTGATTACATTATATTAAATTATATATATATATATAAATTTATTTATTTATTTATATTGAGCCACAAGTTAGGGGATATTAAATATATATATTTTTAATTAATTTGGTTTGTAAAATTTGAGTGAAATGATATTTTTCAATATCAAATTTTGTACTAATCGTTTTGATAATTATTGTTTCAAAAGAATTAGTAAAATTAATGTTTGTTGGGATCGGAAATAGTCATTATAAAAAATTGCTTTAACATAAAAGTACCTTTATTTTATATATATTTTTATTATAAATGAATAAACTTAAAGAAATCACTTTTATAAATATAAATTCAAATTGTTAGTGTAGTCAAAAAAATTTGTACGGAATATTTTATTATTTGTGTAAATAAAAATTTTGAAATAGAATAATAAAACAATATATAAACATACATATTTACGTATGATGGAAAAAACAAGCAGAATAATTGAAATAATATTATCAAAGTTATTGCACGAAAAAATATATAAAAAGTAAATGATGTTTAATCGCAGCACAGAAAACAAGTGAAGACAAAATTGTAATCACTGCATGGAGTAAAAATTTACTGCATTTAGCAATCATATTTTAGAAACTATATATTGATTAAAGGAAAAATAAAGCCCAAGATATTGCATGAATTTTCCAAGTGGAACTTCAGTAGTATTTTTAATACAAATGTTTTAATTAAATTAATGTGTAAAATTAATTTTTTTTAATATTAGTTGATATTGTCGCATGCGTTTATAATTTAATAAACACTGAAAACGGTTGTTGAGACAGTGAGCTATATTATTCTGCCCGCGCCTGCAGTGCAGTGCAGTTTTGATGTTAAAATGGTCAACGTAGAAGATTGAAGACTTGAAGGCAGACAGGTGGAGGAATCATATAATAATTCGCATTTAATTTTATTATTATAATCTACTCTTACTTGGAGTTAAAGGTGGTCAAACGGGTAGATCGGACCAGTCAGTTTGACTATTTCGTAACTCGGATACGGTGTACTGTAAAAATTGATGAATCGGGACGAGATGACACACCCGTTTGACCACCTCTACCTGGATTATATAATCTACGCACAGAGAATTAGAGATGAAAAAACACCAGCCTCAACAATCCAGTCTGATGCAACAAAAAAATCTGATTGAAAAAAAATTGAGTGTAATTTCGATTACATTCGCTCATTTAGTACCTTCAATCAATTTTTATATTCTTAAATAAACTCTAATTTGGCAAAGTGTGGGCTTAGTCCAAGTTTTCAAAATGCACCGACTAAATTTTGTCCAAATAAAAATTTAAAATAAAATTAGATTATTAATATATATCTGTGTGTGTATTTATAGTTATTATAAATTAAATTAATTCACACACACATATATATATATTTATGATGAAAATAATTAATTTTATATCAATATTTATCTTACATGAATAGTATATATTAAATATATAAATAATATATTTTTTAAAAATATCAAACGAATGGATAAATGATAAAATATATAATTTAATCTAAAAAATTAATCTGGTTCATATAAGATAATCTAGAAAAGTCTCTTGCCCGCTCAAATTCGAAGTGCAAGTTAGATTTTAACCAAAATCCAAATTCGATCAAAATGTAATTCGGGTCTTTTTGTGCATCTATAAGAGACACCTAGCATGGTTGAGAGTATATAAGTAGTAGAGCTATCATTTGTTATCCCCAAGGTATTGAGTCTAATTTAATGTTGAACATATACTAATGAGTATCCTTAGACTTAATAAAAAAAAAGAGACACAGCCATGTGGGAAAAAAAAACTTATTTTTGACAGTTTATAAAAAATCTAACTTGAACAATTATATTAAAATTTAATTTATAAATGAGCCAAACTTGAGTAAAGAAAAGTTTCATCTCGATCATTAGAAAAAGACTCTTGAACAAGACTGATATATGACAGTTTATAAAAAATCTGACTTGAACAATTATATTAAAATTTAATTTGTAAATGAGCCAAACTTGAGTAAAGAAAAGTTTCATCTCGATCATTCGAAAAAAGACTCTTGGACAAGACTGATATATAGCTGCGCGCTTTCATTTATATGCAACGTAAAAACTCCAACAATGCAATAACAAGCACTCTCACGGATCAACAGCAGAGTAGACATTTATGTGATGTACATCAATAATCACAAAAATGTGAAGATATACTATGTTGAAATTTGCGGTATCATACATTATCAAACATAAGTGTATTCAAGTAAGATCCTCATCATCGTCCTTCTCCTTCAGCGATTCCTTCACTCTCAACAGGAGGGTTGTCTTCCAAGCATCCTGCGGAAGCGAAAACAGTGTTTTAATCTTCAGTCATTGACAATTTAGATATAATTGATTTAACACGAGTAAAAAAGTAAGATCATATTTAGCAAAAGAATATGTAAGATGCACATATTAATCTAGAAACAACAAGAGAACCTAAAGGTGAAGTTTTAAATCAATTAAAAACAACACATCTTATTACACTTGATATACATATACTCTGCACCCTGCCATTATTAGGGCCCATCATATATCCATATAAAAGATATTATACTTGGTTTCTCAAAACCTAGACATCTCTCGCTCTGGCCAATGGATTAAATTCACATGACCTGTGACTTTAAAGAAGTATTACGAGAAACATATTTACAGGAAAGGCCTCACTACTCGGGGCTACATCCATTTCACAACAAGCTGAGTATTTTTTTGTATCATCTATGCTAACCAATTGTCCGCCCTGAAAATCTCTCAAGAGGTGAAGAGGTTCTACCCTCCCTCATCCCACCTTGCTTTCCATCTTCATTCTGACTTTTAAGAGGTATCCTAACTCGTTATTGCTGTTGCTTACATGGTTATACCCAAGCCCTATCAAGTTACATGCCCTAGCTAAATACTCATCTCTACGAACTTATAAAATTATAATATAGAGCTGTAAAAACAACGCAATCTAGAGCCTCACCATAACTAGATGTCTGAAAAATCCCACAAGGAATGTGCATCATACACTCAAAACAATCTACTTAAAGTCACAAACTAATCTATACAAGGATAATCTGAGACGAGAATGAAATAGGATGCTCGGCATACCAGTTTGGTCATGCTATCAAATTCCTTGACTACATCAGTAAACTTCGCGACATCTACGTCATCAACTGCAGACGCCAAGTCCTGTCCAATAGAGACATTCAACACAATAAGCAATATATATGAGTCGCTTTAAATTAGGGTAAAATTGCCACCAAAACAGGATGTATAATATCAGAGAAGACATTAACAGTTGATCTGGTGCAAAAGAAATTGCAAATACAAATATTATTATCAGATTAAATTTGCGATTCTAGATAAAGTAAATTAAATGTTTCAAGTTGTCACACAGGGTGACAGGGATTGGTGGAGGAGTAGGGGTTGGAAGATACAAATGCAAATAACAAGATACATTGTAACATCCTAACATACCGCCAGTAATTTATATTCTCGTGTTCCTGAAAAGGTAGGATCCAGTTCCTGCAAAAACAAAATCAATCTCAATATATTGACCTGCTACATATACAAGTCAATTTAATTGCTAACGTGGAAACTGAACCTGATATCGTTCCAAAGCATTGGTTATTGCAACAATGTCGTTTTTACAAAGCTGGCAAATGCCAGCATTAAGAAGATGACCTCTAACTCCATACTTCAACAAGTTATTGTTTAGTGACTGTCGTGCTATGTCCTCGTATATCTCAATTGCTCTCTGGTAGCTGGACAGTTTTTGTAATATTAGTAGATGCCCATCAATGAAATTTTTACCAACTTTACCCCTCATAACAAAAAATTACTCCTTCCCAAACTATATATAATACAGAAGAAGTGCAGAGCTGAAGTTCTTTAAACCATTCTAAACGATGCAGCAGGAAAGAAAAATCTACAAACTGCAGTTATCGAAGGTTATTTATGTCCTGAGAAAAATTATAACTTACTGCTCTAGCTGAGCAGCAAACTGAGCAATCTTCTGTTTGCACTGGTTTGCAGAAGAAGATACATCTTCACTTTGGAAAAGGTCAGCTGCTTTATCATAGAAATGCATAGCCTGCTCCAAATTTTCCTCCTGCTCAAATAACTCAGCAATTTCCTGCGGGTACCGCAAGCATCAGATAACTACATAATATATATATCAATTGGTGTACTGTAAGTCTATAATTTCAAGGAAAGGATGCAGCCTGCAGGTGCATCACTATATAAGCATATACAACTCTTATATTTTACAGAAAATGACTCAATAAGAAACCCATATAAGCCGGCAATTAAGAACTAAGAAGTATAACTAATAGCAACCAGAAAAATCAAAGAACTATGAGGAGTCACTATGCAACCAAGATGATACCTTATAATATCTTGCTGACATGCTGAGCCTTCCAATCTCCATAAACAAATTTACTGCTTGTTCAAGACAAGTTATGGCTTCTGCAGTGTCTTTAGAATGTTAGAAAAAAAAACACAAAACAGATATATAAGTATATATGAAGAGAGTACACCAAGACACTCAAGAACATGAAGAACTTGACTTTATTCATATTACTTTAGAAAGCTGCTATAATGGCTTTTACAAATACTCTTTATAACCAGAAACAACCTTAGGCATTGTAGACACCCAAGGCTATTCAATGGCACTTCCCCTCAAAGCTAGAAACTAATTGATATATTAAAGTTGTAAAAAATAAAGGACAAGTAACCCTGGCTTACTCATTTGAGCATCAACTAACGAACAAGGATATTTACACATTCTAACTGAGAGTAATAACTTTATAAACTGAATTAAACAATAAATCACATGCAAATTTATGTTAAAACTAATACTAGATTATTTATTACAATTATTACATTTTGATAATGAAAAATGATAATTACAAGTACGCACTCTGCAATAAAATCACATAAAAGCTGCACAGCTTAATACCTTTAATATTAGACTTCTTATAGCAATGAGCAGCATCTGCATAAGAACCAGCAGCTTCATGTTTGCTATCCAGCTATGAGCAAAAAAATTCCAGGTACAATCAGATATTAGAAAACAAAAAGTCCAGCACGAAGAGTTGCATCAATAAACTAATTAATATTAAGAAAATACCTTTATATGACACTGGGCTAACTTCACATACACAGCTCCAGCTTGATCCCCTATGAAACCACAAGTCATTCTAAGAAGATTTGGAGAATTTCAATGCTCAAAAGTGATCTTTTTTAAAAATTAAGCACGTAAGACACAACACGTTAGATGACCCAGACTACTTGAGTTGGTCTATCATGAATTCATGATTAATAAAGGAACTATGAAACAGCTGATTGACAAATTAATAACGAAGGATTTAAAAAATTCGAAATGAACACCAGCATTTATATCTTTCCATTAATGAAAACTCAAAACACTCCAGAGCTAGTTACCAAAAACTAAAAAAATAAAAATAGGAACAACTTAAATAACATCGTCAAATTTCAGTCCAGTTTTGAGTGATCACATTACTAAATTAACTTCATTAAGAAAAACCTTACTAGCTGGTGATTTTAGATAAATTATCATAGTGGGTCTCACGAATTTGAAAGAAGTAACTAAACTAAAAGTCAAGCCGCTAATGCATTCTGTCTGTGATGTGTTCATGTTATGTCCTAGAGAAAACGTATTTAGTCCATTCATCAAAAGAATTATATCCCCAAAGTTACCAACTTGAAATGTCACTATAAACAACTCCAAAGTTCAAACTGTTCGTATCGATATTCATCATCCTAATTTTATCTTAAATTAGCTAAAATAAAAGTGCCAGCTCATTTATTTTTCATTAGGTGTAACTCCAAAGTTCGGGCTTCATCCTAATTTCATCTTTAATTAGCAAAAAAGTGTCAGCTCACCTATCTAGTTTTTCGATAATACATAACTGTAATAATTTCTCTATGCCAAATCATTCCCCTATACTCTACTACTAAATCATATACGCAATGAACATATTCGAAAACATAACTACCGATCAAACAACAGAAATTCAAAATCGACATAAATCAACAAAAAATGAACATAATAAGCCCTAAATCAGGTCAATCAATAAATTAAAAAACGACAAATAACGATATATCATAAAAATTCAAAAATGAAAAAATGTATATATACATGACTTGGCGATTTTGAAGCAATTGGCAGCTTTTTCATACAAATCAGCAGCATCTTCGTGTTTAGAGCCAAACAAGCCCCAACCACTGAGCTTCTTCTCTGCTTTCTTCTCGAAATCTACGCCTCTTGCAATCTGATCGCCCATTTTCGTTATTTATTTTTTTAATTTTATTTATTTATTGGTGTTGAAGAAGTGGGGTTTGAATCAATAGTGAGATATTTTTACTTTATTTTATTATTTGGTTCTGGGTTGAATATTGGAATCAATCCGTTGAACATTCAGATTGAGAAGCCCAGTATACATTGGATTTTAGTTAGAGCATCTAATGGGCTGGGCTTGGACTTTATTGAATGGGTCTAATCCATTATCATTTTCACACGTGAAAGAAGGAAATATTTTTTCTTTTAAAAAAAAATATTTTCATTTTTTAAATAAAATTAGTCTAAAAAATGTTAAATTTAAAATAAAATGTTAAATTATATAAATAAAATATTAAAATAAAAATAAAAAACTATTATAAAAAATCCGTGAATTGTACGGGGTCAAGTTAGTAATTATAATGTTCCAGTGAACATACATAAAATTTGGAAAGTGTATATATACTCATCGAATTTTTTTACTCAATTATAAAAAGTAAATTACTAATTATTAAAAGTATATATGAACAGACCATTCAGTCGTTAAGAAACGTCACCATCAATCATTCCACTTAATAGTTTAATTTTATATATCATAATGTTGATCTGAAAATCTTATCAATTCGAACAGATCACATCAGAAATTATAAAATTAGGACCAAACGTGTTTCTGCATTTTCCTCTTACCATGTCATATATTAAAATTCATATAGGGCCAAAAAAATCAATAAGTGGAAATACATGATGGGCAGAAGATCCCCCAAAGTGATGTCAAATTTAAAACTATGCCTACCATATTTCATGTTATTAAATGTTCATAATTTTTTTCTGCTAAATTATTAAATGTTTGTAATTGCTTGACCCCCCAATATATCTACTATAGTTTCTTTCAATTCTTTCCCCAATACATAATGGTCTTAGTTATTATAGCATAATTTCCAATAAAAATATTACAACTTTTTTTTAATGTAACATGTGAAACATAATTTTTAGTATTAAAAATTGTGACTAAATTCAAGATATTTGACTGATTGTAATAAATTATAGAGTAATTACATAAACATGAATCTTATCTCATATTCTCTTTTACATTTATATTCGTAATATAAATCCTATTGATCTTTCTAAATATGCCTGAATATGATTTCCAAAACAAATTGGGTTGTCTGAAAACAGTTTGAATAGGCAGAATCTTGGCTAGTGACAAGTTGGGTGTTGATACACACACATATACATACAAACAGGAAGCAACAAGTCTATGAAGTTAGAACAGAACAAAACAGCATCAGTAGTTCCTCTACTACCAAAGATCACACAAATTTCAGATGAGGGTGCATCATTATCATCTGCAGTTTTCAATATATCCACCTGCATGGTTGGTGCTGGAATCATGTCCATTCCAGCAACTCTTAAAGTCCTTGGTATCATTCCAGGGTTTATTCTGATTATACGTCCCTTTTGGTGGATGTCACTGTGGAGTTCTTGCTCAGGTACACACATTCTGGCAACTCAAATTCTGTTGGATCGTAATTAAAAACTACACACAACAATGGGGCAGTTATATAAATTATTAAACAAGAACAGACAGATTAAACCAATTAACAAAACAAGCACGAAGGTAAAAAACAAGATATATGAATTAGTAACTGCAAAGACAAGAGAAAAGATAGAAAACTTAGCTCTAACAGAAGCTTTATGTATACACTGATAGAACCAATAGCACTGCTGAGTCGCCAAGCCTTGCAAGAAGTCTTTGTTCTTGAAGAGATTATTGCCCCACTACGCTGTGTTGGGTTGCAGCAATATCACTTCCAGGATAAAACAGCACAGAGTACTTCGTCCACAGATACGTAGCACTCAACAGCGACTAGCACCTCAGTTCGCCTAAAAAACCTATGCACTTTATATATGCGAGGTAGGAGAAAGAGGCACACCTCAATTTGCCCGACAACCTATGCAATTTATTTTTCACTATGCAAGGTACAAGCAAGAGGCACACAAGCTAGATGCACACCTCAATTTGCCCGACAACCTATGCAATTTATTTTTAACTATGCAAGGTACAAGCAAGAGGCACACAAGCTAGATGCTATACTCAATTAGATGTGCACGCCTCAATATATAGGCATCTTGAGTTGCTCTTCTCTTATTCTACTCGATGTGGGATGTAGAGTTTTTCAAAAAAAATAGAGTTTTGCAAGATAGGTTTTATTTGTTACTTATATTATTCAGATTAAGTAATATTAATATTACAATATATATATAGAGTCTGATTATTTAAATAATCCTTACTCAATATATTTAATATTAATATTAAATAATCAATATAAATAAATCAAATACATTTGCAATTAAAAGATATAAAGTACTCAATAGCATCATGTGACATAAGCATTCTACTTACACTAGTAGTTGTAAACAACACTAACACAAGATGCTATATAAACTTATTATCCTTCCTTTACAAATTCAATGTGGGACAAACCCCACATAACCCATTTCAAACAAGCAACTTCAACTCAATTTCTTTATGGATTACACTAAGAAAATGTCTTAGATCCAAACATGAAAGTTTAAGTCCTCGTAGCAAGGAACAACTTCCATCAGTTAGTTTCCGGAAATTACATCAAGAACATATCGAAAATATGTCTTAAACTTTCCATTTTCTAACAAATTCTTATGCTGGTGTTATGGCTGAGTCATTTGGGAAGCCTGGCTCATTGGCACTGCAATTCTGCATTATATTATCCAATCTTGGTGGTCTTATTATTTACTTGATTATTATTGGTAAGATCAAGATTCTTTCCTAAGCATATTTCAATAAATACTTTTGAATGTTTAGTATTGTAAATTTGTAATGTATTTGACTACACGGGGATGGAAAGTGTGAATTTGAATGAACAAGGCCGAGGGTGGTTCAATGAATTTTGTCACTAGTCTATTAAAGGATTCTATGGATTTCTTTACTTACAAATTTAGCTTACTTGTGCCCAATTAGTTCCGGAGCTGATGGAAAATTTGTACAATTAGTGCTTGTATGTATCATGATGGTATTTAATTACCGCCATAGTATAGAATGTGAACAAATATATGATCTTATTTGAGACAATTATCATAACTCTGTTTTTACGGAAAGGGCACAAATGCAAACATTTTGCTTGTATGGATTGAGGAAAAGGGTAATATTTGTGTAATTGTCTTGCCAATTCTTCCAAAAACATAAGGTACTCGGAGGGCTTATTATGTATATCATGCTCCCATTATCACTCAATAAACCCATAAGCACCAAAATTTATTGGATACACATGAATTGACTAAAGGCAATAGTTGTTAGCATGTTTGCTAATTCTTGTTAATTCTTCTTAGGGGATGTGCTCACAGGTAGTCAGTCCGGTGAAACAATACATTTGGGTATTCTACAAGAATGGTTTGGCATCCACTGGTGGAACTCTCGCGCATTCGCTCTTTTGTTCGTTGTACTGTTTGTATTGCTTCCTCTGCTCTTGCAGCCACATATAGGTCAGAATTTATCTCTTATAGATTTCAGAGCAGTACTCACTGTTTTTTCATGAACGTGCTTGATGGATTATGTTGTCCAGAGTATACAGTAGTTGAATTTTTTATTTGAATGACAAAGTCATTTTGCTAAGGCTTTGCAGAATGACCAGTGGGTTGTAGTTCCACTGGTACCCCTCAAGTACTAGCTTACTATAGGATGAGGGTTCAAGATTCAATGGAGGCGTGGAGTCATCGTGTACATGAGAATTGAATTTCAGTAATTAACAATTTTCTTAATATAAGAATGGGCTGGCATCATGTATTATGTATTATATACTGACCTTGGTGCTGCTTGTTGCTTGCAGAATCACTAGGACATGCTTCAGCAGTGTCTATTCTCTTGGCATTGGTGTTTGTTGCTATAAATCTGGCTATGGCTATCTATGCTATATGGGCAGGAAAAACCATGAAATTGAGACTGTTTCCGGATATTTCTAGTACAAATTCCTTCCTTAAATTATTTACCACCATCCCAGTCTTAGCCACAGGCCTCGTCTGCCATGTTATTAGTAAGAGTCCATCTTTGATTTTATATCATGTAATTTGAGCCGAAATGATTGTATATGTATAGTCTCTGGGTATTTGTGGTGTGTATTGCTTATAAGCTGTGATGCGGAGAACTTGATTATGATCTATTACTGCTGCAGTTCATCCGGTCAAAGCAGAGCTGAGCAAAACTTCGGATATGACCTTAGCTGTCCGAATGTCTCTATTACTCACTGTTTCCGTATATTTTGCTGTTGGATTTACATGATACTTGCTATTTGGTGACACAATTATGTCTGACATGCTTGTAAACTTTGATAAAAACTCTGATTCTCCACTTGGTTTGTTAGTAAACGATATAGTTCGGCTAAGCTATTCAATCCACCTGCTCTTGGTATTTCCAGTAATCAACTTCTCTTTGAGAGCTAATATCGATGAACTACTCTTCCCAAAGAAAAATCCATTGGAATCAGACATCCCAAGATTTGTGTGCCTTACATGTGCGATACTCGCGATGGCTTACTTGGCAGCAATAGTCATTCCTGACATATGGTATTTTTTCCAGTTTGTTGGATCAACCACGATTGCTTTGAGGTAAGAACTTCTGATTTCCTTCTTTTTTCAGAATTTTCCAGCTTCTGATTATCATTACTTTTTATAGTTCTGTAATTGAATATTTGAATGGTAGAGATTCTCATGGTATATCAACAAGAAGGGACAAGATTATGGCGGTGGCGGTGATTGTTATAGCAATATTGACAAGTTCAATTGCCATTTTCAACAATCTGTACAGTTCGGTTCAGTAAAAGTACACGTTTCATTCTGTCTTCTATCTTCAGATTCTAAATGATATGCTCGATGTTTATCAATCTATAGAACCAGAGTACTTAAATGACTTGATCAATAATCATGCATTCGATTATAATTTGAACAAATTCAGCCATCTGAAAAAATATTTAAATTTTAACCATTGAATTGCCAGGCGGTCACTTAAAATAAGTACACACTGTTTTTAACTGTGCTTAGCATCCTATTCAATTTTCTTTCTATGTTCCTGAGTTTTTGTGAAGAAAGAATAGAAAGTGAAAATATGATAGTATAATTCATAGTTTTATTCTTGTAATTTCTGTTTCTCTCATTGCAAGCAAACACCTAGGCCCAACAGGCAAGCATTTATAAATAATAAAAATAGAACCAGTATTGCCTCTAAAATTTCAACATGTTTCTGTACTAACATAATTAGGTAGAATATGTAATTTCAGTACTTAATTAGCTTTTATCACTTGGGTAACTCAAAAATGTTAAATATTAAATTGCTACACCAGGTATAATAACATTTTTCAAATATATAAGAGAATCTATTGTCCATATATGTAGCCTGAGGGAACACAACCCGTGGGAAAAATAGACAGTACAGAACTTTTTTGCTTTTGGATGGCCATCTCTGTAGTCATATACCACAATAATGTAAATTTAGTAACTTTTTTTTGTGTTCCAATATCATAGACTTGTGTAGTCCACATCTTTTTTAGTTACGTGAGATTTCAAACTTGTGTAGTCCAAAAAACTACTTTCATCTTTAGTTATGTGTGATTTCAAAGCAAGACAGAGCCATGAGCATATATGTATGTGTATACCTAGCTATCTATGTATGTATATATGAGCTCTACATTTAGTAAATACAAACAATCAAATATAAACAAAGAGACCACTGAAATGCCTTGTTGGCCCTGGCACATTTTATGTGGTTGTATTGTTTTTAGCTGTGGATTTAGTTTACATGTGATGAACAAGGGACAAACAAAAATACTCACACTATCCATACATATTCCAATACAAACTCCTTTTTCTCCTGGCCTAAACCTTCAGATTTTCATTGTCTTCACTGCTTATAAATTCATCCCGTGACCTAAATGCAACCATCATTTGTCACAAGTCACAAGCAGGGGGGAGAAAGTACATATATATACCATAATTTCTCGAATATTGACACCATTTTTCGGTAGAGTGGTCCTTATAAATTATCCATCTTTAGCTTATTCATTTGTATTATACCGATTCAGTAAAGCTTATTCTTTGGTATGAATGTATGATTTGAGTTTCATTACTTAATTTCGAGACAGCCTCAAGCTTATCTATTCACTTGTTGCTTTCCAACTTTCTTACATATTATTATTACTCGAGACAGGGTGGAGAACCTCAAGCATTAGGCTTCCCACAAAATACCGACCTTTCCTATTTTTATTCAATTTGTTTTGAATTATTTTTTTATTATTGAAATTGTAATAGATTCTCTCATTAATTACTAATTATAATTTAATTGAAAATGAACTAAAAAGATAACTAGAATAGAGAATAGAGAAGATTTGATATCCCAAGTGGTAGATAACTTTCTCCTATGTTGTCTCAGGTGCTAGTTTCGACTCTGATTATAAGCCAAATTATTTAATCATAAGCCAAATTATTAAAAAAAGATAACTAGAATATGATTATATGAAATAATAATAATTTAAAATAAATAACTTAATAATTGAAAAATTATAATCATTCAAAAATACACTGTTACGTATGAAGATATTTCATGGATAAGCAAAATAAAGCATTTGTCACATTTTTCTGCAACAATGTCCATATTATTGTACTTTTTACTATGCAGTATAATTATGTCTATTCTTATAAGTTGAGATCACGATATTATAGCAAAATTACATTTATTCAACATATATTATGTAAATATATATTAATAAAAATATGTTATATATAATAAAAATAAATTATATATAATTCGGTCCGGACCGATTTTTTTTTAGAACCGAACCGAACCGAATTTCAATTCGGTCTGGACAGAAAAACTGAATAAACTAAAATTTTAGAAAAAATGGAACCGAACTGAACCGAAATTATATTATTCGGTTTGATTTTTCGATTCCGGTTCGGTTTTGCTCAGCCCTACATGGTAGACTGGTAGAGCTTCCATCCGCCTTCCATCGAGTAATAAATTAATGCAAAAAATTTAGAATAATATAAAATCCTGACAAGTTATTCTTCTAATAACTTCAAATTTTAAGCGAACAGATAAAGTGGCTGTTTGTGATTTCTTAAACTTAAAATAAGTTACTTATTTCACATATTTTTTTTATACATATTTTCATATTTTTTTCAAAGACAAATATTTATTTTAGAACTTAAAAATCAAATATTATTTTCAAAATAAAAAATAAGTTATTTATTTTCAGAAAAAAGTACATATATACATACTTTTTCCCGGAAAAAAGTGATCGTGAAACCGAGCCTTTAATTAACATCATATAAAACTCCATTCCAGTCACATGAATTTCAAGTTTTGACTCTTTACCATTCCTATTATTCGTCCGAATATCCTAGAAAGTCGGTTCTCCTAACACTTAATAGATCTTGTAAACTTCTTTCTTGTTCTAGACCAGCGCCTTTAATTATATAGGGGATGAAATATCAATGATGTACATTTCATTAGAAACTGTGTAAAAGTGGAACCTTAAATTTTTTTTAGAAGGTACATACATATATACACCCTTAGATTGAATAAGAAACTCCCTTATTTGAGTAAACTTGTTTCTTGTTCTAGACCAGCGCCTTTAATTATATAGGGGATGAAATATCAATGATGTACATTTCATTAGAAACTGTGTAAAAGTGGAACCTTAAAATTTTTTTAGAAGGTACATACATATACACACACATATATACACCCTTAGATTGAATAAGAAACTCCCTTATTTGAGTAACTGAAAAATCAAAAACAAATATAATTACAGAATATTTCAAAAAATTGTTGAACATATAAAAAATTACAGAACAAAAAAAAACAATTATAAAACAAACAAAATAATTACATAACATACAAAAAATATAGAACACAAAATTACAGAACACTGTTCAACATTAGTGTTATGTAATTTGTGTTCTATATTTTTTATATATAATGTAATTTTTTTTATTTTTTTTACAATTTTTTTTAGTGTTATATGATTTTTTTGTATGTTCTGTGAACTTTTATAGTTATTTATTAATTAAATTCTTATAAAATACGAATTGATTCCTCGGTATTCCTCGCGGAATCTTACTATATATATACACACACTAGGTTCGACCATATTATTATTAAGACTAAAATTGTTTTCTTGTGATCATGTGAGTAGAGTGGGTACAAGATAAATTTGTTAAATGAAAACAACATATACTAGTATATTGAAAGCAAAAACCATTTTCTTCTTTTCTTCTTTGTGTAATTTTTAAAAATCAGTCAACACAGTTATTTCCATTTAAACAGTTATTGATCCGAAATTACCCTTTTTAGGCGTGATAACTAAATTTGATATGTGAACTTTTACTAATAATATTGGGATTCAAAATATTTATTATTTTAACTTTTATACACATTTAAAATGAATAAAATATATAAATAAATGTATATATATATTTAATTTTTTAATTAAAAACTCAATATTAAACTTTTTAGTTTATTTTAAAAAATTTAAAATAACCAATTCGATTGGAATGATAACTACAAAATTTAAGATGCATTTAATTATGCTGCTGATGTGCTTTGATATATATAGTTGCAGTGATACTCGTGGAGAGAGCAAGAGATTATTAATAATTTAATATGCAATATCCATACATGCACCCAGTTCTAGAGCTAAACATCTCGTGGTACACTGGTACATATATTCACCCAGTTCTTGCAACCTTACGATTTATCTGTTGCTAGGGTTGGCTAAGCCAAGGTTACTTTTAATATTATTATTTTGTTTGTCTAAAGACCGGTTAAAGTTAGGCGTTTCAGGGATATTTTATTATCTTTTATTATCTAAATGTGCTGAAACATTTTTACATCACCTTTGGTTAGGTGAATTCCTAACTCATCGCAAGTATCTCCGGAAAAAAAAGAAGAAAAAGTTAGGTCTGTTTATTGTATAAATAAATTAAAGACTCCTAATAACATTCCTTATTATATTGTGACATTTGATTAGCCGACAAATAGAAAAAGAATGACACCTGTAGAAAGAGAGTACTGAGAAAGGAGATTCCAAATTGCCCGTGAGAAATACTTTGGTCTTTGGAGGCATTGAAAAATGAAAAATATCACCATTCTTTTCCCTCCACACATCTACATGTCTATGAATGCAGACACACATATGTTAAAATATCGTTTACGGTATACATTTTTTTATGTACCATTATTATCTATTTACCCTGCAAACCATAATCCGTGCCCACAAATTTACTCAATATATTATGTGAAATTATATATATCCACATATAAGGAAGTCCGAGTACTAATTATCTTATACTCTTTATGACCAATTTAATTCTTAATATTTTCTAAATCATGTGTGTCATTTTAAAAAAAATATTAAGAATGAAATGGTGTGGAGTGAGTACCATCCTATCGTACGTGGATATTTGTGTTTATATATTTCATATGTGTAAGTTACAACTCGATATGTTATTCGTATAATTCCATGTATTAAAAATGCTCACATAAAAGTTAGAGGCACATATGTTATAACCAATTGCCAAACATATATGCAATTCTGATACATATATATGTATAGCTAGGTATGAATAAAAATTCAAAAAGTTAACTGATTAAGCAATTATTGATAATTTCAGAACATTGTAATTTAGTGATGTTATTCTAGTCTTGATAATGAATGTCCTAATAATTTATTAAAAGTAAAAGTATATGAATATTTAAATTTGATAATTGAATGCGCCACTAAAGATATATATTATATGATAGTTTTATATATGAGCGAGACATAATTGTATACTTGTATATGTTCTCATCTTTTTAGGCTTTTCCTTGTATTATTTATTTATTTATGTTATTAATTAAGATTCATTTATACATTAATTCAAACGCTTCAATGTCTAGAATTTGTGTTGGTACCACAGAATATGCTACAGCCACTAGTACATTTTAATAGACATGTAATTTATTATCCGAATACAATTTCAAGATATTCGATTCTTGATATTTCTCATTCTCGCCAGAAGCGTGGAATTAATATACATAGTTGCATTTAACATATAATTAATCCCATTACATTACATGCAGTCAAGATCAATTTTCACCTTAAGGGGGCAAGTCTCACCCTAAAAGGGGCTTGCTTGTAGTTTCACACAATAGTGAGTAAATAGAGATACATATTTGGATGTTGCCATGGCTGTGGAGAAATATATAAACAAGTGAAAGTGATCATATATATAAATGATCCGAAAGGGCACTAGCTAGCCATCTCAATGGACCCAACCCCTTTGCAGATCGAGCTTCTCTCTGAACGATAAAGAGGGAAGAACTCATAAAGATATATATTACAAGCATAAAATGGTGTCTAAAGAGAAAAAGAAAGCTTCTGCTTCTGCAACTCTGCATGAGAAGCTACAACTACTTGGTTCCCTTACAAATTCTCATGCAGTAAGTCTAGCTTTCTACACCTAGTTACTGATTATCAACCACCCTATACATATATATGTTATGATTTTTGAGTTAATATCACTTTGTTCTAGCAGCTGTTGTGACAACTCTTCATATATATATATATATATACACATGTATGATCTAATACATATCATCGGTTGAAAAATGAAAATAAGCTAGATGTTGTGGCATATACATATATGATTTTTTGACAGTCTGTTATTTCTGTCTGTAACAGCAAAGAGAAACAACAATCATATTAGATGCAGCCAAGTATATACAAGAACTTAAACAAAAAGTAGAAAGGCTGAATCAAGATGTCGTCCCAACTGAAGAAACTTCAAGGCATGGCCAGGATTCATGGCCCGAGGTAAGTCATCATCTCAAACTCTGTGTCTTGATCCGAAGATTTACCGTTGATCTATTAAATTTATCCAATCGATCTTTTTTTATTTATAGGGATTGATCGATTATGTGTTTAATTTGTGTTATTGATCAGTTTGCAAATTTTACCGTATATGCGCGCAGGTTGTAGTGGAATCAGTAGAGACTGGTTTTCTAGTGAATGTATGCTCTGAAAAGAGTTGTCCAGGTTTGCTTGTTTCAATACTGCAAGTTTTTGATGAACTTGGCCTTGATGTTATGGAAGCTAGGGTTTCTTGTGCAGATTGTTTTCGACTGGAAGCCTTTGGCGGGGAGGTAATTAGATACATGAATTGTATACATGTATGCAAGCTGGCCGGCTAGCTAGCTAGTTGTTATCAAAAAGAAAGAAGAAGAATAACTTTGAATAAGAATGCATATTATATAGCAATAGCATGCATGTTATAAATTTATAATAGGCTTTATAAACAATCATGTAATAATTTGCAGAACGACGAAAATGGAGAAATTGTTGATGCTCAAGCAGTGAAACAGGCAGTGTCGGATGCTATTCGGAATTGGAGTGAAATCAATTATGCTAATTAATTAAGATCGATCTGCCCTTCCTAGCTCACATGTGGAGCTAAATCTAGCTAGTAGTCGACCCAACTTGGATGAATACCGTCAGAACCAATACCAAATTAAGGAGATCATCATGTCTATAGTTTGTTTGTCTTGCCGAAATATTTTTCCTTATATGTATGTAAAATGGCTTTATTATTGTTCTTTCATCTACAATTTTTTATTAAGAAATATGTAAGATTCTATAAATCCTGCGGACTAGAGATCGAGTATGGTGCGCTGTCATACAAGTTTTTATTTTGAAGCTCAACCAGACACGCAGAGATAGCACAGTAATAAATCTCCATAATGATCAGTAATAAATACATTCTGAATGAGTAATGAGTATACTACTCGTTAGACATGCACGGCTAATTTTACAAGTTGGCAGCGAAATAATGCTGCAGGTTCATGTACATTATAGTAAAATATGAATATTAAATATTATACAAAAAAAGAATCATGGATTGGATCAAAGGCACGCAGTTCCATTAATCTACTCAAAGTACTGTACAGTACATTGTATGCTGATTGGATTGGACCTGGATGTTAGCTTAGGTCATCATGCTGGACGGATCAGCAAATGGACATATTGAGACAGTTGGGCCTCATCATGTGGACTAGCTATTAGGCTAGAACCATGAACACAAGTGAATTAAATTTCATTGGAGGGTGAATTTTTTTATACTCCCTCCCTATCAAAATAATTGTGTTATTTTGTTTTAATTTTTATTAGTTAAAATAATTAATTTTTGACCGAATATTATACATAATATATAATTAAAAAATTTTAAAAATTATATCATTACAAAATATATATAATTAATTTTAAAATATATTTTTCAGTTTTTCTTTGTTTTCTTTACTAAATGTATTTTTCAGTTTTTGAAAATGTAAAATAATAACTTTTAATTTGCAATCAAAGTTGGGCGATCAAAAAAGTCAACCAAGATATTTATTGTGAGATTGGTAGAATATATGATATTAATTTAGAGGAAATGACACAAATTTGAATTAAATTGTTTTTTTCAAAATAATTTTTTTCCAATTATTAGCCCATTTTAACCATCTTAATACATTTTTTTTTAATGTGCGAATGCGCAGCCGCTACCCTTTTTGGGTGCGTAATGGGTAAACTCGTGGACTCACGCAATAGCCTGCAAACCACGTGAACCAGGTAAACCGCACAAGTGCGACAAATTCTGACCCAGATCATATAATCACAAATTCTCCTCTCGTGAGATTCGAACATGTGACCAAGAGGATGATGTTCCTCTTTTTAATCAACTGAGTCAACCCTTGCGGGCATCTTAATACATTACTATCCAAACAGTTGATGGGTTAGATAAACACAATTATAAAAAGGGTACTTGGTCCATGTTTTTTTAATCAATAATGCTAGATGTCACGAATCTATCTGTCCCCAGAAATTTTTCCAAGTGATGAGTTTTCAATTTGTTATTGATCATTAACTCACAAATAATATGAATCACGTGTATTAATATGCGCTCCATTAATAAAATTAAGTCATGTATAATTCGGAAATAATTTTAAGATCCATTTTGATACCTCTAGGATTACTCTTTTTTTATTTATTATTATTTCACGCTACAACTCAAATTTTGCAGGCCATAATTTACATATACACATCCCAGTCCCCAGGTGTCATTACAATTTACAATAGAAAAGGATGAAGTATTAATTCTCGCTATACATCACTCCCAACTCCATTTCGTCTATATTTAATATCCATAAAAGATGCTCTTGTTATCTGTACAGTTAAATGCGGGTTCTTTAGAGCAAAAGCATCAAATCTAGACGTAAAAACTACATCTTCCATGTTCTTAACAATGAAATTCAATGCAGTTTCTTTTAAACTTTGGTTGCAACAATTGTCTGAGATTTCTAGAACATCGAGAGCATTTGTCGCATTTAGCGATTTTAGCATTTGCTGCCCACAAAATCTTTGCAGAAATGGAATTTCGTACTTGTCTGCTGCGGTCGATAATGCATACACATGTTTTTCTACTTTCTCTTCGGACAAGTGCCCGCTATATAGAAACTCCAAGAGTGATTCGAGCTCTTCGTAGTTCAATTCGGGCAGAATTATGGTGTCATTAGGTGCAGCTTTGCATCCATCAGCATCTAACATGTTTTTAAAGATTATAGATCTTGTTGCCTGAATAATATGTAAATGTAGTTAGTATACATGAGGTCAATAGGCTGAATATTGTGGGTATGTGCGAAATCGAAGCCAGAGTATAGAACGACAGGCTCTATGCCACAGAGAAGTGTACGATGTTCCAACATTGCGCCACCATTGTGTGCACGCGTGATTGTGAATTAGCTAGTAGTGTATAGTATTGGAATTACCAGTACTGCTCTATGTGCAGGTATGGAAGATCCTTGATCACCAGGCTTCAGTTGAATATCAGAATGCAATTGATCTCTAAAAGCAGCAACAAATCCTCCTAGAAATGTCATCTTTTCAGTCAACTCCTCTTCCATATCCTTCATTTCCTTGAACCATTTCAGAGCATTTCCAAATCCCTGATCAAATAGAAGTGTGCATACAAAGAATATTTATCATCATTCATCAAGTGTAAATTCTTAGCCACTTGCAAACCAAAACATAAATATATATCATCGTCATGACTCGTGACCAAGAACTATCAATTAATATCTAACTATTATTCAAATGATCGAAATCAAATCATACATATGATGTATCCAATATATGTGACTATGGAAGCACTCGAAAAGAAGCAGGGTATGGGATTTTCAAATAATCATAAATTCGATAAAATCGAAACTGGTTTGTACCTTGGAGGAACTCGGAGGAAAACGTGTGGAGGTTGTGCTTGATTTATCGAGGTCAACCGGCTTGTCTGTAAGGGCGATTATGCTTCTAGCTCCCTCATAACAACTTGAACATATTGAATTCCTTGGTGGCCTTAATATAAAAGGCATAGCACTGCAGATAGAACAGTCCATACAGAATCGTGTCTATGATGTATAATCAGAGAGGAGAAGACTTTTATTCTCTATCATATCAAACGAGTGATTCCATATATTGTCAGCAACATGCATGGTTGTTGACATGTTGTTGTAATAACTAAATTATTCTGCGACTACCTAATAATTTAATTATGTTTAAATTACAAGCATCCATAATTTCTTTTTGTTCGCTTGCTAACACAGCCAGGCAGAATTATTGTTTAAATGCCACTTAACAGCCTTTATGTTATGGACATAACAAGTTAACAACTGCATAATTGCTCCTGAGTAGTCGGGTGCATATTAAATTTAAACAAATAACTTTATGAGTTAACTGAATGATTGTTATATGTTGTTCTATTATTCATTGATCAACTTGAATTTTGTTTTGACCATAGCCTTAAATTTTATTCTCCGAAATTTGAAATACTTATAAAAATCATTCTATGTTTGAGATGTACAAATCTCATCTTCTTCATTTATATCCCATTAAATCTTATTGTGATTGTGATCGTGACTTACTCCACAGTGAGATATACGGCATATGTTTGATTTAAACCGTGCACTTGTTTCGTATGATCTTATAATCTTCATGACTTATTGCTAACCTGTGTTTTAAAATATATAATTTCATGATTGGTCATCTCTATCGAGTGAGTTTGAAGAAGCTACTTACATGAAAGAACAGATTATTTGGGAAAGAAGTAATTAGAAAAGAATAATATAGTGGTTGGAAAGGCACCAAGGTAAGGACCGTGCAAGCCACCCTCATAACAGCAAAACTGTGGTTAGCTATATACTCCAATAGTTGTCAACAACACCTTTTCCTGGGTATATATATTTTACACTAAATTATTATTCATTGCACACACATAACCGAGTTGGATAATATACAAATTATAACAAAGTCTGTGAAATGAATTGTATAATTTTTGTTGTTGAATTTGCTTGTTCTATAGAAAATTATATTTTTTTAAAAATCTATATATTATCAATTAAATTTTAATTTTGAGTTTATGTTATAAATCTTGTTGATGAAACTTAATGACTACGGAGTATATATATAAAGAATGCTTCTCTCCATCTCTATTATGTGAGAAAGTGCAGGATCTTTAACTGGGCCCAAAATGAAAGCTTGACAATGTATAATTGAATATATGGACTCTTCCCTATATGGTATGGGCCTGTGCACCAATTTATAGTATGACTTTGGACTTTAGACCTTGTATAAAATGTCCAAGAAGCTCTTTTAAGCGTCTGGTGAACTACAGAACTACCCACAGATCGACCACAATATACCATACAAACATAGATCTTGTGTCAGAGTCTCAGACACAAACACACTTAACAGATTGAGAAATGGCAATGCTTTATTAAGGATAGCAAGTTATTTTAGCCAAAGCTAAGCTAAAACTCATGCATAATAGTTGCTAATATTTACAAAATGACTACCTAGTAGTCCATTAAAACACATGTGATATGATAATTTAGCCGATACAATAGTATATTTTCGAGTAATCGAGATGGATTGAGCTGAGTAGAATATTGGGAGACTGATAGATTAAGTGTCATTAGAGCCAGCTCATGAAGATGACGAATTAAACGTTGTTTTGAGCCATCTCTTCCTTAGAATACTTGTCATAGTAGTGATACACAGCAGCACCGGAAAGCACAGCCAATGTTAGAGCTTGTGCATGCATCCTAAAACAACAAAGATTCAATCTTTAATATCCATGCTAATTAAGACTTGATATTTTCAAAGTAAAGAGTAGTGTGCTAATAAGACTTAATGTACTAAGAAGCAAGTGATAAATGGCACAACAGTAGTACCTAGCATGGATGAGCCTAAGGCTAGGCTTAAGAGGAGCCTTTGAAAGAGAATTATGAACCAGTGATGCTCCGATTCCTCCTGCCCATAGAGATCCTACAAAACATACATAACATGTTAATATCACTTGCATTTGTAATACAATTGTGTATCTAGTGACATGTACTAACCAATGCTAGTAAGTTTGTGGTCTGAAACCCAAGATTTCACAGAGTCCATTTTGTATATTATGATATATGAGCAAAGTTATCAATAGCCAGATAAATAGATCAATTGAAAATTACTAAATGTTGAGTAAGATAGAAAGGTAGATATGGATATATATAGTGCACTTGAAATACTGATAAGTTGATGGGATTGTAAATTTAAACAGGGGGTCGGTGGATGCATACTCTTTTCGCAGCTTTGTGTGCTACCCCTAGATTTTATTAATACTAGTTTCTCGTACCATGGAAAGAAAATTGTCGGTATGCTACTAAAAATAATACTAATATAAAACATTATATATCGTCAATTGAGATAAAAAGTACTAAATTACCAGAGGCCGGGAGCTACCGGTTTCCTTTTTATTGTTGGCTACAACTCTGTTTTTGGCCAAACATTTTTCTAATACCTACAATTTTGGGCAGGTACACGTACAACTCCACAGATATAATTTCAATTTTTAGATTCAAATTTTTTCAATAAAAATTTCTCGCATTTGTTATCTATTAATATTTACATTTTAGAATATAATAATTTTTATTATATCATTTTTCAATTCCATAACTAAATTCTAAAATGAGAACAATATAGTTAATGTGTAAATTATTAATATTCTAATTTTCAGGAAGGTTTAATAATAATTTGTCAAGATTTGAAGGACTTCATCTATTACCATCTTCGAAGATGCTCCTACCCACGTTTACTTTTTAGTAGTGAAATGTTGTATCAAATGCTAGGGAAAGATAGCTCTGGTTTCTTGAAAACTAATGAAAGTAAAAGTTTAGTTTTTTTTTAAAAAAAATAATTGACCATAAGAATTTCTCCCATGTTTGCACGTAGAAAAATTACTTTCAAAAAATATATTTTCAATCTTCTTTTTATTCAATAAAATTTTAAATACTATTTTAATTTAAAAACAACATTTTATTTCTCCTAAATGTACATACCACATTACCAACATAATAAAAAAATTCATATAAAATGGAATTCACAAAACAATACCACCATAGCGGGCTCGTCTGAATCTGGGCTTTTGATATCTCTACCAAGAACTTCTCAATTTCCAACATTAAGGAAGCCGACCCCAATTCCAAATCCATCAAACAAATAAACATTCAGCCCAAACCCAAACCCAAGCCCAAACACACACACCCCAACCAATCTTCACAAATAATTTCCCGCCACACCAATCTTCTCGAACAATTCTCCCCTAAATTTTCACAATCTACATCACCTCAATTACACAAACTAAAATACACACACATATCGCCTATGCACACACACATATCGCCTATGCACACACACACTTGTATCTATATATGAAAATGGAAGCTGAAGCAAAGAGAGATTACAACAGTATGAGTAAAAAAAGTAGTAGCAAGTTAGGTGCCTCGGTTTCTGTGAATAAGAAGAGAAAGCCATTATTGGATCTCACTAATTTTGCAAACCCTAACTATAAATCTTCAAATCTGCTTAAAAAACCCAACAATTCCAATTCGAAGTTTCTCAATTCGCCTCTTAATTCAATTACTGTATCAGATTCTAGTATTGGCTCGTCAAATTTTAATGCCACCACCGTTCCTTGTAAAAACCTCTCTCTGTCTCTCTCCCCCCCCTCTCTCTCCCTACCTCCCTCTCTCTATGTATATGCTATGTGTGTATGTATATGTCTGTGAATTGAAATTGTGTTAAGTGTTTATGTATTTGTGAATCTAGGGTTTGTAAATGTGTTTTGATGTATTTTTTGCCATGGTTACTGTTATGCTTTTCTGTCTCTGCTTGTTTACGTACTGTGGTATTACACTTGTATATGTTTGAGCTGGTGCTTCGATTATATAGGGTTTTTGTATGTATCATTTGTGGTTTTTGGGTTGATTGTAATATTATGCTAATTAATTAGCTTCTGAAATGATATCGTGATTTTACCCTACTTTGCTTGTACTGATTATTTAAATATGGGAATCAGTTCATGTAAAATGTTTGTGTTGGTAAATTAATCCTTTAGCTGTCCGATCAGATGTTGTGGATATGAGTCTCAAGTTTATTGAATTTTATGCTATTGCATTATTATGATTTTTCTGCTGATTTTATTAGCTGGGGATTGAATTTTTGCTCGACGACTACATAAGTACTAGTGAATTCATGTTCCAAAACAGTGGATTTTTGGATTGACTTGTGGGTTATTAGTGAAAGGCATGGTTTCCGAATTGGTGTGTTGTGAAGTTTAGAATGGTAGATATTACATGTTTTAATGTGGGCATTGTTATGTAGGTTATGAGGGTAAAAGGAAGGATGTTGGTCTAGCACTTGGTTCTTTTTTACAAGCGAAAATAGAGATTGGTGAGAGAACAAGCATCCCTAATTCTGTTGCTTTGAGTTGTCCTCCGGTGGATAAGACGAAGGATAAAGGAAAGGCTACTATAGCTTCTCATGTGGAGAAGACAAAGGATAGGAGAAAGACTACTATTGACGCTCATTTGGAGAATACACAGAGTAGAGGGAAGGCTATTATTGCCCCTCATGTGGAGAAGACAAATGATAAAGGGAAGGCAGTTGATGCAGCTTTCAAAGTTTTTATGGGAGAGAAAACAAGGGATAAATCAAAGGGAGTAACTGGATATGTCAGTAACCATGCTGTGCTTAAAATAAAAAGTAAAGGGGAAGGTATTTCTTTGTCTCATGGTAACATTTCTTTGGAGAGTGTAAAAGACAAAGGAAAGAAAAGCGACACTACTCCTGGCTTGTCTTCTCTAGCTAAAACAAAAGATAAAGGCGAGATAGTTGTCACACCTGTAGATTTCCCGACTGTGGAGAAAAGAAAGGAGAAACGCCAGGGGGTTCCTTTTCCATATAGTTGCCCTCCTCTGCCTAAGAGTAGACATATTGGGTGGGTAACCTCCCCCCCTCTCTGCCGGTCTCTCTCTCTCTCTTTCTCTCCCCCCCACCCCCCAAAACACACACACAAGCACAAATGTCGGTCACTCTCAGGGACATGTCTTTTGATGTTCTTCTGAGGCCTGGAAGAGTCAGAATTGTTAATTTTCTATGTAAGACATTATATGCTGTGGAAGCATATAAGAAAAATGACGGAAATAAAAGGAATGAAACAGTACTTACATATCCAAGAACAATGAAGATTGAAGCTTGACTAAAGCTACATTAAATCTTTAGAGACACATAATTGCATGACAGTATTTCAGACCCTACATAATTATAACTTGTTGGCACAGTCACCTGATCTACCTTGCGCTTCTAGAAATAAAATATTCATTCAGTGACCTATATATATATATATATATATATATATATATAATGTATTGGACATTATAAATGCATTTGATCTGAGCAAACAAGTTTCAAATTGAACCCTTGATTTCTTTTTAGTAGTAAAAGTGCTGCAGTTTGAAACACTCTTGGCTCTATCGTTTACCGGAATGTTGACTCTGTCACCATAAGTTTTTCAATAGTATGCAAAGTTATGTATGGTTGCTCTATCTCATGACCTTAAATAGTATGTCAGGTTTAATGCAAGTCCTAGGTGGAAAAGTTTTCTTAAAAAATAGTATGTCAGGTTTAATGAACATAGTTTTTGGAGTTCAAGATCTGCACTTCTATATATGTGCCTCTGCGCAAATGTAGTTACAAGTTGTTTACATACTATTTTTACTATTATTTAAAACAATCAATTGTAAGAAGTTTTCTGAGTATGGGTTGTTTATTGAGAGAGGTGAAATTTTAAATTATAGATAATGGGTACCTTATGCTCATATACTTTCCGTTGACTGGAATTTCATTCTGAATAATCTGCATTGTGCATATTTATAGTCCTCAAGTACTTATGCTGTTCTTAATGCTCCTTTTTTTTCTCCTAGGAATGGGCTGAGTGAATTTGGAGATAATGGACCATCTGAATTTCATACCGATCCTCATATGATGCATAAAAAGGTCCGTGTAACTGTTTACAGTATACTTATAGATGTCAAATTTTCTATTTCTCAACATTTGCATAATTGGTCTTGGCCACAATGATATTGCTGACCCAGGTGATATATTTTTGTTAGTACTACTGGTTTAATATTTTTTTAGACTGATTGTGAATTTTCTGAAAAATATATAAATTCTTAGCTTGAAATATTCAATCATCACTAATCAGTTTGTGTTTTTTGTTTATCTACTAAATATTTGTTGCTTTAGTTTTCAAAATATTATGAGCTTGATCTTGTAGTACTTTATCTGCGTTGTTGAGCCGAAATGGAATTTAAATTTGCAGAAGAGACGTTGCTTGCCGCGTGACCAAGATACTCCCAAGTATAACTTACCAGCAGATTTTATTGAGAAGCAGAGAGCCTATTTCAAGGAGGTTGACGAGTTTGAACTATTGGAGGAAGAGGCTTCAGATAATGAAAAATAGATTACAAGAGGAGATCACAGTTGTAAAGAAAATAGGTATGTTAACCCGTCAGTTTACAGTTAAACGTGTATAGGCTCTTAGTCTCTCGGGGTTGCCCTATCCTGCCTGAAAGTAGATACAAATGTTACTTTCCCACGAATGTTGTTGTACAGTGTGCTGTAATTCAGATGTGTGGAATTAATAGCCCATATAGAAACAGTTCTCGCAATACCAGACATGAATACAGTGACTGTACGTTCAGATCATCGACGTAATTGACCTGTTTATATAAAATTGCAGAAGATAGTTGAGGTATATTTGTTATGCTGCCCATAAAAAATTGATATGTAGTTCTGTTACTCATATCACCAATTGCTGCTCAACATATTTTTGGAAGAGCTAACTCAAATCTCTATCGAATAAATTTTATAAATCTGTGGTCGTTAGTAGATTCAAATTTGTATCACCTCGTATACTCTTTTCCACCTAAATCAGCACACCTTTGTCCTAGTGTAAGATACTGTATATGCTAGTGTTGGCTTTTGTCACAAGGATATCAATGTTTATGTTTTTCGTTTTGTGTCATGTCCTATCTATATTGCAAGTGATGGGGGGTGTTTGTAATTTAGAGCTGCTGGTTATATTTTGAAGTAAATTTAAGTTTTAATAGAGATGTCAATGACTATTATGTGTTTCTTTGGTTGAGTAGCGGTCGGGTACGTTCTCATGATCATACATTTAGAATTGCGTGATAATGCTCTTATAAGCAAATTAAGCTAGTTTTATTTTTGATATCTAATCCATTAACACTCAATCTGAAATTGTATCAGTGGAATCCTTTTCTCTAAAATCTATATGCTCAAATATTGTAACCCTGTCTTCCCTACTTCCTAGTACACTGTTCCATATGCTCTAATACATTGCTTTCCACATTCTCATCACTTCTAGATTCCACTTACACCGAATCTCTACCAAATGCATGCATAGCACGCACTGTTGACCATTTATATGTATGTTCCCGCTACCTTTCAGATAAGTGAACTTGGCATAATTTTCATATAATTTAACGGGGGCCAAGTTTAAATTATATGAAAATTATGACTGGTGATAGTCAAATTATGATTGAGATGTGTCTAGTGTAGGAGGTGGAGAATTATGGAACCACATTTATGTAGTTTGCTGTTGTTAACTTAAGTATGCTCTTACGTAGTTTGTTTTACGAGGAAGTTGTTATTTGGTGAATGTTCAAGAGTCTTTGGCAGCAGTTTGCAAAATGATTCTGTTCAACTTTATACAAACCACTTGTACACACCACTTGTTGGAAATCAAGAAGGGTAAGGGGGACACCAGTTACAACATTGTCGTCTCGGAATCTAAGAATTCAAAGTATGGTTTTCATTTTCAAGTGGACCTAATATTTAACCAACGTTTCATATATCCCTCAAAGAGTGCCTACACTGTTTTTATCTAGCTAGCTGTATATTTTCCCAAGTCTATTTCACTATTTTTGTTTTTGCTTACAAATAGATAATGCAGATTAGGATGGAAATGATGGGTTTTGAGTGATCAGCTATGAATAAGATGGTGCATCTATAATTAAAGTTTGGGTCCTGGTCCTTGACAATCGATTGTCTGAACCATCTATCTGCTTTTTTTTTTCTGCGGATAGTATTAACACGTGAAAATTTTATGAATTCAGGGGGGTCACATCATTTGTTCGCGTTTCTGCAGGGTTAGGTAGATTTTTTCTTATTCGCGAAAAAAAATTGCGGATAGATGGTTGGTCAACTATTGTTTGTCTGTGACCAAAACCCATTAAAGTTTTATGATCTTAGACTTGATGTTCTGTATGTTCTTCAGGTTAGGTTGGAGATATAGTCCCGTTGCGGCGTTGCTTACCGCTCCAACCTAATAATCCTGTTGGAACTTTGGTGGTGTTTGACAATTACCTCGTACAAAATTCAAATTTCTCCAAAATCTCAAGGAGTTGGCATATTATTTATACATTTAATACTCTTCACTTGCTTGAGTGAACAAACAAATATTTTGAAAGTGTAACAACATAACAATAAGTCGAGACGTACATATATGTAGTTCTTGTTATAATAAATATCATGTATTGTGATTGTCAAATCACATTTTCTAATACATGGTTGGCTAGTAAAAGAGATGTAAAAATACAAGTTGTACATTAAACTTCTTTGTACTTCATTTGCTTCTACGCAGTGCAGCTTAATTACCCACACACGGAGTACGCGGTTAAATAGCCTATAAAATGAATTATAATGCATCATTATTGAGTTACGAATGAGTAAAAATATTTTTACTATCTCTCTACTTTTCCGGCTTTATATTAATGTATACATTTCTTATATAATTACAGTTCTATAATTCACCACCTCGGAGATGTATCAACATCACACTTGGTCTCCGCTTTGGAAGTTGCTCATGCATAATCAAATTGCATAGCTTAATTTACGCGGTCCTTTCATTCATACATTAACATCTTTTCAACGGCACAAAGTTGCACAAAGATGGAAGTTCACGCCAAAAAAATATTTCTTATACTATAAAAGTTATTTTATTATTAAATTATAAAAGTAATAAAGTTGTTAGGATATAAAAGGAATAAATTTATTTTAGTTAAAATAATGTAAAGGTAATGTTGGTATTTATAAAAATTTTAAAAATTACATCAAATTTTGGTGTTACATCAAATTTGGTGTAATTTTTGGTGTCACACTATTTTGGTGCAACTTTTAGAATTTAATGTGTAAAATTACATTTTTGAAATTTAGTTGGAAATGGTCTCAGAGCATTTCTTTTGTTACATTCTCCTCTTTCTAAGGTTAACCATGTTTAATGTACTGTAATTGGTTTGTGATGGGAACCGAGGAAATGCGTTTTTGACGTGAAACCTTGTGTCCAGGCAAGGCATATATATATACGTGGGTTTTTCTGGTATGTATTTATGGGTGAATATACTCTAAATACTAATTTTTTAGCATTTTTGATGAGTTGATTGTTTTTTATTGGTGAAAATTTTTGTACATACAGAAGTCCATCATTATTAATGACTAAAAAATCAATAAAAAAATTGATAACTAAACTTTTAATATGTGCTCATAAGCACACATTAGAAAAACTGATATATGTATTATAGTTTGGACCATTTGAATTATTGAGCACGAGCAACCTCTATCAATGCAATATTGACCCATGACAAGATGGAAGTTGCTCTTATACTCGTGTATATGTTGCAAATTATTGTTCACCGATAACGATTGTTCGTTTATACAAAAACAAGTGCATGTTATTTTTTTTTACTGTGGGGGCGGAGTTAAAGTTATTGCGAGAAGTTTAACAACAAATTAATATCATGTCATATTTGCACACATATACAATGTGTGTGTGTCTATACATCGGACGATAATCGAGAAAAAAATTTGATTAAGCGAAAAAAACAAGATAAACTGGTGATTTGTGTGTATGTACAAACCAAAGTGCTTAACATTTAATTTCCACACACCAAAGTCTTCGCATTATCGTAATGTGCTTCTTTATAGTCTTCACAAATGACTAAATCTAAAACCATTCATTTGCGATTATTCGATTCAATAGAATAATATTATTTCAAGGGTTTAATCGAGTGAGACAATTAAAAAGATCTGTCACAAAAAAGAAAAAGGAAAAAGACGGACAAAAAGAAGCGAATATGAACGGTATTGATTCAAGTGAGGCTTTCTCGTACCCCTTTTTATAATTCACTGGATGCAATTTGTTTAGCTTGCGTAATTGTATTGTCAATTGCAATTTCTGTCATACTAATTGAAAGTGAATAGATAGAGACATTGCTTATACATATAATAACAGATTTGTATTTATCTTCTGAATTCATTTATAAACTCTAGTCGACTAGCACGCTCATTTTTTGCAGTTTAGTTGTTTAAACATGCAAAAATTGTAATTTTTAACACATGATTTTTTTAGTGTGACATATCTACGAGCCATTATAACGGTATAGTTGTTTAAGTTTTTTTGGATCAATAGTTGTTTAAGGTTTAAGCATTCACAAATTGGAGAACTTCCCTGTTATTATTGTTGTTCGTGCTGCAAGAATATAAGGTCTATTCTCCAACCTCTTCCAATTATTCATTTAAAATATTTAGTTGTAGTATTGCAATCAAGTATATAAATGTATAGTACCATGGGAGAAATTTTTAGTATCGCAATCAATTACGAGTAATCAATAAGTGAAGGTTTTAATTCTAGTAGAGACACGGGTATACAAGTATTTGCCTTCAAAAAAAAGTATGAGCATAGATTTACATTTTATCATAACCCACAAAAAGAAAGAGTTTGAGTTATTCGATAGACTCTTGCTCTTGCTCATGCTCAGACCAACTTAAATTGAAAGAAGAGTTGATCTACATATACATTGGTTAAAAATCCATATAAAAGGTAGAAACTTTTCTCTACATATGCAAGGCATCGGCTAAAAACCGGTTTTTACAGTGATTAATGAGATTCAACTTCAAATCACAAATTAATTTTATTAGAATTCTGAGAAATGCATGATGAACACCAAATAATTACTTGAGATTATCTGGAATCATATACCAACAATTAACAATTAACAAATGACAAACCTAGCAACCTATCTACCAGTACTATATGTATTAATGGTTTCAATTTTAGTGCTTCATGTATTTATAGTTTTTCAGTTTTAATAAACGTGCTATATAATCCCCTTCCCTCTATACAATAATTTAGTAAAGGTATGTATAAGCTATAGTATTGTGCGAGTTTGTGTCAGGGGAATATTACATAAATGTCTTATATAGATACAATTTGATGCCATATATATATAGGTAGTGCTCGTGTACACACCCATAATGCAGAACCTAATATCTTCAAAACTTGATGCAACAGCTGGGAAGGACACTTCTACAAATATATAGCTAGGCTTAGGACCTAACTACTCCAAGATCAAGGGCGTGGCCCTGAATTACTTGGGTTCGAAAAGTGCCTCACACAGTACCAGTGGCGTAGTGCCAATGCTGTATGCAATTATGCAATTCCCTCAGTGCCATGCAACATAACTAATCAATTAACCTTGTCTCCCAATAATTTGCATTACAAAAAAAAAGGCCATTTATGACGAACTTTTAACACTAAATTCGTCGGAAACGAGAGATTCCGACAGAATTCAGGTATAGATGACTTCAAAAGTTGCAGTGTTTCTCTTTATGATATTGTCTGTCATTATGTATAAAGATCAATGTATTTTTTACCATTATATTGAAGTTATTTTTTGGTACTTTGGTGGTATATTTTTACAAAAGGAGACTATTAATCCTATGCAGTAAAAACCAAAGTCGTGAAGCATGAGTTGGCCTCGAATGACAAATGGGGCCAAAACTAATGTACCGGCTGTTCAGGTAAGCCACGCAAAGATGTATGTACAACCCATATATATGTATGCTCTAGATGTTTCATATATTAACTCAACCCTTTCCATTAGTCCAATATATATAAGAATTATATTTATATATGTGATTCAGGTAGCAATGGAATCCAAAAGTTTCACTCAAGATGGCACTGTTGATCTTCATGGACGCCCTGTTCTTGCTGCTAAGACCGGAAAATGGAAAGCTTGTTCTTTTCTAGTTGGTCTCTCTCTCCCTCTCTCCCTCCCTCCATCCCTCTCTCTCTCTCTCCTGGTTTGTATCTTTGCCCCCCCCCCATGTGCTAACGGCGGTTCTTTAACTTTGTTTCTCTGATTCCATCCGTCCTTACAAAAGATAACATTTAACTTATTTACTTTAATGTGGGGTCGAGTATATATATGTGCATATATTATGTATATGACATTATTTCATTAATTAAGGTTTCCAATATTGGTAAGCAGCTCAGGCCTGAGGATGAACCACAAATATAGTATTTTGTTTTATTGGCTTGCAGTTCTACCTGTATCTATCACTTTTCGTTTACAAGATGTAGATGCAGGGTTTACAAGTCTTCTGATCTCTGCAAATAATATTTCTAATATCGGGAAAATTAAATAATAGGTCCCTAAATTATTCATGTTTTATTGTTTAGGTCTCTGAATAAAAGATTTCTTATTTCGGATCCCTCAATTATTTTATTTTCTAGTTCAAATCCCTTCGTTTAAAAGATTCTAACGGGCGTTAGAATCTTGATGACGTTTCAGTGACGTGGCATACAAATTTCTAGTTTAGGTCATAAATTTTTCCATTTCTGGTTTAGATATTTAAACATAAATTTTTTAAAAATAATTGAATATTTTTAAATTTTAAACCTAAAAATCTAAAGATAAATTTTTTTATGTTTAAATTTTAAAACCCATATGAATATTCAATAAAAATTGTGTTTTTTTTAAAAAATAATACAATATTTTTAAAATTTAAAATTATTTTTAAAGATGTAGCTACTAAAAATTTAAATGATAAACATAAAAAAAATTATGTTCAGATTTTTATGTTTAAAATTTAAAAATATTCAATTATTTTTAAATTTTTGTTGTATGAAGCTTTTCGGCTTGACATGACTAGGGGTGTAAATTGATTCGGACTATCCGTCAATCTGGTTCGTATCTGGCTTGAACATATGATACACATATTAGATTGGTTTTATTCTTAGATTAAATGGTTATTTGTATAGTTTAAATAAAAAATAATATTTAATGTTCGTGGATTATATTTGACTCGTATTCGATGGATCACAATATAAATACGATAAAAGTAAAATGATCCTATACATGAGTAAAATGATATCCGCAAAATCTCAAAACTATAATTACACCCAGAAGAAGCTTACACTGGTACATTTTGACATGCTAATTGTAAGTGGCTTGAGAATTGTAAATTTAGATGTTTAGAGTTGTGTATAATTTTAAAATTTTATTTTTAAAATAAACGATAAACATAAAAAAATTATGTTTAGATTTTTATGTTTAAAATTTATAAATATTCAATTATTTTTAAAATTTTAATGTTTAAGGACCAAAACCAGGAAATGAAAAAGTTCAGGGACCTAAATTAGAAATTTTTATGTCACATCAGTAACATGTCATCAAGATTCTAACGTTCGTTAGAATCTTTTTAACTGGATTTGAACCAGAAAATAAAATAGTTGAGGGACCCGAAATATAGAATCTTTTGTTTAGAAACTTAGACAATAAAACACAAATAATTCAGGGACCTATTATTTAATTTTCCCTTCTAATATCTATATAGAGAAGTAGTGTTGATAATTTATAAGCTTCACAATTTGTCAAATAAACTCCAATTTACAACATTATAAGTACTATGTACTATGCTTAATTAATTGCAATGGCACGATGGAACTAGAACAATATTAGTGATAAGAGATAACAATTGTTCTACACATGTTCTGCACTTTTTGTATATATTATTCTATAAAATTTTTAAAAATGCGGAATAATTGTTATCCCAATAACATTAGTATATATTTACTTTTATCGTCTCTGTTTACTTTTTGTACTTGGACTTTGTTTTTCTACCTATTTATCATTTCTTTTTTATGAAATTGATTTAATGATATGGCAGGCTATGAAGCATTTGAGAGAATGGCTTTCTATGCAGTAGCTTCAAATCTAGTAGTTTACTTAACAACACAATTTCATGAAGAGACAGTGCCATCAGTAAGAAATGTGAACAATTGGTCAGGATCAGTTTGGATCACACCAATCTTGGGAGCCTATATAGCTGATTCCTACTTGGGTCGATTCTGGACCTTCACAATTTCATCTCTCATATACGTTGTGGTAATCTAATATACTTATTCATCTATATTTATCCACCTACAAATTCATGTTTTCTCGGTAAGGATCAATAGCACAAGTACGTTCAAAATACTTACACATGCATACCTCCATTGAGTTGTTCCTCGTCCTCTTGTTAAGAAAGACAAGTATCTTCTTGTATGTAGAGATCACTGTTCTTCGTGCCATATTATTAATACAACCTTTCTAGGAAAAACAAAAACAAATATTATCGTTTGGCCTATGTTTCACTTCATGCAGATACTCTTTTGGGAGCCAATAATTGATCAAAATTATATATAGTAGGTTACCTTATCAGATGAGTACTGTAACCATATACTTTGTCACAAATGGCTTCACATATTGATAGTGTTTACTGAGTTGATGGATATAATTAGAATCATTTGATTGATAGTGATATATCTCTTTCTGCTGTTTGTATTTCAGCGAAGGGAAATCCAGACCATATATGTGGTACCTTGTTTTTATTCTTCTGTGGAATTTTTTTTATCCACACTTGTATTTTCTATACAAGAAAACTAGGCTTTTCCGATCAGACAAAACCGATCAAACTTTTAGCAGCACCTAAACCTGACCTTTGACCAAGAAATTGTTCGCACACCTATAACCGACTGCCTGTGAACAATGCTCGGTTATAAGTTGGTCCCATGAACGTAATCCGTAAGATGTATTGAGCCGCATATTACCCCTTAACTCCATGAATTCAAGAACATTACAAGTATGATATTATTCGCTTTAGGTCAAAATCCAAGCCCGCACGGATTAGTATTTGGACATCTCCACAAGCCTCAACTAATGGAATTGATTGAATACTTATATTCAATATAATTCTTATATATCTCCTTAATTAATGTGGGATTTGAGTTGAACATGACCCCGGCCTCTACAAATTGGTAGTCGGTTATAATCTGTAATGCTAGTTAAACCTTATGTGCACTTGTAATATTCTTCTCCCAAACTAGAAGAACCTAATCTATGATATATCGACAATGCTAGGTCAGTGAATTTATGCAGTGTAATGAGAATTTCACTTTGTAAGTAATTAAGAATAAGCTATCTCTATATATGTTCAGGCATCAAGTTCAGACCGATTAGCTTTTATTCCTAGCTACGAGAACTATATATATATTGACAAATAATTGATTTCCTTCACGGCTTCGCCAATAAAAAACAATAAAACAGAGAATAATGTTTTATACAGGTCGGATTATAGTATATATTTGTCTTGGTTAATTTGCAGGGAATGGTGCTACTGACAATTGCAGCTTCAGTAAAATACTTGAAACCAACATGTGAAAATGGAGTGTGCAACAAAGCTACCACTTCTCAAATTGCATTCTTCTATTCAGCTTTATACATAATTGCAGTTGGTGCTGGTGGAACAAAACCAAACATATCGACATTTGGTGCTGATCAATTTGATGACTATGATCCCTATGAAAAAAAACTCAAGGGATCATTCTTTAACTGGTGGATGTTTAGCTCTTTCGTTGGAGCTTTAATGGCTACTGTTGGTCTTGTATACATACAAGAAAATGTGGGCTGGGGATTAGGGTATGGTATACCCACTGTTGGGCTCCTAATCTCACTTTTAATTTTCTACACCGGAACTCCAATGTACAGGCACAAAGTAAGAAAATCGAATAGCCCTACCGGAGATTTGTTTAGAGTTGCTATTTCAGCTTTTGCGAAGAGGAAGCTTGAGCTACCGAGAAACTCATCCGAGCTTCATGAGTTTGAGCTACAACATTATATAGATACTGGAAAACGCCAAGTCTATCACACTCCAAATTTCAGGTAATTAGAAATATTTACAATTTAACAAACTTGTATCATTGTACAAGTATTTTTTATCAGCAATATTTAATATCCTAGAAATTTCTGATAGGTTATTCCATACGAAACCCACTCATAGATCAGCACATTTATTAACCAGCTAGCCAACGTACACCTTGCATATATCTGCCGTGCCGTAGGAAAAACAGTCAAAATCTACCGCGGTCGGTTTCACCGGCCAGCACCCTGCATTGATTTTCTAGCTCGATGCGAGATAGCCCAATAACCGAGGTGGATAACCTGCAATTTCTGCATGCATCTCATGGAATAGTATTAATTAAGAGAATATTAGTACACAATGTACTACTATAACCTGTAAGATATCCTATTGCTATTTACCTATTTAAAAGAGAAAGGGGGATATCTAGCTAGCTTTTTCACTGCAAGAAAACATGCATGACACCTGCAGTGGTCAAACAAATGTCTCCGGAAATAATATTCTATTGTCAACCATACCGTAATTCTAACCAAGTCAGGGCTAAAAATTATTCAAGAGTGAAATGTTCATGTATAATAATAATAGATTCCTTTATAATATTTGTATTCTACCAGGACTAAAATCAAAAGTTTTTTACTACTAATATTCAGAGATTATAACTTAGGTTGCTCCCCCTATTACCCTGTATGCGGGGCGGCTTCTAGTTTAATTAATTACTTCATGTGCATAACAAGTGGCCGAAGTCATCCTATACGTACTGTGGGCTAGCTAACAAAATTAAATGCTAGCTTGGTTGAGAGAACCTGGAAGCATATATGGTTGCTTTTCTTTCAATAAAACTTCCCCATGTGCACTGTTCAATTACAGTAGTGCCATAGTTACATAAATGCCTCAAATATCACAAATTAAAATTGGAAGTCGTTGTCTTTCAGTATTTGCTTCCTTATATACAGGGAATATGTATGATGCCAATTTGAAAAGCATACAGTACCTGATATTATATAGTGCTCCCTGCCACTTTATCTCTTTGATCAGGACCAAATTATATATTGCTTCTACCATCATTGCTACTTGCATGGTACACCACTGATGCCACTATATATATCACTGACATATAATTACATTTAGAATTTTAGATACATAAAGTGGATGGGATGTATACAGATCGAGACAATCTTTGGCTCCACAAACAGTGGACCACCAGTGCATTCACAGTACTGTATAGTTCATGCATACGTCCAGTGTGCATCACTGTACGTGCTATGAAAGACGAATCAAATAGAAGTCGGTGTTTGACTTCCTGCCATCCCAATATTCTCTCAATTTATAATGGACACGAAGGAAAAATTATGACTCAAAGATGGGCGCCTGTGATCCACTTTTCAACCCAAAAATGGGATCTCGAGTGAGGGGAATATTAAAATATAGTATAAGATCCATTTGAGGCCTTCCTCTAACACATTAAGGTTTTAGATAAACTGGTTACTCAACACTCAAATTTGTGCTAAAAGATTCATCGTACCTTTTGCTCTTACAGGAGCATTTACATATATGTATTTAAACACACATGCGCGCGATCTGATACAAGTGTACGACACCTATATCTATCTTGAAAACTCGAGTTTTTGCCTTGCATGGCAGACCCTCAAGTTTCCGCGACTGTATATTATAAACTAAGGGTTTTGAAATAACTTCGACTAGATGCTCAATGACAATTATAAAATTGATTACAACATCAAGGAATAATGTTTCACTGGAAACCATCACTTTACTTTCTTGAGTATATTGTGTGTTTACTTGTTTAAGAAATATGCTTTACTGCACATTGCATGGTTTCTTGCAAAAAATTCCCTCTAATATATAGAGTATATGAGGCTAACAATGTTTCTGCAGTTTCTTGGATAAAGCAGCAATTCGAAACAGTAACGATAGCCCAATTAGTGGGTCAAGGCCACCATGCACTGTGACTGAAGTAGAAGGAGCAAAGCTTGTTGCAGGGATGATCATGATATGGCTAGTGACCCTCATTCCTAGCACAATTTGGGCCCAAATCAACACTCTCTTTGTTAAACAAGGCACCACCTTGGACAGACACTTAGGCCCCAACTTCCAAATTCCAGCAGCATCACTTGGAAGTTTCGTTACGTTCTCAATGCTAGTTTGTGTCCCAATGTATGACAGGTATTTCGTGGCACTTATGCGGAAAAAAACAGGAAACCCAAGGGGAATAACTCTACTTCAAAGGCTTGGAATCGGATTCGTGATACAAATCATAGCCATCGGAATTGCTTATGTTGTGGAAGTTAGACGAATGGATGCGATAAAAGTGCACCACATTTTAGGCCCTAAAGAATTTGTCCCGATGACTATATTTTGGCTATTGCCTCAATATGTTCTCTTAGGTGTTGCAGATGTATTTAATGCCATTGGATTGCTTGAGTTCTTCTACGATCAGTCTCCGGAAGACATGCAAAGCCTTGGGACGACATTTTTCACTAGTGGAATCGGGGTTGGGAACTTCTTGAATAGCTTTCTGGTGACAATGGTGGATAAAGTAACAGGAAGCAATGGAGGAAAAAGTTGGATAGGGAAGAATTTGAATGATTCCCGCTTAAATTACTATTATGGGTTTCTTTTGGTTATATCTGCACTGAATTTGGGAGCTTTCCTTTGGGCATCAAGCAAGTATATTTACAAAAGGGAGTCCATCATGAAATCTAAGGATGGAAGTGGTAATATTGAAGGTGTAGCTTTGGAGACAATAACCTTAGGGTTACCTTAGTGTTGAAAGGTTAGCCCAAAACTACTTAAACCCATGATTTTAGGCGTGTAATATATGTCCCAATGGTGCCTATACTTTAGAGCTCCTGGAATGTAACTAAGAACTAGCAGATGGGAAAAGTACTTTCAGATATGTATCGGTCAGTACAATGTTATGTTCTAACATAACAGTACAAATGAAATAGGCTGAATTAATTGGAGTAAATCAATTGATCAACATTTTATATTACCTGATCCGTTTTATTTAATTGTCCTTTTTTCCACTAGGGGTAATTCTGGCAAGGTGATACAAAAGTAACACTACGTTTCTGTTTGAAAAATGAACTCTAATTCAACAGCAAAATTATTTGAAGTTGCAAAACTCAGGGTCTTCATAGAAGTGATATAAATTTGTTGCAGGCCTTGCCGGGTGGCATAGTACGGTGGGAGCATCCACGCCTAGTGAATCAGTGACATTAGTGTTCATTTGGGTTCATGCATGCTATTTCTTTAAAGAATTTTATTAGTAAACAACTGAATTATATATACAGGATCTATGTATAGCTAGATACCCGTTAACAAAAAGGATCATCTTCACTCTGATCTAGCTAGAACTGTTTGATGGGGATCGCCTGATTCAGTTGTGACAACATACGATGACAACCGAAGCAACTCTGCTTTAGATTTTGTTGCAGCCATGATTCCAAAGGGTGACAAACTGATAATGTATTAACGCGCTCACTGGCTCAAGTGGAGAGATAATAATTATAGATCTATTTTGAGAAAGAATGAGCCTCATTTCTACGGGGTTTAAGTAGTAGAGTTCTTTGAATAGCTGTAATTTTTTAGTAATCTTTCTGCTTTAAGATGAGTTGTTTTTTCTTGGTCTACTTGTTCTAGATTTTCTTTCAAAATCATAGTATGCCGTTTCGATCCCCTGATATCTGAATTTACATGCGCTAATTTTCCTCATGTTTTCAAATTAGTTCTGTCTCATCTTCTCAATTTGTAGAGAGTCATTTGCATCTCCAGTACTGATATACTGATACTTTAATAAAACAATTGATGATGCTAAATGATTTCTTATAAAAGTCAGATCCTAAAATAGATGGATTTCAATTTTATTTACAAATACTGATATACTGGCTAGTGGAGAATTCTTAAAACATAAGCAATAGTCAAACCAATAAAAAATTTTAGGGCCATAGCTAAGCTTCCGTTCCTTTCAACTCCAGATGAAGTATAAGTTCTATTTCGAGCCTGTGGATGCTTTCCCATATCAATCATGATCTCAAACCGACAATTATTGTCATGAGACGGATCCACTGATGAAATAGTAGCCAGGCCATTGAAATTACATGAATCTCTCTGTTGATTCTTGGTCTGATAATACATGTTAAAAGCATAAGAAGCATTACTTTTAGCATCCAATGCACCACAAGATGATCCATAGCCAAGACTTGTACAATCTGCATTACTACAAGCGTAATTAACACTTTCTGCTAAACTGGGATCCGAAAGACTAGCTTGAGGAGCCATAATGCACCATTGCTTAGACAAATATCGAACACCTTTAGCTGGGACCAAAGCTCTATTGCTTCCCAGATTAAGTTGATACTTAATAGATCCATCATAATTAAGAAGACCCCAATGCCTCTCAAAATTTCCAGGGTCAATGCTCTTGGCATCTTCGTCTATAAGCCCGAATAAATAAATTTCAGGAGGAGAACTTGGACGCTTAGGAGTACCTTGGCCCTTGATTATACGGTCAAATAGTCCTTGGTTAAATCTCCTTGCATAATTTTTGTTAGCATTGGAGTCACCATCTGTAGGCCATCCAACTTCTCCAATAATAATTGGCAATGACGAAAAACCATTCTTTTCGAGTGCCCAAACAAGAGTGTCAAAGTTAGCGTCAAATACATTAGTGTATGAAATGGAACCATCAACAACAGGGGCAGCATTTCCAGAGAAAAAAGCAAAGTCTACTGGGAAATGTGGGTCAGCATATAGACTCAAGAAAGGGTATATATTGATAGTAATTGGAGAACCACTATCACTAAGGAACTTGATTATTGATATCATAAGATCATGGATATCAGATCGAAAATTACCACCTGAGGGTACGTCAGTGCTGCTTTCATAAACATCAGCATTTAGTGGCACAGTAACCTTCACTTGTCGGCCTAATCCAGCCTTTATAAGTGCAGCTTGAACATTTTTCAGTGCTGGAAATGTTGTTTGTAGAAACATATCTTGGTATGTTTTCAGAAATGGTTCGTTCCCAACTGCAACATACCTAACGTTTTATAACAACCAAACAAATACAAAAATCAATTATCAGTGTGATGTTCTGTATGCAATTATCAATTTAGGATTTGCATGTATCAACCAACCACAGAAGTATGAAAAAACAGACAATTTTACTAACCTTATGTCGACTCCATATTTTGATATGAATGCAGAAACATTCTGGAAAACCCATTCCTCAGCAACACGAACACTGCTGGCAAGAGGGCCTAGGAAGTCATTTGGAATCCCAAGCATAACCTCAATGCCACTGTTTCCAAGAGCCTGCAAAACCCAAGGCTCGGCTTCAAAAAGCTTAACTTTCTTGAATCCGTTGTCCTTCATTAATCTCACCACTACATCCGGTTGTAATGGATGTGTTGCACGCGTTCCCCAGTTTACTCCCAAGCCATGCACAGAAACTAGACCTTTATGTTGATCACCAATCGACAACAACATCACAAAGAAGAACAAAATATTGACAAGAAAATAGGGAAAATAGTCCATAATTAGTTTTTCGCTATGTTTGTTCTACTCTTCTCTAATGTTGTTAGTCATGAATATTTATGAAGCATAACATTTGAATAGATTAGGATTTAGGTAGTTTAGACATGTCCTTTGATGTTAAGAAATGAAGGAAGTGCACCCAAGTTATTCAAAGAGTAAATGTATTACAAAGGTGATGCTCTAACAATACTTGCACGCTGCAGAGAGCATCAAAACATAAAAAGATGTACGATGTAATAATGTAAGAATTGTAACATGAAACTTTCTCTAGTAGTACTTCATAAAGATGCAAATAAAAGTTTCTTTTTGAAAAAGAAGCATAACTTGTTAAGCCAATCTTTTATATAATTCCACCTATTCATGTAATTAGGATCTTGGGTTACCTTTTCGATTCCAAATTCTAGACAAGCTGATAGGAGTTTTTACTATAGGGTCTTGAGGAAAGAGTTCTTTTTTCTTCTTTAAGCAGAGTGACCTTTAAAAATAATATGAACATATTCGATACGAATATTTTTTTTAATTATTAAAATTCGATAGAATTTGAATTTTTAAAGTACTTAAATATATAATAGTTTTTAAGCAAAACTACAAGTAAACCTTTAAAAATAGAGTAAATTAAATTTTAGTGGTTAAAATTTGCACGAAATTTCAAAATAATGACTGTATTTTCAAATTTGTAAATCGGTGGTCAACTTTTGAATTATGTTTTTAAAAGAGTGACTCTATTTTGAGAGTTACATAGCGGTGGTCATAGTTATCACCGAATTTTAAAACGATATTTGTGTTTTTAATAAAATAAGTCAAATAATAAATATAAAAAATAAAAGTTATTTTTAATGATTTTAAAAATAATTTTGATAACGTATAACTATTGTGTCAACCATAAAAGTACAACCACATTTTTATAATTCGATGAAAGTAATGGCCATCAACATATAAATCTGAAATAAATAATAGCCACGGATATATAAATGTGAAACTAGAGCCACTATTTTGAAAACCTAATAAAACTTTGGCCACCAATTTACAAATTTCAAAATAGAGCCATCATTTTGAAATTTGGTATAAAATTTGGCCACCAAAATTTAATTTACTCTTAAAAATATGTTGTGATTTGAAAATTCCAAAATATCATATCAAATTTGTACGTAAGAGATGTTTTATTTTTAAAAGAACATTTCTACTGTTTTTTACCCTCAAAATCAAGTTTCGGAAAAATAAAATTTTATTAAATTTTGAAGTGGAATCGAGGTTATTGTGTAATGATTAAATGCCATATAGCTCTGATAAAGGTTTGTGCTGAAACCGTGATGCTTTTAGTGGTAAATATCAGAGTATAGCTTTAGTCCTGAACATGCAATGATCTGGAGCATGATTCGTCTTTAAAATACTACAAAACACATAATAAAATGTACAAAAGCAATAAGAGCGTGTTCTTACCTGTTATATATACCTCATATATATATATATAGGACGAGAGAAGTTGAGTTAAGCAAGGAGCTTAGACACGAAGGAAAGTTAAAGAATGTGAGTTTGCATGTTATATTCCCCTACACTCTTCTATTTCGATTAGGGGGTGGTCTGAATTTATAAGTTATAAAGAGAAATAAACGAAATCTACTCTTCAATTAGTGATGGTCATAACTTTTAAATTACTTATAAAGAGAAATAAACGAAATGAAAAGGAAGGAAAAGTTACATACGTGTTACTCTTGTGATGTAGTTCTAAAAAGAAAAATTAATAATATTTCAACCGAGGGAGGCAGAGGCTATAGGGCTTAAAGAGGCTCTATCTTGGACTAAGGAGTGGAGGAGCAGCAAGTGTATTTTTGAGTGTGATGCTAAACTTTTGGTGGATGCTGTGAACGGAAACCCAGGACATACATATTTCCATGTTATTGTTGATGAATGTAATTCTATCTTAAAACACTTTGATGAAGTGTTAGTCTTGTTTGTGTCTAGATCTGCGAATATTGTGGCTCACACGTTAGCACGGGCTACTTATTCTACGTCAGGTCTCAACGAGTGGGTACTTACCGCTCCGGAGAATATCATTTGTATGCTTGATTCTGAAAAATTATAATGCATGTGCGCTTATTTCAAAAAAAGAAAAAGAAAAATTAATAATAATAATAATAATAATAATAATAATAATATACAGTATACAATATGCAAGTTCAAATATATTGAGCTTTTACACCAGAAGGACAACACCCGAATCCTCTTTACGCGTAATAACAAGTCAGACACATTCCCACTCGCTTACACATGTAATGTAGGAGCACGTACGTATATATAAACATACAAGTTTCATTCACCATCAATACCAAGTCCACCGAACCCCACCCTCACTGTCAGTCTGTCACTGTATATTAACAAGTCGGTCAAATACATACTGCATAACGCCTAGCTAATTACATTTTACACTGCATTTCTAATCCACACAAATTTTCCTATTCCTCTTCTTTTTTTTAATATAATTTTATTTCATGCCGAGATCACCAAAAACCACGGATTTCGTTCTTAAATCTGAAAAATAAGTGTTTATTTTTAAAAAAATATGTTTATTGATTTTTTTTTAGAAATAAGCACTTGTTTCTTAAATTAAAATTTAAGGTAAGCTAAATGAGGGCTTAATTGTTAGGAAGAGAAGTCGAATACTCGTTTCTTGTAAAAAGAAGAAGATAATCGATAAAATAAACCCCACGATGTTATACTAGTTACTACAAATACAAAAGAATCACGGTTATTTTTATATATGTTAGAAATTTATAGAATATATTCGAGTCTAATGTGCAACATACAAAAAGAAAAGGTACAAGTTGGCATACAATACAACTGCTTTGCCTCCGCTCAGTTGTGTAGCATATATAGCCACTGTATTTTATGTTCACCTGCCGCCTAATATTTGTATTACAACTTCTGTAATCCACATTCTTCCCCGTCTCCTCTCTCTCGAAACGAACTTAAATTTTTGCTCTCTAAATTTTCCACTTAAATCTCCCTTGCTTTTTCCCACAACATTACTCAAATTTTTACACTTAACATTCCATCTTTTCAGTTCTTCATTCATTGTTGATTCATAATTATAGTCTATAGAGTACATCTTTCGGAAGATTAAACTAAAGATTATAACTTATATACGATGGCTTTGTCCTCCTCGTCCGAGAAAAATATAATTCTACCAGTGATATTTCTATGTTTCTTATGTTCTCCACTTCATTGTTTAAATGATGAATTTATTTATCAGCCCGACTGCTTAAACATTCCGACGAAGGAATTCTTGAACTCGGTGAAGATGACCATTGACGTTATCCAACAAGTCACCTCCATTTTTGCAGGATTTAGCCGCGGTTTTCTTGATTTTCGGCTATCTAATGCCATTTCTGATTGCCTTGATCTGCTTGAGCTCTCCACCGATGAATTAGTCTCCACTCTTTTACTTATTCAGAATCACCACAATAGTAAGTTTTTTTTACTAGTCTTAATTATAATTCACATATGAACGTACGTACATGATATACATATTAAGCACCTGCTAAAACTTAAGTATGTTATAAAGTTGGTAGCTTAACATTAATTATGTCAAAACTTTTTTGATTCTGATTTTATGAGAATCGGTAACTTAACATGATAGTAGTAGATTCAAGTTTCGGAAGAATCTTCAACTTAACATTTATTTCCCAAGTACAGAATACGTTTATCCATTATTAATTCCCAAAAATTCTCTATTGTTGGCCTGCTTTAGTTCCTTGTGGGTCATTAAAAGTGTAAATATAATTTGACTTGTTGAACATGCAGAATAGATATAAGGCCATAAATTATCTGCAAAATCCATTAAAATTGTTGGGCAACACCGTGACAGATCATTTACTAGGTGGGTGGGGTGTGTTTTCAAGTACTATCTCACATGTTTTCTGTTTCTAATTTATGATTGACTGTAATGCCGCAGCTTTTTCTTGTTTTTCGCAAGTAAGATTTATATAACGCTGAAAGAACCTTGCATATATGTAATACTAATGCTTTCAAACTAATCAATATTTTATGTGGCATGCATGTTGTTTTGTTAAATAATTAACCTAATCGATCTCTAACTAATCCACTTTCTTAATAACAATTATCTACTCAATTTTGGCTGACAGGTAAAGACAACAGCACGGGCAATCTGAGTGCGGATTTGAAAACATGGTTAAGCGCGGCATTAAGCAACCAAGATACTTGCGTTGAAGGGTTTGATGGCACTAAAGGCTTTGTTAAAAGTTTAGTTGCGGCTAGTCTTGAACAAGTAACCTCATTAGTCCGTCTCATTCTTGCCAATGTACAACCACCTGATCATATTCCAAAGAGTGGCGCCAGCGGGACCCACCAGAGCCGGGGTCACATGCCAGGGTGGATGCATAAGAGAAAGTTGATTGGTGGGAAAAAGTTTCCAGAATGGGTAAAGTCCAGTGACCGGGAAAAATTGTTGCAAGTTAATGGGGTGGTGGCTGATTTGGTGGTGGATGCAAATGGATATGGGAATTTTACGACATTGAGTGATGCTATTAAGGCGGTACCAGATTATTCGACGAATAGAACTGTGATTTATGTGAAGAAAGGAGTGTACAAAGAGTATGTTGAAATTAGTAAGAAGAAATGGAATGTAATGTTAGTTGGAGATGGCATGGATGTAACGGTTATTTCTGGTAATCACAGCTTCATTGGCGGTTGGACCACTTACAGATCTGCAACATTTGGTAACTCATTCCTCACTTGTTTAAATATTCATGTACTTGTGCCTCCACTGATACTCGAACTTTCAACCTCTTGTTATCCACAGATAAAAGATATCACTACGCTAAGATTAAATGAATAATGATTAGTACCTACACTAATCTAATCTGGAAAAGTCATATTTGCTGCCTACTAATCTGAACTGTCGGTGAGAAAGAGTCATTACTTGAAAAAAGATTAGTCATTACTCAGTGAATATGCTTAATCTGTTTAGGAGACAGTACTGACGTCACATTGTGATATTTGTATATTCAGTGCAATAGAAAAGTATACAGCAAAAAGGAGCTGTCATTTTCTTGTGTCCAAATCTTATGAGGTTTCTAAGTTTCTCACTATTTTCCGAAGTTTAAACATAACCGCTTCCTAGTCTCAAAACATTTCAATCCTGTATATACAAATGGCATGATTCTGCCACGTAATGAGTTCGGATCCTAAATGTTGTCACTTCACAGAAAATAATAAGAAATGGTTTGCATATATCTTGACCTTCATGAATAACCAACTCATCTAAAACCTTAAGGTCTGGATCTTATATTATATTTTAATATTCCCCTCACTTGAAATCTCATTTTTTTTGGGCTCCCAAGACGCCTCTGATACCATGTTGAGTAACCAGCTCATCTAAAATCTTAAGGTGTTAGAGGAAAGTCCAAATGTATCTTATATCATACTTTAATTGGAAGCTTGTAAACAAAATATCACCTTTTTTATTAGCAAAAAAAATATCACCTTTTTTATTTTGATTTTTGAACAACAGTCAAAATTTGAATACAACGGAACATGGGTGAGTCAAAAATCGGGCACTACTTTACAAGAACATAAGTTAGAATGAGTAACGTGTGCCTGTTTTTCAAACGTATGCTCCACACTCACCCATGAGAAGTTGTAATCTTATAAAAAATCATTGTCAATATCAGCTTAACACTTTCCATTGTCACATTTCTCAGTTATTTACCAATGAACCAGACCATGTGGACATTTCCAACCATAGCATATGGGTCATAAATGAGTCTGAGTCAATGACCTTTTGCTTATAGAATATGATCCGATCCCATCAAAGCCGACAATGTTTTGTTATATCTGTTTTTTAGCATAAATCACTTAGGACCGACGATTTGATGTATGGTCTACAGGAGTGAAAGGCCGGGGATTCATAGCTAGGGACATGACATTTGAGAATACAGCAGGACCTGAAAACCATCAAGCAGTCGCATTCCGATCTGACTCTGATTTATCAGTTCTCTATCGATGTGCAATGAGGGGATACCAGGATACATTATACGCTCACTCGCAACGCCAGTTCTACCGTGAATGTCACATTACAGGCACAGTAGATTTTATCTTTGGTGATGCAGCTGCAATATTTCAAAACTGCCAAATTTTGGCACGGAAGGGCTTACCAAACCAAAAGAACACAATTACAGCTCAAGGCCGCAAAGAGGCTGCAGAAACTACAGGTTTTTCCATTCAATTCTCAAACATATCTGTTGAGCCGAATGTAGTATTTAATTCAACTGGGAATTCGACGTTAACATATCTTGGCAGACCGTGGAAATTGTATTCAAGAACGGTTATAATGCAGTCATATATTAGCAATGCCATTACGCCTGAAGGGTGGCTGGAATGGAACACAACGTTCGCTTTGGATACGCTATATTATGGAGAGTACATGAATTATGGTCCGGGGGCTGGCTTAGGCAGAAGAGTGAAGTGGCCGGGGTATCACGTATTAAATACTACCGCGGAGGCCAGTGCTTTTACTGTGGCTCAATTTGTTTTGGGTAATTCTTGGTTGCCATCAACTGGTGTTAGATACACTGCTGGATTGGTGGCCTGAGCATTTGAAAATCATGTTTCTACTGCTTTAATTTCTCAAGTGTACACTTCTCTTTTATTTTCTGCATTTTTTTGTTTATAATTATTAGAGGTCTCAGGAGGTAATTGTGCCCTATATATCAAATTTGTATTTTAAGATCAAGCATTACAGAAGTTTCTTTTTCAGTTTCCATTTTGTGGCACTGAGAGTTGTGGATTCTGTCTAATTTAAAGAACTATAGATGTGATTACAGTTAAACTTCTGATCACTGCACTTGTTTGAGCCCTTTCCTTGTCGTCCGAAAAAATCCTCATAAATTTTATCCTTATTTTTCACGAAATGCCTGTTTCCGAAATCCGAATTACAGACCCTACTTGTTTCGATCAACCAAGCAAGCATGCACCACAAATTGTACATACATAGACAATATTGATGCGAAGGACAACATGACATTTTAGTAATTTCATCTATCGCTTCTTATCTGGAAACTTAGCTTCAAATGAGAAAGTCCTGTTCAAATGCCCTTACGAATAGTACACTAATCTGAACTGCCCACTTGAAATGAGAACACAACTAGGCCCAAACTTTGGGGCGATTCTCATCCGGCAAACTTTACTCTCTTCACGTAGGTTATAAGTTGAAAAATGTATGTAAATTCTAATTTATAAGTCCAGACAAACGATACCTAAATCTTTTGACTTCATTTACATGAGATTATTTTGAAAGATCAAATTATGAGATGAATACAACTCATTAATTGCGAAAAAATTATAATCCTCATAATTTTTTTTTAACATATCAATATTATCACAAAAAATTACTTATATTTGCCAATGAGTTCACTTGACGGTATTCGATGACTTGATTACTTCATATAAAAGAATTTTATATAACAGTAACCTAAAGAATGTTGCAAGTTGCAGAAAAATCCACAGAATTTGTCATTATTGCAAAAGAATCTATTAATTAACTTGTCCAGCGACATGTCTCCAAAAGTAGGAATACTTAATTTTTGTATATACTCCATTAATTTACTCGGGGTGTTGACATTGAAGACCCCAAGTTGAAGGTAAGTGTCACAAATATTCATCATCCTTTAATTTTATCCGTTCATTATAATTATATTTTCTGCTATTTAGAAAACACATAACAAAGATACACTCAAAAATAAAATCGTATAAACTCGTACTAAAAAAAAAGTGGTTTGTATTAGACTCCTAATCAAGTTTAATCTTAATCACCTGACAAAAAAAAGGTTTAATCTTATTCAAATCAGTTCACAGGATGAGAATTCTTGATATTTTTTTGGCTAAGTCATCACAATAGGTCAAAGACTGCAACTATTGTATAATTACCACACGGAAACTCTTGTATATTTAACAATATTATGCTAACTCTATATTTAAACCCACATTCCAGTAATCCAAATGATACTTCACATGGTGCCGTTACCCTTTCTCAGTGTGTCCATCCCGTGAATGAAGAATTTTTTTTTAAATGATTTTCTAGATTCCTGGTCTTGCTCGTCTGGTAAATTGACGCAAATAACGTCATTTTTTCCACCAAATTTATACTATAGTGATAGGTAAGTAGTACTTGATCTATGATTAATTGGGCTTTAAACGTTTATTATTGTCGAGATGCAATTCAGATGCTTAAACGAGATATATCAAAGGTTGTACTCAATGCACAAGCATACAAGATGCTTGTATGAGATATGTGAAACATATTCAGTGTGCATGTGAATTGCACAATTTAAATACTACTTGCATGAAATATATAAAAGGTTCTAGCCTTCTGTTAAAATATAATATAAGATTCATTTGGGTCTTTTTCTAACGCCTTAAAAGTTTAAATGAACTGATTACTCAATATAGTATCAGAGCTAGGTTGACGGGAATCTCAAGTTCGACTCCGGGCCACACTATGCCCCAAAGATGGGCTACTCAACACCTTCAGAAATATACAACATGACATGGGTTCAGGATGCATAGGAATACGTACTGTTGCCGAGTAAAAAGGGAAAAGAAATTGTGATAGTAGATACAAAGAAGCACCTTGCTTAAAGTAAACTTTTCTGTTACATACTGCAAAGTGCAAACTATTCAACACACGCAGATCCTGCACCTCCTCCAGTCCTCTTAATTTTCATGCCATGGCTTCCTCCCTTAGATGTAAGTTTTTCCTTGTACTCTCTTCGCTTCTCTTCACAACTGCATGGGGTTTAATTCCACCTACTAAGACTTCTACACATTCTTCTCATGATCTTTCTGCTGAATCTCTTTGCAAATCCACATCATTCCCTGATCTTCTTAAACTCCCTAAAACTCTCTATCTCCATAAATATCCCCATTAACATTATTTCATTCCTCCTCCATTCTCTTCAAACAACCTTGTCCGAGACCGCCAAGCTTTTGGATTTATTCTCAGATATCAATACCAAAAACAATAATATTATTGAGAAGCTAAAGGGTACCATCCAAGATTGCAAAGAGCTACACCAAATAACTTATTCAGTTATACAAAAATCAGTTTCGAAAATTAGTACTAGTAAGAGTACAGATTCTGCTAATTTCGCTGACGTTAGAGCTTACCAACAAGAACACTTGTTTAGAAGGCCTGGATTCTGCATCCGGACCTTCTAAACAAATTTTAGTGGATTCAATAATTAGTACTTATAACATGTTAGCAATTGTTTATTCATTGTTTCCGAGTCCAAACGAAGAAATAGCAACCGACATGCTTTAGGCCGCCATAACCATCACCTTACAGGCTTTCCAAAGTGGTTATCAAGTAAGGATCAAAGGATATTGGATGACGATTATGAACAAACAGAGGTGGTGCTTACAGTGGCTGCTGATGGTTCTGGTAATTTTACCACTATTAGTGACGCAATAGATTTTGCTCCAAATAATAGTCTTAATAGTAGAATTTTCATCTACATTAGCCAAGGGGTTTACCAAGAGAATGTTGACATTCCTAGCTACAAACCTAATATTGTTCTGCTCGGAGCTGGAAGCAATGTCACTTTTGTTACTGGAAATAGAAGTATAGGCGACGGATGTACTGCTTTCAGATCCGGCACTCTTGGTAATTTATACTACTCACTACATTTTTCAAAAAAAATAATTGTCAGACTCCATTTCCGTCATGCTTCAAATCATTTATTTTTGTCTACACTCAAAATTAGTTCACTTCGAACCGATGGAGTCCCACATCCACGTGTTCATATATCTAGAGTTTAAAATTGTTTTCTTTTTCGAAAGAAAATTATGATTTTGGGGGCTGCGGTGCTTACCTAAAATTCACAGACGCCATATCTTCACTGAGTCTCTCACACTTGTTAGCTTGCTTTTGAAAAAAACTGACTATATTATATATGTATACTAATTCTTTTGTTTTATTGTTCCCTGTTTTGTGCGTTTTGGATTTAATATTAGCGGTGTCTGGTGAGGGGTTTTTGGCACGAGACATTACCATTGAAAACAATGCCGAACCAAAGAAGCAGCGAGCGGTTGCTCTCCGTATCAATGCAGATTATGCCGCAATGTACAGGGTCATGGTTACCAAGACACACTGTACACACACTCCTTTCGACAATTTTATAGAGAGTGTGATATTTATGGAACTATAGACTACATATTTGGCAATGCAGCTGTGGTGTTTCAGGGATGTAACATAGTGTCAAAAATGCCATTGCCTGGACAATTCACTATCATTACAGCCCAGTCCCGAGACTCCCTAGATGAGGAAACGGGAATTGCAATGCAAAATTGTTCGATTTTGGCCACGGAGGACTTGTACACAAACTCTAGCCGCGTCAAGAGCTATTTAGGGAGGCCATGGAATGTGTACTCAAGAACCGTCTATATAGAGTCATACATTGATGATTTTATCAGACCAGAAGGGTGGACGAAATGGACGGATGACAATGGCCTCGACACATTGTATTATGGTGAGTATAAAAATAGGGGACCTGGCTCTGCTACCGACCGTAGAGTTACGTGGCCAGGATATCACATTATGGATTATTACGACGCCACTAATTTTACTGTTTCGGATTTTATTGCTGGTCAGGACTGGCTTGATTCTACTTCTTTTCCATATGATGATGGAGTCTGATAATAGTTCTACATGCTTTGTAAATCTTGTGTTGTTTATATGCGTAACAATTTTTTTTGCATCTTCTATAAATAATACATCCTATGTTTATAGTTGGTTAGAGGTGACAATTGCATAAATGCATTAATTTAAAAACAGATCAGTATAAACACTAATCGAACCAGTAAACCACAGCTAAAAACAATGTTTAAACCACTGAACCCCCCCTTCCCCCAAGCCTCCTATATACACCAGCTAACCACTTGAAAGACCCTAAACAAAAACCCTATTGCACAAACTATATATAAACATACATCCCATATATAAATTGCTTAATGAAAAGAGTCGAGTGCAGGGTTTCTACCAACAGATTTAAAAGGATAAATAATTTAGTGGGTGAGCGGCTTAAGTGGACATGCAAAATCATGGTCACTAAAGTTTTTGACTTGCTAAAGAAAGAAAAACCCTGAAGTTTCTCCAATCCATTGCCTCTGCTAAATGAATATTCATGATCAAAAATGTTTTATTTAATTAATTAAAGAATTTACAAAGAGAAAACCAAAGAGAGATTCATAGGAAGAAGATAAACAACAAATTTTTATATATATATAAAAAAGTTTAGCAGAAATAATTTTATTGCCCTCTGTCTTGGCTTAGAACCCAAGGCAGAGAAACCCTTGCCTGAGGTACGTACTCATTGTTTATCAAGCTACACATATACGTGACTACCATGGCATTTCAAGATTTCGATCTTTTAACCGAAAGACAAAGAATTGAGAAAGAAAGACGGTTTAAAAGGAAGATTGCAATCGGCATATTTTTATGTATTGTGGTTATAGGTGGTGTAATTGCAGCTGTTTATGTTAATAGTAAAAATGATAAAGGTGACGATAAGCCAGCCAAAAAGAATACAGATGATAAGCCGGCCAAAAAGACTGCAGATGATAAGCCGGCCAAAAAGACTCCAGATGATAAGCCAGCCAAAAAGACTGAGCCAAAGACACATGAAGACAAGGATAATGCAGATGTATCAAAATCATCAAAGATGGTGACAACTATGTGTGCTTCTACAGATTTTAAGGCATCCTGCGAGAGCAGCCTAGGAAACTTCGTTCAGGCACACCCCTCGGAGACACAACAACCAAAGGATTTGCTCAAGGCTGCATTTTCCGTCGTCTCAAGTGAGCTTGACAAAGCCATGAGTGATCCGTCAAAATTTAAATTAGACACCCCGGAAAAGAAAGAAGCATTTGAGGTTTGTACAAAAGTTATTAGTGATGCTAAACAAGAATTAAATAGCTCTACTAACACGGTAGGTGAAAAAGATATAGGAGCACTTGATTCCCAGAAAGGTGAGTTGAACAATTGGTTGAGTGCTGTCATGTCTTATCAACAAACCTGCATTGATGCCATTCCGGAAGGGGAAGGCAAGAACGAGATAAAAAAGGCCTTAAAAACTTCAGCAGAGCTTACTAGCAATTCTCTTGCCATTGTCTCTCAAATGTCATCCATTCTTTCCGCTTTTCAAAAACCAAAACGCCTTCTTCTATCAGATTCTAGGCAGCGTTCATTGCTAGAAGAGAACTTTCCTGGATGGATGAGCACTGTGGAGAGGAGATTGCTTAAGATTGAGCCACCAAAACAGAAGCCTGATGTTACAGTTGCGAAAGATGGCAGCGGAGATTTTAAAACCATCAATGATGCATTGGCTAAGTTGCCACAAAACCATCAAGGAAGGTACAATTTCATCCATTTCCATATCAATCTTTCTAGTATTTGCATACAAACAGAATAGTTTTAGAATCTGTATATTTTTTGTGCGAAATAGAATCTGTATTCTCATATTCTATTATTTTGTCATCTATATGTCATGTTTATCCAGGTATGTTATTTTTATTAAGGAGGGAGTATATGAAGAGAATGTTTTATTAACTAAAAAGATGGTAAACATCACAATGTTTGGTGATGGATCACTAAAGACTATAATCACTGGAAGCAAGAATAATGTTGATGGAGTTCCAACCTTTAAAACTGCAACCTTTGGTAGGTTACACTAGAATATTAACGTAAACAATGTGGCACCATTTTACTAATAGATTTATATTTTAACATACTATTTATACATATTCACAAGACACTTTTCCTGATGTGCACAGCGGCTGAGGGAGATGGGTTCATGGCTCAATCCATTGGGTTCAGGAATACTGCTGGACCAGAAAAGCATCAAGCAGTGGCCCTCAGAGTCCAGTCAGACCGCTCAATATTCCTGAATTGTCGTATGGAGGGGTACCAGGACACACTATATGCCCAAGCCCATCGACAATTCTATCGTGGATGTTACATTACTGGCACAGTGGATTTCATCTTTGGTGATGCAGCTGCCATCCTTCAGAACTGTTTGATCTATGTCAGAAAACCTATGGATGGACAAAAGAACACTGTAACTGCACAGGGAAGGTCTGACAAACGTGAAACCACTGGACTTGTACTACATAATTGTCATATAATGGCAGATGACCAACTGAAACCCGTCAAGGCAAACTTTAAGAGTTACCTTGGCAGGCCCTGGAAAGAATTTTCAAGAACAATTGTTATGGAAACGGAGATTGAAGATATCATTGACCCTCAAGGATGGTTGCCTTGGGAGGGAAATTTTGCACTAAGCACATTGTTTTATGCAGAATACAACAACAAGGGTTCAGGGTCTAATGTTAAAGACAGAGTGAAGTGGCCTGGTTTTAAGGTGATTAACAAAGATGAGGCCGTTAAATATACAGTAGGTCGATTCATACAAGGTGATAGCTGGTTGAAGGGTGATGTTAATACTCCGGTACATTTCGACTTGTACAGCTAAATTAAGACAGGATATAGTCATCTCTAATCAACTGCTCAATGTAAATATTTTTTGGCGCCACATCTGCACTTAGAAACTAGGAGTGCGCTCGTGTGTCAGTAAGGTGTGGACCTTACCTTCATTTTTGTGATTAGCAGATGATTGCTTTTTCTGTTTTTAATTCAGATTTTGTAAGATTGTAATTTAAGCTGCACCAGTCAGCTGTATAGACATTAACCTTAAAAGGGAATATTGCCCCCAAGTTTTAACATTACAATGTTGTATCATATGTTATGTTACTGTCTAGAAAGAATTCCATTAAGATTATGCATCCCACATCACTAAAACATATGGGTGGCGCATGAATGATTCAACTCGAGTATAACAAGTTTGTATTGTTAGCGGTTTTCAGTCATGGAGCTTGGTGAATTTTCTAGTTGATTTGGTCAGTATGCAGCCTGTTGTCATCCATAAAATATAATCATAAGATAGGTCCATAATTGCCGGCTTTAAGATTGTCGTACTAGGAGATATCTTATTCAATTATACAAATTTACGTCAGCTAACTTGGTTTGAACCTGACAGACAAGTGGAACATTTTCCAGGATCAAGAACTTATCTTTTGGATAAAAAAGTATATGCAATTGCCCTTTTTTATTTTCTGGTTAATCAAATAGGTTGTGCCTAAAAAAATTGTGAGTAGACGGACATAAATGGATGTATAAACTTTTTAAGGCTCTGACCCTTTTTACCAACCCAAATGCAGACCTTACCTCTGTTTTTAGGAGTAAAGACACTGTTTCCGTAAAACCCCCTACTTTGATGATGCAAAAGCTAAGGCCCTTCTATGAGTCTCAAATCACCAAGCGTTGTGTAAACATGCACAATTTCTAAATAGTTTTATTTGAAATGGATCCTTGTGAATATGGTTCATCCATGCTTCATTTTAACTGTCTCAATATTTTTAAGAAAATACGGCATGATATACTAGTTAGTTACAAGTTCAGCTATAATTACAAGAACTTTAATGGATTTATTTTTATCACTTCGAAAGCTTTCTTATCAGTTCAGTTCAGTAATATGTTTTACACTATAGTAATATAATTGAGGTTAGAAAACAAAGATATAAATTACGGAACTGGTCTCGACACTAATAAATATAACCTCGAGGACAGGCCAAAGATCAAGATTTGGTTTTTGTCCATGCAAAAGCGAGACACTGGCCAAGGAACAGAATAAAATTGGCAGTCTTGTAACTACTGTTGGTGTTAGTGTTACTGCCAAAAATGGCTGGTTTATTGGTAGCATACAAATTCAGCTATCTGAGTCAGAATTGGTCAGTGAAAATGAAATTCATTTGATAAAGTAGGAGGTTTTTTCAAAGTAATCATCCCTATATAAACAGGTTCAAAATCATTGGTACACAACTGAACTTTAGCTAACACAAAGAAAGAAACTAAAACATGAGTTCCATAGACATGTTCAAAGGATATTTAGAAGAGCATGCATTTCGCAAGAAGGCACGAAAGCGTCTAATTATCATATCTGTCTCTATTGTCCTATTGGTGATCATCATTATTGAAAGCTTTTACTCCCCCTACCAGCAAAATATTATAATTATAATATATATGTGTATAATATTTATGGACTCAAAGAATATGTTGAACATGCAAGTATTGTATATTGTGTGCATTTTTCACTAAACTTATGTTCTATACATAGACATTCTGCATATCTTTCCATCCCGTGTAAATCTGTCGTTATACCTCATCCCTTATAAGTAGGATCTATAATTAAGATATATATGGTTAAACGTGACCTACTATTTTGGGATCACGTAGTTGACCTAATTCTTAGTAATTAGATAGTCAAAACTAACACCTTCCACTTGACTACTTTACTAAAAATTCTATATTATGCATGCTCCCACATTTTACAACTCAAATATTTCTTAATCCCATCAAACTAACATGTTTGATAAATATCTCGGCTGGAATTGTCTTTATTAAAGAGTCTGCAAGCATATCAGTAGTAGGAATGTAGGTTACTTTTACCTCTTCCTTTTCCACTACTATATCATGGATATAATGATATTGTATTTCTATATGTTGTCCTTTCGAACTATTTGCACCACTATAAATCAAATCAATTGTTGATATATTATCACAATAAATCTCAATGGGCCCATTCATCAAATTGAGATTTAATTCCAGTAAAAATCGTCTTATCCAAACTACATGAGTAGAAGCCATACTACATGCTACATACTCAGCTTCTTGTGTGTATCTTGCAACACAACCTTATTTTTTACTGCCCCAACATACATCAGCTCCGCCTAAAATAAATAGGTGTCCAGAAGTCGACTTTTCATTATCTTTGTCTCCTCCTAAATCTGCATCGAAGTAACCAATAATTTCAAGCGCGTCTGCTCGATAAACCAACTTGTGATGTAATGTACCTTTTAGGTACTTCATAATCCTTTTAATAGCTTCTCAATGAGCTTAACTAGGATTACTTTGGTATCTACTAACTAGACTCACAGGATATGCCAAATTTGGTCTTGTGCACAACATAGCATACATTAAGCTTCCAACTGCTTTTGTATATGGTTTGTCTAGTAGTTCTTGTCCCTCTTCGAGATCTTTATTATTTGTTTATCGTTTCCCCATTACCAATGGAGTGGCGCCAGACTACAATTCTGCATCCCAAAACGACTAAGCATTTTACGAAGATATCTTTCTTGATTAAGGCTTAATGTTCTATTTTTTCTATCTCTTATGATTTCAATTCCTAGAACATATGACGCCTCACACATGTCTTTCATCTCAAATTTGTTGCTTAATTCCAACTTAATTTTATTCAACATTTCAATATCATTTCCAGCCAATAATATGTTATCCACATATAATGACAATATCATAAATGAGCTCCCACTTTTCAAAATGTAAACACATTTATCTAACTTGTTGGATATGAAACTAAGTTGAACCATAAAATTATCAAATTTGAGATTCCATTCTCTAGACGATTGTCTAAGTCCATACAATGTCTTCTTGAGTCTATAAACTTTGTTCTCACAACCTTCAACCTGAAAACCCTCAGGTTGATCCATGTAAATTTCTTCTTTTAAATCTCCATTAAGGAAAGCAGTCTTTACATCCTTTTGGAAGAGTTCCAAATCAAGAAAAGCCACTATAGCCAATATCATTCGTATTGATGCAAATTTTGCTACCGGAGAATATGTTTCTTGATAATCAATTCCTAATTTTTAAGTAAACCCCTTGGCAACCAATCTCGCCTTATATTTATCAATAGATCCATCAGCCAAATATTTTCTTTTAAGAATCCATTTACATCCAATAGTTTTTCTGTCTTTAGGCAGATCACATAGTTCCCACACTTTATTCTTTTCTATTGAATCGAGTTCCTCTTTCATGGCATTCAACCATAAATGTGAGTCTTGTGATTTCATCGCTTCAATAAATGTTTTGGGATCTACTAGGTCACCAATTTCCATGTCTACCGAGAAACAAGATGCCTCAATATTATACAAATAATAATCATCCATCCATGTTAGTGGCTCTCTTGTTCTCTTAACACTAATGATACTATTCAACTCATTTTCACCGATTATATTATCATAAGGCAACTCTTGATGATTATCATCATTTATTATTAATAGAGGATCTTGTTCTTCAATGATGTCCTCTTTTTCTTCAGAAGTTTCCAAGAAAGTAGCATATCTACTTTCAATCATTCCATTTTCTTTGTTATAGAACACATAACCTTTAGAAGGTTCTGAATAACCAATGAAATTACACTTCAAAGTTCTAAAATCCAATTTGTCTCTATTTTGACATGGGATCATTACGTGCACAATGGATCCCCATTTTCTTATTTCACTTGGATTTGGTTTTCTTCCAGTCCAAACTTCATAAGGTGTTGACTCAACAGATTTTTAGGAATCCTATTTAGTGTATAGTTTGTTGTAAGCAATGCATCTCCCCAAAATCTTTTTGTTAGTCCCGAATGAGACAACAAACACCTTACAATATTTAATAATGTTCTATTTTTTCTTTCTGCCACACCATTTTGTTGTGGTGTTAATGACATTGTCTTATGCCTTATAATTCCTTATTCTTGACAATATGTGTCAAATTTTGTAGAGTTGTATTCTTCACCTCTATCAGTTCTTAAGACCTTGATGTCCTTTCCAGGTTGTTTCTCAACTTCTGTCTTATATCTCTTAATGTATTCAAAAGCTTTAGATTTTCTTGATATAAGATACACGTGACAATATTTTGAATAATCATCTATAAATGTAATATAATATTCTTTATTGGCATGGGTTTTATAATTCAACGGACCACAAATGTCTAAATGTACTAAGCCCAAAAGTTTTGTTACTCTTTGTCTTTCTTTAAATGGTTTTCTTATCATTTTTCCTTTTATGCAATGTTCACATGTTGACTTATTAACATCCATTTTTTGCAACAAATTTTCTTTTATTATTTATTCCATTTTATTAGTTCCTGGATGTCCCAATCTATAATGCCACAACTCATACATGCATACATTATAAGACAAAGAGTAATCAGAAATAGCATTCTTATTCATTTCATTATTCATTACAATTGGAAGTTTGAACAATTCATGATCACGTTCAAACTTTCCCATAGCAAAAACTTTCTTGTCTTTTTCAATAGAAACTCTACCATTATAGAAACGAACTTCCAAGGCATTATTAGTCAATGCAGGCACTGAGATCAGATTTCACCTCATTCCTGGAGCATAAAGCACATTTTTTAGAACCATGACACTGTTCCCAACATCCAATTTGTAAGTTCCAATGCCAATCACTTTCAGATAAGTGTTTTTACCCATAAAAATTATCTTTTCCCATTTTTTCAATTCATTGAATTCTGTAAGCCCATCTTTTGTTTTTGAAATGTGGTGGGTAGCACTAGAATCAATCCACCAACCATTAACATCAGTAGCAACATTTACAGCGTTGCATTCAATCACTCCCACAAACTCATGTTTTTGTGGTCCACCTCTTTCTTGAAGTTTGTCACCACCCTTATTTCCTTGGTTTTGGGTACAGCTGGTCTTGAAGTGACCATACTTCCCATAAGTGTAGCAAGAGCTTGTGGGACCTTCTTCTGTCACTTTTGTGGCTTGAAGTTCTTCCCTTTTGAGGGACCCATTCTGATTTGATTCTTATTGCGATTTTTAGGATACTCACGAGTAATATTAGACTCATCTTCTTGCACAAAATGCAGCTCAGGTTCTTTTCTGCTATTTACCAAGTCTTTCTCTACAGCAAGTGCACCTAGAAGATCATTCACCTTAGTAATTTTGTCATTGTGCCTCAAAGTAGTTGCCACCATGTCTAAAAAGAGAGGTAAGCTGTTTAATATTTCAGCTATCTGCATATTTTCAGAAAGTTCATTTCCAGCAGCTACCAAATCCTTGGCCATGACTATCATTTTGTTGCAGTGATCAATGACATTTTCATTTTCCTTCATTTTACAAGTATTGTACCTATGCAGAAGTAGTTGCACATTCACCTCTGAAGTGGTATCATATTTCTCTTTGATTGCATCCCACATTTATTTTACAGTAGTATGAGCTTCAAACACTTTGAGCAGATTATCATCCATAAACATCAGCATGAGGCTTTTAGCCTTCTTATCACACAGCTTCTATATGTCATACTCTTCCCTTTGAGTATTAATAGGTTTTTTCGCCTAAAGTTGGTGCAGTTTCTTCGATTGCACTCTCCAAGTTATGAATCAATCCATAACGAATTTTCCAGCTCCACATATCATAGTTGGTGCCATTTAGCCTCTCTGTCTTGGCCAATTCTGATGCAATCAACTTACTTTCCATTTCTTGATATCGGATGGGGAGAAAGAATTAAAGAACAAAAAGTGAAAATAGAGACTACTTGTTGTAGACAATCTCCAAAAATGTTCGTGTTGATAATTGCTCACTTATAGCCAAAACCCTAGCGCGACTTAGCCCTAGCTTGACCTAGCCCTAGCTCTGATACCAATGAAAGCTTTTACTTCACCTACCTGCAAAATATTATAATTATAATATATATGTGTATAATATTTAGGGACTCCAAGAATATGCTGAACATGCAAGCATTGTATATGTGTGCATTGTTCACTAAACTTATGTTCTATATAGGCATTCTTCATATCTTTTTGTCCCATGTAAATCTGTCGTTATACATCATCCCTTCTAAGTAGGATCTATAATTAGGATATGTATTGTTAAACATGACCTACTATTTTGGGATCACGTAGTTGACCTAATTCTTAGTAATTAGGTAGTCAAAACTAACAATTATAACTGCATTGACGGGAGGTCTAAAGCAAAATGACAAATATAACAAAAGTTCCCCTTCATCATCTCCAACTTCCACAGTTGAATCTATTAAAGCTGTATGTGAGGTTACCTTGTATCCAGACTGTTGTCCGTCCAGCATTTTTTCACTCAAGAGCTCCAGAAATTTTACTTTAGACAATCCAGAAGACTTGTTTCTTCTGTCCCTCCAAGCCGCAGTTACAGCACTTGTAAAGTTCAGTTGACTCCAATTTTATTAAAAATCCATTGTCAAAGAATGCATTACGTAATTGTGAAAGCATCATCTTGAATGCTATCAATTATGTCAACATGTCAGTTGTAAGATTTGTAAAGACCGAGAACAAGATGTCTTTAAGTACAAGCACTATAAATGACATCAGGATGTGGCTCAGTGCAGCCATTACTTATCAGGAAACATGCTTAAATGGGCTGCATGAGTTTTCTCAGGGTAATTTAGAACTAACTGGAGAAGTTAAAACTGCAATGAGAAATTCCACCGAGTTTACTAGTAATAGTTTAACAATTGTTACAAAAATACTCGTCAAACTCAAATTTCCTATGAATAGAAAGTTGCTGCACTCAGAAGAAGATGATGTTCCAAACTGGTTTTATCAGGCTGGAAACCGCATACTCCTTCAAGATTTAGCGAAAAAATTATCAAAAGTTAATGTAACAGTAGCTAAGGATGGCTCATGCGACTTCAAAACCATTGATCAAGCAGTGAAAAGCATTCTTGAAATGAGTCCTTACAGATTTGTTATCTACATAAAAGAAGGCATCTACATGGAGAATGCCACCATTGACAAGCGTTTATAGAATGTAACCATGTACGGTGATGAATGTGTTGGGATAATTGAATCATGATGATGCGTTTTATGATATGAAAACAAACGAGTTTGAATAGAAAATTAACTTTAATCGCTACGGCGCAAGTGATTTAAATCCATGTCTTCTACTGTATTCACCTTGAGCGAAGTGTGACCTTCGATCCTCCCAAGATTGCCTCCCTCCTAGCTTTGAGATCTTGAACCCCAATTTTTGGTTGCCTCCTTGAACGGCTGCCCACAAAAACCCTAGTTTCCAAATCCCTTAGCTAGAAGAGAATAAGATGAATATATAGGCTACAGTAGGGATCCTAAATAATTAGGTCGGGCATTTCAATGACATTCTGGGTCAAGCCCAATGTCATTAAATATTAATTCAATCTACTAAAGAATTAATATTTATATTACATCTCCTAATGCTGTAATTTAATTATTTAATTCGTCTCCAATATTATTTGCTTATTAAATTCCTCATGTTTAAGATATCGAATGTCCATTAATTAAATTAATTTCTGATAATTAATTTAATCAATATTTTTTATCCTTGATCATCCACTCAACCTTATAATTATGCAAGAACAAATCTGTATGCATGACTAAAATATAATTATCTTTATGAGCTTTCAAGAGGACATCATCACCCGAATATTTTCGGACACGGTTTCCTTTTATAGTGAATATCCCACTCTGTATGCAATGTCATTATCCAAAATATAATATTGTGATTAACAATAAATCACATCACATATGAATCAAAACATGTGCATTGCATACAAATGTCAATCACTGTATCTGGATTAAGAACCTAAGCAATACTAATATTATAGAATCTTAGTTCTTCTTTATTGTCAGAATAGAAGAACAATTCTAATATTTTAATCCCGTTCAATATACACAAAGTATACAAGTATTATTCAATAATCAAGATAGATTATTTCCAAATAATACTTCAGTCATTCCAGTGGTTTGTTTAACTCCACTTAAGCTGTGAAAATTTATTATATTATATATAGACACTGACAATCTAATCTTCTGTTATCCCATTTGATACTAGATTATCCACAATATACAATATATAAACAATGTTAAAATATGCATTCAAGATTCTCAATAAAAAGAACAATGGACAATGTTATATATACTTCAAACGAATAGTTCAGTATACTCTCTGACGGAAGGAGAAAACTATGATACCAATGACTTGAACGTTGTAGATAGAACACCTACCTTCATTTCAGGCTAAGTAAAAACTTAAACCATCACTTCTTCCATTTTGTATGTTATTATATATCTTCGACAATGTGATAATGATTTTATTTAATAACTGGTGATATCGTACTACTACAGTTGCAAAAGGTAGAGGGTTCATAGCAATGCACATGACTTTCAGAAACACAGCAGGGCCAGAGAAAGGACAAGCCGTAGCAATGCATTCTTCGTCAGGTCATTCCATCTTCTATCAATGCTCATTCGAAGCATAACAAGACACCCTTTATGTGCATGCCAACATCCTGGAACACGCTGCTAGTCAATATTAATAACATGTGCGATTTAAAAGCCTGATCGAGACATTGGAAGCTTAATACTATTGAATGAATTATTTGCTTCTCCGGATGTCAATGAATAGTATTTGATCAACCAATAACCTCTTGTCTAATAATATCTCTCTCTCTCTTCTCTTAAATCATGTCAAAGACAAGATGTGTTTGTGAGTGTGCAAGTCGATGTTATCATCAAGAATGGTCAGTTATCTTAATAAAATTCCTGTCATAACATGATATGGTATGTGGACATTTATTCAAGAAAAAATGCCTTGGTTGATTATATAGACCCCTCTTCTGATGGTGATCTGCATAATCACATTTAACAAAGTTATTTCATAAGTTTCCTACAGTAATAAAGTGTGTTCTGTTTTAGTGGTTTGAGTATGGAAGCTAGATTCTTCCGACCTGAGTTAAAACCGAGTAACCAGGTCTCCACTAAAGTCTAGCTACCAAGCTAAGGAAAAATTGTTGTGAGAGAAGTCCAAAAGTTATGCATGGTAACGTGCTGACTTGCGAGTATATGGATGTGGTCTTTGAGAGAGGATTGGTTTTATCATTTACGAAGAAAGGGGGGACTAGTCTTTCATCTCCGGGTGATCATTCTGTTTGATGAGATATAAAAGGAAGATAATCTAAATTTTTAATTCTCGACTCAGGTTTCTTTTGCAGGCCATGCTTAATATAGTTTTCATTAATTTTTGCGCTCTCTACAATACTTGTGTATTCATGCCACATTTCAAGAGCTTAAGCTTTATTAACAACAATGAGCTTTTAGCGTTTGTACATGATACCTGACACAGCTCTTTGCCAATATTCTTGCCGCTCCTGTTATCAGGAGGAAACAAGTACCTAATATTAAATTTCTAATATGATTTTATGTCAATTGGAACTTTCACTGGTAGACAGAGATAAATCGAAATTTCAGACAAAAGAATTACAGTAAATTGGTTTGGAGACAAATCGGGATCCAAAGCCGGACATTTGAGCTAATCATTTCTTTTTGCTAACTTTTCATTTGAGTAATCTTGCTGTTCTTTTGTATATAAAATCTTCCATTCATTCGAAAGCAATACTCCTACAATCTTTCTAAACTATACATAGCATGTCTTATTCAGTTTCCTTCTTGTTGATCAACACTTTAGTGTTATTACTCAAAATTGCAACATGTGAAGAAGACCTTATTTCAACAACATGCAGCCAAACTTCTTTTTCTGATACTTGTTTATCATCCTTAAGATCCGATCCTCGTAGCCAGAACTCTGATGTTAAAGGCCTTGCCACCATTGCCTTGGAAAAAAGTATCGACAATGCAACAGAAACAAAAGCACACATAGACTATCTTATAAAGTTGCATAATCCGAACCAAACAGAATATGAGCTTAAATGCTTAAAAGGATGCATGGTGGAGTATTCTGAAGCTCTAGATAATCTACAAGAATCATATTTGGCTTTGAACACGAGTTCTTTCGATACTGTTAATTCTAATGTGGCAGCAGCCATGTCTGATGCTGAATCATGCGAAAGCGGATATGAGGATGAACAACTACTGCAAAATCCATCTCCATTAACTGAGAGAAACAAGATATTTTCGGAGTTGTGTAGCAATTTTCTTGCAATAATAACTCTTATATCTAGTTAAATGCAGCCTTGTAAAAGGATGGTTTTGCAACGTTTGTCATGGCTATATATCTTTGTTTTGGTTATTCTTGGATCACCTTCTTTTTTTTTTTAATCGTGATCAATGGCTACATGCAGTGATTTGCTCCAAGTTTACACTGTTTATTTGAACACCTAATTATGAAGTGTGTTTTTTTTGCTTTAGGCATGATGTTTTTGAGATCATCTTACATGTCAAACGGATAAAAATTCAATCATTAAAACCGAGTTGAAAAAAAAAAGCGGTGTCACAGCAGCATCAAGTAGATTATAGTATAAACAGTATCCATATTTAAAAATATAATTGTATTAGGTCCTGTTTGGTACGACTGCGTTCTAGAAAAGTGTTTTTGGTCTAAAAATTGATCTGTTAGTAAAAGCATGTCCCTTAGAAAAAAGCTGTTTTCAAACTTTTGCAGGAAGTAGCTATCAGTTTCATAATCAAACCTTCCCAAAAATATTATTTTTATATATTATATCTCAAAATATGCATAAATCAAAAAAATTACCAAGCAGTCATCTGATTTTAGTTACAACACTTTTTTCACCCGCACTTTTTCTCACAGCACTGCAGTTTTCAATAGCACCCCCAAACGAAGCCTTAAACTATAATGGATCTGAATATTCAAAATTATTTAAATTTAAAATATAGTATAATCAAATCAACCTAAAATTTAAATTAGATAGAGTATTAGGATTAATACAAAAAATAACAATAAAATATTGACCGGTGATCGTTTTAGATACATTTCATATTGTAGTATATGTTCTCATTTTTTCTAATTACAATTTCATATAGACGATTAAGTAATAAATATATAACTAAACATTTTTATTTAATAAAATTTTGAATTCTCGCTAACATTAGAATTTTTTTGTAACCATTTTTTTACATATTAATGTAAAAATAAAAAATATATATCTATTTCATGATTTTAGTACTCTCACTGATACTTTGTATATGTAACTGGACTTTTTGCACGTAATTTTAGATGTTTTGATCATATATATAAAATTAATATATTTTAAATTTTCTTTTTTAATAAAAATATAATATTTAAATTTTTATTAAAAAAATTTAAAAATATTAATTCTAGATACGCGGTGGAGTAAAAAATTGTAATTTACTGTAAAGGAGGTCTGTAAGTTGTGTATGTATACAATTACATGTGTGTGTATATAGGTGTATATACGTTCAATTACCAATCTGATCATTTGGGATCTGAAAAATGGCGACGAATCGAGCAAGTGTTCCCAGATCCGGAGCTGTTTCTCGAGGCTACAATTTCGCTTCCTCTTGGGAACAGGTATTTTCACACACACACACACAAACACACACCTTCTTATTAGTTTTCTTCAATTTGATTCATATGTGTTTGTTGATACGTGAAATTCACTTTGGATCTCTATATAACTGTTACTGATTATTAAATCTATCTATAGGTTTGTTTCTGTGATTGAATTGTCCAAGAATATTAGTATCGCGATTTCGATATTTGTAAATGAACTAGTAATATGCGCAATTGAGAAAATTTGTTAAGGTTATTGAGGTATTGTGAGAGTATAGTGGTTGTTACTCAAGACTGGTTGTAATTGTATCTCGAGATTTGTTTGGTAATCAATTTGCGATGAATGTAGATATTGCATTTTCGATTTTTGTAAAAGGAAGTGATGCTGAGGATAATTGTTATGACAAGTTGATTAAGAGTGATGCATCAAGGTTTTTATTGAATTTTCGTACATTTGTGATATCTGTTGCTTGCTATTATCATCTCTTGAGTTGTGATTGTGTTTATCTGGTGTAATTCTGTATATTGTAGTGTTATCGTAAATGGATTATTGAATTGTGGTGACTCTTTTGGTACAGAATGCTCCGATGACAGAGCAGCAACAAGCTGCAATTGTTGCGCTTTCTCATGCAGTTGCAGAACGGCCTTTTCCGGCTAAGCTTGTGAGTACTGCACATGCTTACGACACTATTTCTGTGGAACTATGTATTACGGAGTATATTTTTTTTGAAGCATTTTTTTCTGTGGAACTATGTATTTATAAGAATACTCATGATTCTTTCTCTTTCAGGATCATATATCTGGGGAATGTAATGGGTTGTCTGTATCAACCAAGCACAGCAATATGGACGAATCTGGTGATATAAAAGCAGTGCTGGTAAATACAAATCAGGTAACAGAATGGTTTTGTTTTCCTCACTTTTTGATCCATATGGTCTTATACTCTTATTATGTTAAAAAACCAATGGTTTCATGTACGATAATTATAGTTTTTGTGTTGTGTAAGACTATTGCTCTGGTTGGTTGGAAATAATAGAATTGATAGGAATAGAATGAAAAATTATAGACAAAGTTAAAGGTGGAAGAGAAGCATGAAAGAAGGAAAACTGTAAAAGGAATGAGTGCAAATTTTCAATATTGAAGATTGTGAAGAAAATGAATAGGAAGAAGAGTGGAGCATACATTCTTATGTTGGTGGGTTCGGGCTCTAGTTTAAATACGTAGAAAGTATATGGAGAAAGGAGTGAACATCACAAACATTTTCCATAAAATAGTACAAATTATTTCCAACCAGATGGAGCATAAGAAATGTTTTTGAAAAATTATTATCTTAAATTATTTGAACATCTAATGGTATTCTTAGTTTTCTCTGCCCCAACATATTTGTATATTATATGTTTTTTGTGGGTATCATAAATTCATAATAGACAATTCAGTATCACATTTCGTGAATCTTTAGCATAAAAAGGTGCACATTTATACTTGATGTAGTATAAGAGTGAAGGACTGGGTAAAATAAGGGATAATATGTGCTGGTTATGAAACATATTGCACTAATGTCAAAAGTTACTACACTTACATTGCATATCGCGTATTGTGAGTCTTATGTATGACTGAATATCAAAAATTACTACACTGATATGGGCTGGTTATGAAAAATAATGTTGAAGTCCCTTGCTCAACATAGTTGAATAAAATGTATAAATACCTTGTCATAATCCTTGTTGACAAAATGTTTTTCTCCTACTTCCCCGCATCAAGTTCAATGGTTCATTTATGTTCTGTACAACTAGATATTAATCTCTAAGACTAGAAGCTGCGTCCACATGTTCTTGTATGTGACTATGTGGCTTGTTGTAACTAGATATATTATATATTTATATTACTTTAAAAGGAAGGTAGAGATAGAATCTGCTCTGTTACGCAGTTAATAAGTAGACATGTGCATCAGTAGAATAGTTTCTTTCTTTGTCGCTTATCATTTATGTTGGAGTATACTTAGGTTTACCCGTAGGTTCATGTTTTTTTCCTTTGTGCAGTTTTATAACTGGTTCATAGATCTTGAAGCAGCAATGAAATCAGAGGTTAGAACATCAACGCTAATGTTATTTCTTTGGCTCTTTGCACATATTTATTTTCCGAAAAAACTGTGATAGCTATTCTTGTTGCGTCTGATTCTAACGTTTGCGTAGACAGAAGAGAAGTATCAGCATTATGTGAGTACTTTAACTGAGAGGATACAGACATGCGATAGTATACTTCAACAGGTAGACAAAAGTCCGTTTAACAATTCATTTCATACTGATTATGTTTATTCCACTAGATTTTAATATATATTGGAATTTAGCTGAACAATTAATTATGTTTTGCAGGTGGACGAAACCCTTGATTTGTTTGATGATTTACAGCTGCAACATCAAGCAGTAGCTACAAAAACGAAAACCCTTCACGATGCATGTGACAGATTGGTATGCAACTATTTTATTAGATTAGACTGGTAATTTGTTGGTTTAGTTACTTGTTCTGTAACTTTGACGACTCTATAGTTGAGACGTTATGTTGAGGTTTACCTTTGTCAATTTTTAGTAATAAGAAGCTGTTCTTTGTTGGGTTTCGTCCACTATTCAAAGGATGGGAGATTCCCTAACAAATGTCTGCCAGTGTAGTTGATTGGGGTCTAGTTCCACCACTTGTCAATTATATTCTGCCTTCCTAATAGACCTTTGTATCCTATATAAAACACCAAGCTTAAATTAGAATCATGATTAGCCATCTATATATCAGGATAAATACACATTTGTTCATAGAGTGATCTATGATTTTGTGACTATTAGAAAGTCCTGTGAGACTGTGGCCAAGCAGGATATAATAAGTGTGTTTTTCTGTTAACGAGTAGAGTGGTACTGTTCACTGAAAATACCAAGATGTGCAATTATGCTAAGGACCTTTCGGATTATTAAAAAACATGTTTCATTCATTATCTTGTATGGTCTATGTTGGTTTTAGTTTACTTTATAATTTAAATGCATGTTCAGGTATTTTGCTCTCTCTAGTAGATATAAAGACCAACATTTAATCTTGTATTCTCAACCCCTAAAAATTATTTATGAATGTGCACGTCAATGTCATTCTGATATCTCGCTTGTCTTGTAAATGAAGTGCTTATTTATGTAACAGCTAATTGAGAAGCAAAGACTGATTGAGTTTGCAAAATCACTTCGCAGTAAGCTCAACTACTTTGATGAATTGGAGAATGTAAGGTTTGGAAGCTATGTTATCTAGTTTTTACCAAATACTCATGTACTGTGACCTCATCGTACTGACTGTCGATTGATATAATGCGAGTTTTAAGAACATAACTTACATCTATTGCATTAAATGAAACCATCAGTGACTTGGGTTCCAGGATCTCAGAATTTACCAAAGAATCATAAATTTTTCTATTTAATTAAAAATTATGAGATTCAAAATTAAGCTATGATCTTGGCATTTTTACAAGAAGAAAAGATGTATTCCTTTTACTTCAATACCAGTGTGAAAACTCATTACTTCTTCCGAACCAAATCAAAACAAAAATTTTGATTGATCTTCTACTATCTGAAGCAAAATCGTGTTGTATAACCAATTGCTGCTAGGAGATTTGAGAAAAAGACACTTTGTTACTAAATATTTGTTTTCCCTCCTACTTCAGTGTAGACAACATTACTTGAGTAGTAACTTGTAAAGTTTTGTAACTAGATCTATGTATTTCCCTTCTGGGAAGTTAAACTTTCCAAGTTTCTCTCATTGTTTTGCAGGTTGCTAACAGTTTCTATTCTCCAACTATGAATGTTGCAAATGAAAACTTTCTTCCACTGCTCAAAAGACTTGACGAATGCATATCGTAAGTATTCAGTATACCAGATCATTTATTGTCTGTGAATATAGACATATCGTAAGTTGCAGGAATGTCTTCTTATTATAGTATAGTTACTTGGTATTTCATTTATGTTTCACCAATCCAGCATGAGTCTTAAGTAAAATATTACTGTTCTTTTGGATGCCCTGTGCCAAACAAAAAGAAGTGTCCCAAGTAGTAATAATAAATGAACATAATAGGTCCAAAAAAATTTATAAAAAAAAACTAAAATTGTTTTTTTAACATGTTTGGAAGCAAAATAACTAATAATATTCTTGTAATATATATATATTCAAATAAATAAGTTTATGTAGATAAAAATGTTAATCTGTTCAATCACAGCTAATTAAGTTAACAAGCAATATCTCATACCATATAATCATAGCTATCAAAAATTCAAATTTTCAATATAAAATTGTTTTCTATTAGCCCGACATCAAACATCATTGTCACCGTCTGTTTCTGTTAATTAAAGAAAAAGTTCTCTTATATATGTTGAAATATAATTGCATTGACAGCTTCAACATGGATTTTTCATCTTGTAGAAGACAATGGTTTAAAACTATATTTAACATATTCTTCAAGAATATTCCATTTTTTCATTGAATTCAAGAACAAGCTGTAACACACAAGAATTTGCTACACCACAAAGTATTAGATTTAGATTATGACAATAAAACTTTACATATTGATATTAAATATAATTATACTTGTCATATCTAATTTTTTAATTATTAGCAATCTAACTTTTCTAATTAATTTATTATCACCCGCTCTTTAACAAATTTACATTAACATGTGTTTTCAACCCTACTAAAAATTAATATAAAAAATTTCATATCAAATATCAATAAACATATAATATAAAAAATATACTTTTACTTAAATATTAGTCACCCTGTGCATCGCATGGGTTATAAACTTGTATATAAGTATACATGTATAAAAAGTAAAATGTGCCCAACCAAATCAGAGGGCCCTGTGCGATCGAACGCCTCGCACATGCTCAGGCACCCCTCTGTTCTGCATAAGGGATGATACTTGTAGTTGCTCGATCCTTTGTCACATATATACCCCAAACTTGAGTTTGAACTTGTTCTTGTATGTATAACGATGTTAATGGAACAAATCTTCCATGTTGTATGTAGATATGTTGAAAGTAATCCTCAGTATGCTGAATCTGGTGTCTACTTGGTTAAATTTCGGCAGCTGCAGGTACTTAAGCCACTATGCAGTGGCACTGTATTTATTAGTTAATGACACGGCTTTTTTTATGCTTTATGTTTGATTAATTGTATTATTCCCTAAATCAATATTGGTCAAATTATCCAATTATCTTATTATTTTGCTTACATGCATTACAGTCTCGAGCATTGAGTATGATTCGTTCTCACATCTCTTCAGTTCTAAAGAATACTACTTCTCAGGTAAATTCATCGGGATGTATGTAGATTTTTCTTTCTGATGAAGTGTGGAATGTTTGTCAATTTGTTTTCCACTTTGTAACCAGGTCCAGGCAGCAATGCTGGGCAGTGGTGGCAGCAAAGCATCTGTGTCTGAGGGCGTAGAGGCATCCATCATTTATGTTCGGTTCAAGGCAGCTGCAAGTGAGGTATCATTTCTCATTGTACCTCCTGAATAGATCCCTGAGAAGAAATCTTTACTTAAAAGTGATGCATAACAACTGTGAAATGGAGTATTATGAAAATCATTTATATGCAACCACATGTGTCACATCTAAAAGAGAATTTTGTATACTAGACTAGTCTAACTTCTGAATATTCTTACAGCTTAAGCCAGTGTTGGAAGAGATTGAAAGCAGATCACAAAGAAGAGAATACGTTCAAATTCTTGCTGATTGCCACCGACTATACTGCGAACATCGCCTGTCCTTGGTAACTTGATATTCTCAATTGTTATAATGAATCGTAATTTTCTACATGATTCATTAATGTTAAGGTACTAATCACTTTCCTTTACTACAAATAGATAAAAGACATCGTGCATCAGCGGATTTCAATCTTTTCTAAGAATGAGACACTGCCATCGTTGACTAGATCGGGATGTGCATACCTAATGCAGGTGACCTTGATCTAACTTCTTTAATGTATAGAACTGATAGTTTTTTATGGACAGGTCTTTGTAGATTTTAGACTAGTAAGTACTGGCACTTAAATTTGAAGTTTAAACGCACATATAGGGCATGGACTCGCTACTTGTCCAATCTATGCTTTACGAAAGGGATTCATACCTTCTTTCTTATGCGTATCTTTAGTAGCCTTTTCAAAATAATGTAAAGTTGTATGTATATTTCAATGTGTTTTATTTTTGAGGAAATGCCTCAAATGGCACAATTTTAAAGTAAATGGTCCCAAATGACAAAATTTAAAATAAAGGTGATGCGGGACAGGAATAAAAACAAGTAAAAAGGATAAATAATAATGGATTAACCGTAGAAAACCCACGAGCCCCAAGGTGATCCAACCGCAGAAGAACCACTACCTCTAGGATTTCTCAACCGCAGAAGAGAAGAATATGCATGGATCGCAACCCAAGAGAGAAACAATTCTCAATTTCAATATCAATCACTGTCTTCCAATAATAAAATATTACATCTCCTTATATAGGAGTAAATCCCTAAACTTAGCCACTAAGTAAAATCTTAATAATAAAGGAAACAAATCCTTTTTTTTATTCTCTATCATATTCTAGAATATTCCTAATAAACTAAATACATAATATAATTCACATTTATAATGAACTACAATAAATATATTCCTAAATAATAATATAAAATAAATACAAACTAATATTTTAATTTTATGTTCTGCATCAAAAGTCCCTTTGGGGCACAAATAAACGACAACTCCACTTGCGTTTTTACATCATATTGCTAATTACTCTTTCTTTATCATTCCCCCCTTTTCTCGCACACAACTGACTAGCGGCTAAAATCAATTAGGGATTTTCAATCTAAAACTTCAATTCTCCCCGAACTTATCACAACTATGGAAAATAGTTTATGTATTCTGAATCTCATACATATGTTTCTCATGCATTTGTTTGTTTATATCATTCAATATACACACACGCATCATTCTATATAAGTATATATACAGTGTGTTTCCTCAACTTTTATGTACCAAAAAAAAAAGATAAAACATGGTATAATGTTGCGTATATATATACAAACGACTCTTCATCATACGTTTTCAGTTTTTATAAAAAAAGGTAAAAAAGGCAATGAGATTAAACGTGATATTATGTTGCGTTATTGGAAGCAACGTGGTATTATGATGCGTTTCTCTAATAACGTGGTCTAATCTGGTGTTTCATTGTGCTATGAAGGGCCATCTTTCCTGAATGTGCTATTTGGGGAATTTTAACTAAAAATTGTCACAAAGAGCCAACACCCTTTATTTTTAATGTCACTACTCTAGCTTGTTCCTTTGGCTATTATTTCACGCATGAAGCATACACTTCAGTGAAATCATTTTATGGAGTATATGCTGTTTAAAAGTTTGTTTTAAACAATTGAAACTTGCAGGTCTGTCAGCTCGAACATCAACTATTTGATCATTTCTTCCCATCTTCTTCGGAGGATATCTCAAGTCTAGCTCCTCTAATAGATCCTTTGTGAGTTCTATCACTAGTTTTGTTGGTTAATATGTCCAAAGTCTTTCATATTATTTTTCATTAAACCCAGTGATTAATCACCATGCATATGTACTTAAAGATAAATGGTAAATATAACTATGACCCTGAAAATTTTATCGCAACTATCACTTGCACAAAAATGGGCCTCCACAGTGCACGTATTCATAACGTGTCCTTTAAATTGTAACTAGGGTGTCTTATCTTTTATTATTTATTATGTAGTTAGAGTACGTTGTCTCGACAAGTTTATAATACCTATCTGAGTGTATCTGCGTATTCAGGGTCGGTTTGGTTTAGCAAAACCCATATTTTGGGCCTCATAATACTTGCGTAAATAAGTAAGATTCATAGCAAAAGAAGCTCTATCAAATATGAGAGATTTGTGTGTGTTGGGGGGGGGGAGGTAAGCGAAGATTTCCTAAAACTATTCGTGTTGAGTGATGCACTATATTCGTGCATTTCATTTGTTTTTTCTGAGTTGAACGAGATTTTTTTTTTGCAAACCTTGGGAAGAATATGGTATATGCACAATTACAAATGCCAACAACACGAAATAATTTATATTGAAGGTATAGCATTTCTAATCTGGAATCCTAACCTTGTGAATGTAGTGCATGACTGAAAGTTAGGTTAGTGGAAGTTGTCAGGAGTAAAAAATATTTCTGCAGCTGACTGTTGGGCTGAATGCCAGAATCTTAAAAAATAACCTCTAGATCACTGCTGATTTTCTATATCTCAACTGTGTATAATATTATTCTTATTCTGTTCCAGCTTTTGATTGACTTGAACTATGCGCTTTATTTTACCCTTCACATCTCAAACATAAATTTTATCGTTTCTTTTCATAATCTATTATGCTTGCTAGTTATTTATAGCTTCCATCTCTGAACCCCTGTTTTTGTTTCTTGCTCTCATTTTTGTTTTCAAATTTGTCACAGGTGTACATACTTGTATGACACATTGCGCCCAAAACTGATACACGAAACCAACATTGACACTCTTTGTGAACTTGTGGAGATACTTAAAGTAGAAGTCCTGGGAGAACAACTCAGCAGACGAGTTGAATCACTTGCTGGATTACGTCCGACATTAGATAGAATTCTTGCAGATGTTCACGAGAGATTGACCTTTCGTGCTAGAACACATATCCGTGACGAGGTACATGATATCGGAGTTACACAACTCTTGTTATACAGAATATTATTAAATTTGCAGGATTAAATATGAAGAGCAAGACGAGAGAGAAGAGAGGATGAAATCTTTAGTCAAAACTTAATTGAATCTATACAACATGCTTATATCTCTCTTACATATAGACTATGGCTGGAAAACTAACAATTCAAGCTCAAAATTAACAATAACAGAATCAGCAGATTTATTTGGCACCAATAGCTGCTAAGTGTTTTTCGAACTATTATATGTCCAAGTCAATCAATAAAGATTTTATCTTTTTTTTTCATTTTTTAAGCATTATTGATCATGCCAAGCTATTAAAGCATCTTGCCTGTGTATAGGTCTATGCATTACTGCGCACATGATATATAGGTTTGTAAGCTCTAGTGGTGTGTTTTTATTGATGTTATATTCTTTAGGAAGCCTATGTTTTCTAATTAGTAGTACAAATTTACTATGGAAATTGTGAATTATGATGATGTCAGTATTTTGCTTCTACTTTTGTTTTTCAATCATCTATGATGTGATCTTTAGAAGCAAATTAGAATCAGCATGGTAGCTGGAGTAGGGCTTATTGTAATTGTTTAATTGTGCCCACTACCTAACACTTGAACCTTATCTATTTAACCTTCTATGGCTGTAATGTTCATAGTTTCAACAAAAATTGAACCAATTTCCGATCTGCATTGAATCTAGGACTCTAGTCTCTAGGGTATTAAAAGTGCATAGAATAATAATCTTAATCCACCTGTCAATGTTCCTCTATATTAAGTCATGACTTATATGAGGGATTCTGTAGAACATTTCTAGCAGTCAATATTTTCTTTTAGATCTGTCTCATAAAACAATCCCTCAAACCTAAGATGGAATGATCCTGGTAGTCTGTAATCGGAATAAGGATCATTGTAATTATTTAATTATGTTCCCTACCTGACCCTTGTATTTCACCAGTGCAGCCTTCTTCTATAGCTTGTTATATCCATAGTTTTAGCAAGAAAGGTAAACCAGTTTGCAATCTGCATTAAAGTCTAGGGCATAAAATATGCAGACTAATAATTTTAATCCGCTTAGGTAGTATTTTTTCTGTATTTAGTCAGAATATATCTATTAGTAACACGAGTTATTTCATAGCACATGTATTGATCTATTTTGTTTCCGATCTGTACTTGTGCAACCAGCCCTCTAAATGGTTTAATTCATTTCTCTTATATCTGTCATAGATTGCAAATTATATTCCTTTTGATGAAGATCTGGATTACCCTGCAAAGCTGGAGCAGTCAGCTGAGCTGAAATCAGAAGTTACTTCTGTACGTTAAACACCCTTCCATCATTGTTCTGTTTCAAAGCCTGTCTATGCCTGCTACCTGTAAAGTTAATGTTATTACCTTAATAGATTTGGCGATTGTCGTTTGCATAATAATTTTATTTAAAGGGTCACATATTGGTTGTAGTTTTTGGAAAATAACTTTCTGTTCTTAGAATTCATTAAACTTCATATATCTCATTCAAATCCTTTTTATCTAACCGCAGGATAATATAAGTGCAGATGTTTCTAAATTTTGGTACCCTCCGCTTGAGAAAACTGTGTCTTGCCTATCAAAGTTGTATCAGTGTTTGGAACAAGAAGTTTTTACTGGTTTGGCACAGGTAATTAAGTAATCCTTCCCCGTTTCTTTTCAATCAAAATTGCAGTCATACCAAGTATCAGTGTTTATCAATTTTTGAGCCTTTAATATTACTAATTTTACTTTATTAATTATCAGGAAGCTGTAGAATTTTGCTCCATATCCATCCAAGTACGTTGTCATGGATTTTCATCTCTCTGATATTAATTTTGTTTCATGTTTCTGGTCCCTAATGAACAACAGTACAAGTTTTCTGATACTATTCTTTTTCCTGTTATAATTGGCTCTTTCACATGTCTGCTACAGAAAGCAAGCAAACTTATTTTGAAACGATCATCACCAATGGATGGACAGCTTTTCCTTATAAAGCATCTTCTTATCCTGAGAGAACAGGTTACATCCTCATCTCTCATTTTTTTAATCAGGCAATCACCTGAACTATGATCACTAATTAATCCTGCTTCCCTGTCCAGATTGCACCTTTTGATATAGAATTTTCAGTTACCCACAAGGAACTTGATTTCTCTCATTTATTGGTAAGTAACCCTGATCTTATGTTTCTCATAAAAAAGAATGCGATTGTGAACATTACACCATTTCCTACTTTGTGATGTAACATTTGGATGAAGTTATTGCAAAATATTTTCTGTTACGCAAGAAGCTTAATGGTTCTCATTAGCTTGCACGCAAATGTGAATGTTACACATTTTTACTTTGTCATACAACGCATGAAATCATTTTTTGCATGTATCTTTTAAAAAAAACAAATAGCATTAAAATTTTATAATTAATACCACCCAAAGGTCGAATTTATCTGGTTTGATAGTATTTTTTCAAGACTTGTTTATTTTGTGCCCTACATTTTTAAGTTGAAGTAATACAATAATTTCTCTCAATTTCGAACTCTCATACGACAATCTTATGCATTTACAAGTCAATTTTTCAATATTTCTGTGAAACATTATATACCTATAAAAGACCTTTTCCTAAATGTGACATTTGATAACAATCTAAAGCTGCTGCTCTAGATTTAAGTTCCTGTGTTACGCTTTGTCCAAAATCAGCAAATATAATCCACTCAAACCTTTACAATACCCACTTTTTTTCTTTTAAGTTTTGATGAAGATGTATATTAATTGGTTAGTTTTCAGCGAGAGCTGAATTCTTTGCATAGTAAATGGATTAGACAGAAGCAGTTACCTGAATGCTACAATACAATCCTTCAGCATATCATGTTGATAACATTTTTGAACTCTCACACCCCTATCTATGTATAAGATATAACTGGGATGTGATATTAATTATTAATCATCCATTACTAGGATCACCTGAGAAGGATTCTTCGAGGTCAGGCTTCACTATTTGATTGGTCAAGGTCAAGTTCTTTGGCGAGGACGTTATCTCCCCGAGTCCTGGAAAGCCAAATCGATGCCAAGAAGGTAACTTGTTTTTACTCGCAGCGAATAATGTTTTGACTTAAAAATTAAAATCCACTGATTGCACTAGTGAAAAAAGTAAATTTGTATGACAATCTCCATTTAAGGACTGCTCACTGATTCTAGTATGTAGATTTGACAATGCTATGAATAGCCTAACCACGTGCCTACTTTTAATTTAATTTATTTTTATTTATTTTATTTTCTAATCATGGTTTTGATATTAAAGTTTAACCTGCCGTATCTGGCAGTAGTAGTTAACGATATTTATTGACTGAATCCTTTCAAAACCAAGAGATTACCTATGTTACTGGATTGAATCATGGGTGACCTGACCTAAGAGCATCAGATCGATTTGGGTCACCTGTTCTCCCCTGCCCCCGTCATCTCTCCCTGCATCATCCCCCTAGCCGTGTGGTAAAGTCTAAGCATGTTCTTTTGTTCGTACTTCTTGAAATATGCATAATTTTGAATATTTGACCAAAAATCTATAAGTAGATATGTGACTAAATAAAAACTGATTCAACCTTAGTACCTCTGCTAATCAGTATGTTTCTCCTCCTTTCTTTTTTAATAATTTTTATTTAAGGTAATAATTTATGCAATTAATTCCTCCCATAGTGATGGATTTTTTGTCAAAGTTTAACATACTGTTGAAATATGTAAATTTGCAGGAATTAGAGAAAAGCCTCAAGGCCACTTGTGAGGAATTCATAATGTCTGTCACTAAGCTTCTTGTGGATCCCATGCTCTCCTTTGTTACGAAGGTGTATATATTATTATGGTTCAGAAAATCGTAAAGAAAATTTAAGTATATTAACTCGAATTCTATTAATTAATTAAGAGACCAAGCAGCCTGATATTTCCATGCACTGAACATGTTCAAGTAGCTAACCTATATTTAATAAATCAGCGTGACAATAGTCTCATTGTATCCCCTTCATGATAATTATGTATTGCAGCATTATGGATAAGCTATCTACTACATATTAAGCATCTGTGGTTGATTTTCAGCCTAATCTTTTGAGCTCAATTATTTGCTGTTGTAGAATTTTCTTTTGCATTTACACTCCCAGAAATCTTTTAGGTAACAGCAGTGAAAGCTGCACTGTCTTCGGGCACTCAGAATCCAAAACTTGAGTCTGTTATGGCAAAACCTCTCAAAGATCATGCCTTTGCTAAACCAGCTACGGTTGCTGAAATTGTGCAAAAGGTATGTTTTGAAAACTTATTTTGAGATATACATAATCTAGTTGTTAATTTGCCTTCTAGTTTGCAAAAAAAAAAAAAAAAAATCTTTCAGAGTGTAAAGATGCATCAGCCTTTATTGTTTGACTCAGCCATACTGTTCCAGTCATGAATCAACTGTGTCTACCATCAGAAAGACAGAAACTATGTTTACCTATGTCAAACAATATTAAATTTTAGCTCTGTACCCATGTAAGACATTTACTCGGACATGAGTAAGGACACTAGACACTTCATTTTAGGCCAGAAATGTGCAAATGTTCAAAATATTGTCAAGTCTGACGCAACTTGGACACTTCCAGCTGAGTCCGGGTAAACATAGATAAAAAAATCTTGAACAAATATGTAATAAAGATATTGAGATGCAGAGTTATTGAGTGGATGATACAAAGTCAATGGCCAATCTGAGTACGCTCCGGATGTCCAGAAGGTTCAATGATCTTTTATATATTTTTCCAGTAGTAATTCTAGGGACTATTGCATGTAACGGGAATCAGCAACGACGAAATTACAAGATGAGGTGCCCCGGGCTAGTTTATGCCTAGATTTGATTAAGAGATAATTGTGGTTTTGTTTTATTCTCATAGTTTAGAAGTTTTCCAAGTGCATTATACTTTTGCTGTCCTGTGGAATTACACAATGACTGGTGATTATTGTTGTATTTGATTAGACGATGTATGTGGTAGATCTGCACTATTCTACTGTTATTCTGATTGAATACCCTTTTGAAACAGGTCAGTGCTGCCTTACAACAGGAACTCCCAAGAGTAATGGAGAAAATGAAGCTTTATTTGCAAAATTCATCAACTCGTACAATACTTTTCAAACCAATAAAGCAAGTCTTCTATCAGTCCTAGGCCCATAATAATTATACAATATCTGGATTTTATATAGTTTTTCCAGTTCTATGCTTACATAACATTTTATACCAAACAATCCTAGATTCATCTGGTTTTCCTTTTGTTTACCAGCAGGTGTAATTTCTGTTTTCCCATCATGCAGGACCAATATTATAGAAGCTCATATTCAAGTACAGAAGCTTCTAGAATCAGAATACTCATCTGAAGAACTAAAAGGTGTCATCGATATGGTCTCCATCCATGATCTGCAAACTCAGCTGGACAGTCTTCTATAGATATGAAACATGCATACTCATTGTGGATTAGATTGATCTACTGAAGTCTAAACCTGATCTTTGGTAGTCAGTTGACTCCAAATAATGAGATCAGTAGATAGCGCATAAAATTGTTGTAATGGGTAGTAGATTCCTTTTATACACAATTATCATAGGAAAGAAGTGTAGGAGCTCATTCGATCATTTTTGCAAGTACACTGATTCATCTAATGAGCACCAAGGAGTTTCAAATTGTTATCATTTGAGTGGTCAGAATTATGTACTTCTGAGTTCCTTGTGTTGCTTCTCCGGTCTCAACTTTATATTTTTTATATTGGTGTCTAATAGATTTTAATTCTTCTACTTTGGGTTAAATGTGTTTTGTGGAACACGTATGGCGTAAATTCCCAGTAATGTAGTACATGTGAATGGTACCCTATATTGGCTGGCATATGATAGAAGAGGTAACAGTGTAATTATTTATTTGAATACAATAAATGGAATGTTCCTAGAAACCCTAATATGGCCTGCAGAGGATGGGTGTTCAACTGTTCATGTTTCATTCTGCTTACATTGGAGGTTCAAAGTCATTCTCTTGTATTAAGATTTTAATGTCTTACGAAACAATATATTTGTGGTTTAAGAGTGTACAACGAGAGTTTGATGGAGCAATATACAGGATTGTAATGGAAAAAAAGTCAAAGAGTCTAACTGGCGTTAGAAACAACACCAATGAAGTTCCATTTCAGAATTCTGATGATCAACCAGTATTGGTATGTACATTGAGGACTTAAAATTTAAGAGTTTTTCTCCCGCAACCCATACTGTTTGCTAATATACTGAGACAGAGTTTAATTGGTATGTATATTGAGGATTCTTTAGTTTGTAAGATGCTTGTTATTTACTGAGACATGCTATTTAGATGTAAATTGCCAACTAGTCCGCATCCAAAGTGAGTTATTGCTAGCCTTCCCCGGGTTTAACACCCAGCATCATAGTTAAGCACTACTTTGGAAAGCTGACCCAAGAAACAATATTTATATATTAATCCATCAACTAAAATGAAACTCCTCGCTGAAAAAGGCCGTGTTATAAGATATGGGGCAAGAATATGCATTTGCTTACCATTAGAATCAATAGAATGCTCAATTGATGCATTTTCTTACTTGCCGTAGGTATGATTGCAGAGTTTCATACTCTGCCAGGCATTTGCTGAAACTGTACTAAAGCATCAAAACCATATTTGTGAATTACCAAGTTTTTGAGAGAAACAAAATTGGTCTGAGATGCAGATAAAAACAATACTAGAATTGCATTCTCCTCTTAAATGACTCTCAAAGGAGTACACATCATTTGTTGACAAGCTTCTGCTTTAACATAAGAAAAATAGTGTATAACTGCGCAGTCCTTAAACTCAACTCAGAATGGGAAAAATTTTGGTAATTTGCTCCAAGGGGATGCCATCTGCAGTATTCTTTTTCAGCTCCGGATGGTTGAAGTCATTACAAGGTAAGACAATGAGTTGAGTCTTGTCGTTACCTTTCTCAAGGAGCCAACCAGAAGTTGCAACCTGATGCTCGATAAATTTGTCTAGAGCTAGGACTTCAATGTTGATTGCCTGCAACATGATGACCCGTATTCATTAGTACTTTGACATGCTATAAAATTACCCCTTTCAAGATTGGTTTTAAGAGTTCCACAAGCTCGAGATGGATATTTTGGCCATTCACTAGAGAAGTCTCTAGTTTAAAGATTTCACGTATTGCTTCAAGAAGACTTGTAGAATTCCATAAAAATTATAACATAAAGCTGGATTTCAGCAGGACTTGAAAACTTATTAATGACTAATGACATTGATTTATGGAAAATTTAAGGTTAACTTTCCATTTTTGATTTGTTCGACCTGATCTCAGTATGGGTGTAAATGTACTAGTTATAAAGGGCATGAACTTATATCTAAAATTTCAATGTTTCTCCAATTTGGAAACAATCATAAAATAAATATGTATGTCATAAGAGATACACGACATAGCAGATACTTAAACCAAGCAAAGCATACCTCTGCTAGTATAGCTCTTGGAATCTTTTGGTAAGTCAGGGACAACACATGAATAGCATATTCTTGAATTGCTTGTTCAAAGCCTACATAACATATCATAAACCCATACTTTTAAATGTATAAATATGAACAATAAATTATATACCATAGGCAATAGAAAGCAGAAGAACCAACTTAACAAAACCTATATATATTAGATATTTAGAATTCTGCTTTCTTGTTCTTTTTTTTGGGGGGGGCATAGATTAACGCATGCAATAAAACTAGTTAGAAAACCGCTATGTATTTCATTTTACCTGGCACAACTTCTACTATCTGGCGGTTCTTGGCTGCCTCATCCCAGAATTGACGGAATCTTGCAGTCTGCAAGTGAAGCGTGTGAAATATTAGCACAGTGAGCAAAAACATGCCCAAACAATGAGCGTTTTGAATTGATCCATCATTTTCTGCATGCACAATCAAAGAAGAATTTACACTCACCTCCAGATAGTGTGAGAGAACAATTAGAGTTTTGAACTGATCCTCCATTTGCTGAAATATACAAACGAAAAAACAGGATACTATTTTAACAATCCCAATAAAGAAATAAATAGCCATTTAAATTGATGTTGAAATACAGAAATTTCTAGATTTAAGGCCATAATTATATTATATCCCAATAATTTTCTTTCCTAATAAAATAATTTGAATATGAGATATTCTCTTGTGATGGGTTGCGGTCCATACAGTTTTTATTTCTCATGTGCCATGGAATATCCTGGGGATAGCAAATTTCTGTGAGTAATTCAACCAAGCCTATCTCTTTATTATTTGTCTTTATTACATCAATTACGAATGAGCTTTTATGACAAGCAACCATAAATAACCAAAAGATATAATAAACATTGTTCTGTGTTTTGATAGAACTCATTGAGTGCTTAATCAAAAGTAACAATTATACTTTAAGTGAAATCGCAGTGATCTTTCTAGCCTAAAATATCCTTTATACAACTGAATATAACCAAACTGTGTCATATTTAACAATTAGAATTAGAACAAATTTCAGTGAATACCACTCTTTCTGGAATCAAAAAGAGGCAAAGGCTGAAATCTGGTGCCGGCATTGCCATGAGTGCCTGCTCAGGAACACAGATATAATGAGTATCAGCTTCAAATTAAATACATTAAAAACTGAAAGATTAAGCTTGGGAAGCATCAAGACCTTGATCAAAATGCGGGCAACAATTTGAGTGCTCATCCTGTCTGGTTCAAACTGTATCATCAAGACCATAAATTTTTAATAAATGCATCTTTATGATACTTCAGTGATAAAGTTCAAACTGTATCATCAAGATCATAAATTTTTAATAAATGCATCTTTATGATACTTCAGTGATAAAGTCATAATGTTTATGATAAATTATCACAAAGTTAATTGTTATTTTATACTCCCTCCGTTTCAAAATACATGTTCTTTGACTTTTTGTACGTACTTTAACGTGCATAAAAAAGATAGTTCTATAATTTATTTGTTTTTAAAATCTAAAAAAATTAATATTGAAATATTTATTTAGAAAAATAAATTTTTAAAAATAATATACGGAACTATATTTTTTATGTACCTTAAAATACGTGCAAAAAGTCAAAAGGACATGTATTTTAAAACAGAGAGAGTATACGGATTAACTCCATTTTGAACTAAACACTAGTAAAGGTATTTTAAACAATCAAAGATATATGTTACAGTACGTGAACAACATACTTTGCAAGAAGTATTTTTACAAGGGATAGAAAAAACTCTGGACAAAATTCAATCAACATAAATCAATAAATATATTGACAGAAAGATAGAATGTATCTTACTACTAGTACATCTGAAAATATGTAACAGAAGTAAAAAAATGGCTACCTTTTATCTCACGTATACCATAGGAAAAAAAATGAAAATTGATCACACATATTTAACAGAAAAAGAAGCCAACCGTACCTGATAAAGGCGAAGGAGGCACAGATTTGCATCCAAACTGTATGTCTGTGACGAGACCTGATTTCCATTATTAAAATATATTGTTATTGATAAAATTATACAGTTTCAACTCATGTAGATCAAAAACTATCAACCATAAATTAGAGCAATATCAAACAGTCACTTAATTAGCACAGCAGTCGAGTTCCAAATCCGGAAAAGATAATTAACAGTTCTATAAAAACCATAATGCGGGACAAATATGAAATGAAATGAGCACAACTGCACAAGTAACTGCACTATAACTAGAAGTACCTGAAAATCATATTCGTGTGGAATTTTTAATACACAAGACTCCAAATGCTAAGCAGTGCATAATTTGGAGCTAATCTAAAACTTCTTGTAAAATTATATCTTCAACTAACTCTCTTTCTTTTCTTTTTTTGCATAAATTCACAATAATATGCAATTCATTGTGCAACCGATCAATCCATCGTAATTAACAATTACAAACACACATAAACTTGGAGAGGGAGGGAGGGAGGGAGAGAGAGAGAGGGAGGGAGGGAGAGAGAGAGAGGGAGAGAGTGTGTGAGAGAGAGAGAGAGATGCCTGTTCGTTGACATAGTTTTCGAGATCAGGAAGAATATCAGGATTGTAAGGATTGACGGCGACGAGTTGCTCCACTGTGTAAGACATAGTTGATTGTTGTGGTTGTTGCTTTGGTGATATCTCTCTTCTCATCTTTCTCTCTCTATGTATATATATAATCAATCAATTCAATTATATATACACAGACAGCAATTACAAATTCAAGAGATTAGTTTAGTTTAGTTGAGTGTCTTGCAATACGGCTAGGGCAAATTATAGTGTACATGTACCCACTTTTATATGTACTCAACTACCATATTGGCCAGTTTTCTTTGCTCTTCCCCTTTTTAATTTCACCATATAAATCCAACACAATATAATTATAATTTATTTAAATTACCATTTATATATCATTTTACTAATATAATTATTTTGAATAATATTTAAATGAATATATGTTATTTTGTATATAAATTAACATATAAATAATATAAAATAAATAATATACTTATATTTATATTTCATATAATTCAAACAATTTAAAAATAACCCAATTTTTCTAAAGGTTGTACCCTTACTCACTCCCAATAATTTTAACAAACGATATTCTTCCATCCTAAATTATTTATTCATTTTAATTTTTACACGTATTTTAAAGTATACTAATCATAAAATTATATAAATATCTTTAAAATTTTCTCTCTATAAATAAAGATTCAAATATTAAATTTTCAATTAAAAAAATAAATTTTAAAAATAATTTATACGCGGTCAATCTTTTTTAAAATTCGTTAAAAATCAAAGTGGACCGAGCTACAGAGGGGAGTATATTGTTTAGCGGAAGTCCGGCTTACGGGAAAATCTGGTTAATAGCAAGTTGAGCAATCACCACATTGTCAAAATAAAAGCCAGAAGGGCTAACTTTAATAGTCTTAATGTCTACTACCGTCAAAGATTAACACTGACAATGAAATAACTGCCATCCTCCAGGAGATTAAAGGGGTTCTTACATGTGTATTGGCATTTTTAAAGCTAGTTGTATGGTCTTGACTAGAACTGACCAAATATTAAACTAAAATTTTGCCTACAAATGCAACAGATTTGATATCAAGTTCCATCCCATCCATGTTTTCTTATCGGACGGAGGTACAAAGTTAAGCTGAAACATCTCCTTGGAAACATGATCTCCGGCTTCACAAAACCCGACCAGCTTGGCAACAATTTCAGCACTTTCTCGTACATGTTGCATGTTAAGAGGATCTGTCCACAACTTGTTTACCAATTGCAGCCTCCTCTTTTGTCTACCTTCAAGTGGGACATCCCATTTAAGGTACAGCATTTCTCTTTCTTCGGCACTTAGCTTAGAGCTCACCCTCTTTGCTAGATATTCTCTTTCCTGCTTAAGGGCCCTGATACTGCATTCAGATAAAATAACCAATAATTACTCAATCTTCCCATCAAAGTAGCCCATTATTCCCTTTCTGACAAACCAAGTCAAACATATATTTCTTTCAAATGCTTCCTCAACCAATGCAAGTTCGTAACTGAGCAGTTACATGAGCATGACAACGCAACAATGATGCTTCCACAATGGCGTAGTGACGTAGTCTGAAAAATCTATTAACTTACAGAAAAGAAAGCATCTAATGCTCATTGTAGAGTATCACTCTACGGTAATATTAAGAAAATTGCAGTTATTATATAAAATAGTCCGGTAAAATTGTACAGAGACAAACAGGAATTTTAATTTTAATTATTTGGCTGCAGACAAATCACCATATGCAAAAACTACAACACCAATGCAATTCCAAAAACAGTTAGATTACCTTGATACAACAGAGCCTGCAGCCTCATCACCTAGGAGTGCTGGGCTTGCATTGCCAAGCGCAGCTAAGTGCTGTTCTAACCATGTCAACCTTCTCAGCTCAACTTCTATATAAATCTGATCAGCAGGGTCCCCTCTAAATAACATGTAGAACTGTGTACGATGAATGATTGATACATGACACAAATGCCACAACATAATAATTTGCTTTCTCTGCTCCTCAAACACCAAGTGCCATACGACAGGGGATTGATCTACTACATCACTCTCATCACTTTCAGCCTCGTTTGCCTCCATCTCCAAGACCTGATGCCATTTAGGTAATGACTCAGAATATACAAATCAGACGAGACTTGACGTCTTAATTTTTAACTTCAAGATTAAAAGCAAATATAGCAAGCAGATCCTTCTTACAATTACAAGAAAATAATCCAAACAGAGAAAACACTCAATAAGAACTCAAGGGTCAACACAGCTGGTCAGTTTATCTATTAAGCAAATTCTGGGTGACTGTAATCCGTATTTCAAAACATAAAATTTGTATTAGTTATGTAAAGGTCAGTATTTGTAAAGCCAGATATATAATGTAACTATATAGATCATAATAATAGAAGCATGTAAAATCAGTACAATGTCATATCAACTAATCATGATAGATGTAGTCCACACAATCATTGGTACACATGATCCACCCACTTATGCACAAGAGAGGGATTTTATTCTGAGGAAGCCGTAGACTGAAGATAGTTTATAACTAATATTCTGCATATCAAATTCATTGAACATGTATCAAGAAACAGTAGGGTGTAAGTGAAAAACAACTCACTTGGCAGACAAGAAGCTGCTTTTGATATTGTAACTTGGCTACTCGCTCTTTCAGCTCAGTAACGTATGCTTTGATGCTCTGTATATTCTCTTCAGCCGCCGTCTTAAACATTTTCTGCATTTTTTTTACATTTACTGAGTTTGATCGGCTTGATGGAGTAGCCTCCCTTGACGATATATGATGACCATCCTCATGACTCTTACGCGGAGTGACTTTGAGCCTATGGATTGCATCACTACCGCGAATAGAATCATTACTTTCTGGGGCTCTATTCTCAGTTTCATATTCCAATACTTTGCGTGAAGAGAGGGAGCATGGAGATCGTATAATATGTGGCATATTTGGAGTATTGCTCAAAGTAAATGGGAGAATCTTTTTCTTCTTTAATTGAACCTTGCAGTCGGGAGTCTCCTCGCCACTTGAGAAACACATTACTAGTCTGTCTATGGACTTCTGTACATTCTCAAGCTTCTCTTCCAGTGATGCAATATTGCTTTCTTCAGAATTCAACCTGGTGAGCTCCTCCTTCAGGCTAGCTTTGTCCTTTATCTCAACTTTGAGAGGAACAAAACTAACTGTATGCATGTCTTTAATTTCAGAAAGAAGCTTAGCTATGGTTTCAGTAGTATCTTGACTCCCCGATTTGTTGGATTCAACCTTCTTGTGAAGTAACTCAAGTGCCTGGGTTGCTTCTTCACCGAGCTGCCTCTGCAGCATTTCAAGTTTTCGGATTTCATGGACCAGCATGGATGGATCTGTGGAAGTTACCGACTGCCGCAACATTGATTGACTTCCTCGGGTCTTTCTTGCTAAGGTTTCTGTAAGATTCCTATTAATGGCTGAATCATTACCAGTGGTATAAGACAGACGCTTGGCCACTTGACGAGAAGGACCACATTCTACCGAACCCTGAATGAACATGGTAAGTGCAGAAAATTGTCTAAGAGAGTTATACGAACAAAGGAAGACACTTAATCACAAACAGAAAGGTAGCATCTATGCCGCATTTTTCCCATTAAACACTTTTTATGCGCTATATATAGAAAATTTATGAAGGAAAGCATATATAAACTCTATATAGAATATATATAGGCATATAGCAGACCTTTCGCTCCTTGTGTGTGCTCCTTTCCTGTTCAAGCTGGGACTCTGCAAGATCTCTTTGACGTTTGAGCTCATTCATTTCAATCTCCATCTGCAAATCAGAAAATCCTCATGTATTATAAGATCTATATTAGAGCACCTTCTTTAGCTTTAGCTCTGAATCACTCTACCAAACACAGACTAACTCTCACTCAGGTTCGGAGCTAGGTTCGGATAAATGAGGGGGCGAAAATTTTTACAAAAAAATTTCAACTTGTATAATAAAAATATATAAACTTTATAAATATTTATATATTAATTTATCAGCTAAAAACTTATAAATAGTAAGAATTTTTTAATATAATCTAATATATATAGTCAAATTTATAAAAAAAAATCAAAAATTATTCATATAAACAAATATTGTGAGGGGGCAAAGTTGATATATTCTATAATTTTACTCTTAAATTTATTAAATTTTTAATTAAAATAATATTTATTATAACTAATTTTATATCAATTTCAGAGCTTGGGGTTGCAGCCGCAGCCGCCCCCGCCTGCCACCCCCTACCTCCGTCTCTGCTCTCACTAAATTTTTACTTCTTTTAAAACTAACTCTCACTACATTAAACATTGAGAATTACTTCTCCGAACAAAATTTAGGATGCCGTATAGGGAGAAGATAAATACAATCAGGAGTACCAGTGATTGATGTGCCTAAAGTAAGATACAATCAAATTTTCTACTCTGTATTTCTATCACATGTGGAGGTTTATCACTGGGGGATGGTGTCCAAGCTTCCCATAATGCATACAAATAACCGTTTGTTTGAACAATCCAAAATTTCATCGTATATTTAACACAAATACCTCCTGGATCTTCCGGTCCTTTTCCATCAGTAAAGACCTTATATGCAAAGAGGAAGTAGGTTCTGGACTTTGCAGGACAGCCTCGAGTCTAGCAACTTCTTTTTGTAAGTGCTTCACTAATTGCTTTTCGGCGACAACCTGGCATCCAATTGATGCAACATAAAAGTGACACACTGGACTAAACATAATATACCAGATAGTAAGCTGTTTAAATATCACTCTACTTAGTTATTAACAATAATAAAAATTGTAAAAAATAATATTGATAAACATAATGGGCAACATGATATGCACTGATTATGATAAGAGCAAAAATTCTGTGTGTTTCCTACCATGTTTACTTGGGCACTGTTTGTAACTTCCTTCGCACTAGTTGCAAATGAGAGTGTATTCCTTGACTGCTCAACATGACTCAAAGCAGGACTCATAGTACATATTATTGCTGTTCGTGCATTTCCTCCAAGTGAAGACTGCAATATCCTTGTTAGTTTTGAATCTCTGTATGGTACATGTCCACTTCTCTTTCCGCCGCTGGGTAAGAGTTTGACAAGAAACAAATTAATGGCATTCCTTTGTTGAACTATTCTGTAACTAAATCTGACTTTGTTTAGTAGAATAAAGAGCTGGGAATTTTACTTTTATTTTTTGAAAAGCAACAATAACCCATTAGAATGTATGCTTCACCAAGTCTCTTTGGTCAGAGAGGGAGGACAATAGGACAAGACTAGCAAATATATCCTATATAAAGATTATCAATCTTTACTGACCATAAGAAAAAATAACACAGACTCCTTCACTAACAATATGATTAGATATTGACACCACCAATTAGTACAGAAAATATATATGGTGAAATACATAACATTAAACTATAGTGCAACTAGTACCTTAGCTTCCTAATGACGGTTGTTAGAGTCAGTAAGCTTCGATTAATGTGACTTCCTTCCTTTAATCTAGTACCATCTGCATTTGTTTGAGATGCGCGCTCACTACCAGCAAGATCCACAAGACTCTGCATTACTTTAGAGTTCTCTTTAGAAAATAGAAATATGAATAACCAGGATATATATTGGGTGGTTTGAGGCAGACAGCATACCAGGCTTGCTAAAAGGGATTCTACACGTCCTGAATTTTCCCGCAAACTACTCTCAATGGTCTAAAATAAAAGGCAGAATAACTGTGTAAATGTAACAGTTATAGCATTAAAATGAACCTTCTAATATATTGCTGAACAGAATATGATTGTTGCACGGGATATCATGTTAATATCTTGTGCATGAATAAAGCCTAAAATATCTGTATCAATTACAAGATGAATCCATATCATTTGTTATAGGTTTCCTGCATAGATGATCACTGATCGACATTTGTCTATATGTAATTAACTGTGTTGATGCATACATAAGTGCGACTCCATGATTAAATTTCAAACTTATTTCATGAAAGAGATAGGTGAATATTATTATAATTGAAAAATGAGTATTTGTAACTAGGCATCTAAACAGGGGCGGCACTGGGGTAGCGCGGGGTGAGCAACCGCACAGGACCCCCGAAAATTTAGGGGCCCCAAATGTATACAGCCTTATATATATTTATAAATATTTGTAAAAAAAATTATGGTTTATTAATAAAGTTGAGAAATATTGATAATATTGTAATTAAAATCAAATTTGTTAGACTTTATTTTTTATTTACAATATCTTTCGATAGTTTATTTTATTTAAAAAAAATTAGTTTAATAATTTTAATGTATATTAAAATACTTCAAGGGCCCAATTTTAAAATTTTGCACAGGGCACCGAAAATATTTGCTATGCCCAGTGTTCTAAACGATGGCCGTCTTACCGATTAATTGGTAGACGGATGGGTTCCGTCTCGATTAATCGGAAATCGGGTCAAAAGATGTTTTTCTTAAAAATCAGTCAAAAATCGGTAAAAAAATATTTTATTTTAAAAAAAGTTAAAATTTTAAAAAAATTAATAACTAATATATTTTTATTACAAATTTCCAATAAATACTTCATAAATTTCAAATACTCTCACAAATTCCTAATAATTATAGGATATATTATGTAATAACTATTAAGATTAATTATTAAATAATGATTATTAAGTATAAACCACTTAAAATGTTAATGATAAGTGGTTTTTTCGTAAATCTTAACATCTAAATATATATGGATTAATGATATATGATATTTTTTCATTATAATTTTATAATAATTTGGAAATGTTTAAATATAATTATATATTATTATTTATTAAATTAAATTATTTCCGATTAATGATCCGATTAATCACCAATTACCCGATTAATCATTGGACAGTATCTTCACCGTCTAACTCCGTGTCCCGTCTTTTAGAACACTGGCTACGCCCCTGGGCATCTTGAGTGACTACTTAATGAAATATAGGGATACATGTGAAGACAAAGGTCACTTTGTTCTAAAGAATTACAGATTCGTGAGTGTTGTATCAAGAAGCCTCTTAGTCACAGCTATACATGTGACCTTTCTTATACTCGAGCACATTTGTTCCCACCAGGTTTAAGAGTTTGAGGAGAAATGTGATCAAAGATATAAGTTTATTGGGAAATAACAGTTTGTATGGATTTCGAATGTTATTCCAAAAGGGAAATCTAGAAAACCTCAGGAGCAACATATAATTATATAAACTTGGTAGTTACCAGCCTAATTATCTGATGTGACCTTGAGCTCTTATCATTTAAAGAAGTCTCACCCACTTGTCTTTGAGCTGCAAACATAAATAAAAAAATTCTAATGTAAAAATTTCCTCAGAGAGAGAGTGAAGATGTATTATGAATTAGATTCTTGCACGTTGCTATGCATATATAATGGAACATATAATACCATAATAAAATTTTAGCCTTGTAAAACTGAAACCATATGTTACCTTCGCAAATATCAATTAGATGACGTAAGTGCTGGCCATCCGCAACAACCTCTTCAGTGAGTTTCTCAACAATAGTACCTTTCTGCATTCAAAGAGAACATCAAACTAAGAGCTGAAACATAACACTCTTACCTCTGATTAAATGTCTAAACGTATTATACCTCAGGATCATCCAGCAGCCGTAGGGATCCAGAATCGCGATTCAAGAGATCTACCACAGTTTCATTATAGATTTCCAGAGCAGAAAATTTAAGAACAAACTCCTTTTCCATAGTCTGTAATGACAAAATTCGTCAAATTTAGAATTTTGTACAAAATTTCAAACGAACTAAAAGTTGATTGTGCAAATTACTGCTACAATATGCTTAATCGGTTAACCCAACAAGCATAATAACAGAGTTTGAAATAGTCGTAGTTTACATTCTTGATGTGCTCATAGATGTCCTTGACAGCATTTTCAGTTATCCCCCTCATAGTAAATGTCTTACCACTGCTAGTTTGCCCATATGCAAAAATTGTTGCTGCAGAACAAAGGACCAGGTACTGTCAGAATACTTCTTGGTGACTAACCATGTAATGAAAACAGAATCGAAACAAAGTAAAGATATGAAATGTTGTTACAATTGATGCCATTCAGAGCAGAGAGAGCAACGTCTCTAGCCCCTTCTTCATAAACCTTCTGAGTTGAGCAAACTGGATCAAAAACTTTATCTGACACAGAAACACGAGAAAATTCAATCATAAAATTAACAATCAACACAAGAACAGCTGAACTACATGTTACTTGCAGAATTAAGCTATACCAAATGTATATGGTCCTGTATGGCGGTCGTGATACAGATTACGTGAGACAATCGTCTGGTCGTCTTTGCAATCCCAAGCAATAAGATCATATGCAGCCTGTTCTTTAGGACTCAATGGCCTCAAACGAACAGTTACAAGTATTTTCTCCTCGCTAACTTTAGGACCACCAGGAGTACTAGAAGGCGGCCTCCTAATTTTCGAAGCTGGTGTCCGTGGTGTACTCGCTGTCATCTTCACAAACTACACCAAAACCCTAGTTTTTATCGCAATAATCCCACTGTTCAACATCAAACAATCAAATCTATAACAAGTCAGTAATCCACCTACTAATTATCGAAAAGTAAGTCAACAAATCAACTTCCGAACAAGTAAAATTCAAACGAGTTTCTACAACTCAACAATTCAGTTATTAATCATAGACGAGTCACCTTCCATTTACGAACAAGCAAAATCCAGATAAAGTTTCTACAACTTAACAATTACGATAGTCTCGATAACATCATCAGTACTACATTGCAGTTAACTGATATAACAAATCGCGCGAAGTAGTCAAATCGAGTAAACACAATTAAATACAAAAAATCGATATACAAATCACAAATCAAGTTCATTCAACAGTTCAATTTCAAAATAATAACACAAACATACCTGAAAATCAAAACCTACATACAGATACAGATATATCTATAAATACATCTAACAAAACCTAATTTGTGCAATGTATACAAATTAAACACACACAACACACACACACACACAAGAAATCATGTAAATGAGAGTAAAAAAAATGAGATGCTTACAGTTGAGTTCGAGTTCTTGAAATCAAGAAACGTACGGATAAGGAGAGATTCGGAGATTTTCAATCTACTTTTATACATACATATACACACACATATATATTCAATTTGTATACATTGTTGTTACAAGCTGTGTAAAGTGAGAGTAGGGGAAACGGGGGAGAAAAAACGGGTAACGGCTAAGTTCATTAAATACAATTATTTATATTATGCACATCTCGCACCTGATGATTTTTTTAGATTTTCAAATCTCGAGTTTTGGGGTTTGGATCCGCTAAAAAGAAATAAAAAGAATGTTTGGGACCCGTGTGATTATGTTAATTTATTAATTGTACCATTAGTATATAGAAACTTTTGATTAGTGTAACTGTGCACTGTATTTTTAGAATTTTTAATTATATATGGTTGTGATCGAATTGATATGTTTAGTAATGTAACGTAATTTTTTTTAATAACTTTCAAAGTTAGCAAGTTCATTGCATAATATAATTTTTTTTGGGTGTATAAGGTATTATTATGTTAATCTCAATTAGTATGTTTGATTTATATTTTAAAAGGTTTTAAGAAATTAAATCATCAATTTAAAAACACAATAATTTAATTTTACGTAGATCAATATCAATATATATATATATATATATAAAGGAAAAGACGGAGACGGTTAGGTGGTGCTCCCAGATTGTACCAATGTATTTTTCTAATTTTCTCGAATTTTTACGCATATTTTAACGCGTATAAAAAACATATTTTTATAAAAAAAAATCCAAATTTTCTTATTCTTAATAAAAATTTAATATTTAAGAAAAGAAAATATAAAAAGTAATTTATAATAAAAAGTTAAAAGAACAATTAAAAAAGACGGAGAAAGTATTAATATTATATTAAACATATAGTTAGTTAACAAAACGCATCAATATTGAATTTTATGGACTCGGGTCGTTTAACTTTAGAACAAGTAGTACTGTACAAATCATACTTGAGAGTTAAGGTATCTAATTTAGGACCAAGCAATTTGGCATCAATTTGATAATAGAAAATATATTTCTGATTAGAAACCAAAATCATCGATATATCAAAATATATATATATATATATATATATATATATATATATATATAAAGGAGAAGACGGAGACGGTTAAGTGCGCTCTCAAATCGTCCTAATATATTTTTCTATTTTTCTTGAATTTTTCAATTAGTAAATATTAAAAATTATAAAAAAAAATCTAAATTACTTTATATTCTCCTAAACTTTTTCCAAATTATGAAAAATTCAAGTTACGTCTTCTAAAGTAAATTATTATTATTATCCATAAGATAAGTTTCGAAATTTTAGAACAAACATTAAATTATTAAAAATCAAACCTATTTTGATTTTTCAAAATCAAACCTATTTTGATTTTTCAAAAAGACACTATCTATAATAAAAAAGTTAATTTATTATTTTACCTAAATTATAATAGACCATCACCTATCTATATTATATATCATTATAGGCGAAAGATTAAAAGTTTTGGTCCAAGGTGAACCATAAAAAAGATCATGACCGTCTAATTTTAAATGAATCATAAAAACGATCTTAACTATTCAATTTTAATAAAATCTAATTTTAAAAAGAATATATATCATACATACAACTTTAATCCTCCTTTTATACTTCTCAAGGATAATATTATATTATATTTAAATTATATTCTATATTTTTTTATTTTAAGAATCCTATTTATCCTATAATTTTTATTTAATATATCATTAAAGTTTATGAATATTAATATATAAATATCATTATATAATAACATACAACTCTAACCCCTCGTAATACTCCTTTTATACAACTGCTCACATATAATATAATATTATATTAACATAAATTCTCGACGTTGTAAAATTTTATAGTAAATACAATAAAATTTAATATAAAAAATAAATTTATCTAAATATTAGTCTTTCATCCTATGCTTCGCACGTGTTATAAGCTTGTATAAATTAAAGATCAAGTATCAAAAAATAAATCACAAAAAATTTATCACATAACTATTTACATTCAACTTCTGATACATCATGTATTACACTCTCTTGAATGCTTTGAAGATTGGATGATAAGAGTGAGAGTATGCAGGGTGTGGGATGCAATCAATACACAAACAAACGATCAATTTAGTTTTGACATTATTTTAATTGATGAGAACGTTAATAAAATTTTGTTATTTATTAATTTATTACAATTATGCATTCGTACTAACTTTTGGATGCATTAGTTTATGATTGGAAAATCTTATTTATGCAACGATTCAAAAACATCTACTTTTTTTATTCAAACATATTTTGGAAGAAGGGTCTTTATATAACATTAAAAACTTAAAAGTAGTTGCAAGTACCAGCCGATATAGACAACTATCACGTGCGTTTAAAGTGATGTTTATACGTACAACAATCCCAAAAAAGTTGGAAGAAGGAATCATCAACATACCACTATATGAATTTGAGTTCATATGTCCCGGTATAATTGAAACACGTGTTAATGACAATAATATACTGCCAGATATTTTACTACAATAAGATATTATAAGTCACACACATATATAATTTTAAATTATATTCTTTAATATTTACATAATGTTACTAATAATTATGTAAATGTTGTGAGCTGTTTTACAAACATTGGTGGCATTTATATTGTTAGCGGCAGATGGGAAAAATTGAGATATTAGAATCATAACAAATTAGTAAGTTGTGAATTATAATACACATATATATTTTTTGAAATTATTATTTAATTTTATAATATTTATAAATTTAATACTACTATTTTGGTTTAATATCATTTTGTTATATCAAATTTTATCATATGTAGTTAAGTCATCAGTAATATAATTTTGTGGGCAAAATTTTAATAAATTTAAAATTTATTTTGATACCGCCGTGAAGCGCGACTTTTTTCAGTAGTTATATAAAAGTTAGCGTAATCTCGATATAAAATCTGACAGATTTATATAATTTAGATAGAGTTTTTAACAAAATTTTCAAAATCGCATAAATGTTCGTTTTATCATAAAATGCTAAAAAATGTTAATTTTTTTATTTATATTATGAGAAGCGGAGATTTCTATACGCGTTTATAAAAATTTGTCTTAAAAATATAAATAAAATGACATGATTATTGTATTTATATATAAAATAAAATATCTTATGTTAATTATATTAATTATAAATTATTACGCTATATAATTATAACAATCATTTTTCAAAAAAATCCAAACTCCTGATAAATAAATAATTAAATCTTTGAACTACCTGAAATACACCCAAAGACCACTATACACATCCAAAGAAGAATTTCGTTGGACTTCACTCACCAAATCCATCACCTACATCATAAGTTATAAATTTAATTAATTGATTGAAAACATAACTAGTAAAACAAAAGATAGGATAATTCCGACTTAGTATTATAAAATATGTAAATACATTAATTATATTATATTAAACTGCATAAGAATTTTATCAATTAATGAATTGATAATTCATCACATTACTTCCTGTCTTTCCAAGAAAACATTCCTTATAAGGAGATTATAAATTAAAAAAATTATTGTAAATACAACTTTTTCAATTTATAAATTATTTATAAAATAAGTCGAATGGGCTCGCCATTCAAGAAAAAAAATGGAATGGGATCGAGTAATGAGGTATTGAGGTGTAAATTGATGTGCTTATTTTTTATCCGATAGCAACTAAACTGGTTGGGCTACATGCACAAGTTGCTTTTTGGGTTCAACTACTCGCGTATTTGGGTCAACAAGATCATACACATGGGTTATCCAATGTAGTATTGGAGTGAACAAGGATAAGAGAGATGTAGATAGGTAGTACTTTTACATTTGACATATCATCTCCTTTGATTTTTGGAAATTATTTTTATGTTTTGTAATATATAACATAATTAGGAAAGTGGGGGAAAAATGCAAGATTGAGAGAAAATTAAGATTAAGAAAGGATCTTGTCCTAAAATAAAAGTAACTAAAAAATCCCTGCGATTGCTCATGCATATCAATTACCCTTATTATTCTCAAAAGTTTTACTTATAAATATAACAACCATGATATCGATGTGAATCATATTAATTTTGTCTTCAATACAATGGCTTGCAATGCAAATGCCCTCTCTTTTCTACTAGTGATAGTCCTTACCACACTCAAAGTTGAGGCTAGAGAGATCAAATACTTGTCCAAGTTCAATCCACAAGTAGACCAACCACCACTCAAACCATCATCAGGAATCAAAAATTATAATGGTGAAAATCACGAGATTGATATCCCTAGTGAAGAATTCATCGCCAACATCAACAAAGATTCTTCGGAAAGTAAAGCATTCTCTCGTAACTACGAGGAAAAGGATAGTAACGAATTTTACTATCCTAACAAGTTCAAACACACAACAAGCATGCACCACCCGGATTTATCGGCTAATGATAAATTTGAATTAACTGCCGAAGAAAACAAGTTCTTCAACGAAAAGGAGGGGATGAATGGCTACACTACCACTTACAACAACGATGATGAGAATGTTTATGTCAAGGAGTCACAGGGGATGAGCGATACAAGGACTTTGGAGAATGGCAAGTACTACTATAACCCTATGAAGGGTAATAGAGGAAGTGGAAAATATAACGAGTATTTTGAAAATAACGAGTACAAGTCTAAATATGATGAGTTTCGACCTTTGGAAGATTTCGAATTTAATCCTCAAAATCAGGTGGGATTTATTCCTTGATTCAAGGACATCTGAAATTTGCGAGATAACTTGATTAGCAATAGTTTAGTTAAATTATGCATGATTATGGGTTCAAATATTCTATTATATAAATACATGTTCCCCTTCGATTATGTATCGTTCAGAAATAATATTAGACTTTTCCATTGACACGTAAATTTTTAATTTTTTGCAAAAAAATGTTATTTAATTTTTATTACAGAAATAAGATATATAACACATGGGAAGCAAGTTACTGTACCTCAATCAATCCATGTGGTAAATGAGTGTGGACTGACCAATATCCACACCCCGGGCTTTATGCTTAAAACGCTCCTGTAAGCCCATCTGTGTATACATCCATGTTACTGTTGGGCCAGATGTAGTTATTTTGGTCCATACAAACGAATTCATTTTTTTAAAAACAAAAATCAAACTGAGTTCAATGAAGCTGATTGACTTTTAAGAAATATAAGTATTTATTTTTAGAAAAAAATACATTTACATATTTTTATTAAAATAAATATATTTTTTAAAGAAACATGCCTAAATCTGAAATGATTCCCGCTAGTATCGGGACGTAAAATAAGATGCTACATTGATTCTCTTTACTACGAGTAATATATACCATATCAGTATTAGAAGATCCATTTTGTGAATAAATGCACTCCAAGCTTGGCCTACTCAACAACAATAATGATGTTAAAAAATCCTAATCCCAACAACACAATTAGCTTAGCAGACATAATTGAGATTTGGTAACAAACTCTTCAACTTGAAGAAAAGTAAAAGTGGCCATCAACATTAACAAGCAGTACTATAGTACTAGTACTATATATTGAAAAAGTGATGAAAGCGAGCGCGATGCGTTTATTCCGAGATTTATTAAAACATATACTCATATTATAAAGTATATACGTTAAATTAATAATAAAAAAAGGCGACGAAAGTTAAGCCAATGCATGATGGTTCTTGAGAATCAGTGTCCCACTAAACCATCAACTGCAGCCGGTTTGGACTCAATCAGGTCACTCCAAATATATATCAAATAAAATATACTACTCCGTACAAGTATTGTTACTCCATGCTCTCAATTTATCTGTTTACTGTTAAATTTTATAGAGATAATCGGCATAATCTCGAACATATATATATATATATAAAAGAATGCAGGTAGTGTCAAAATTCTACGAAATACCTTTATGCGCAGGCATTAACCAATTACCGATTTAATTCTATATATAAACCCAAACATTTTACAATAAGACATAAAAATAAAATATAAAATATGCCCGCACACTTATATAATTATACATATTATTTATTAAAATAAATTATATATACATAGATTAATATTTTTAAAATTATTTTAAAAAATATTTTTTTAATATCTTTTAATTAACTTATAAAATCCAATAAAATATTATTAGAAAAATAAAAACCAATACAAATAAGAAAAAAAGAAGATTAATGTAGAATGCAAAATAAAAAACATAAGATATCAAATATAGTAATACATAATCATAATATATGTTTTCAATATATTTAAAAAGTGTTCCCTATATAGGATATAAACTAATAAATATCTTCATAAATTATTTTTTCAGATAAAAATTAATTTATAACTTAAAATATTTATTAAAAAATAAATTTTTGACAAAAGAGTAATTATTTTAAAACGAAGGAAATATAAAAAATGGAACATGCCAAAGTTTTGTATGTATATAAAACCACGCTTGTCTCCCGTACGATGTGTCAGCACTCTCCATCCATCTGTGCGGCTGTCTTCCATCGTCATTTGTCGACCTAAAAATATATATTTACATATATTTATTTATAACGTCACTGTTTACGACTTATTCCAAGTAACATTCAGGCCCGTTTATTCATTGAATTAAAAAAATACTAATAGTTTATTCATTGAATTAAAGTAATAAGAGTTGAATAAAAAATGATAAAATTTACATCAAGTAAATCGATTCTAGAACTTTACCAATTTTTTTAATAATGAATATTTCACAGAAAAATAATATCCGGATATTTTGGATGAAAATGGATAAACTCTACTTTCCGCGTCCGTGATTGGTGGGGTTTATTTGTACACCAAATAAAACTTTTTATAATGTGTCACTGCCCTCCACAATTACCTTTTCCCCACTGAATTTTCCTTCATGTCTTTATTCATAAACATCGCAAGTTGCTGTATCTAAATAATCTCAACTTTCCTGGCTCTCAAAAACAAAAAAAAATTCTCCACGTCTCTTTCCATTCATGAAATGTGCAGAATTCGAGGATGTCATTTTGGAAACAACTCGGAGGAAACCGTTCACCAATCATAATTAGATAAAATTTAAATTATAATCAACATCATTTTTTGTCATTGATTTATCAAATCAACGGTTAGGATAAAAAAACTATATAAAGCTTACGATATATTATATAGCGTATACGTTATATAATACAGCGTAAGCTATATATATTTTTTATTTCGAAACCGTCCTGGTAAAGTTTACGCTATATTATATCTTGTAAATTGACTGCGCCTCATTTCCACTACATTTTCAGCTGAATAGTAAGGTATACAATTTTGTGTGATATTTTCTCACTTCTCTCTCCCCCTCTCTCCCCATTTCATATTAAACTTAAATTTTGTGTAATTTAAAAGAAGAAGCTTGGAAGAAGTTTCAAGATCTAAACTTGTTTCAAAGTTTCAAAGTTTGAGTTTGGGAGAAAAAGATTCATTTAGTTCAAGATTTCAAAATTTGAGTTTGGAGATCTAAACTTGTTAAGGTTAGCTCTCTTTAATTTATGACTTCTTTCATTTTTTCAAAATTGAAGTCTCCTGAGAAGTCTCAAAATAAGTTTAAAGTTGAGATTGGTGACGATGTTAATGAAGAAGATAAAAAAGCTAGTCCTATTATAGAGGTTATTGATGATGATATTGATGATAATGATGTTGTTATTGATGATGATGATGATAATATTGATGATGATGGTGATTTTTATGATATTGATGATAATGAAGATATACCACACACACAAAATTACACAAAGTAGGAAAATTCACCCATAAACACGTAAAATGTGGAAGATAATGAAGATGTTCCTTTTGATGGTTTGAATGATAATTGCCTTTGTGTCGGTCAATTTTTTGATAGTTTAGATGAAGCGGGGAGGTTTTATAGAGACTATGGTAGACTGTTGATGAGATTTATGAAGCCGTATGAATAGTAATCGTGATAACTCAACACTAGAACATGACAAGTAAATAATACTACGCCTACACAGAAACTATGAAGAAATGAAGATAAGGCAGATACAGTGAATCAAGACATTAGAAGAAATTTTGAAGTCTACTACAAGTCATTGAAAGAAATTCATTAATATGTTCATGCCTCAGTGAAGAATAATGTGTAAAGACTTTCAGGGTTTCAGAAGTGTTGAAGATTCAGTATAGAAGTGCCACAAGAAGATTTCAGTGTATTAGCATTGATTGATGATAGACAGTGTTCGAAGCATAGGAATCTAGAAGGGTGAAGACAAAGGTTAAAGAAGACAGTTGCAGTCTTGAAGCTATACTCACTGAAACAAGTTCAGTTATATGTTCAAGCGTCAGTGAAGAACAGAGAATGAAGTATTCAAGATTGTGGTTATAATGGAGACGTTGTCTAAGTAACAGAAAAGATTCCAGTGAAGTTACAGTATTTATTGACAGTCAGTGTGTTAGAAGCAATGAAGTTGCTACAAACTTAACAATGCAAGTAAGGCTATAATACGAAGACCTGGATTAAAGTTAGTCGTCTGTGAAACAGACCAGTTGCACTAGACGTCAGCAGTTTGTGAAAGGAATCTGAGTATTAACCATAAAAGAATTGTTAAGTTGAAGAAGATTTGAAAGGAATCTGAGTATTAACCGCCCCAACTCGGATTGGATGAAGATTTTATTGTAGCATATATTTTTTTCACCTCAAATTAATTAAATACTTGTTTTAGAATAAAATTAATTATTTTAACTCATAATCACATAAGTTATATACCTAAAAAATATACTCGTATAAAAATTATATCAAGATATATTCAATTTATTTTAAAATATCATTTTCTGTTTTCTAACATCATAATTTTTTTTCAATTTCCAATATTTTATTCTAAAAAGGTAGAGTTAATTTGAGACGATTCATATTAAATTTTAAGAAATCGATCACTTTACATTTATTATACTAATAAATAGTAATAAAAGTAAAACTAAATTTTATTCCTTAGTATTAGAAAATAATTATCAAAATTGAATACTTTTCTGAATAATATGACAGCTCGAGGTTTTAGAATTTTAAATGTATTAAATTAATAAAAATAATTCAACTGATTTAAATATATTTGACCAGATGTTCAACTTAGCTGGACTCAGAATATAGACCATAAAGTCTAATAAAAACAGCGGAAAACCATTGACAAAATGGGAAAAAAAGAAGAAAACATAACAAAAAAAATACAGGTAAGAAAACAGCAAAAAGTAGTACTACTACATAACAAAATCAAAGGATAATATAAATGCATAAAAAAAGAGTAAGAAACAGGGACGGTGCATGGTATACTACTAAACGTACATATATACAAGCGTGTGTGTATAATCAGAGACCGCCGGTACCCTGATCACATTTAAATCACTGTACTCAGTACTCACTAAGATAGCAGCATGGAAGTTGCTTAGTGGATAATCATGTCCAAGATTTAATTATGAATGTGGGCCCCACCTAAAACGTGAATACTCAAAAACAGCGGATACCAACAAAAGCAGTTTTTAAAGTGGTTTTCGGGGGTCTTCAGCAGTCCCTAAGTTGTTTTCCAAACTTTTTAGTTTTATTATTTATATCTCAGATTTACATATTCAGTATACGAGTTAAATCTAGGTTTTGTAGAATGAAATAAAGGTTAATGATTATATAACAAAACTTATTTTGTTCGATAAATTTTTTAATATTTTTAACATATATTCTACCTAGAGATATTATTATACAGGAAAATATGTTTAATGAAGACATCTTTTTAATTGAAGACCTAGACATCATATATGTATTGCACGCAGAACACGAGAGTATAAAATGTGTAATATAATAATATATATTTTAATGTTCAGCGAGCAGCACATATACGTTTTCAAGGTCTCCAATTAAATAGTGATCTTCATCCAATCTAACTCATACTATACATTATTATACAAATGGTATAGTCATTTAATGTTGCACTAAAAAATACGATATTAATTGCATTTCATAATCAAAATCAAAAATTCAATTTCGCAACAAAAAAAAACAGTCAAAAATTCAAATCTCAAACATATATGTTTTAATACTTAATTTTTTATAATTAATTTCACAAAAAATTTAAACTATTGACAAAGATCCTTCCAATACTCTTAGTACAAAACTTAATGTTATATTACATTCACTTAATGTCTTAATCAATATGTACCAACTAACATTTCAAAATAAAAAAAAAAGTAAATCTGCCTCTACTAGAAACAAAGAGACTCTTTGGATAAAGAATTCCACATACTACACTTTCCATAAAATTAATCAAACTTTATAAGCGGATTAGAGATAAATATAGACACACATACATACATAAAACGGAGGGAGTATAACGTACACCATTGAGTGCAAATACTCGTATCTAATGCTCCACTACGAAAGGATAAGCATGATTGATTAACCCACACTTTTTTGTATAAAAAGGGGTGCATGCCTCCCCTCATTCTCATCACAAACCAACTCTCTAGCATTTGGCTTATTTTCATTTCATTCGTCCCCTCCGTTCATTTTGTTTCTCCTTTTTATTCCTCTCTCTCTACCCCCATTGCTTATTCTTTCTTTTTAATAGTAATTTCACACCAAAAAGGTATAATTTTAGTGCCATTTTCTCATCTTTTTTTATATCATTTTCAACTTCTTGATCTCTAGAGATCATGGGTTCATTTCTATGATTTATTCTTTTCACGGGCTAGCAATATTTTTTTACTTCTTAAAGATTCTCAAAGTAGTAATTTTTATGTTATTTTCAAGTATATATCTTGCAAGACTTTACACGCACATACACGCACATCTTTTTGAAGTTCCTTTCTGGCTGTAGAACTAGCAGTTACAGTAAAGTTGTTACCTTTGAGTGTTGATTAACTTAAACAGATCATCTCCGGCATGATCTACTGATATTCCGGCAGACCCAGAAAGTTCTGGCCAAAATGTGTTTTTTTTATGTTTTTTCATGAAAAATTATGACATGGGTGTTCATTCTTTTTACAAAAAGTTGAAAACTTTGATGATATAAATGGAGTAGTTAACAGTGTAGATCACCATAATCTTTGATCAAATATAATGTGAGTACATGGGTGTCCTTAGATCTCTTTGAACCTGCAATTTTATACATGTATATGTATGTCATGAACTTATTTTTTGCTTGATGGGGTTTAAAGGTGTTGGATTTTTACCAGAAGACAAAGGGTAAAATGGTCAATTACATTTCTTGACAAATCTATCACAATCTAGTACTATGCTCTCTTCATTTTCTTGTGTTGGATTATATTTATAAATTGCTGACATAGAAGGCTGTGTGTAAGTTCTGCACTGGTCCACGTTTACATTTTACTACTATGCTTTTCTAGTGACATGGGGACATCTTATTTATTATATTTATTTATTATTAATTACTCATATTTGTTGTGTATTATTTGTTTAGTAGTAATATATAGGTATATGATCTTGGGTTGGATGGCCTATTTTGATATTTATGAATTATGGAACAAGTCAAATGAAATTTAGGTGTCTATCTTTGACTTTCTAGGCATTTTCTAAGATTTGGTGATTGTAGTGGAAATTGTTGGACAATTCTGTATCAAAAGTTGTAGTTTTGTGCTACTATATAATTTGTATGTCATGAATATTCTAAGATTTGTTGTTTGGTTTTGAAATTTGTTGCAGAATTAAGTAGTAGTTGGTGGTACTATATATACAATTTGTATGTCATGGAAATCTTAGTTATCCTATGCTCTAAAATTTGTTGTTTGCTTTTGTAGTTAAAATTCTGTGCCAGAAGCAGCTTGATAAGTCTTGATCACAATGGCTGAACCTGTTCTGACCCGAGTTCATAGCCTCCGGGAACGTATGGATTCAACTTTGGCTAATCATCGCAATGAAATCTTGATGTTTCTTTCAAGGTATTCATCATATTACATTATCATGTGTACCAGTTTTTGCTTTATGAGTGTGTATCTGTGTTCATTTCTGAAAACTTGATTTTGATATTTTGTTGAAATTAGGATTGAAAGTCACGGAAAAGGAATCTTGAAACCTCATCAGCTTATAGCTGAATATGATGCAATCAGCAAAGAAGACAAACTCAAACTGGATGATGGTCATGGTGCCTTTGCAGAACTGCTCAAGTCTACACAGGTTAGTTAGACTATAGATTAATAATTCTTTTTTCTTCCTCAAGTTATAGATCAGTGAATCTTTTATACTTGTATCTGTACATAGGAAGCCATAGTTTTTCCTCCTTGGGTAGCACTTGCTATTCGTCTCAGGCCTGGTGTGTGGGAATATGTACGAGTTAATGTGCATCACCTTGTTGTCGAGGAATTGAGTGTGCCTGAATATCTTCAATTCAAAGAGGAGCTCGTCAATGGATCGTATGTTTGATTACCTTGTTACTGGTTGCTTTTGTCTATATTGTTTTTCTAATATGTATCTGAGTTACTAATGTGTGTGATTGATACTTTAATATATGTCAGAAGCAACGATAACTTTGTCCTTGAGCTGGATTTTGCACCGTTCACGGCTTCTTTCCCTCGCCCAACACTTACCAAGTCTATTGGAAATGGAGTTGAGTTCCTCAACAGGCATCTCTCTGCCAAAATGTTTCACGGCAAGGACAGCATGCACCCACTTCTTGATTTTCTCCGGCTCCACCACTACAACGGGAAGGTACATTGTAGTTAGTAACTTGAAGTGCTATCCTTATGTTAGAGTATCTGGAAATAAAACTGGAATGTTAAGGATCCCATTGGTTATTATAGTGCTTAATTTAATCATTAATTTTCACAATTTTATTGCCCAGACACTGATGCTGAACAACAGAGTTCAAAATGTGAACGGTCTCCAATCTATGCTGAGGAAAGCAGGGGACTATCTCTCTACACTCCCCGCAGACACACCATACTCTGAATTTGAGCACAAATTCCAAGAGATTGGGCTTGAGAGGGGTTGGGGTGATACTGCTGAACGTGTAACTGAGATGTTTGATATGCTTCTGGACCTTCTTGAGGCTCCTGATGCATCCACACTTGAGACATTTTTGGGGAAAATCCCAATGGTGTTCAATGTTGTTATTCTCTCACCTCATGGTTACTTTGCTCAAGAGAATGTTTTGGGATATCCCGACACTGGTGGCCAGGTGAGTTGCCACAAAAAAAATTAGATGCAATATATTTTCTGTAATGGCATTTTATGCTCATTGTACTGATTTGCTGTACTTTCGGTGTCCTCATATTAGGTTGTCTATATTTTGGATCAAGTTCCCGCATTGGAGCGTGAGATGATTAAGCGTATAAAGGAGCAAGGACTCGATATCAAACCTCGTATTCTGATTGTGAGATGCAATATTTTGTTGATCTTTTACTCATATCCAAATATTGCTCCCTTTATTATTTGGGGTGCATATGATTAATACGAAATATGGCTCTTGTTCTCAGGTAACACGCCTTCTGCCGGATGCAGTAGGTACCACTTGCAATCAGCGCCTTGAGAAAGTGTTTGGAGCTGAACATGCACACATTCTTAGAGTCCCCTTTAGAACTGAGAAAGGAATTTTGCGCAAATGGATCTCCCGCTTTGAAGTTTGGCCCTACATTGCGACTTTCACTGAGGTGAACTTCACAAATCTTATATTTGCCTATTGTTTAGTCAGTTAGTCAATTCTGTATCACCTTTTTGTTACCTAAGCATTTTAACTTGTACAACTATCAGGATGTTGCGAAAGAAGTTGCCTTGGAGTTGCAGGCCAAACCAGATTTGATTATTGGAAACTATAGTGAGGGTAATCTCGTTGCATCGTTGCTAGCACACAAATTAGGTGTTACCCAGGTATGTGCCTAGATTCAAATGTCCGAATATCAACGAAATCTTTGCTTGAATCTTTCTCTGATATTGATGTTACTTGATACAGTGTACCATTGCCCATGCTTTAGAGAAAACAAAATACCCTGATTCTGACATCTACTGGGAGAAATTTGATAAGAAGTATCATTTCTCCAGTCAGTTTACAGCTGATCTTATTGCCATGAATCATACTGATTTCATCATCACCAGCACATTCCAGGAGATAGCTGGAAGGTAGTAAAGAAATCATTTTTACTCTTTAAGTATATAGATTCAGTTACTGAATGTATCTTTAACTATATGTATTCTTTATTGTTTTCAACCTTTGCAGTAAGGATACCGTTGGGCAGTATGAGAGTCATACCGCCTTTACAATGCCTGGGTTGTACCGAGTTGTTCATGGGATAGATGTATTTGACCCAAAATTCAATATAGTCTCACCAGGTGCAGACACATCTGTCTATTTCTCTTACACAGAGAAGGAAAAGAGGCTGACAGCACTTCACCCCGAAATTGAGGAACTTCTTTACAGCGAGGTTGAAAATGATGAACACCTGTAAGTGTCTTCTCTCAGTAATTCACAACTTTCACCCAATATTGGATTAGTATTTAATGGAAAATATACATTTTTATCAACTGCAGGTGTGTCATTAAAGACAAGAACAAGCCTATACTGTTCACCATGGCGAGGCTGGACAATGTGAAGAACTTGACAGGATTTGTTGAGTGGTATGCTAAGAGTCCCAAATTGCGTGAATTGGTCAACCTTGTAGTTGTTGGTGGAGACAGGAGGAAGGAATCAAAGGATTTGGAAGAACAAGCACAGATGAAGAAAATGTATGAGCTTATTGATACCTACAAGTTGAATGGTCAATTCCGATGGATCTCTTCTCAGATGAACCGTGTGAGGAATGGTGAACTTTACCGTTACATAGCAGACACAAAGGGTGCTTTTGTGCAACCTGCATTTTATGAGGCTTTCGGTTTGACTGTTGTTGAGGCCATGACCTGCGGTTTGCCAACATTTGCAACTCTCCACGGTGGTCCAGCTGAGATCATTGTTCATGGAAAATCTGGTTTTCATATTGATCCCTATCATGGGGAGCAAGTGGCTGAGCTCCTTGTTAAATTCTTCGAGAAATGCAAGACTGATCCTTCACAGTGGGATGCCATTTCAGCTGGAGGCCTGAAACGTATCCAGGAGAAGTAAGCCCTAAAATCATTCTTTATGTTTATTAGTTCATAGACATTACTACAATTACTTAAAGCTAATCCTGTTTGTTCTTATAGATACACTTGGCAAATCTACTCTGAGAGGCTATTGACATTGGCTGGTGTTTACGGATTCTGGAAGCATGTCTCCAAGCTTGATCGCCTTGAGATCCGTCGCTATCTTGAAATGTTTTATGCTCTCAAGTACCGTAAGTTGGTGAGTTTCTTTACTTGTTGATGGCCTTTAAATCTGTCGTTATCTTGCTTTGACAGTATTTATCATATTATTCTTGAAAAAACACTCTTCTGAGGAAGCACATCTCCATCTTTTGCTGCTTTGTTTTTTCAGGCTGAATCAGTTCCACTTGCTAGTGATGAGTAGAAGATAACAAGAAGCATTGGGCTGGTCAACTGAGTTTCTCAAGGCTTTCAAATAAAAAAGAAAGAAGGGTGATTCTGATGAGAAGAGGATTCTGTTTCTTTTTCTTTTGTGTTTTCTTTCCTTATGTTTTGTCTGGACTTTTGATCAACCTCTGTTAGCTTTAGTAAAAATTTAGTTGCATTTTTGTTAATATTCTGGTTATGGTTTCTATATCCTGTAATTCTGTGGAGATTGGAATTCAAGTTTCTGAACTTTCAGGACTAAATAAAGATCAAATTTCAGTCTTTGCTACATTAATCTGTGTTTTTTGAAAATTTATACATGTAGATTTATCTCAGTAAAAATTTAAAGATGTCATGTCATCATAATAAAAAGGTCTGTAAGAAGGTCTGTACTACAGGAGAGGGTTACACTTGTATATATGTAGTAAAGGGAATGAATTTATAGATGCACCCTCTTATAAGCACGCATGTGTCTCTTAATTTAAGATTAATTATTCTTGTTTCATCTATGAGAGACTAGGGATGATATCACAATTCACAAATGACACAAAAAAGGCCATGAATAATTCCTCATTAGGAAGCAATATACAGCATAGAATAGGTAGAAGATTAGTCAAGGAAACACCTCTGTATTCACGTCCCCGATATGTTATGTTCCGCGAGAAAAATATAATGGAATGAAATGAAATGTATAAAATTAGAAAGATGCAAGTTGGAAATAAAGTTAAAAAATAAATGAGTGATTATAAATTTTTTATGATAAGAAACTAGATTATATATATGCCCATGCTACGCACAGCAATGGTATTTTATAATTTATATATTACTCCAATAGATATAAGATTTTATACATAATAAATTAATAAAGAAAGGAATATAATAGGAAATGAGATATACCAAATACTCACAGGTTCGTCTCGTTATTATAACCTTCTTTTTTGATGTCAAAGACCGGAATTGTGTAAAAAATAAAAATTTTGAACATTTATATGTATTTATTTTTTCCAATTTTATTCCTTCTAACTAAATACAACATTAATGTCTTAAATAAAACTTATATTTAGGGAACAAAATTGAAAAAAATGAAATGAAATTAAAATTAAAATTACAATATGAATAAATTTTTAAAAATTCAATTAATTGTTCAATTTTGGTTCCTAATCATTTAAATTAGAATTCAAAACTCCTCAATTTGAAAATGAATAAATCATAATACTCCATCATACTCATTTATTTAACGTTTTTTTTATCATAATAAATTTACTTCCATTATTATTAATTTTTAAATCTTCCTCAAACCTCCTTTATTTCCCGATGCAACAATAGTCTATCTACACTATTCTTTTATTCCCCTTGCCCCTGTACGCTATTTCTTTTTCAGTATCCGCGCATATTAGTTGATAATTATTGTTACATTGGAGAAGGTCCTAGATGATAATTTTTTTTTAACTTTTTAACATGCATATTTAGGAGTGAAAACACATCATTATAATTAATGCTAGCTTTCAATTTTTATATCAAATAAAAATAAAAATAAAAATTCTTTTTTTTACTGTATATACTTACTCATAGATAAATTGTATCGAAATACAATATCCATGAAAGAAGTTTCTTTCATTCAAAAAACTTATCATCTAATCGAAGGACATGAAAATGTTGCCGGAAGTTTTAGACAATAAGTTACTGAGAAAAGAACACCTTGAGAAAGAGCCACATGTGAGAATGTATCGTCTTGGTGATGCATCGCCCTCATGTATACACCTCGCACTACCACAATCGCCTGTTCTGTTTGTTCGGAATGAGCAATATCCTGCAAAACAAGAACTCATTAAGCTCACCCATATTGATAGGAGTTACCTTATCAACACTTGTAATATTATCAAATTAAAATATCATGGTATGATATCTAATCAAAGGGAAGTCCTTTTGACACTTATAATATTATAAAATTAAAATATCATGGTATGATATTTAATCAAAGGGAAGTCCCTTTGGTTAGATCTTTAACGGGAAATTAGAGTCCGTCAATGGGTTGGTTACCTAAGCTAGTAAAGCTGGACCGGAGATAGCCAATTACTGTTAAAATATAAACGATTAAATAGATGTATATGTACATTGATTGAGGCAATTCTCCTAGGCATGAATATATTTCTCTGTATATGCCAATATGCATGACATCATGAATACTTTATCCACTACCCTGATGATAAGTCAAAGTCACAATTTAGAATTCTCGTGGTTGCATATTAAAATATGAAAAGATTTACAATGGTGGCCAAGGCCCAAGACTATACTCTTTAATACATCTAGTAAGTTACTCCTAAAACTTTCATTACTAACAGGTAATACATCTCTCTTTAAGCAAAATAAAATATCGAAGATTAAATATTCAAAACACAATAGGCAAAACAGTTACGCCTTCAGTGAAAAGATGAGCTGAAATAACCATTTCCACAATGTGGGTAATATTGCCAATGGCAGGGCTGGACTCTTGTTGCGTCGTGTTTCATTTCTGCTGCTTTGCCGCTGCCACGGAAGTACCTATATACTTGCTGAATAACCCAGACGCTCAGCACAAACTCTTGATAAAGAAGTCCAAATCCAGCGAACTAGAAAATCCCAACTATAGCATGATCACCAAAAAGATCTATCGCAGATAACTTGCCTCTGCTACAAAAGTCATGATAGGCATCTCAAACATAACACTTTGTTTTATATACACAGAGTTAGTATGAACATAACTTGTAAATGCTACTTTTAGAGAAACAAAGAATCCAGTGCACATTTTTGTTGTCAAATAATCTAGACTAAACTACACGAATACATTAAATTACCTATAGTGACCAATGACAAGCTACTGGTGAGAATCATATTCCATATGCAATTCAAATACTACAATTAATAGAATAAATAATTAAACCCGATTATTTTAGAATCAAAGTTTATGGGTTCCAATCCTCTCTCCCATAATGATATAAAGCATTAAAATATGTAACATACCCGAGGAAGAAACAGTACCAAAAGAATTTTGCGGCTGTCCACTAAAGTCCCATCATTGCATATACACTAAGACCATATGTGGCAGCTTGATATAGAGTTTCTACTAAAACATGAAGAGGTAAGAATATTTCAATTACATTCAATATGCCCATCAGACAGCAACAAAATACTCAACACAATAGAAAAAACTACCTGAGCAAAAGCATATGGCAAAATTTGATACATTCCAGCTGCTCGTTCTCTATAAAACACAGTTCATTCTACAGCAACTACTTGCTGCACCGATGAAGCATTTTGGACCCCAGGGAAGAGACAAGCAACATACATAGAACCCATAACATTGAAGAGATCTTGCCGAGCATCCCTACAAACTATTAATAAGATTTAAATGAGATGGAAACCTAGACTAAAATATAATCAATTTGTTGTCATAAATTTAGTACCTTACATTTTTGAACCAAGGTCCCAGAACATCGATCCAAAATCAATGCTATAGCAGTGGTGAAAAGAAATCTCCCTGCAGTATATGATGTGTTTCGCCAAAACGAGTGTCATTGTTTCCAAAGACAAGCCAAACATTGGATAATGAAAGAGTGTGAGTACTGAGTAGGAAAGCTGAGATCCAAGGAACCAGGACGAGGTGTACTTAATTGTTTGATAAATTCTTTGTTTCTCATATATCATTCATATATAATTGGATTTAGTAGATTGCTTAAGAAGCCAAGTTTTGCATATAAGGTCAAATGGGGGATGTTAGTTTGCTAATAATATGCAACAACAATTACTCATTTATTCAACCTGTACATATCAGAGTTATTGTATATTTCTGTAAAATCAACCCCCAACATCATTTCTGAGAATATGCTGCAACTTTCACATTCATGTAGTTGGGTTATATCCATTTTTTATACTACTTCTGTCAATTTTCTTTTAAGAATAAGTCAAGTTCTAGACATTAGTATCATCATGCAAATAACAATCAAATAACAATTTCGCAGTAGTTTGACAGGTGCTTTTTCCAGCAGTTATACTAGCGGACCAACACAATAAATCAAAGCTCATGTAAATTCACCATCACTTATCAAAGTTTTGCAAGCAGCTAGATATTGATATTTTAGCAACTAGTACTATCTTCGGTATGTTTCCCTCAACAGAGATAACATAAACTTCTTAGTAAAAAGGGCCTAAAACCTTTAAAATTATAATTTTTTATCAAATAATTATATAGAAAATAACTAAAATAAGGTCACTGGCATCTGGACCAGTCTATGAAACCCCTTAGTGGTGAACCAGTGAACTGAAGAAAATTAATGCTATGCAATTCTATCATCTATTAACCTTAATAATTCAATATAGTGATTACTTGGATCTATTCTGCATATCCGGGCTCCTTATTTTTTCAGTAAGAAATTGTCACCTTGAGCTCCTACTTGAAGATGTCATTGTCGTAGTAAGCTGCTCTCTCCATAGATTTTCAACTTGATGATCATCCTTCAAGTATGGTTATCCCCACGATCGGGAATTCCTTCCATCCATGAATATTCTTCTTCTAAATGTAGAGCATTTTTAGCTAGATTATGGGCCGCTAAATTATACTCGCGCCTAACATGGGAGACAGATGTCCCTTGAAAGCTTACCAGCAACATTTTAATATCCGAGATGAGGATACCTAGTTCATTATGATACTCACTTGTGTTCTCTAATGCTTGTACTAGTGACAAAGAATCAGATGAAATCCTTTTAAGTGGTAATCCAACAGCTTGTGCCCAACGCAATCCCACCAGTAATGCCAATGCTTCTGCTTGGAAGGCTGATAGAGCGCCTTTTAATGGTTTTGATAGCGCTGCATGGATCTTATTGTTTGTTGTGAGTATAACTGCTCCCAACCCTACCGTCTTTTTGTTTGCGGAGATTGCTGCATCTACACATAGTGCCAGGTCATCAACTTCTAGTCCCATTTGGCCCTCATTGGTCGAGACATCTCGAGGACGTATTTCACCTTCAGGTTCTTGCGCACTTTTTATATCTTCATAATATGAAGTTATCCATCTTTTTAATTATTGTGCAGTCCTAGTTTGTTGACCATGAGTATATGTATTTCTTTCTGTCCATAAACCCCACATGGTGTAACATTTTGGCAAACGCTTCTTTTTCCAAGAGTTCTGTGGCATATAGTAACACTCCTCGAAAGGATATCTCTTCCTTCTGACCCACCAGAAATGCAAAATCAAGTATACCCCACAAATTCTGTGAAAACGGGCACCAAACTACTGCATGAGCATTTGAATCATCTCCGTAGACATAGAGGGCAATTACTATGAGTGGATACGGTCCTTCGATATAATCCTTTATAAGTCGGTAAAATTTCATGAAAACCTCTCCAACCAAAGATTAGGATTTTTCGTGGGATTTTTAAAGCCTAGAAGGATTTCCACCATATTGAAAGCTCATCTGAGGATGCCGAAGGACCTGATCAATCAACACTTATAGCTAGATTATATCCACTTTTAACAGAGTAATTGCCTTTTTTAGTATAATGCCATTGCCATGAGTCTGGATGGTCAAAAGGGCCGAGGGGGATTGATGATATTAGTTCAGAGTCTATATTCAAGTAATATTATTAATTCATCATTCCACTTGCCTGAATGTTGGACAAGTTCAGAGACTTTCAGATTTTCATTCAGTCCTTGTGTTATTGGTAGAAACGATGGTGGCCTTGGTAACCATGGATCTTTAAAGGCCAGAGTATTTTGTCCGTTCTCAATACGTCTTCAACCCCCTGATTAAAAGGCTTTTTCCCCAGCAAATACTTCTCCATGTTAGGGATGGGCAACTGCCTTCTCTCGATTCCAAAAAACCTGAGTTTCTGAAATACCTCGCTTGTAAAACCTGTGAGACGAGAGATGTTGGATTTGTTAAAATTCTCCAAGTTTGTTTCGCCAACAACGCCTGATTGTATTGTATAAACCTTCTAAAGCCTAATCCTCCTTCACTTTTTGGTATACTTATCTTCTTCCATGCTCTCCAATGTAATTTCTGTTTAGACTGAATAGACCCCCACCAATAACGCGCCAAAAGCTTCTCCATCTCTAGACATTGGCCGTCTGGTATTTTAAAGCAAGACATAGTGTATGTTGGCATGGCTTGAATAACAGCTTTTAAAAGAATTTCCTTTCCTCCTTGTGAAAAGAGATCTGATCGCCATGAATGTAGCTTAACCCATATTTTGTCCTTGATTGATCTAAATAGGGTTTTCTTATTTTTCTCCCCAATCATTGGCAGTCCTAAGTATGTTTCGATAGCATCAGTTGTCTGCATCAAGGACGTGGTAAAAGCAACACGTATATCTTCCGTAGTGTTCGGGGAGAAATATAACAGAGATTTATTAAAATTAACCATCTGCACAAATAAACAAAATCAACAACTGTAGAGATTGATATTTCACAAAAGATATATGGTATAACTACTTATTTCTATAATTAAAAGACATTATGTTCCTTTTGAGTTCATCGTATGTTGTAAAGATAGTGTAATAACATGTACACAACTTTTAACATATTTATTAATAGCGAATTCCTTACCTGTCTTGAACAATCGGAGTAAAGAGTGAAAGTGTTCTGAATAGATTGTAAAGATCTTGTTGAAGCATTAATAAAGAGCAAGTTGTCATCTGCAAAAAATAAGTGGCTTATCGGGAGTGCAGTTCTTGCTATTTTTAAACCCAAAATATCATTTCTACTCTCTGCTTGTCGTAGCAAGGCAGAAAATCCTTCCGTACATATCAGAAATAAGTATGGAGAAAGGGGATCACCCTGCCGCAATCCTCTTGATGGAATTACTTCACCATAAACCTGGCCATTGATTTGAAAAGAGTATCTCACCGAAGTTACACATCTCATTATCTTGTTCACCCATTGCTGTGAAAAGCCAAGCTTTATTAGAATTTTCTCAATGAATATCCATTCCACCCTATCATAAGCTTTGCTCATATCCAACTTCATTGTTGCATAACATCTTTCTCCCCCTTTCATTAATCTCAGATGATGTAGACACTCATAGGCAATCAAAGCATTATCCGTTATAAGTCTCCCAGGGACAAATGCACTCTGTGTGCCATTTATGATCAACGGTAAAATTGGTTTGAGCCTATTGATTAGAACCTTTGAGATTATCTTATATAAGACATTGCACAAATTTATTGGTCGAAAATCACTTACAGACCTTGGTTCTTTAACTTTTGGAATAAGTATAACAAGTGTAGAGTTGATTTCATCCAGTTTTTCTATTTCATTTAAACAATCCATAATTGCTTTGACAACTAACGAACCCACAATATCCCAATGTTGGTAGAACATTGCGTTCATCCCGTCCGGTCCCGGACTTTTATCAGCAGATATGGAAAACACGGATTTTTTAATTTCTTCTATGGAAAAATCTCTTTCCAACGACCTGGTCATCTCGTCTGTAACTAGTGGCTGGACTGCTGAAAACAATTCTTCCATTTTCTCTTCATCAGGTGATATCGATGTAAATAGGTTTTCGTAGAACCTTTATACTACTGCACTTAATTCCTCCACCTTTATACACCATTCATTCTGCTCATTTAACAATCCTGTATTTAACGTAATAGAAGATCATAAAATGTCAAGTGAATTCCATCTATCAATCAACTACCAATAGGTATATAAAATAAGTTGTCTTTCTATAGGGGTTTCTGACATGGATTTTATTATAGTCGCTTTGACTATGTTGTACTTGATTTCTATTCAACTCCACTTTAAGTTTTAATTCACATAGGGTGATAGGGCTATTTCTATGATTGAGCCTTAAACTGCCAATTCGGTTTTTAAGTCTAATAGTCAAAATTTGTACATAACTTTTGGTAACTCCTCAACAAATTTTCTCCACTTTTTATACTTTAATATAATGACCGCCACATGATTTCTTTCATGTAGACCTGAGACATGTGACAAGTTGCTTTTTGGATTAACTTGGTTTGCTAGCATGCTTTTTCATAATCTATTTAGTATTTTCAATGTCCTTATAGTCTCATCATAATATGTCAAACTTTTTTACGTACTTTTATTATAAACCTAATACCCATTTATTCACAAGTCAGTCAATTCCAGAAGGAACACAGAGGACCATTTTCTACAACCCTTATGTTACTTACATTACGGTTTTGGGGTTTTTCAAATCCAGCACAATTTATATAGAAATAAACCTCTAGACTTAGTCGCAAGACTGAAATGTTATATATTTTATCTTTTCATGCTGCCTAGATCAAAACAAGTTGATTCCTCTCCCAATCTCCATTTATTAATGTATATTTATTGTTACTAGACTTTTTTATGTAAGAACGTGTAAAGCTCCATATTTTATCAACCTAACCTTATTGCCATTATTAAGAACCCTGTACCAATGTAAGGCAGATATATCTATTTAATCTATCCCTATATACCCACATTAAATAGCATGATTATGTAAACTATCAAAATGAAAGGGAGATCTTACTCTACCTCTAGCTTTGTACCTTTAATGGTATTTATTCTGTTCCTCTTATTAGCCCTCTGATGAAAAACTTTTGTGTTTTGATCCCCACCTTGTAACCATAGGATTTTAGCTCGTTGTTTCCAAAAGACTTCTTCTTTGCATAACAATTCATTTAACTTCTTTTCCACAGCTTTTAATTGCCCAATGTCTTCCAACTGCTTTTGGGTATCATGTAGGTGTATAATTTGCTGATGAGTTTCTTTGATATCTTGAGCCATAGTCCCAAATTTTACTTGATTCCATGCTGCCAGGTTAGTAGAGCATTGTTTGATATTACAAATAGTCGAAGATAATGCTGATTGGTTTGTTGACTTCCAGCTAGAAGCTATAATGTCCCTACAATCAGCTTCTCTAATCCACATGTTCTCAAACCTGAACCTTGATCGTTTTCTATTGTTTTTGTTGGCCAATCCTTCTGAATCTTGAAGGCATAAGAGTAAAGCTCTATGATCAGAATGGAAGAAATCGAGGTGAGTAAGTGTACTATTTGGGAACCATTCCAGCCAATCCTCGTTTGCCATTGCCCAATCTAATCTTTCCTTTATACAACCATCAATCGTATTCCTAACCCATGTAAAGTGATTGCCTTTGTATTCCAGTGGTTGCAATGCACATACTTCTAGTGTAATGCGGAAAGCTTCAATTTGCGAATCGACTTTCACTGCCCCTCCTTCCTTATCTTCTTGACTTAAGATTTCATTGAAGTATCCCATGACCAACCACGGTCCACTTGTTACGGTCCTCAGTTTTTGTAGTAGCTCCCACGTGTGGTGTCTATTGGGTACTCTTGGGTCCCCGTAAAAACCACAGAAATGCCAACACGTTGGTTGATAATCCCATCTTACTAAGCAACTAAAGTGATTTGACGACGATGTTAGGTGAGTAATTTCCACCATCTCTTTCCATAGCACCATTATCCCCCACCCAATCCTGTTCTTGGGACCTCGAACCCATGATCAAATCCAAGTCTATTACAGATAGTACTAACTCTAGTACTCTACCCTCTGTTAACCTTGTTTCCATTAGAAATAGTATATCTGGTTTGTGATACCTATTAAGTAGTTTTACTTGTCACATTGCTTCATCCCCGTTTAGTCCTCTTACGTTCCAACTTACGATAGCCATACAGAGAAATTTTCCTTGCCTGAATATTAATAGTGATTGTTTTTTACAATCTTTTTATGACATTGTTTCAGGTACACTTCTCTTAGTCCTCATTAACTTTTGATTCCCCAAGTTAGCCTCATTTTACTACCTTAAATTCCTCCTTTTATATTATTGATATCTTTTTTTTATAAGATACTACTGTAATATTTAAATCACACTTGTCCTGATTATGTAACTAAACATTTTTTATCAGTCCATTTTACTGCTTTTATTTATCATAGAGCAAGATTGTTTCCCCTGATTAGGGGTGAGCAAAAAATCAAAACCGAACCGAAGAAAACCGAAACCGAAAAAACCCGATCCGAAACCGAAAAATAAAAAACCGAACCGATTGATCGGTTCCGGTTCTGGTTATAGGTTAAAACCGAACCGAAAAAACCAAACCGAACCGATAATTAAAATAAATAAATTTATTATATATATATATATATATATATATGTGGTAAAAGGTATCTACCGTTATCTTTAGAAAATTTCCTAAAGTTAATTATATAAAACTACATCATTTAGACTCTATCAGAAAAATCTAAAATTATTTTTGAGTTATAGTTGTATACAAGAGTTGTCTCTCTTATAAATGAAGCAATATAAATCACAATACATATTCATGATTCATTGTTTAAAATAAACTATTATGTTGAAAATCCCCTGATTAGTATATACAATGCCAATTGACTTCACAATTAAAAATGCGATAATTTAATAGAGTTGCATATTTGAATATTTGTATGAGAAGATATGATTCTGATGATATAAAATTTATATAAATTCATTAAAGTTTCTTACATGTTACAGTAAGTTTAACTCGTTACAGTTTTCTTATTTTTTTGTAGTGTTATTATGCGGAATGTGATTCAAATATTTGAATGTAAATATATAATAATTTAAATTATATACTTTTTCATTTTTTATCCGGTTTTTAACCGAAACCAAACCGGTAAAAACCGAACCGGTCTTTTTAAAACCGAAACCGATGGTTCGGTTGCGGTTGCAGTTTTTAATTTTTAAAACCGAAGATATGCGATTCCGGTTCCGGTTTTAACCAAAAACCGAACCAAACCGTGCTCTCCCCTACCTCTGATTGTTCTTACCATATATCCTTCTTTTAGAGATCTCGACAAGTATATACTGGAACTCACTCTTGAGTAGTATTTTTATATAATTGATTGTGAGATTCCCTATTTATTTATTAATTAAAAGTATTTTACCTGCGGGACATGACTCGTGTGAAGCATGGGAGTTTGCAACTCCCACAATATTTTATCCGTTTTCTTGGCATTTTTATTTGACAGCCCTGTACCCAGATCAATTATATTGAATCCTTCAAAAAATTAAACTACCTTCGTTGTCTGCTAACTAGTCAGTCATCTTTTCCTCCACGTGCCAAGTTGATGAGGATATTTTATTTAAGTCTTGAATTATTATCATACTGTTATTTGTCTAGCTTCAACACCCTCTGAGTTTACATAGATAGTTATTACTCTTTAATGATAAACTTATAATGAGCTTTATAATCTTATTATTTCCATGATTACAGTCATCTTTGTATTTCATATAAATTATATGTATTTGTTGTTTGATATGAACTATTGTATAAAAGATTCACAATAAAGAAACCTAAAAAGGTTAGGTATATTATTCTTAAAATCAGAAACCACTCATAATGCAAAGACCAAACTAATAGAAACACTTATTCTTGAAAAGGTTACATGCCCCTCTTACTCTAACTTCTACTTTATTTGGATAAAGCCAAAATCTAACATGGGATATTCCTATGCCCCTCTTCCATCTCCCATCTTTATGTCATGGGTTTTTCACTCTTACTTAACAGAAGGGTCTTTCTGCACCCCGCCTGGGTGTTTTAGTGCAGCTGTTATTCCTTTTATGGCACTTTTTGTTGGGTTTGGTAAATTATTGATCTCCCCTCCTTTCACATCCATCTTCTTTGTATTTTGAATAGTTGCCTCATTTTCATTAGATTCCCCAATATACGAGCTACCTGTCATTAAACGCCATGAGCAACATATGATTATCCAAAACATAGATCCTTCTACAATATTTCGTACTACTTGTATGCAATATGTTACTTACTTGTATTCCCCACTTTCAATCGCTTAGCAGGATACTCCATGTTTGATTTCTTTGTAAGAGTTCTTGCTGCTTCCAGTACAAACTGTGCCATACACTTCTTATTCACACTCTGGACCATCCTTGTATTAGATGAGGTTGTATGCGCCAAACTGATAGTTTTTAGAGACACATCATATTGCAGAAATGGTATATTTCCACTCTCTTGCTCTTCCAGTAAGACTGCACAATCTTTCTGAATGTGATCCAGATGTCCACAGAAGTAGCAGAATTTTGTTAGTCTTTCATAACGGAATGATACCCAGATAGTATCCTTCTGTTTGTCCAAATCTAAAATTCTCCCCCTAAGGAGAGGTCTTGTGGAATCCAATCGGACTCTCATTCGCATGAAATTGCTTCGATAGTTCGGATCAAACTCCATGAATTCGCCCATCGAATTAGCAATCTCTTCCGCAACTCTTTCACCATAGGGTTTTGCGAGAAGTCCCCGGGGTATTCCATGTACTTGTACCCAAAATGGGATCAGTTGGAAATGTTCAGTAGTGATTTAACTCATTGCATTAGCCTCGAGAAGGATTAAGTAGCTATTGGCAAATTGCCATGGTTGGCCTCTCAAAATTCTGTTTTTTATACCTTCTGATCCAAAAGTGAGGGTAATTATACCTTCATTATGATCTTCAATCTGTACACCAGATTTGTTCTGCCATAGTGACTCAAACATTTTTGTCAGCCCAATTTTGTTTATGTTTTTGCCAGACAACAGACGTCCATAAACAACCTTTGGCAATTCTACTGGTTCAGATTCTATATGGAGGGATGGGTTGGATATGACCTCGAGTTCAAGGGGGTTTAGTTGCATTGTTTTGGAAAGAATAATTTCTGAGTTCTCCATTCTAGCTGAAAGGTGACTAAAATAGAGATGGCACACTCCGAGTGGGGAAGTGAGATTATAAGCTTTAAGAAGCGTTTATATATAGCACTCATCAGTCCTAATCTTGGTTTTAAATACATATGGTATAGTCATATTTTATTTTATTACTACGCCTTATTCTCTGCAAGATATCAGGCATTAATTTATTTTGTAAAATGATTTTATTGGCCCCTCTTAACTGAATATGTTAAAATCTTTATTATTAATTAGAATCATATAATCAACACCATTTAGTTTCCATTTTAGCGGGGTAGTATTCATTGCTTGACTTGCTATAGTAATTCTATTTTCCAATAGTTTAGCATTTTGTATATTAATGCTTCAAATCAATCACTGCCTAATTTAAATTACACTACTAATACCTTCCTTATATTTGACTATATTCAAATTTGAGCTAATATCATAATATACCCGCAATCAAGCCACATTTTTTGTTTGATCATAATATGCTTTTATATGTTCTGTTACATCACTTTTATTGCAGAACAATTCAAGGAACTTAATTTTCCTTTTCAAATAATAATTTGGTAGATCAAATATAGAACTAGCCTATATACAATCAGACATCTTAATCTATATTGTCCACTAAATTCCCAATTAAAATTAAGAATTTTAACAAAACTGGGTAAATTCCTCCAATCTACACTTGATATGCATTTAGTTTAATCAAGATTATACTTTTACACATAAACTTTACACTAAAAGGATCACGTTTATCACCCATCAGTAGTTACCTATCTCATTATTTTACAAATCCATTAGTAGAGACGTAGTTACCTAATGAAATCTTCATTTTGCCCATTACAATGTGATATTAGTGTAAAAAGAATTTGTGTTTTTATCAAATGTTAAATCTACACTTGATTTCATTAAATATATGATGAATGATGATACTGCCATCCATCATGGCCCCCATGAGTTGTCACACAACATGGCACATATATCTTACTTATCCTCAATATCAAATATTGAGTAAAGTTGGATTTAAATAGATATTATTTATCCGCACAATGAAACATAGAACGAATGAATTTAAAATCAAGCTAAATCTCTTGGAAGTGTTATTACTAACCTGATTTGTATAACCTGATTGGGCTGAGGAGGATAAGATTGATGCATCTGCGGCGGCGGAGGAGGTAGTTGATACTGCTGGTGATTCTGATTGACCGGCGATGGAGACTGATACTGGCCGGCATATTGAAACTGATTCTTCGATTTCATATCTCTCTCACCGGAGCTCGTAATCTCTCTATTCTCCGTAACTCGTTTTTTCAAGTTACAAAACTTTATACAGGTATGTATTGATGTATGTGTAATTAGGTGTGTAAATTGAATTTGGGTATGTGTAAAAACTGGTGGTGTTGTCCCTGCTATGGGGAGGAAAGACGGTGGGCAGGTGGTTGGACTGGCGAGAGAAAAAGAAAGAGGAAGCAAGAGCTGAAAATGCATAGATTCATGCTGCTGTTCGGTGACTGGGGTGGCTGCAATTGCTGCCGGCACAGCTGCCCCTTCTGGTACAGGAAAAGATGAACAGACTGCGATAATGGACATGGCCATGGCTTCTGCTGCGATACTGGTGGCTGCATAGTGTGTTGAGGCAGTGAAGCAATCCGTGCACTGCAGCACTTGGTTCTGTTTTAAAGTACATATGACATCCCCTTTATACATTCAGTTTGTATTCTTTTCTGTTGGTATTCTTATCAGTTGCCCTTGTTTTTGATATCCTAATGGAATATTACTATTTGCATGCACTAGAAAATATTGTTTTCTCTATTAGTTTGTGCCATAGTTAACGTTTGCATCTTCGAAGAGAGTTGCTATTAAAATCATCAAATTAATTATGCCTCTGCTATTTTGAATCCAGGTTAGGGTGGAGGGTGGAGGAAAAAAACATAGAAGTTGCAGGAATGACAAGGAGATAAGAGTCTCCATCAACTTGATAAAGCTAAAATTGACACCATTGTGGCAGATATTGAAGTTGAGAAGGAGGCTGCAAGGAAGGGACCTTCTAAGGAGACTTGATTCAACTTTTTTCCCCCTTTCATTGATGCCGTGCATTTTGAACATGTAATATGTCCAGTTTTTATGCTGTTGGACTAGTATGAAAGTTTGTAAATCAGTTACCTTCATTGCATGAAATATTAAGAATATTTGGGTCTAATTTCCTCATTTTCACTATTATAATTTGTATTTGTAAGTATCTTTTTTTTTGTTAATTTGGACTATATATATTACAATGGTCAATGGTTACTTTTCTCTTAACTTTGATTAGATGGTTAAATTGTTCTTGTATTTTGCCAAGTTGTTTACTCACTAATACCGGAGAGTGATGAACACTCTCCTAATTTCCGGTCAAAGTTGCCTGATTTAGATTTATGATCAATCATAGTGTACAATCACGGTACCTGAATGGTTCAATGGATGGTTGAACCATCCATTTTTTTACTTTACTCGTTAGTGTACATATCAGTCTATACTTCGATGATAATGATGTGTTTCACCCACAAAATTATATAACGTGGACCTACGGTCCCCTCAAGCCTCGGACGATTCCATAAGAAATTCTCATTCGGTTATATAATGGTCAACCCCTGCCTTATTTTCTATAAACATTATTTACACTATATTCTTTTGCCGTAAAATTATGGAGGAACCCCAGTTTGGGACTACAAGACTACCAGTCACTGATGACTTCCGACAACTACAACTAAACTTTTGTCTAGTTTATTTGCCAGGCTCATTCCTTCCTTCTAGTTAACTTTTCCCTGATTCATGCTACTGCATCCATAAATGAATGTAGCTCCAATGATGCACCATAGGCAGGAATCATTTTCATGATTTTTCACATGTGGTGCACTCTGAGATCACCAGACATGAGTCTTGTCCATGGAAGCTTGATCAACACAGCATAAAACTGTTACAGGTAGCATCAATGGTGCAACATTAAACATGATTCCTCTTCATTACCGAACAATTTAAAATTGCTTTTTCCTGTGCACGCCTTGCTGCTTTATTCCCAGCAATAGGTTTCGCCTTGGGTAAAGGACTATTATTAACAATAAAGTGACTGCTAGACCAACAATCCCACTAAATGGTTCGTATGAGAGGCTTCCAGTTAACCATTTTGGAAAATTTGGATCATAGGTCAAAAAGCCACCAGTTTTCAAGATGAAACATGAAGCCGTTATACCAGTTCGTATGCCAATTGGGAGGGAAAGGCTACCTTGGCCCCTCTGTCGAGCTCCAGATAGACACAGTGATAATAGCACATTAGAACATGTAGTGAATATAAACATCACAGAAAACAGGAACCACAACAGAGTTATAGCAGGAAAGCAAGGCTGGGGGAAATAGATGTTAAGCATTAACCAGTCAAGGAACATTCTGTCAGTTTTGGTCTGTAACTAGAGAGATGACTGATTCACTGAAAATCTAGGCCACGACAGAATCTCTTCCTTTGTTTCAGTAGACAGTGCTTGCCTCTGAAAGCTTTATTTAATTTGTTAACTACATCTAAAAGAAAACATCTGCATCTGCATGCAAGAGCTCCAAGTATTGTTCAACATTTCAGTAGTCACAATTTTATATTTTTGAACAAAAAACAATGTATGAAAAACCATTAAACTGGTCAAGGGAAGTTAGAAAGATACCTCTGAGATAAAGAAAATGCTAGACCTGATATAATAATTCCACGATGATATCCAAGATCAGTAGCTATTTCATATTGCAGCCATGATCTGAAGAGTAATTCCTCCACGAGTGCAACACCAGTAGCTGTTACAAGGCCCTTGCCACAAAGAAGCAGCATTTGCCCATACACTTTGAGCTGAGTTATTGCATCTGAAGCAGTTGATATGTTAAGAGGCCAAGATAGATGGACATATCCAATCAATGCACTTACTGAATGTATTGATAGGACCAAAACAATTCCTCCAGTCAAACCATAAAAATAGTTTTTGGTCTGCATCCAAGAAAGATAACATTAGCTATCAAGCAACATTCCAACTAGTGTTCAACTTTCTGAAGCCTTAAATAATTAAATGACCAACTCTGATCATTAAAAAAAGGGCTGGCAGCAATATCTAGACTCCAGATCTGTCCCCTGGCTTATTATTAGAAAAGAAACCATTCTTACTGTTATACAATTCCATGATAACCCATCTTCAGATATCCATGATGTTTATAGGTTGGTTTAAAAAACTGTCAGATGCAACATAATTCAGGCTAGGAACCAAGAGAACCACTAAAAAAAACTTAATTTTAAAATCCAAAAAAATTATGAATATGTTTATATCCTTGATACATTTCTAAAAATTCAATTGCCAACACCAATATATTCATAAATAAAATTTTTACCGAGATTCAAAAAAAGATTCTTAACATTTGTGAGATTCTAAAAGAGAATCAAAAAAATTTCATAGATATTTCTTTTATTTACAAACCGATTATCGCTAGTGATTAGAATTTTAGAATCGTAAGATGAATATAAGAATATTTATAATTAATTTTTTAAGTGGTTCTCTCGGTTCTCTTTTTGAGAGAGTTCTCTCTTAAACCCTGGCTATATAAAGGCCAAGTTTGTTAAGGTAGACAAGTAATTAAGGGAAGGGAGCAAGAAACACCAATCTTATTTTGAACTTATCCTGTATTTCAAGTAGAGTATGCTGTGTTTTTTAATTTTCCTTTTTAAGTTGAAGTACCCTGAAAATAATTCCTTCTGTGCCACTGAAATATAGAACAGTTAAAGTATTTCTATTGAAAGAAAGATGGCATCCAGTATCTTCCATTGACATTTCCATGCAAGTACAAAGAAAAAAATGCAAAATTTGCAGGAATAAACTTGCAGGAAATACTGATAAACACGCACCATTTGTGAGGAAGTCAAATCTAATCCATACTGCTCAAATGGATTCTCATACCCCCGTATTTTTTTGCCCCGTAAAATGATTAATGTCATAATAGATACATATAGGCCAATGATGCAAGCGAGCTCTGCAATTTCGGCTGAACTATTTGATGACCAGCCCTGTACAATTGTTGGAAGCAAGGGAACAGCAACAGGTGTCCATAGAACAAAAACCAGGCATATGAACCCCAGAACCCTATTACAAGAAAGAGCAATATTATGATATCAGTGCAATCTTCAAGCGATGTTGGCAAAAACTTAAATGACAAAAGCAGCTGTACTTGGTAATTTGTATTAGCCCAGAACCTTTTAACTGAAGGCATATAAATATTTCAGTTGGAGGAAAGTAGAAAAAGGGGAGGTCATGCTTGGCGTGATGACAAGTCACTTGTTATCTGCTAGGTAGTCAGGGAAATCCTTAAAAAGAACCTCCACTTGAAAATTTAAAACACGGGTTAAGTTGAATACACTGTACCGGAACCTTCCCCGGACCATGCTGATGCTGAAGCTTTAGCACTTACGACCCCTTTCTTACAAAAGTAGAAAAAGGAAAAATATTGATCACATGAGCAAACCAGTCCCGTATTTGGTTAAAAGAATGCCCCACAAAGCATATGTTCACTGCCACAAGGCCCACGACCAATGCCCCTGAAACCAAGAGCACCTAATAATAGACTATAAATAAAGGACTCACTCCTACCTGAACTGACCCGCTTGGGGCTGCAGTCATTCTTGCTACTTCTAATCAGGTTTGTAAATTGTAATATTATGATGGGTATATTAAGGGGGTAATAGACCAAAAAAAGGAGTAAATTTAGGCGCTACAATGTACTGGATAATTAAAATACTTAATTTTAATACAACCACTATTTCAATATTATTAAGGTTACATTTAGAAGATAGTTTTTCATTAGTGCAAGAAAAGACCTGGTCGAAAACAATCACAAAGATACTATAGATAGCAATCAGAATTCAGAATACAACATAACAATATAATAATAGCAAGGTTTAAAAGTAAATCAGCATAATTTCACCTCTGAAACAAGGGGCGTTCGGCAAACTGCAAAAATGAGACGAGCCTTTCAATCAAACTCAGTGCACCACGTATTCCACCCCAAAGTAAAGCAGCTTTACCGACTAGCCTCAGCATACCACCCCTCTGCCCAAATTCTGCCAGCATTGCTACCAATCTGCCCAGAGAAGAACGGGAGTAATTATAATTTTACATAGGGACACCAGTTGGTAATTGTTAAGTAACTACCTCTCCTAAAACCTAACGGTCTTAGAAAGAGGCCTTAATTGGATCATATATTATATTGCACAATACAGACTAGCAGACAGATACATTTAAAAAATTGGGAGTGGGAGGGTTCGAGCCCAACCAACTCTCCTAAAACAATAAGGTGTAAGGAATAAAGGAAGAGACCTCTACTCTGTCATTATTTATATTCAACAGTAATAAGAAAGCATATGAACGATAAGCATCATAGTCACACCTTCCTTGATCCAGTTCACCATCTTTTGTTGGAACCACCGGACCAGCAACAGACATTGCTTTCTCTGCAAGGCTCGTTTACTATATTAGTTTCATTTTTCTCAGACGTTTCTTCGACAAGTCTACGTAGCTTGTGATGATCGTCCTTTTTGAGCAAATTTGATGACGTTTCAGGACTCTCATTATCTTTGCAATTCTAAGAACACATAGATTATGGTTCAAGTGAGAAGTATGCACGAACATAACCACACAAATATGTATGTAATTCAGTACCATCAATAAAACGATTACTGCTAATATATTTGTGTGTGTGTGTGTGTGTGTTTTAACCCATATAGGCTAAGGTTCAAATAGAAACTCATTATTAGCCGGGGAACTCGGGAAACTACTCTAAAAAAACCCAACTTTCACAATTCGACCTGACCCAATTAATTATTAAGGTTCAATTATTTAGATTCAATGTTTAATTGAATGCTAATACATGTTAATAATTTTATAAAAATACTATAAGTATGTTCTGTAAAATTATAGTAGTACAGAACACAAGAGAGAACATATTATAAAATATATGTTTAAGAACATAATAAAATATAAATTATAGAACATATGTTAAAAATATAGTACATAACATAGTGTAAACCATATTTACATTACAAAAAATATTAATTATTAGATGGTTCCCCGAATTCCCCATGTAATAGTGGTTATGTGTAGAACTTTACCTATATAGGGCCAGTTCCAATTAAAAACACTTATACTTGGAACCTTAGAATTAATATATATTTTTTGCTGAGAATAATATTACATTTTATAATTAAATATAATTTTTACATAATTATTTTTAGTAATATTTAGAGAAAAGTATTGTATTTATGTGTTATGCTAATTCTTTTTCTTTAAAAAGTATCATGTAATTTGTAAAAAAAACACCATATTCTGCAAACGAACACCGTATTCTATAATTTGCAAAAAATAAGAAGAAAAAAAGGGTTCTGCAGTAGAACAAAAGACATGGTATACTGCAGCAGAACGAATAACATGGGCTCTTGATTAAATACACATCTAAGGCTGATACCGGTTCAGCGGTTCTAAGTTATAAATCAAATTGAAGTTCTAATTTTATCCTGACCCTATATAGATTGTTTTATAAATCAAACACTGAACACTGAACTTAAAAGGAAAGTTGTAAAGTATGAGGGGCATCAACACCTCTTTTTTTGGGTTATGGTCAATTACAAAAATTTACACACACACACACACATCCTTCTTGCTACAAAAAGGGGAGGGAGGATCTGCTAGGCTAAGCCTTGCAAATACACATTGATACTTTGTGTGACCTACAAATGCTATCAGCAAGATAATTATACACAAACTATAATTTAGGTTACAAAATAAATGTTTGTTAACTTTTTGAACGTTGATGCCTCTCTCTAATAATTCTAAGGGTGGTCTGGAATAATTTGTACTTCATATATTTTTGCTGAGTGAAAAAGATCATTACCTTGTGATGGAAAAGAAAATACTTGAATTTTTAGGTGTTCATATTTATCTATTACATTGCAATGCGCATCCTAGGTATCAAAGGTTGACTTCAAATTGATAGTGGCCTATATTGATAACTGCAGTCACACATGCATTATAAGGTATAATCAATGATGACAACGATATGTTGAGTATTATACAGTAAAACATTGTAATGCTGATGTATATCTTATTTCATGTAGATTAATGAGAGTGTGCGCAGATCATATTCGACATCATATCCAACACCTGATGTACTTATTTTAAGAGTAAATTATTGAGCTGGCTTTTGCTTTGCTACTAAAGGTTTAGGTAAGAGCATCCAGGGACAAATCTAAACACCTCAAAAACTTTATAAGCATATGAAAAAAGCAAACATCACAATGTGAAAGCTTTGAAAAGATTTGAATTAGTACCTGCTGATGCAGATATAAAGCAGATGCTCCCAGGGCAGCTGTAACAGCTCCGACCATAACACTTCCATTCTTTACATCATTTGACTCGTCTCTTGCCTCATTTTTTCTCATGGGCTTCTCCAACACATTCTTATCAAAACTATCATCAGAAGGCATTCGAACAGTTTCTCTGTCAACTGCTTCTACCCTATTTTTTACCCCAGAAAAATTAATTTTATCTGTGACAACGTCTCTTAGGCAGTTCTTAGTTGCTGGAGGTACATCAAAATGATTTCTCAATGCAGCTAAGCTAGAGCCAACAACGACACCAAGTGGAAGTACTTTTCTCAAGTAGCTAGTGTGCTGAACTGCCAAAGATATAGCTCTTACTATATATTCTCCCAGGAGAGTATTGACATCCTCTGAGGTATGCCCCTTGTCTTCTATATAAGGAATTCTATCCTTTCCAAATCTTAGAGCCAAAGATGCTGCCTTAGAAACATGTTCTAAGTCACTGACAAGATCAGGCTCCATTTCATTTATGTCTGCTGAAGTTAGCCTACGGCCAACTTCAACCATTAAAGCATCTAGAACAACAGTTTTCAAATTAAGCATCTGTTCCTTTGATGCAGCATCACACATCTCAGCAATTTCGTTCATTGAGTTTGCTATTTCGCATTCCTCAACTGGTTCATGTAACTTCTCTGAATCTAATATCACATATGATGGTTCAATGACATCACCCATAATATCTTTCTTTAAAGATATATTGGTCTGTATACTGTTGTCGATACCTTCAAGAGTTGCACAATCATCGACAGAATCTTTCCCATGCCCAGATTGGTTCAAAAGCTTCCATTGACCTTCCTCTGGAAAATAGTCAAGAAAAAGAGCAGCAATTGTATCTAAATCTAGTGATTTAGTATTCTCCATCTCTAATGTAAGACATCTCCGAAGACGCTCATTATAGAGAGGGGGTCTCCAAACGGCATTTTACTAATGCATCTAGGAATGACGCGAGGAACCTTCTCTACTGATCTATATTTATCTGAATGCTTGGTGCCAACTAAATGCTTACTCATTCCATCATCCTTGTCCACACAGTGACCAGAATTGATTTCCTGCAATTGGTGAATGCTGTTTCCATCAGATATTGTGGGCATGGGTGAAGGCTGCTGCTCCACTAAGTTGGGTCTTGGATTGTTGCTTGAATCAATATTACCACGCAAAGGAATATCATCCAACTCATTAAACTGTAAGGTCAAGTCATGCTGATTGTCTTGTTTTTGTCCTAAGTTGTTATTGGAAGTCTGATTCTTCTCAGATAAGGAACCAATTCCCTTGTCCAAAGACTCCTTACCTTTTTCCACCTCTGTTCCATCATCTTTCTTCCTCTAAATGAGTTATCATACCTTCTATAACATTAAATACACTGCTTACGGCTGCTTGGGTGGAATCATCTATACCAGTAAAAGCATCTAATGCTTGAGAAACACTAAAGGTTGGAGCACCTGAACTATTTTGATCAGGAACAGGGTCCATAACTTTTTCTTCTCTTTTCTGATTCTCAGTGTCTTCTTTCTCCACCGACTCCGCCTCTGAAGAGGATGTTAAAGGTGTTTCCTCTATTTTCTTGTCTATTGTCATTTTATCTTGATCAGAAGATAAAAGAGCATTGCTATCTCCATTCTGACTGTTATCCTCTTTCATATTCAACTCATAATTTTCATTGTTTTGATCCAATTTGAATTGGTCCACATTCTGATCTCCAGTGGAATCGGACACTCCAGAACCAACAGAGAGTTCAGGCTCAGAATTAGAATCCAAGGCATTTTCCTTCTGTTTAGTATCTTGAGCATCCTTTTCGTTCAAGTATTCTTCAGCTTCAAAGTTACTTCCTCTCTCACTAGTTAAGCTCTTTTCTGACCCAGACACCTCAGCTCCAATATCACTTGTCTGTGACTGATCAGTATCAACTGTTTTCTGAGAACTACTATAGCCTGGGATTCTGAATTGGGATCCCCAGAAGGCTTGTCCGCAATAGGTTTACTCTTATCAAAATCATCTGCCAGGTCTTCAACCATCTTTTTCTGTTTTGAAGAATGAGAATCATCCGCCTCACCCTTGGCACTTGATATCCCAACATTGCATTGGATCTTAGAATCCACGCCTGATGCCATCCCAGGAATACGCCCAATATTTAATAGGTTGCCAAATTTTAAGCTGGACCTTTGATTTTGCATAATTCCAGAAACAGCAGTTGTGAGCTTCTCACGAATATCTTCAGGCACGGCATCCTGGAGAGCTTGCATCAACGTCTCTCCATGCCCGACGGCAGTGAGAACCTGGAAGACAACAAATAGTTGTATTAAAAGATATAGAGCACCCTCGGAAGCACTATAAAAATTAATAAGCACCAGAAGTCCATTCATAAGAACATAGCATGGAGTAATTATCAACAACTCAACATTAAATTTGAAGAAACTCTTGTTTTCTAAACTATAGACGCAAGTCAAGTAAAAGACAAAGTTTCAAAGTGTATCCGAGGAAAGTAAGTACTTATCCTCCAAACACCCCCTTACTTATTTTGCCTGGATATGCTAAACCAAACACCCACTTACTTTGTTAAAAATTTCACGCTAAGAATGAAAAAAGAAAAAAATATAGGAAAGGCCAAACAGATATACAACTTGAATAGTTAGTACTACGATCATATACATAATCTCAAGAAAAATGTTTGTCATTTTACCAAGTGGTTTTCTAAAATGATTGCCAGTCCTGCATCATATGGTACACTAACTGCTACAAAATAAGCCCATTATATATTACTCAAATGATGTTATAATGTTTATTTAATATTACCAATTAAGAGAGCAGTGTTATGACAAATAGTTATTAGATACAATAACAAGGATTGAGAGTTAGAGGCCGATACTCTAGTTCCAATACATTGTAACCATTTGTATGCCAAACAGGTCCTTATGCTGCTACAAAGTTGATAGACGATATTTGTACGCGCAGTTGGCAAAAAAAAATTCTGTACCGTACCTACTCGTCCTTTACAAGGATACGCCTTTCTATTATGTATAGAAGCCATATTATGTTGTTGAAAGAGAAATCTGTCATCCCCTTGGTGAGACAGACAGCAACAATTCTCAAGCGAAACATTCAAATTACCATATAGAGTTATCTTTTACTCAGATAAGCATTAAGCTTATAATTATACTAGCTCAGAATATAATGCATGGACAGTGAATATGGGCCTTACCTTTTTCTTTTTTTCTTCGGTCAATGTGTTGGGCATAGTAACATCAAGCATATTCATAACGATTTCTGCAGTTTGAAGCATCTGCCCTCTTTCACCATCTACTGGTATGACTCCATCCTCTGGGGGATCTGCACCAACAGAGGTTCCTTGATTTATCACATCATTATTTTCTTGCTGCATGCCAACATGTTCATCTTGAGAGTTCCTTTGTGAATCTCTCGCAGTTTCTATGTGCAAACCAAATGCGATATCACTCCCTCCAAATATCTCTTTAACATTTTTAACAGAATTGCCGTTTACATTTACATTCCCAATACGAGGAAGATTTGGAATTTTTTTGACTTGACCAACCTTTTTCGTCACATTGCCTTCCACAGTCAATAAGCCTTTTGAAGGATTAATATTAACATCAACATCTTTTAACAGAGGATGACGACCCTTCAAAAGGCCAAGCTCTACTGCTGTGAGCCACTAGAAATAAATAGCAAGTACCTCAGAGAATATATCACAATGTCATATGTTTGAAATTGCATTACAGCTAGAACTTAATTTTAAACATTTACGACTTACCTCAATAATAAGGTGTCTGCACCATGACATAGTAGATTTGCCACTTGTAGTGATACTGAATGGTGGCTAGAACAAAGCAGCAGGCTTGTATATGGATTTTCAGCAATTGAACTATGTGGGATGGAAAACATTGGAACTGATCCGTTATCATTCTGATAAATTAAGAAAACTTTGTTAACTTTAGTATGTCAGAAAATCGAATAGCAATTAAATAAGGAAAAGCTAATAGCAGGTTAAAAATTGATAAAGAATTAGATTTAAATATGCAAAGTACAACGAAATATGAGAACCTGTAAATACGTTTTTTTGGTAGAATGTCAAATGAAGATATTTAGGAAGGGTGTGAAGGAGACAAAGCCAAAGAGAAATAAATTAATGAAAAGAATTAAGATGCCAAGACCGAAAGATGAACCAACTTAGTTTGTGTTATGCATCTCATTTGATATGTCATAAAAAGCTCTCTTTTACCAATGATAATAATTAATTTAATCTGGCTAAAAACAAGAATGTCACCTGTATAAAGAGAAGTGGGATCCTCACTTTATCAACCAGACCTTCTGTGCTGCATGTTGCATAGAAGTCTTCAATGGCCTCGAATCCGTATGCAATCATAGATACAGCTTTCTCAAAATCTCGAACACATGTTGCCTGAAGAGCACTTTCAATGTCAAACTGTTTCCCTTGACCTTGAAACAATTCCTAAAAGCAGCAAAAGAAAAATTTTACTCTGCAATTCACACAGATGAGCACAAGGACAAATACAACAGAAATTTGAACACATAGAAAGCACCTTCTTATAACATCAAACCATAGAATATTTTACTAACCTTGTTAGCTTTCAGAATATCAACCAAGCCTCCAGTGAACTTCTGATCAATAGCATGGTTATAAGGCAAAGACCTTGAGGCCACCTCCAAGTCAAATGGATTGTCTACGCATGTTGCAGCTGTGAGAGGTGTATTATCTCCAACTTCAGCAAGATACTTCGTCAGCATATTTGCTCCATAACCCCATCCAACACCCATCAACGTTGTCCAAGGCCTTTCTTTGTTGATGAACTGTATACCTGTGGGCACATCATCGCTGTCAGCAGCTGTAAATAACCTACATAAAGGAAGTAATTAGGATGTCCTACTAACAGCTTGTAGTAGTATATCTACATGAAAACATGATACAATTTCGCATCCAAGAACCAGAGCATGAATTTCTGAGGCAGTGATACACATCCTCGGACAAGAGAATGAAAAGATTTTGGAGCCAGACGGGAAACTCCAGGGGGAAATTTTTTTGTCTTAAAATTGTTATGTAATAAGTTTTGCATAAAAAGTAGGAGCAATAACAAAAAATTAGGAAAAACAGCTTCGTTGTTATCCAACTGTATCTCTCTCAAGCAATTTTTACACATATTTCAAATTTCATAATATATCAGGTAAGAAATATATTATATATGTATATATAATAAACAACATGTAACTTATATTTAGTCTAATAACTTAATATTGTCATTGGTATATTATGAAACTCATAAGAAGCTTCTATTGGGAGTAATATCCAACTAAAGCTTGGGATATATTTATGTTACTGCACAGGTGGGACCCAATATAGTTTTTTGAACCTATGGGCACGTGGTCCCCTAGTCTCAATGTGGCACTGACACTGTTAAGAGCTCTAGAGGAATGAGTTGGACAATATTTTGTTTGCTTGGAGTAGTGACTGAGAGTATGCCATTGAAAATTGAAGTGAATGGGGGATGTAATCAATTTTTTTCCCAAATTACAAGGTAGAAGAAGGTTCGGAGGCAGGGACAGGGATAATGAGGAATTGAAGATCTAATGTTTAATCTATTCCGCACTTGGAGTACTTGTTTTCAACTGGGCTACTACCAGATACATAAGATGTGAACATATCCGATTATTAAAGTACTATGAGATAGTAAAGAACCTCAATTATAACAGTTAAATATAAAGCATTAAGAAGCTCCAAACATATTGATGCAATTAATGTCCACTCAACTATTTGTCTATTCCAATGTGAATTATAAGCCTAAGAAATAGCAAAAATGCAACTTCAAAGTTCAAACACAACAGAAAGTAAATAACATGAACATCATTACTCAATGACACAACAAACAAATAAGCAAAGTATTAAACCATACCGTGCAGTCATCAAAGGCGAACCAGAACACCCCCTCGGATTCACCACAATAGGAAAACAACCTCTCCTCACACACTCAGCCACAAACACCTGCACATTCTCATCCATACTCCCTTCACTAGCCCCCGCAACAATCACAATCGTCGTATCCAACCCATGTTCATCACACAACTTCAAATTCTCCGGCCAATCCAACGAAATAACCCCACCATCATCCGTAATCACACATTTCCTCTGATACACAACCCTATCCTCCTCCACACTCTCCACCACTCCAATTCTACCACTATTAACCCTAACATGATGCTTATCTTCTTTCACAAGCTTCTCACCCGCAACCTCCAATTCAATCGAAGGACATCGCAACACAACGAATCGATTAAACGGCGTCGGAGAGGTGAATAATATCCACTCACCAACAAAACTATCAAAATTTTCAACTCTACGCTTTAATTTTGAATTAGATAGAAATAAAGCAACACCAGAAGCTAAACCTAGAGCTGGAGCAACTAAATCTGACGAACTAATATTAGAAACAATAAAATCTAACGGAGATTGATTGCTTAACTGATCCCGAACAGTAACCGCCGTTCTCCGGTGAGTTTTCTTGAGTCTCCGGCGACGCCAGACTCTGTATTCACAGTTCCCGAGATGAATTGTGGTGGTTATGTGCGGTGTGTGTAAGTATAGTTTTGGAGTTGTAAGCATTTTGTCAAGGTGAGCATTTGAGAGTAAGGAGAGGCGGTGAATATATAATTATGGAGGGAAGGAAAGGGGTGATCAAGTGGCTCGAGTATCGATGTATGGCTTATAGTAAAGTTCCGGAATGATCTTTTTGGTCCCACCTAGGAGAATTTTTTTTGCAAATGTGTACTCCATGTTGTGTCATCTTTCATTTAAAAAAAAAAAAAAATACTTGATTCGATCTCTTGTCAAGTGTCAATATTTATAAACTTTTTCTCGATAGTGTGTTTTTCTGGAAAAAAAATGGATAAAATAACAATTTTTTTATAATAATACGATCTATTTAAGTTTTTCAAAAATTTAACAAATTGAATATTCTTGAATGTTTGAAATGCGTGTTTATTAGTAAGTTATTATAAACTTTTTACATATTATTATATTATGAGTTGTCGGTGAAGTTATATATTTTTTCCGTTTTCAAATATATGCTTTTTTTAAAGAAAAATATACATAGAAATTTTAACAGAAATTTAATTTTTTTCCTTTATACTAATATTAATTATAATTATTAAATGATTATATAATTATAATTTGACTAACATTTATGAGTATTCGGTGGGAGAACAAAATTCATCGTAAAAATAAGAAAATAAAAAGATATTTAAATAAAATATTAAATAAAATTATATTGAAAATAAATGTAGATATATATTATGGGGGAAAATATATATATATATTTCGAAACGGATAAAATATTTTTATTAAGAAAAAAGAAAGTGGAATAAAAATTATATGAAAATCTTAGAAAGAAAAAGGCACTAGACTGCATTTGTGTACCACGATAAGCCGGACGGTCAAGCATTTAGAGCAGCTACAACTAAGCCTGACTCGTTGACGTGGAAGGAGCTGGGCAGACTTGCTTTTCATTTACAGCATTGGAGTAGAAAGGAGTGTACCAATTCCCACAGCTTTTGATTATTCTTTCTTATTTTATTTATATTTATATCTTGCAATTGCTGCAAATTCAATTCTCTAGCATCGGAGTTGGGTTTTACATTGGAGCTGATTGTCCACTTTTTTAAATGATCTAGTTGGCCCGCAAAAGTGAGAATGTGCCCGTGGATTTGAACTCGCTCATTGGACTTACTCTTAAGTGAGTCATGAGCGTGAATGTGTGTGACTGCGCTATTCAAAACATGATTATTTAAATAAGGGTTTTTCTATTTCTGGTGTGTGTTCATGGCACACATTAATCACTTATTTTCATGATATTTTTAGAGTAAATTCAATACAATGCTATTGAAGTTGTTATTTCTATAATATAGTATCAATTATAGAATATAACACTTCAAAACAACGTTACAGGAAATGTTAAAATAGAAAAATGTTATATTTGGTTCTATATTTAGAACGAAGTATAAATATAGTTATCATTGTCACATAAGCATGCAATTAGGAAATTGAAGGGAAGTGAATATAAAAATTTTTATTTTAACAAATTCAATATTATACTTTACATTGTAGGTTGAAAAGTTACTTAATTTTACATCTATTAATTTTATTTTGAAATAATGCATTGGAGCATAAAATTTATTTTAACATCAAAATGTACCTTTTTATTTCATATTATAGCAATAGCTATATTTATTTTAACATTAGTATTGGACTTGCTTTTATGAGGTGATTTTTTTTTTATCAGTGGTTTTTTTTTTGCATATAGTGGTCCATTATCATTAATAATAAATAGGAGTCGATTAAAATTTGAAAACTTATCTTTAATTGTGCGGGGAAAAAAACGGTTTAAATAATGCTGCTGGGCTTTTCAATGGTCATACTCTTATTACAAGCCTGCCTAGTATTCAGGATTGCAACGTGGATAACTGTGGTCTGTGGCCCGCATGGATTTCTGGTCCAAATCCATTAACAACGTCTTTCTTATGCCAACCGGAGATCCCAACTCTTAAGTTCCGTCAAACCAGGAGAGAAAATCGTTGGGATATAATAACATAATTAAAAGGGAATTTATACAATATGTCCCAAATTTAGTAGTGTCTTTATAAATACAAGTTTATATGCGATGCACGAATAAATTTTTAAAATTTTTATTTTAATATGACTTGAATTTATTGTTATTTATATAGTAATAACTTAAATTTTATTTAATATTATATGAATATAGTTTTATATAATTTTTTTATATTTATATTTTAATAGAATAATATTTTTGTGTTTTGTATAGAGATATATTTTAGTTAGGAGTGTAATGTGTGTTTGATCTAAACTACTGTGTTATTATATTATAAATGAAATAAATTATATATATTTAATTTATTTTTTTTTAGAAAGAACTTGTAATTTTTTTGGAAGATGTTTAACCAACCAAACTATCAAATAAATCCATGTTTATATTATTTTTGTATCAATTATATTTATTTAAAATACTAATATGTATTTATTTAAAATATTAATATATGTATTTTTACTTTATAAATCATTTATAATTATCGATTAAATATTTAAAGAAGTTGAGTGGTAATGAAACTGATATAATTTTGTTAGATATCTAATTATTTAAAGAAGTTGAGTGATAATAAAATTGACGTAGTTGTGTTAGACATATAATATCATACTAAATTATACGCATTTAATTATTTTTGGAAGGAGTTTAGTTTTCTTTGGAAGACGTTGAACCAACCATAGTTTTTTTAGAAGGCGTTGAACCAACCAAACTAAAATCATGTTCGCTTATAATAATATAGTATGGATGTCCTATTTTAAAGTAATATTATAAATATGTTATATAGTTAATATTTAACTCATATATAAGTTATATACATATAATTATATATATATACATATAATTATATATATATATATATGAGTAGTGATCTATGAAAAACTTTTTTGATAGAAAACTTAGAGTACTCATCTCAGGCATTGATTCATGTAATTAATATTGTTATTAATTCTATTATAAACTGAAAAGTATACTATGTCTAGATAACATACTAAAATTAGAAAGATATTATGTCTATTACAAACTGAAAAGTATATTATGTCTTGATAACATAACAAAATAATTGATTCAGTCAATATCAACCGTTAAATTATTTACAAATCAATGACCGACAATATAGAGGAAGGCTAAAAAAAACCATATTTTGAAGAAAACTGAAGGTACTTTTGTCAGCCATATATTTATTTATACTTATTAAGACTAAATTACCCCTAACATATACAGATCAGGCATGAGTCCAGAATTGAGGTTATTTTCCTCTTCCACTATTCATGATATCCCTACAAATCACGTAATCCGCGAGATGCTCCCACCAACCGCCAATCACTTTGTTTTTCCAATAAAGATACAGAGGAGCGGCAATCTAAGGATTAAACTCAGAATTGGAGGAGAAGAATAAGATGCAAGAGATTATATCTACCAATTCTACGAGGAAAACATTTTCGATTGTTTAATCCTTTTTTTCTTTTGTCAGACATTGCAAGCTTTGTTAAACTATAACTTGATTAATAATTGTAATGATAGTAATTGTCGATTGTTATTTGAAACAAGGATTTAAATTGAACTTTAACGGTTATTTATAACTTGGTGTTTTTGTCTCTGATCAATTTGTGTACTGAGTTTTAGACTCTTAATTTTTCTTTGAGACTTGAGATAGACCTGGTGCCAGAAAGAACAATTTCAGAAACTGTAAGATACAAATATTAGTCATTATGAGCGTTTCTTTGTTCAATAACAACTCTGCGTATGGACTCTGGAATGGAAAATGGATAAGCAATTTTTGGGCAAGTCCCAACGTAATAAATTGCATTATATTTGTTTATAAAAAGAGGCCCAAAATTGATACAATTAAGGTCTCGTTTGGTTGCATGTAAGCCAACTATTTAACTCACACTTCCATGAAACTTGTATGAGTTACATGTTTGGTTGTATAGTTTTTAAAATGAATGATGTAACTTACACTTCCCACCAGGTATTTAAGGTTAGTGCAAAACACCGTATTTAGGGTTACTGCAAAACACCGTAACCTGGTTACCTAGTCATCTGTGGTCACCCGCATTTACATAGTTAATCTATTATATTTTGTAAATAATATTTTATAATTAAAATTTTATTTATTTTTATAGTAATATATTTTATTTTATTTATATATGTTTAAAATAAATTATAATACACACATATTTTCTAAACAATGATGTCAAATATATATGTTTTTAATCTTTATATACAATTTTAAAAATAGTTTTAATGCTTAATTTCAATTAATTTTGTATCAATATAATTATTATCGCCACTAAAAATAAAATTAAATGTTTGGAGTTATAAATATTTATATTTTTAATTTTCAATGTTTATAAATTTTTTATATTTTTTTGTAATAGTTTAAAATTAAATTAAATTATATTTACAACAGTTTATAATTAAGTTTTATTTGTTTTTTATAATAAATCTAAATATTTTAAATTACAATTTTGAATGTTTTAATTTTTAAATTTTCATTTAATATCTCTAAAAAGTTTATAATTAATTTCATATATATATTTATATTATTAAAGTTAATATTAATATTATTATTAAAACTGAAATATTTTGAAAACATGTAATTAATTAAATTAAAACAACTATGTAACTTGAAGTTACAAACCAAACACAAACTTTTAGTAAACCTAGGAATTTTATGAATGTAACTTATATCCTAGGAACTCAAAACTCCTGTGTAACTACAAATCTTGATAAATAAAGTAGGCCTAAAATTATATGTAGGAGGAGAAAAGTGTCTGTTAATATTGTGTAGTTAGTGAGTTAATCATGGTTAGAATAAAAAATGGGACATGTTAATAAAATGGGATATATTTATAATTAAAAATAAAAATGAGATATATTCATAAATCACTTATGGAAAAAAAACCTAATTAAAAGTACTTAACGAAAAAATAATTAAAAACAAGATATATTGTGTGAAATAAAAATTCAATATAATGTATTTATTCAATTTTATCTAACTTATTGTGTTCTAATTGTTCTGGGACTTTTTGAGCTAAATCATATTAAAAAGTGTATCATATGTGAGGAAACATTAGAGGTATCAAAATAAGTTTTGAACAAATGAGATATCTATACTGTATTATTAAAACTGAAATATTAAAAATTTTGGTCGTCGGTTGGTTTGGTACCGGTGAACCATACAAAAGATCTTGACCGTCCAATTTTATGTTAATCGTAGAAACAATCTTAACCATTGAATTTTAATAAAATATAATTTAAAAAAAATATAATCATACATATAAGTCTAACACCAGTAATCCTCATTTTATACACGATAATAAGATGTGATAATATTATATTGTATTTAAATTATATTCTATAAACTTTTTTTATGAATCATACTTATCCTATAATTTTTATTTAATATATCATTAAATTTTATCCTATAATTTTTATTTAATATATCATTAAATTTTATGATAAATAATATGCATTTTTTAGTTTCCATTTATTTCTCTATTTTATTCGCATAACACAAATTATTTATCAAAACACAAGCTCTACTCAAATTAGAAATTTTTTGCTCAAACTAGAACAGCTCATTCCTATCAATACCCGTATGTTCAAATTAGAAAATCGACATCAACACTCTATATACAACTCTAACCCACGTTAGTTCTCCTTTTATACAACTCATCACGGATAGAATAATATTATATTATATTTATATTATATTATATGAATATTAAATTTTATAAATATTATAATAATATTATTATTTTATTAACATTAATTAAATTTTATCACTATGTTATGTCTATATTATCTATATTTTTATATTATATTATTTTAAACAAACTTCTCTTTTAATTAGAATATATAGTTGTACTCATAATCTACTAACATGTTTCAATTTTCCTCATCGCTCAAACACATTAATTTATTTATAATTAAAATTTTATAATTAAAATTTTTGAATATTAAAATTATATTATATTTTACCTACATTAAAATATACTCTTTTATTTAAATTTTAATTAAAATATTTCTAATATATTTGTAACTCTTTTTATTAATAAAAATTTCCTAATTAAATTTAAAGAAAAATAAAAAAGTTTAGTCAATTGATCGTCCGTCCGGTAAGTCCTCTTTTTATACAACTCTTTTTATGTTTCCCAGAATAATCAATCTATTACAGAAGGGGGTTGAATGTAATAGTGCCTGTAAATCGATTATGAACACAAGTATATAGAATGAAATATTGTTTTGTATTATTAATGATCTTGAATACAAAACTCTCTCAAGAAATAATGTTCTTAAGAGCTGTTAGGTTATATTACTATTGCTTAATGAATTTGACATTGAATTACAACCTATCTCTGTGTTTATATAGACACAGCTACAAATACAATTACAAAACAGATTATGACAAGAATAGCTTTAATAAGGTAATTAGACTTGCACTTGAATTCCTTCTTACTATTCAAATCAGACTCTGATTTGTCTGTTTCCTTTTCTGGTAGACTCTGAAGCTAAACTCTGTCGGTTTGTCATTCTCTGATTTGAGCATTCTCTGTTAGAATAAACTCTGATTGAGTATTCTCTGATAGAGTAAACTCTGACCGACAACTTCCTTAAACTCTGATGACGTCAGCATAAACTCTGTTTAGTATTCTCTGACAATCATCAGTGTTTGCATTCCTGACATTTTATTATCGTAAGTTTTTTTATATGATTTTTTAATGCAATTATGATATAATTATAATTTAATTTTAAAACATATATATTTTACATATAACTCTATCATCGCTGAATCATTTTTTGTACAACAATCTAATAACATATCTCAATTCACTTCTACTTGAAATTACAACTTATTAATTAAATATCATGAATATTAAAACTTATTAATTAAATCTCATGAATATTAAAATAATAATATTATTTTATCTATAAATAATTTTTATTATGTATTATATTATTATAATCGATATAATAAAAAATAATTATTATATATTTAAATCATATAAAATAATTAATATATAATTTATTAATCTCTTCCCGTGCGTTGCACGGGTTATAAGCTAGTTTTATTTTAAAAGTAATGTTATAGAATCTTAAGACTATTTTTAAATGAAATTTCAAAATAAAGAAATAAATAAATGATATAACAAAATGAAAAGTTTTAATTCAAATGCACGAAAAATTCAACTCATTTATTATTTTAATAATTAATTAAATTAAATAAGTGTTATTTGAGAATTGTTTTTAAAAATAATTTGAAAACTCAAACATCTCTCTTGTTTTAATTGATGTATTTGTATGCATATAGCGAGAGTTTACTATTTTTTATTAATTTGACATATATTTTTTAAGAAAGATTTATTTTTTTGATATTTCTAATATTATTCATTAAATTAAGTGAAGTGTTGTCAGGTGTTTAATTTAAGCAACAAATACGTACCGATGGCAATGCCTATTGTTTTGTTGACATCAATCACAACTGTGGTGCTTAAAAGAGACTCCGTCTCAATTTTTATTGCTAAAGAAAGTAGAGATGAGAAGAAAGGCATGTGCATGGGTTTCGAACCAAGTTAAACGATGTCCCAAATTCAGTGCAGTTTGGATAAATGAGTGCTCCAATAATGTCATAGTGATATTCTAAAAATCTATGACAACCATCATGTGGCTTATTAATAAAGCACCACTATACATGTCTAATTTTATTTTTATCAATAAAATATTTATTTCCCTCTTTTTTTATACTTCTTTTCCTTTTTTTATCTTTTCAAATATAAATGTAATTTAAATATACTATTATTTTAACAACAAGACATGAGAATATGACAAATTATTGGAGTTAATATATGTGTATAGTGTTCTAAATCACCCAGACATTATTATATATTTTATTATATATATATAAAGCATCTTTTAGGATAGTGTTGAACTTGCTAAAAGTCCCGGAATCAAAATGTCCCATCAGGACTTGACTGCATAAATTTGAGGACGGCAGACAATGATATACTCTCTCTGTTTTTTTTTTATTTGTCGTAAAACTTTTGACACATCTAATGATTTACTTTAACTCAATAGTAAAAATTATTATTTTTAATTATTATTTTTATGAATTAAAATTTTGATTACATATTTTTATTTAGAAAAAAATATTTTAGAAATAATAATTTTAACTATGCGATCAAAATTCTTAAAAATGTGTCTTAGAAAATCAAATGTCAAATAATAAAAAATAGAGGAAATATTGAATTTTTTCTTTCTAAAAATAATTTTTTTACATATATTATACATATTCACACACAAATTAGAGGGTCTGTGTGGAAACGTCTTTATTCATTGAAATTCATTGAATAAGGATAAGGCTGCGTACATCATACTCGATATACTTGATAAGTTTGGTTTGGTTTATTTATTATAAAAAATATATAAATATATATTTATTTTCAAAAATAAATAATTTATTTTTAAAAATAAAGAACCCAAGCGGACCCGATTCGTTCATTCTTATTCCAACTTAAACGTGTATCTGATGGCTCTGAACTCTCATGTCTATGAATCTATGTCCGATGTCTGATGTATCACCTAGTCTAGTCCTATCAGTACAAGTGTATTATCCAAGTGATAATCATATCATACATAATATATGAACGACAAGAATTAGCATTCTTATCGAAACTAAAATTTATAAGAAAAACCTTTTTAGTACTATAGAACTTTTTATGGGCTTTGAATCTACTGTATATTTATATCTCAATTATAAGTTATTTTAGTTTTATCACTATTTAAGTGAGTAAAGAATCAATTTCAAAAAAATAACATACAATAATATTAATAAGCAGTGATGATTATTTTGTGATGTACTGATGCATAATTGCGATATGGTCATACGTGTAAACATATAATATATTTTAATTTTTTTGATTAGTTAAAGTTTAGTGAAAACTGAAAATAATTTAATTGATATGCCATAAATTAGAGTATAGTATCATTCATAATAATTCATAAATGTCCTTTCAATGTCAATACAACTGTTTTGCACCTAAAGATTATCTATATCTATATTCTCTCTCTCTCTATATAATAGCCGGGGAATGGAGCGGTGAGGCGGGGGCTTGTAATTATTTTAAGATAATTTTCTTATTTTTTCATGCATCTTACTCCTAAAATAATGGCGCCTAATTTTTTCATTCAGAAGGAAAACAGATAAAGCATCGATTCCCCATTTCTACTTTCTTTTTCACTTGCTTTTTAATATCAATACATGTTTTTTTGATACACATTAATAGAATCTATGCAACCACTATTTCATCAATCCTTTCACCATCTCAATAGGAATGAAAGGTGGGAATATGTTGCGTTGCTTCTGGACATTTTATCAATATCACGAAACACCTGATAATTTTGTCATAACATTAAATAATAAAATAATTATAAAATGTTATTTTTGAATATTACAAATAGATAATATTTTTAAAAAAACAAATTAACAGTAATTTTTTAATACTTTTCAAATACATTCAAAATTATACTCATAAAGTTTTTATTATATTTTAAATATTATGTATCTTACATATACGAAAAGAAGAATCCCAGGTAAAAAAGATTAATTTTTTATTGAATTATTCTTATAATTGAAATAAGTTAGAGGGGTGTCGGCTAAAAAGGTTTAATTAAAATATATTTATTATTTTATATTATATAGATATTACAATTAGTACCTTTTCATTTTTTATATAATCTTTAATTTAATATATTTTATACAAATGTTATTTAACTAACAGAGGTCACAATATCGAGTTCTGTGCAGAACGGTACCTTAAATGGTGTACTAATCGGAGAATATATTATGAAACTATTTTTTCAAATTAATATCGAAAAAGTAAATATGTAAATGCTATATTATTATTATACTTATTTGTAATATTTATAATATTTTTAAATTTAAATATTTTAATATTAAAATTAAAATATATAATTATATTTTACAAGACCGTAGCACGGCTAAGTTCCTACTAACATTAATACATGTGAATTATTTACCGCAACCAAAATACAAATCAGAAGACCTGAGCCTCGTTTGGAGTTATTTGATAAGTAACTGGTGAATTAAAAAATTTCAGCTTATGAACTGTGTGTATCAGGAACTCCAAATCGACTCCTAGTTTGTGTTGGAAGTGCGCATACTTGAACAAATTAAATTGTTACGTGGCAATTTTGTTAATAACTTGATCAACAAGGATGCTTTCGACCAATATTAACAACCCAAAAGCATCGCTCCATATAAAACTTTCCAAACCCAACATCTATGTTATTCGAAGTTGATCATTTTACACTTTTACCCCGACTCCTTGCTCCTATATATTTCAACTCTTCATCACATTTCTTTGCAAAACCCTCATTGTTCCTCTCTTTTTCCTCATTTTTCCATGGCAAAAGGCGGAAAACTAACGAAGCTAAAATCCGTGCTAAAGAAATGGCACTCATTCGGAAAACTCAGCTGCTCCGATAGTGCAATCCTCACTGTCAACCAATTTTCGAAAGAGGACTCACAATTCGATCCAATGTCAACCGAACAAGTAGTATTTCCTGTCTTTGTTGGGAAATCTCGTCGTAGGTACATGATCAGCTCGGAAGTGATCGGACATCCGGTGTTTAGAGAACTAGTGGAGAGCTCCGGTGGCAGCAATGATGATGATGATGATACTATTGTGGTTGGTTGTGAAGTTGTGTTGTTTGAGCATTTGTTGTGGATGCTTCAAAACGCTGATCAACAGCCCGAGTCATTGGATGAACTTGTTGAGTTTTATGCTTGTTGATTATTTTTCGTGTGTCTGAAACTTAAGGAAACGTTAATTACTTCTCATCATTTCATGAAACAATTTTTATTACCAAGTTTAATATAATTATGCTCTATATTCCCTCTGATTTTATTTTTGCCCCGTTTGCCTCAGCTTATAAATAGAAAAAGTTGGTATATATGTACTTTTTCTGAAAATAAGTAACTTATTTTCAAATTTGGAAATAAGATTTGGTCTTAAATTTCTAAAATAAATATTAATTTTAAAAAAAAAATATGAAAATACTTTTAAAAAAAAAGTAACTTATTACTTATAAGTTAAGTCAAACACCCCCTTTATTTGACGTTTGACTTTTTGACACACATATTTAGGAGATTTGACTACATAATTATATTTATTATTTTTAAATTTACTTTTTTTGAATAAAAATATTAAACTAAAATTTTTATTCACAAAAAAGAAAATTTAAAAAATAATAATTTTAACTATGTAATCTAAACTCTTAAAAGAGCATGCAGAAAATTTAAACGTAAAATATTACCAAAACACATCGAGTATATGATTATCAAACAGTCGCTCCTGTCTCGAAACAATTTAAAGTTCTTATTGATTATGAGAAATTTATATTTGAAGTTTAACTATTTTCTAACACTCAATTACTTAAAAAATCACGATGATGAGAGCAATAAAATAATTGTTAGAACTAAGGTGAGAAATTAGTGTGTTTTAGATTGAATTCACATCTTTTTTGGTGAAATAAATCTCTCATAAATCCTCTGAACTGCTACAATATCTATCGAAATTCACTTAGGGGCCGAGGCTTTACTTAGATTTTACTAATTTTTTAAAATTGATACAAAATATTTTTTTTTTAAAATTTCAATAGATCTTGAAAAATAATTAAAAAACTTTTAAGTTTTGTCTGACTTTCACAAAATAATGACAAATATTTCAGTTTCGAAAATTTTATAATTCTGCAGTTTCTTTTAACTAGTATTGTTAGTTTATTACTCGATTTGGAATTGTTCATTGTTCCTAACTGGGAGCATTGTGCAAAATTTTCTGTATAATAAATTTTCATTTCCCATGTTTAAATAAAATTTTCCCGTCTCAATATACAATATACTGTCTTAGTAGAATAAATTTGACTCGTACAAAATATCTGCAAGACATGGCTGGTGAGTTTTGACATTTAACCAAAAGAAGTTTCTAATGGAGTTAGAAATGAAATGTAGCATACTCGGATAACTCGTGCGTCTTATTTTGGTACATTAGAAATTGTGCTGTAATTTTTTATTTTTTTTAAAAAAATCAGAAAATAAGCTTTATTGATTATCTTTATTAATAACATCGATAAGAAAGTAAGATGTACTTTAAACTTGGTTCTCTAGCTATAATATGAGTTGCAGAATTCGCTAAATGCCAAATAAATTGTATAAGACCTTAAATCCTTTATAAAAAAAACCGACAATCTAACATAATAGCTCGAAAGTATTGGTAGAGTTGTTCTATGTTATAAAATCTCTCCAATCTTGTTGTATTAAAAACACATAATGGTTAATTCTTGGTGTGATGGCTAAAAAATTACACTCGATCACAGTCTGTCTTTATATATTTTTTAGAACTTAAACTTACTTTCCTCTAAATAAATACACAATCTCTTTATGACTTTTATCTATTTTATTATCTTATAAAAATTTGAAAGGTGGGGATTTATTGACAGCGAACTCATAATACTCATTTAGTCATTTTCCTTCCCATGATTGCAAATTTATAATAATAGATTTGACTTCTAGTTCTCTGTTCATATTCTGGCCTCATGGTTTACTGAAAAAACAAAACATATTACTCGTAATATATCCCATACTTTGAAAATTGATAATATTGTATATCATAAAAACTTGGAAACAAGCTGCAAGATTTTATTTTATTTACAAATTTGATGATTCTGAACGGAGAGAAAATATATAAGAATGAGTGGAGTTTTGTTGAAGCATTGAGCTAACCAACCTGTTCCTCAATTGACATTACTTTTTTAACAAACATATTTAATCAAAAAATCTAAAATAGTGAGTAGCTACAACAATATTTTTTTAAATACAGCAAGTTAAACACTGTAAAGAACACACATATAATTTTTGTTGTTGGATTTATTATTATAGACTTGAATTTTTAATGATATTTATATTGTAAAGAGAAGAGGTGTGTAGTTAAAGATACTAATGATGAAGTAGTTAGAGATGCTTTGTTGTTTAGACACACCAAAACACACACGCTCTGGGCCTCTGGTTGTTTGCTTTGTTTGTTGGTAGATAAAGCTTTTGATTACACTTTTGGAACTTTTTATTATTATTGGATTTGACAGTATTTGTTTTATTATAATTTACACGTGTATATATTATATATTACAGAAATGTAGAGTTACAAATTCATAGATACCGAATAGATGAAAATTTTAGTACATTCAAATGATTTATTTTAACATAACATGCAATCTGGTACACGACATAAAAATTATGATTTTTGATATATAAAATTATAACGACACGAAAATATACGAACAAATGTATATCTAAATTCTGTAACTGAACTTTAAAATTAGAAATGTAGGATAATCTTTGAGAATGCGGAAGCCAGACGTGCCTGTGTTCAAAAATCAAAATAAAGTTGTGCAGATGCTTTGATCCATTAATTTGGGGGCATGGAGTTAAAAGGTTAATAAGAAAGAAGAAGCCCAGCCCGTACAGTACTGTCCCAAGTAGTTGGATACTGAATGGCCCTTTTGGTGAGTTCCTTTATCTGGCACTTGAGCTCGAAATTGTCACCGAACTAGAATTTGAGTTAAATATTTTGTTAGATTAGTATTTAAGTTGACTCTAACTCGACTCGTTTGATTAAATTAATAAAATTTAGAACTTTTTAAATCTTAGTAGCCAATCTTTGTTTTTCCTATTTCGGTTCATGTTCAATTTATTGTTGAATTTCATGTTCCTATTTCAGTCCATGTCCAATTTATTCTTTTTCAAGCATGACTTTCGAGCGGATATAACGAGTATGTTTGGTTTGGTTCACTTCTTATATTTTTGGATTACGAGTGCTGTGAAACAAAAGACAATGTATCACCTTCTCGTGTTTGAAAAAGATAACAATGATGACGGCCCATCTAGTAACTTGGCCTTGAAACATGGCAACACGTATTTGATAAATAAATTAAGGTTTAGTTTGGTCGGTAAAGGAGGCAAGGAATCTTTAGAGCACATGAAAGGATATATAAATATATGAGAGTTGGAGACTAAACTCAAGCATTACATAAAGTGGATCTTATCTTAAACTTGCAGAAGCAATATGAATAATTGAATTTCCTGTTTGTTAAATGATTAGATTAGATATATAATTGCATTAACAATGCTGTATGATACACTACATAGTTTTTTTAAGCTAAGTAGAGAGTACAGAGTTGATAGTTGGATGATCCTCATATCTTACAAATCTTTTTTGCAATATTCTCTTATTCTCTTTACATTTTATTAATTCTGGTGCAGCTGGAATACTGAAAAAAGTAAAGTACATAATTTGTTCGATGATATATTTGCGGGTTGATTTGGGATTTGTTCTTTAATATTCATAATAATTTCAAGAGTTTTTGGTTTGTTAATATTCGTTAATAAGGTGTCGAATTTGTCGGACATTCATAATTTTGAGAGTGTTGGTCCTTGGAGATTGATGAATCAAACATATTTGGTGACAGGTTTAGTAGATGGTTTAATCTGAAAGATTTTACAGAACAAACGTAGTTGCATTGGTAACAACATTGTTGCTGAACGATAATTAATCTGTTACAAATTCAATCTCAAAACAACATTATAAAAAAGATTTTCTGTTTAACAAGCCAAACTAATATACTAATGTGTCATTCTAGGTGCCTTGATGAACTTGAAGAATTACAGGCTCTGCACTGAAGTATTGAACAATTGCTCGTAGATCATATCCCAGCTTTCAGATTCACAAATGGACTTCATAAAAGTAACATAATGTTGCAAATTAATAGCTAGCTATCCCACCAGGCATACCAATGATGGTGTAAAGAAGGAAAACAAGAAATTCTTTCCAAATCCGAGATGTTTTTTTTAGCACTGTCACTCCAGATTTCAGATGTTCCAGATGACAAGAAACAATTCACAATGCAAGAAATTTAGTACAATAAGAAAAAGATGACTAATTACCTATATTATCATGTTCAGCATTACCCTTCTGATGATTCTCCATGCACTTGAGTAGATACTTAAAGGTCTCTATCTCACAAGGAATCGTAAGGCCACCGCTATGATCAAACCCGAATTCCTCCTCAACCTTTTCAAGGAGAACCTTAAACAAAGGGTCACTAAGATAACTAGTAGGAATTATAAACCTACGAAGCTCACGACCAACATAGACAGCCAAGAAACCTTTTGGAACATCATGAGGTGGTTCTGGACTATGACAGCTTTCATCGTCTGATTCAACGTACACACTGCAGCCTCTTAATCTCTTACTAATTGCTGGCGGAATCCCCAGATGGGATTGATCAGGGGAAGGATTATTTACACTCCCTTTCGGACCAATTGTGGCAGTTTGCCACTTTTGTAACATCTCTTTGAGCCTTACAATATGTCGAATTCCGATTACTTTGCTGCCTCCATTGTCTTCCATTGCTTGTTACTGCCTAGTCTTAGTAAATTCAAGTGAATGCTGAGATTGATTGTAGGAAAATTCTTGATCCTTTCCAGATAATATAATATAATACATGAGACTTAATCAGATTCTTTTACTAAAAAATTAGTGTTTAATCCCAAACAAAAAATTGAAAGTGATTATTCAGTGCTTAGCAACTGTAAATATAAATCCACATGCAATGTCGATTGAAACTGAATTATATATCACACAATTAGGAGGAATTTAATTATTAGAACATGAATCAAATTATTAAAATCATCAAATATATACACAAACACATGTATACATCTTGGCTTTTATAACTTGCATGCAAACACAGACAATGCATATTAAAAAAGAACAGGTTAAATAATAAGAGGAGAGAAATGAACCTGAAAGAGATGGATCAGAAGGCCATTAATGGAGGCTAAATGGAGCTTGATTTTAAAGATGAACATACATTCTTCTTACAATCACAGAGAGACAGCCTGAATATTATATAATTGTACCAAATTATTGATCAATGATACACTAGTGCTAGTACTACAGATAATATGTATATATGTATGTATTAATGTATATATGTAATTACTACGAATTTGCATGAAGAACAACACAAGCTCTCATTTATAAACAAATGTCAGGATCAAAACGTGTAACGTAACACATAACCTTTGTCTTTTTGTCACATATTTAAATGAAATAAAATAATAATACTAATAATTGGGTAATATTCTTATTTGATTATTTAATAACCAATATTTTTGTAAGCTAGATCTGCAGAGGACATGTATCGAGCGTTGGATTGGTTCACTCAGCCACGTGTCAATATAATATGCGGTTGATTTTTATCTCATTGCTTGCAAATTACAAATCACAATTTCAAATTCTACTCTATGTCCGTGCTATGCACACCGGCAGCAGAAGTATTTTATAATTTATATATTATTAGATATATGATTTTATACATAATAAATTAACATAAAGACAAATTGAACCAATAAAATAATTGTAAAATTAAAAATATACTTCCATTGATATGAAATAGCAAAAATTATACTATTTATTAATTAATGCTAAAAATAAATGAATTTGTGTTATTATTAAAAATTAAACCTTTACCTCATATATTATATCTAATATTTTTTTGACTGAATATTAAATCTAAGTTTATAATGAATTCTTACGTTTATTTTTAAAACCTTATTACATAAATCACACACTCAGTATCATCTCTTATCATATATTTATTATTTTATTATATATATATATATATATATATTATTTCATATTTAATTTTTATTTAGGACTTCTACATATTTAATTTTAAATACTGTATATTTTAAATTTTATTTAAAATAACTTTCTTTCAAACTAATTATAATATTGTGTGTTAATAATTTACTCATATAAAAAATAACAAGTCCAATCACAAACTTGTTAGAAAATCGGTAGAGGGTTTATGTTTCTCGACAAAATCAAATCAAAACCCGGCCCTATTTTCGGTTTATACATGAAACTAAACATAATGAATTGGGTATGTGTTCTGTGATTTTTCGACTAATCTAATTTAATCCGATCTATATCATTATTCGATTAATTTAAATATAATATATTATAACTCATGCTACACACACATTATTTTAAAAAATTATTTAATAAAAAATATCATATATAATACTTCCTTCGTCCCAAATTATGTTTCTTTTTACTTTTTTTCACACATTTCAATGCTTTCAGTAGAGGTACTTGTAAATAATAGTTTTTAAATTTTTTTATTTTATATAAAAATATAAAGTTTATTTTTTTATACAAAATGAAAATATTTAAAAAATATTTATATATACCTCTACCAAGCACATTGAAATACGTGCAAAAAAGAAGTGACTCACATAAAATGGGACGAAATAATAATGATAATGTGAAATTAAGTAAATTAAATAATTTTATATTTAAGATTAAATAATACAATTTTAAGAAAATTAATATCAGTACAATAAAGTATTATTTTTATGCATTATAATAAATGAATTTAAAAATTAATTTATTTTAATATTATATTGTATATGTTATGTGGTAAAGTAATAATATGTATTAATGAGCTTACCAAAAGTGAAAGTTTATTTCAAATATTTATTAATGAGCTTACCATAAATATTACTAATTATAATAATGATATTTAAAATTTATATACACATTTTCTATAACTAAAAATAGGTCAAATAAGAATATGAATGTTATACAAACATAAATATGGATACATAACGTAAAATTGGATAGTTCATGGATCAAATTATAATTGAAGCTGAGGTATGGGTTATGCAGCCTTTTATAATATATAGATTACTCAGCATTACCACAATTTTACGTGATGATCCAAAGTGTTTATCAAACCGACAAAACAACCGAGCAAGCAATATTAATTTCTGTTACTTTTACTCATACCTGAAGCTTCCTAATATTTTTTTATATAAACAGCTCATGTTTGTTACAAGGACTCTACTTTAGGAAATAATTTTAAAATGTAGAATTAATTATTCTTATGTGGACATATATTATCGGGAGTTTGTTATGCTTCCTGATTTTGGGATCTACTTTCTTCCTGAAAACTTCTCCAAATGAACAATTTTATTAATAAATAATTGTAAGTGTACTCAAAATTTAATCAATTTGATTGATTTTTTTGTTCAAAAAACGTTTAAATAGGAATCAATGAAGTAAAAAATTACTTAATACCTCAGTAGGAATAAATACAAAAAAAAAAGAATATTGTTTAATCAATGAATAGCACTAGGTATCACAAAAATATTTTCAAATTTTTTATCAAATGATGGGACAATGTGGCATGATATATGACACGTTTTGATTTTTGGATGCATATATCATGCGAGTCTCATATCATTATTAAAAATGTTACTAATTATACACCGACACATCAATATTTTCCTTAATCAATTTGAGAATGAATATTTTATTTTCTGATCTCCCTATAATTTTCCACGCTTTATTTCATAATAAATTTATGTCCACTCCAATTTTTCAAATCTTCCCTTCAACCTCCACTTTTTTTTTAATTCATTTTACTGAATTTCATATTTTCATTCCATGGTTACCAACCGAATGCCACACTATAGCATACATACTGATTTTTTTTTTTTCAAGTTATAAGTGCTACTTGCATTTGGATATTTTCAAATCTCTACTAGTTTACTAGCGTGGGATTTAATATAACTTGGCCCAACCTAATCTTGTGAGCCTTTATATGGGAGTCATAAGACAATCGGCCCGAATGCGGAACATGCAAGTTCCATGGGCCCAAAAACTTTATATAATCACGGGAATATTAGTTGCTTTCTGATTTTAATTTAATCGAATTGACTGCCGAAGTTTCAGAGTCCATCCGAAATATGACACGTGGCAATAAAATCACTTGCATATTGGATATGCGGCATATGCCAGAAGCCAGAAGCCAGATGAATGAATCTTGTGGTTCACTATTTATTTTTTTGAGGGCATATGTGGTTCACTATTTATGTACAGGTCATATTCATACTCACAGACGGTGTATATTTCCAGTGTATTTTTTCAGATAATTACATAAATATTAAGATTCCAGTATATAATAAATTAATATTTTTAATAAAAATATTTGAAACCCACATAATAATAACAGTACACCATTTATTTTGATTGATTAATAATTTTGATAAATTAATAAAAAATTTCGATCCCCACATTATTAATTTATATATAGTGATTTTATTATATATGGACTATGAATGGAGAGAGAAAACCAGGTCAACCTAATGTAATTTTACGAGATCAAAACATATTACAGTCTGAAAATGAATGAGCATATATATAAAAATATAAATCCACTTCATATATATATTAATAAAAATATAAATACGAATCAGGGTTTGTGGGTGATCAGTGACACTGATATGCTAGCATGAGTTAAATTTAATTAAAACCTAGAATATAATAAAAATAAATAAAGCATTATAAAAATAAAATACACTAATCTGACATGAGTTTCAATAATTATTACTACCAGATCCATATTACATTGCATAATAGAATATAGTATAAAGCAACCCTAGTGACGCACGAGTAAACCTAAGTCCTTATAATTCACAAATAAGCATATCCCTCTCTCGATTCCCAGCATCTTTTGCAAACAACCAAATATTCTTCACACTATTACTATCATCCAACGCCTCACGCACCCATCTCACCCTCCTTTGAATCATTAAAAATAACCCCCCCCCCCCCATACATTTTCCAACCAAACAACAACAACGACGACAACAAAACCTTACCAATAATTTTCTATACAAAAAAGAAAAAAGATGAATGCCTTGAGCTCTCCTCTCGAATCTGTTGCTTTCGATTATTTCATATCCGATGTTTCCACTATATTTATCAGCAAAATATGGACGTGTCTTGCAATTTTCTGCGCCGGTGCTGCCAGTTTTTTCTGGCGAGCAAAGTCCCCTGCAGTAACATTAATGCAACTGCCTTCTCCGGAACCCAACGTCGTCGCTTCATTAAGCCCGACTAATTTAACAACCGCAGCATCCGAGCCTGAAATGTATAAGCTGCAGGTATCTAAACCATCAGGTTATCAAGTACGAGTTAAAGAACCAACAATCCTGGAGACTAGTACTAGTACTGATGGAGTTACAAAAAGTAAATTCGTGGCTTATTATTACCCTGATGATAGTGAAAATGTATGTAATGATGATGAGCAATATGAGGGTAATAATGGTGATGGTGAGGTGCATGCAGAGTTGTTGAGATGGTTTAAAGTTGAGAGGTTGGAGAGAATGAAAAAGATGAATGAGATGGGATGGTACTGCTCTCAGGATTTGACGGTGCTTAGCGGTGATATTGTTAGGTTATGGGATGGTGGATTGTAAATGTCCCTGTTAGATTTGTAGTTGTATCATTCTTAATGTGCGTGAATTGTATATACGCCTATGTTTTTAATTCTATTATCAAAGAATAATTACGAGGTAGGTTAGTTAATTGTCTGTTTTTAATTTTATGCGCATGCCTCTGAGTTATTAACCATCCTTTCATGTCATCCAAGTTGATTATTCGGCTCCGCATAGTGTAATCATGTTTAATTTAGAGTAAAGTTACTTACACTTTGTGTCCGATACTAATCTTCTAAGACTACCGTTTACTATATTCTCTTCCTCAGCATTATCCTAAAAGCTGCAGAAACCAAGAAGCCCTAAATTTTTATAAACATTCATTATAAACATTCAATCAATAAAAAATACATATATAACTAAAATGTTAAGATAAATTAAATTAATGTTTGATCCTGAATTCAAATTCATTATAAATAGGTCAAATTTAATACTCCCCCGTCCCTAATTAGTAGTTCTTTTTTTGATTTTTCGTGGTTAAATTGACTAGTCTTTGACTAACAATTAAAAATTATTCTTTTATAATTTTAAAAAACTAAAAAATACATTTTAAAGTAGATTATATATATATATTTTAACAACATAAAATTTTAATTTTTTTTCAATTATATATTATATTTAAATTGCAGGTTAGTTTGACTATACTGAAAATAAAGTGGACAACTAAAAGGAGACAGAGAGAGTATTACATTACATGAATAATAATACAGATCGTGTTGTGCTAAATATATAAAAATATAATGAACAACTACATTTTAGCTCGTGTTTACTAATCTAATTAGGTCGAGTTTGCGTAGATAATAGTGCTAGTTATATAAATTAGTTTATCAAATTCGGGTATTCATTTTTTAGGTGAACAAAACAAAATAAAAGTGCATAGAATTTAGAAAAGAACAAATTAAGTTGTAGTACAAGATTACGACGGGGGGACTGCGTACTCCGTCATGATAATTGAATAGCACCCGCCACCAACTAATACAGTACTTGACATGACTACTACGTATTTTGGGTTACAAGTTCCAACAAATTTGTAGAGGAGTACTATAACACGTTGTCTTGTTTTGATTAATGGTGGACCTTCAATTCGGCGATCACATTTGGCCACAAACTCAGGGCTGCCTTTAATTGCAAGCTGTACTTGTGGGTGCCTAGGTGGTACATTACTGTATTGTAAATTTGTAATTGGGGAAACAAGAAATGGAGTTCACCGCATTTTGATCTAAAGTTTACATCAAGTTATTAAAAAATGACTGAAATTTATAATTTAACGTGTTAGTGTTTGTTGTCTAACAAATCTATGACAAATTGGTATTAGCATAGTAACATCAGATCAAATGATGGTGTTTTGTCTAACAAATCTACCGAAATATTGATATTACCATAATAACATCATATCGAATGACAGATGCTCCGTTTTATCTCAGACATTCATAACTCTATTCTTCAAAATCTGCAAAACACCCTCTTCAAAATTTTTGGCCTACGATTTTTCAATTTCAAAGATTTAAGGCTACAATTAGCATATATACACAAATATAAAAAACGATTATAGCCGGTAGTGTATTTTAATTCTAAAGATACCCTTACTTCCGTCCATGGAATTCAACCGTCTTATCATCGTCTGATATGATAGTATGTCAACCAACATCAAAATTTGAAAATTCAGCCATTTTTTATGAACCAGGACCGACAAAATTTAACAATTAAATTAAAAAATAATAATTTATCACTTGTTCTTTGTCATGACAACTTCTGAAAAGAAGCGGGAGACTCTAAATTTACAAATTATATATCAAAAACAAATTTTAAAAAATACAACACTGACCTGCAATAGCAGAACCTGATTCTCTAAAAAATTGATGGTCGCTTATAGTTGTGATCATCCTTACACCTAGTTTTATTCCATCCATTACCTGTTTTTCTTGTTTGCTTTCTTCTTACCTCTCTTGACCCTAACAGACAGTGCATTGGAGACACTCTTGCCTTCAAATTTTTTGGTCAGCTTCACCACACTTGACATACCTTTTCGTGCAGCTGCCCTCTGCTCAGGCCTACGACTCACCATCTTTCTATCAAGTGGCCAATAAGCATAAGGTTCAAGCTTATTCTTTCTCTTCACATCACCGGCAGCCTTTTTGCTAGCATACTCCGACCCTGTATTTGCCCACCCAGACTCTGATGTTTTCCTACGCTTCTGTGCTTTTTTGGACTTCACAGACACGTGGCTACCTGCTTCACTTCTTAAATCAAAATCAGGCGCGGAGGGCTTCTCCCTTTTCAGTTTCTTCTCCTCCTCGTGGATTATCAGTCGGCCTTCTTCATCTATCTCTAGCTCATCATCAGACTCTGGCTTCTTCTGTTCACTTGATTGAAGAGCTGACCTTGTCTTCAACCGATCAAGCAGGTCAAGAGGCTCATCATCTATTTGATCATATGAATCTTCTGGCAAAAGTTTAGCTGCTTTGCGCTTTCTCTTGGACCTGGACATTGAAAAAATACATATATTCACTTTTAGGTCAGCTTGGGGAAATAAATTGAAAACTGATCTGCAACCGACCAGTCGACCACAGCACTTGCTAAATTGTACAAATTAGTGTCTGAATTTTATATTTGGCACAAGAAAATGTCACACATTCATTGTGCAAGGTAAATTACAATTATAACTAGATTAGAGCACTATAGTCAATTATTCAACATCAAACCAATATCCTTAAACATTACAAGTATCATAATGTTGTGTGATGTGCAAGTTATTTAATACAAGGATATTCACAGCATACCTTAATGTGGATGCTTTAGAGTTTAACACTGACAAATTTTTGGTATGTCGACCAGAAACTGTCTCAGCACCAATGAAATCTTCATCACTGTTGTCATCTTCTTCATCGCCAAAGTCGGAAAATATTTTTGTATGATTCCATTTGCTTAGCCTGTAAAGAAGTAAAAAACATTAAATACTGAAAAACAGCTGTTTAAATGAGCTTACAAATAATAATTCAGCTTGTACTCATGTCCAATTCATTTAACCCTGTCACAACATGTTCAACAAAAATTAAAAATAATTGTATTAATTTAAGTATCTTAATAGCATTGGTCATTTACAATTTTAATGCCATGTTGTGAAACCTTCCAGGATATTTTTCAAGTATGCTCACCAAAAAAGCTGTTCATTCTTTATCCATTTGTTTTCTATAGCGGCATTGTTTGCATAAACCTAGTGGCATAAGTAAATAACTCTACAGTTGGACTTGATAGATGAAATCCTTGATAAGATAGTTTCGAATAGAATAGACTTCAAAATGCAATTATATATACATGTTGCAACACCATAAATTAATATCACATCTATAATTCCAAGTTGTTAGACATTTCTTTAAAATCTCTCGCTACTGTGAGTTTTATGTACTGGGATGGAAAAAATAAATAAACATACCGGGAAGTAGTTGCTTTTGACAAATGAGATTTAGTCTCTTCTAAATTAGCAGCAAGTTTCCTCTCTTTCCTCTCCTTCATCTGCATTCAAGGGAATGGGTGGATTATATAAAAGGTCTAACTCATTTCCTTCAGACCAAGCATAATGCACTCAACCATACCTTTCTTATATTAGTAAGAAGTTTCCTATGCTCTTCAGGCATCACTGCCTTAACAGCATCAAGTCCACATTTCTTGACAAGCATCTCTAGTAGTAGCTTAACCTACAAGCACAAATAACTAAATATTGAACTTGTATATTTTATGTAACTGCGTGATTGGAAAAAATTGCGTGTTTACAAAAACAGACACCACAGTGTCATAGATAATAATTATAATAGATGTAAACAAAATCATACAAATCTAAGCATATATATTGCAACCTTAGCTTTGAAATGGTTCTTTGTACTATCTTGCCAATTTAGTAGACCTTCAACTACAGTCCTTAGGTTTGCATGCAACCCCTCAGCTTGCGATTTAGCTACCAGAACTTTCAATAAACCTAAATTAGCCTGCATTATGATTCAAGGGCATCATATGTGTTCAGTACATATGTTCATACTATAAATTTGATATATATATATAAAAAAAGAGGCGGAGAATATGAGCCATTGCAAACATACTTTAATTATCTCTCTATTTTTCCTCTGGAGGAGAAGCAGTGCTGACGGAAGAACAGAATAAGCACTAGAAATTAAATCGGTGAACTCGTAGGCCAAGCGAGCTAAGCCTTTAACTGCAGCACTGATTGAATGAGGGGTCTCACTAGCCAGTCCTCCAGCCACCTATGGCCAGAAACGTAGAAGATGATAAATAAAGCACATCACTAAAGGTGATCATTTTGTCATACAAAATCAAGCTATCCGAGTACCATGTAAAAATACTGATGCAAATTTTCCTTCTTGCCACCCCTATCTTCATCTCCACAAGCATGACCTATTTGGACAATAATATCATATGCCCTGTTCCTTGTTTTCTTATTAGCCTGCAGAGAGTAAAAATATCAAAATGCATTTTTCATGCAATTCTCTTTCATAAATGCATACAAATGGTAGTGCCCTCTCAACACTTTCATAGTGGAAGTCACATTAACTTTTAGCAATCTCAAACATAATATCAAGAACATGTAGGTTCGCAAGGCAAAAAAAAAGGAAGGAATCCCTACAAAACCAAATAGAGCAATATATATAGTATATAGCAATATGTATAGTGTATACAAAAGACAATGTTTAGATTTACTGTTGAAGATAAAAGACCAAAGATTGTATACAAGACTGTCCCTAATGTAGAATGTAGCGGGAAAAAAAACAAACCTCTCAAGATGAGAATTATTAGAGGATTAAATTGACAATACAGAAGCTTCAGCTTGGGTCACCATTAATGAACCAGCCACACTAAACATAGAACTTCAAACTTCATTAAATAATCATACACCTTTTCTCTTCTGACAAATGGTCTGAAGTTCTTTACCCCAATAACAAGCTCGGTATACCAAATATATTTGGGACGCCTACATAATAACATGATCACAAAAGCTGGCAAGGACCCATGGAAATACAGTTATCCTGCACCGTGACTAATACTACAATAATGCCAACAGATTTTTTACATGTAATATATTCACCAACTCATAGAATGATAGTTCTACATTCTAGTTTCTACTGCAGGAATCCTTTCCGGAAAAAAGAAATACATGTACAGGTTCACATAGAAGCATGCGTATAACAAATCAAACACTATAAATAGACATTGATTTTCATATTGGTAGCATGGTTCATCACAAAAAAAAAAGGATAGCTGCATGCACGAGTTCAGTAACTAGAGCATTATATTTATACCTCCTTTAGAGCAAGCATGATTTCCGTCAAAAAGGAAGCAATCACACCATGCCTCCTTTCTTCCAAATTATCCTGCGAGTAATTCCATATAATACACCAAGTAAGATATAATTATTTGTACACACATTAATGGAACCATGTAGATTTGTATATAAAGATTTTGGAAAAGGAGATTAGCATAAATATCTTATTACCTTAGACACATGTTCAATTAAGAAGTACAAACAGTCAAGTCTATGACGTTTAGCAGCAAAATGGCAAGGCAGCACTTCTATCATCAAATTAAGCAACTCCTCAAGCTTTCTTGAAATAAATCCATCAGAAGTCTGCCATAACAAATCAGAGTAACTTGTCAGTTTCGGAAAACCAGATACCGAATACATGATAGAAAAAAGAGGGATGCAAACATAGGATGCAAGAAATTAAGTAGCTGCAATGTATTATCCTAGTTAGTCTATACACAAATATGTAATTATTATACAGCTAGTGCGTTTTTTAAGCATACACTGGCTCGTAATAAGGCTATACAAATTTACCTTCTAAATAGCGGATTTGTTGTACTATTCTCAATTTCTCATCATGTTCATTTTCAACATAGCCTAACGTTCCTAATTAGTTCTAGAAATAAAAGTTTACATGCAACTGAGTTGCATTTGATACACATCAGAACTTAAGCAAATCATTTATGCCCTGCTCATGCGCTCAAAAAGTAGATATCTCTACCAATCATATAGATATTGAGATGAAAACATTGATTTCTATGGCAGAGAGAAGTTTTAAACTCAAACAATTTAACACGGGGCATATTATGATCACAGAATTAAAAAAATGCAGCTTATTGACAGGGAATAATAATCTACCTTGAGAATAACTGAAAGGACTTTGTATGCCTTCTTCTGGATCATCCCATCACTATCCTACAATCCACAAGTACCACCCTCTAGTTAATTTAACATATCAACCAGATATATAACTAACAAATGATAAACTTATGAACCTTCAATGCAGGCTCTGTTGCAACAAACAGAAGATCTGTCTCTTTGGGATCCAAGCCAGGCAAAAGGGAAACTGCCAAGTCAAATAATTGTGCCCTGTACATGCAATGCAATGTAGGATCAGACTCGCTCAAACCTATCTCCACCCCTCACCTAAAGTTTGTAATCCTATATATGTGAAGTAGTATATAACAGAATCGCAGAACACTGAATGACTAAAAAAATGTGAAGTAAAAACCACCTTGCCACTGACGGCGAACTTTCGGCCGATGAGCTATCAACCTCCATAGAGTTGGAACTTTTTGACTTGTGTGTTTTGCCAGCCTCTTCAGTGACCTTCAATAGCTTCTTCATAGTAGCCTTGTATAATCTAGAGACTACAACTTTATCTGATATTGAAGCGAACTCACCAATTGTAGCCTATAAGTGTAGTTGTCATTATACGGCAACCAAGAAACATTTACTAAGCTTTTTAATTGACACAATAAAACAACTTTCAAACACATTAGTATTTAGGTAATTCAGGACAGACGAAGATTAATATAGAATGAGTCAAATCGGACTATCTATACATGTACTAAAGCAAGGACTCTATTGATGCTGACAAAAAGTGAAAGAAAATATGGTAGACTGGTATCATAGAAGATAGGATTTCTCTAAAATAAATAAATTGTGGGAAAAGCTTTAATACCGTTTACCTGAGACATATACTACACAAGTCAAAGAATTACTCTCCAAGGTATCCAACAACTAAGAAGATACCAGAACTTGGATCAAATTGACCCAGGTCAAGGTGCTCGTCTAGATCCCAGAATTCTATGAACTAACAAAGATCTTCTGCCTCAACTATTATACTAGACTCTGATTATATTTTGTATAAAAAATAACAGTTGTTCAGATATATGTGCATAACTTTATCAACTTCATGTACAATATTACGAAACTTCACAAAATTATATTACTGTTGCGCACACCAATGATTTTGTAAGTAGAGCAAAAATATGTGCTTAAAATTCCAGAAACTGTATAAATGTAACTATGATCTGCAGCACATATTAAAAATTGCAAGGAATTGATAAGTATAGATACAGAGTACAGAAGAGTAACATCATCTGTTTGGTCTGGAAAAACACTTTTGGGGAATGAGAAGTACCTGCAGAAGTCCACCGTCATCTTTGGAAGTCTTTAAAAAGATCCCTGACAAGACAGATAAAATATCACGAGCAGATGACCTCAATGCATTCAAATTCTTAGCTGCAACCTCTGGAGTATAGCGGGCACGTGCTTGCTCCCTTGGATTGCTAGTATCAGTGCCAGATATATCGCCATTCCCTTCTGGTATCTTCTTATTTTGCTGAATAAGGATCTGCACACTAGAGCATATGATACCACGGAAATCAGGTTCATCGCGTAAGGAGCCGCATAATGCTTTCTCTAAATCCTTAAAACTTTCAGCCGTATCCGTAGGGTAGTTGCAGAATGATGGCAGCAGCGACCATAAAGAGTAAGTCAGTCCATCAACACTCCTAGCTGAATGAATCTTTCCTTCTCGTTCGAGCTATAGAAAAAAATAGCTAGGAACTAGGTTAGTGAATTCAATCAAAAAGCATAATAAAAACAATGTCCAACAGGTGCATACCGCAGCAGACTTCTTCTTCATCTGGCCAATCATATCAAAGATCGACTCCGTAAAAAAGTTTAAACTTGAACCAACAGTATATTGCTTCAGAATTGGAAAAAGCCACGCATTGACCTGAGACACGTCTTGAGCCTCCAACTTAAGGGGAAGAAGACTTAAAAACGTTTCAGGGCCCATTGCAACCACAGCAGATCCTACGCATTCATGCAACTGCGAGAGACTTGGTCTTAAAAAATAAACTGAGCACAAGAAGCTACTGGACCATTTTTCATATTGAGCAAGTAGAAGCCGCTTAAAAATTTGGACAAGCTAGTCACAAGGAATATACACAAGGGTTGCCCCAAAAACGCGTGCCTAACAAAAATTGGCAAGTCTCAGAAACTAATTTACCTGGTATCCCAAACTGGTGGTCAGTGAAGGAAAATTCTAAATAAGATTATGCCGAGGAAATAACCCAGTTTTTTCGCGTCATTACAGATTGCAGTTTGGTTCTCAGATCCAGGATGTGGCACAACTTAATAAATAATACGAACAAGGGTTACAGTATCTTGGAAAACCATCAGGTACAATAAGAAAGCATCTTTTAAAATCAAATTGGGTTGTGGCCTAAACTTTTAATCAATCAACAAATTAAAAGAACATTCAACTTACTTATAAAAAAGTTATTATGTGTTTGGATACTTTAATAATTATGCATACCTTATGAGTTATGAAACTTAAAAAATTACATGACACAAGGAGGGTAATATAATTTTACTCAAATTACAAATAAAACAAGACAAAAAATAGGTAGCTTCTTTCCTTCTTATAAAGTCAACTTACAAATTAGTTTGAAGTCATAGGTTGTTATTTTATCTTATAACTTATTTTCAACTTATAAATCATCTCGACAAACAGGCCCTTATTGGTATAAACAATGGCAGTGAATCAATTTCAGATGGTGTGATTATTTTTTACAAGAACATTTAACCTGAATGGGAGAAAGGAAAACTTGTATTGTCAAACTCGTATACAGGTACGTTATACAAGATACTTGTTGCTAAGATTCAGAGATTCTACATCATCAAAACTCCAAAACCTTGCTTCCAGGAAATTAGTTGTTGCTACACTTAAAGGTGAAATCCCAACTACAAATATTGCATAAAGAAAGGTAAAATTTGAATTTTTATAAGCCAAAAGTAGAGAGTATACAACATACAAGTTGCTAATTTAGAGGGACAGCATAGGGAGAGATGAGTCTGAAGAAAAGCACAATATTTATTTATATCTTCCGACTTTTTGTGTATCTATTTTAGCTCCAAAACATAACTACAGTACATTTATAGTAACAGGGAGGAGAATTAAAGTGTTTACATGTGAATACAAAGGAAGGGGATATCTTACATGAGACGAAAGGGTGAACTACTAAAAAAAGCAGTACAGCAGCATATTCTTACTTGTGGCAACTCAAAGCAGAACAAAAAGATAAGTTTGATCTTATAAGGAAAGTACCTGTTTCCTGTATGTAAAGTCTTCATCAGGCAACTTCTGCATGTCAGCTAGGTTTGTCAGAGTTCTCCTCAATAGGTAAGAAGATCTGTCCCCTGTAAAATAAATTGTGCGCAAATATATCTTTGACAATAACTATTTTTTTCCTCAAAATAAAATTATATTGTCACTCATAGCCCCGTAGGGAAGCAATCAAATCAACATAAGCTATTGGTAAAACCAAAATCAGAAAAAGAGTGATTCTAATAACAAATGTTATATCAATTTCTAGTTAATATTTAGTTTTAACTATATGAAGTAGGAGTGCACCAGTATCTCTGCTATCTCAATTATAAATATATACATATATGAAGTTACCAAGACGACAGAAGAGTACAATATTCAACTCACCTAATTTATCAAACATTGCTGAAACAACTTGTAAAGACGTGTCCCAGACTGCAGCATAGCGATAGTCAAGTAAACTTTCAACAGTTGCACAGACTTTCTCGATAATAGTTGGTGCAGACCTCCGTGACCCTATTTTTGCGCTTTCATTAATCTGATCAACACCTTGTTTTATTAAGCTTTCATCAATGCATGAGCATATTAAGCTCTTAAATGCCTCTACGGCAACATACAATGGTTCCTCATGCTCAGAAGCCATAACATCTGCAAGAAATAAAGAAGTAAATTTGTTTTACTGCACCCTAGATGTTGCTATAACTTTCTGGCTGGATATTATTACATTTGTTCATTATGAAATTGAAATGATTTTCATGGAAAAAAGGAAGAGAGGATAGCACAAAAAACAAACCTGCAAGAGCACTAAACACAACAGGTAGCTTAACTACACAAATTTGCCTATTTATCAGGTAGACTTTTTTCATCCCTGCATCTAGTAAACGAGCAGTGAATGTCATGCTATCAGCAGATGTCTCATTTGAAGAGATCGAGATAGCTAACGAGCCTAACAGATCAAGCAGCATTTCAGCCGAAACTTCTCCATTATGGTGGCGACAAAGCACATTAAGACCATCAGTTATGCGCCTAGTAACAAGAGGCTGACGTAGTTCAAGAAGGGATTTGTAGTATTTCAGGATGTTGGTTGACGACTTCAAGGACATGAGAGGAAGACAATCTCTGAGAGCATCCAGAATGTATAGGACCTCCTGGGCACCTTTTGGTCCTTCTGAAGGACTTGCATTTGATCCTCCAGCAAGCAAAAGAAACCTTTCAAAGATGTTTGCTATAGCTTCACTAGCAGGTGCGAGAATTGCAGTGCCCTGAAAACTTGACAGGACATCACGGAGGCATACATGTGATTGCCTTCTAACCTGTTTACCATATAAAAAAAAGCTTCAGTATTTTCAGTTAAATTAACTAACTTGTAATTGATACTCTCGATATCTCAAAATTGCGCGCGCACTCACACTCCTCAGCAATTTCGTAAATTTGCCATTACATCTAACAAGTTACAAATATATCTCTACTTCTAAGCCACATTATCATTTACATTACTGTATGTAAAGCAAGAATTGCGTGATTGATAAGCTGCTACATGAATCGATGAGCCTAATACTTCATTTCCACCCGTAATAAACATAAGTAAAATAAAAACTACACATATATGAACATTCCTAAAATAGGATTCAAAATATATCATAATTCACACAAACAAAACGTACATTATTAATTAAAACAAGCACTGACCTTGGTACGATTATCGGTAACATAATTAATTAAAACTCCGTAAATCGATGACAAATCAGTCCAGATAACACTCCCTCTAACCACCAACAAACACGCCACGCACTTGACTCCCGCAGTCACACCAACCTCACTCACTCTCCCCTCTCTCAAAACCCTAACCACCAGCTCCGCCACGTACTCAAACTTCTTCTTCACAACCACACCGGGTAATCCGGGCAGAATCATGGAGAGAATCGCGAGGAGCGAGTCGAGCGTGTGACTCGACGGGTCGGACTCGGAGGAGATGCGATCGAGAGAAGAAGAGGCGGCGGCGAAGTAAGCGAGGAGAGAGAGGGGTTGGTTTTGGTCTTTGAGGGTTTGGGACATGGCGCCGGTGACGGCGCAGAGGTGTTGGTGGTGGTGGTCGGTGGAGGAGCTGTATTTTGAGAGGATTGAGGAGCAGAAATCGTCGGTGTCGGCGATTGAGTGCGGCGAGTCCTCCATTTTTTTACGTGATTGGGGAGGAGAGGCGAAATTAGATGCTAGGGTTTTAAATTGACTCGGCTTTCCAGGGGTTTTAAGTAAACATATTTAGAGATGGCTAAGTGGGAAGGGAGTGTCTTTGGTCCGCTCTCGATTCTCGCTCGTTAAAAATAAATATATAGCTATAAATAATATTGTAATTACTAATTACTCGTATATAATTAGGATGTTTATTTTAATTTTTTTTAATATAAATTTAAAACAAATTGGTAATATGGTAAATATCTTTCAAAATAAATTATTAATCATGATAATTTAAAAGGTATTATCACTGTCTTAAAGAAATCCAATATCACGAATTAAATTTGTTAAATATGGTTTAAAAAATAAATAATTCTTTATAATTTTCTCAACGGACAAGCCAACTGGTTTTGTAGAAACTACAATACACGTTTTAGATGTAGTGTTCATTGTTTAATCATCTAATGCATTCTCACATTTCGTATCCCTCTATTAGTTTTGGGGATTTGTTTAGCAAAAATTAGTTATACATTCGGACACACTCACGGAGTGTAAAATTACTGTTGAAGGTTAGAGCATTCTCATCCGCCCCGATCCTCATGTCAAAATCATACTAAAAATAATAATTCCCCATAATTTTCCTCAAAATGGAGATTAAGATGTGAAATATTTTTTTAACTAAAATTCATAGTTTTCCTAAATAATGAGGATGCGATTGAGTATGGGGTCCGGATGAGAATGCTGTTAGAACTTAGAAGTATGAGATATTTGTATTATCATCATCTTTAAATAATCAAATAAAATATTTTTAAAATATTATAACAACTAATAGAAAAATGTAAGTTAAAATCACGTTTTTAGAAAACACAATTTTCAATCTTATGCATTGAAGATAGTATATTCTCTCATTACTCATCGATTAATAGAGCATCGAGCTGCCGACAAGATACTTCTTAGGATCAAGTTAGTGAGGATCTCTAGAAAGAATTTGAATTTAAGTGAAGCATATCATACAACAAACCGGGGAGAGAGATATTAAATCATTAATAATGTTGTGACACGTAAATTTTATTAATTTATCAAGATTATTAATTAATCGAGATAAAAAATATAATGTTGCTATTATGCTGGGATCAAAAGTTTGTATTAAAAATATTAATTTATCATGAATTATTAATTAATCCAGATTTTACTGAATAAGTATTTCTTATTCAGTGAATATTGGTTGAATACAAGGGAATTATTTCTTAACAGTGGATATTGATTGAAAATACAAGGGAAGTATTTCTTATCAGGAGAAGATATTGATCAAATACATGGGGAGTACTTTATCCGAAGAAGACATCGAAGATTTGCATCCGAGTGAAAGGGAAATAATTTCTTATCACCGGAAGATATCGAGAATTCAAACCCAGGTGAAGGTATGAGTTTCTGATTATTTTACTTTATGCAATTGACCATTTTTAAGAAAATAAAAATATATAATGATTCTAAGGAGCCAAGAAGGTAAATGGTACTACTCAAGCCTGTAGCACTTGCTTCCTACAATCTACTACACTACAGAATCATGACAAAAAGAATAAAGTATATGTAATTACAAAGAGTAAGCAAGTAGTAACAACTTTGCTGCTCTTCAATGACTTCCATTGCATCACTAAACTCTTTAAAAACTGATCTGTTCAAGGGCACTAGAGGCCTATAAACATGAGTAAACATCCATCAGATAATATGGTATTTCCATTGAAATAGCTCAGTTTGATAATACTGATTTTGCAAACTTTCATATAGAACACCTTTAAAACCCCAAGAAGAAAAAAACTAATTCAAAAAACTCTACAAGAGTGAGTTTACAACCCTCTACTGGAACATACAGTCCTACTCCAGATGGGTACCTCAACATTCAGCACCTCCTCTTTGTTTGTATCTTAGATAGACAGTTAGAACTTTTCTTTCACCACATACGACTACCCTGAAGGTAATCCGTCACAATCGACACCCCTATATTCTGCAAATATTTAGCAAGCACATGCATCAATGTTTATGAAGTACATCGTGGTCATAACAAAAGCAACTGTTACAGCAAGTAAAATTGTATTGTGGGTATCTGTGGGAAACAAAACCCAAGTAATTTTGAGGCCTACATCCCAATAAATCACCAAATTAAATCGTTTAAATAGTATTATCTTACTTTACAAACTTTCTGTCATTATAAAACACTTTTAAAGCCAACTGCTTTATCTCATTTAAAGACAAGTAACTTGAACATTGTAAAGTCATGTTTACGTACCAGCAGGTATCAAATATCGTCAAGTCGGTGTGATTGTTCCATATATTCACTGGTAGGGAGCAAATAAGATTGATGAGTTGTGGCCACCAAATCCAAAAGAATTAGACAGTGCGACCTTGACCTTGAGTTTCTCTTTCTTCGGTCCAACTAGCACATTCATGTCCTGATTTCATGGGTAGGTACCACCATCAGATAAATGCATGCTACAAATAATAATATACAGTGATACCGTAAACAAGTAAAATTTATTGAATACATTGATAAATCATTTAATTAAAGAAATATATGTAAGATATTTCAAGGCACTTCGTCAATCAAAAATTCATGATCTAGAGTTATGAGCAACTGGTGTAACTTAAAGTTACAAGCCACTTGTAAAATCACAAAAAGAAACAATTTACTGTAAGGGTGTAAGCATATTTTCAAAATATAACATGCCCAACTGATTTTATTCTACAGGTTTTCTAATCTGAGGAAAGGACGGGGCCTACTTGTAAAGCTACATACAATGTACCAGCTGATGACCCATATTAATGGCAAGCAGAGATAGTTAACACACAATTCAAAGAAAATTATCTATATTACCAAAGAGCAGCAAAGAATTATGCGGAATAAACATACCACTCTTTCGTCAGGGCTATCAAGATTGATATTTGGATGAACCCATCCTGTCCGTATTGCCTACAAGGATATACATATCTATGTCAAAGATCAACTGAAAAACTAGTGATTGCAACTTTATCATCAAATACAGTTATGTTACTCAAATTTACTCAGGTAGGGAAGAACAAACTGGAATTAAGAAAAAATAATTCACTTAATCAACCACCAAAAATTCTGAAGATCCCATTCAAGTAAATCACAAGCACGAATGTTGAAGCGTTAAAGAAATGCTATAAATTGTGTACCAATTATCTAGTTGGGAACATGTTGAATGAGAAATTATATTTTCTTGTTGGGAAGATTTTTTTTCTTTTAATATATAAAATCCATTATAGAATGAAAAAGTCCAAAACATTTTATGCCTGTAGGCATGAAACCTTTCTTTTTTCTTGTAGAAGATGAAAAGGACTAAGATATTCCTTGTTGATCCTGCACTTTGACTTCAAGTCTTCAACCATTTCTCGTATGTGTCCGTATAGAAAGAGAATATAAAGCAGGCCTAATTTGTTATGCAATAAGCTTTTACCAGTTCTCTACTCCCACGTAAACCCTAAATCCTTATCATACTACCAGCTTCTAAGTTGCAACCCAATATCCAGATTCATTTTTGACTTTTTTGTAGGTTTTGCATGTGTATCAACAAGCTTTATGACTGTCCATATATAGACAATAAGGCTCTCACAGTGCTACCAAGCCAAGGTTAAAGAAAACCACCATGTGAGGAAGCATGTTACTCGCTTAATTAATCTGAATTCCAACATATATACTTAAGAAACTCAAAAAGGAAAGTTTAGAAGCAGAAGCACTTTGTTCTTCTTGCAAAAAAAATATCTAGCCATCTTACTCGTCAATGGATATCAGAAGCCTTGCAAGCATACAGTGAAGTTTCATCAAACTAACAAGTGTCCAAGTTAAATGGTAATTAAAAAAAGCAATCTGGACCTATTACGTTATGTGGAATATTAAATAATTTTATTATTCAGTCTATTCCAAAGAAAAGAAAAATTTATCAAAAGTCATGAGGTATATATGTCTGCCCATTAACAAGAGTTTATAATCGCGTATAAGGTTTACACAACAGGTATATCAGAAAGAGGTATTTGTCCTTTTTTCTGTTTTTACTTGCCAAAACCTATCTAGTTGTTTTATTATTCCTTACAAATCAGAAGTCTTGGAAGCATACAGAGAAGTTTCACCAAGTGGAAGAGATGTCCAAGATATGATGGGAAGTAATAGGTCTGGAAACATTACGAGGAATTGTTAATAATTTACATTATTATTCAGTCTACTCGAAGGCATTAAATATTTCGATGAAGATCATTTAGCATATACTTCTGGCATCCAAGTGTTTCTCCTTTTAGGGGAAAATGTAGCAGCAAAAAGAGTAATTTGAAATTTAGCTAAAATAACAAGACACGTTGAGTGACGACTATTTATAAAGCAGTAATAACAGGTTATAAGATAAAAGTAGTTCCAGCTGTAGGTAATAGAGTAAAAGATAATACAGAGATATATTTCTAACTTTGCACTATTTAGCACAGATAACATTTGAATCGTGTACCTGTACGGTCGCAACAGCCTCAACAGCACCAGCTGCTCCTAGCAGATGGCCGATCATAGATTTTGTGGAGTTAACTCGTAACTGCATAAAATAAGATCGCGTTTAACCTTAAGATATTGCTTTTACAGCACAGAACATACAATGGTCACTAACATTTGCCCTCAAGCATGGCAATTTGTACACAAAAACCTCAAAGAAGTTTCTTTATATCCTGATCCTTTTCATATGTCAATTGTATACATCAATCATTTTTATTAATTTTTCTTCCGATTTTACGCTTACTAATTACAAAGTAAATTACTGTTAAAAGGGTAATATCGGAAGAAAAAAGATTGCTGTGTGCAACAGTGCAATTGACATTCATAAAGGGTTGGGATATACAAAAATTTAAATTGAGGGTTTATGTACGAACTGCCATACTTTAAGGGACAAATATGTCAAGGACCCCAATTAAAATCTTCTTTAAAGTAGACCTCCTTATTTTGGCCAAAACAGTGAAGGAGGGCCTGATACTCTTTCAAGTCCCCAGCTTGTGTGGATGTAGCATGTGCATTAATGTAGTTCACATCTTCTCTGGATACTCCAGATTGAGTCAAAGCTTTTTCTATGCATAAGATAACCCCAGCCCCTGATCATATATAGAAATAATTAGATACTTATTATAAATATCTGATGGATATCAAAAAGTTGAATTATGCTTAACTGAGTATCGACAGAGACTTTCAAGAAATGCACCATGATCCACACTTGGAAACATAGTTGTCAAGGCGCCAAGGCGAGATTAGGCGACAGCGTACCGCCTAGCCGCCTAGGCGATTAGGCGCCCGCCTAGTCGTCCATTAGGCGGATTATACGTTTAGTTATATATTATTTATTTATTATATATATAATATATACATACAGTTATATGTTATACCAAAATAAAAATTATAACATTCTAATTATATTTCAAAAGAAAATCTAGTAGATAAATTAAAATTCAACATGAAATAAGTCTTGAGCATACAAATTAAGCAACTAATAGTCTAATACAAATCACATGAATGGTTGATTACTAATATATGACTTGCATAGTTACATGGGCAGATGGACTTTTAAACATGGGTTAGGTTAAAAAAAATACATTGGGCCTGGCTATTTTCTGCACTTAGGCGGAACTATGCGGAATTAGGCGACGCCCAGGCGGATCTAGGCGACCACTGTTCATCAAGGCGACCACTGTTCATCAGAAACCTAGGCGGGGTGGACGCATAGCATTTTTCTACCGCCTGGACGCCTAGGCGACGCCTTGACAACTATGCTTGGAAATAATAGTATTTTTTAATTGTTCCAAGAGACAAAAGTAAACCTTCAACTACAATACACTTGAAGGTAGTAACGGACATTGTGAACTCTTCCATGATAGATAAATCAAAATGTATCGGAATAAATGTACACTTACAAGTGCTACAAAAATGACAAAAAAGTACACATTTTAGATTCCATCCTCATCAACTCCTTTATATATACATCATTTTAATTGTTTATCGGCATAATGACCCACAGCGTAGCATGACACTGTAAAAATTGAGGGTCGGAATTTTTAACCCGTTAACATATGCAAATTGGTCTCACTGAAAGGTAGTGACAACTAATGCAGTCTGTGTCATTTATGGACATGTCTGGCCCAATTTTCAACTGACAGAAGATACATGACATTTTTGAGGTTATGTTTTACATTATTGACATCAAGAGTTCAGAGTTCAGAGTTCAGACTAAGATGTTGACAGCGAAGTGTATTATTATCTACCAAAAATGCTCAATTCCTTTTCTTAGATCCTAGCAGAGGTTGTCGACACTCGACGCTTTCAGTGACATATAAGCCATACCACTGGAGTATTATCCATCCTCGGTCAGTGCTATCATCTAACTCATTTTTTCTATATTTCCTTTTCCTCACTCTTTTAGTTCCAGCCCTTTTTAATTTCCTTTCACCTGACCTGGTTAATTATCCTTTCCTGTAATTCGTCATTACACCAATACATTGATGCAGACTTGTACATGATATTCTTATATACACAAAATGCGGTATAACAATGTGGAAGATTCCAACTACAAACATCAGAATAAGTCTCATATCCCTCCCAACACAGTGTTCCTGTTCCCGAAATCTATTTGGAAAGAAAAGGAAGGGGAAATATCAAGTAAAAATCATTTCTATATGATTTTATTAGAAAGAAAGGAAAAGAAAGCTAAGAATTTGGAAAGAAACACTTCACGTATTTCTCTCCAAAATTTACTTGCTACATTTGGAAAGATTGAGAGAGAGAGAGAGAGAAAACTCCATTTTTTATTCATTTCTTTTCTTCCCTACATTTGGCAACACAGCGTAAAGGTACAAATATTCTATTATCTTTTTATTTATCCAAAAAAATATTCATCAATGTTTAGTTTATGTTCGTACCTTTTGACTTCTTTGCACACATAACATATTAGCAACTTTTTAGGCTGAAATATTACTTTCCTGTGGTAAAAAAACTTAAATTTCTCAACCAAAACATCGAATTATATGATACCAGCCATAGCCACAGTTGGAGAAAATTTGAAGTCATCTGTTCATCATGTACATACCAAGTAATTCAAGTCCATGATAAATACTAACCAAGTTGCTGTGGCTTATATTGGTATATTGATGCTATTACTTTTAATTATTCACAAGGCACCAATGTGCTAACTAAATAAATAGATAACAAAAAATCCCTATAAAATCAATTCGGTTCCTCGGCTCATATTGTAAGCTTTCCAAAAATCACAAGGGGGCGTGTATAGATATTTTGTACAAAAACCATAAATTTACCATCAGGATGAGGTTCTGTCATGTGATACGCATCACAAGTAAAGCTTCCACCAAGAAATTCTGCATAAATTTTAGCACCTCTAGCCTGTTTATTGATAATACTATATGGGTCAGTTACAATCACTCTGACCAAATGAACATTAAACAACATTCTTATGTAATTGTATATTGAGTGATTACAAATTTAGGTACCTTGGCATGCTCAAGTTCTTCGAGAAGCAAAACTCCAGCTCCTTCTCCCATAACAAATCCATCACGATTCTGTTGATACCAAAACCATTAATTTAGTACTAATTGACATTAATAGTGCATAATGCATATCAATAAAAGATATAATGTAGCACATCTGAGGTTTGGAGTGGTATCATTCATCAACGGACATATACATTCGTAAAAACTCTCAATCAAACAGATTCCACATATTTAAAATTTTAGAACCAGAAAACTATAATTGTAAACACTTTAGCCCATAAAACAGAACCTAGTACTATAGTGGAACATGATGCAATGTGTGCAGACACTGATCAAGTAGAAAGTCAGGATCCTTGCAACGCCTGATACTCTTTATTTAATGAGCACTAACTGAAACAAAATGAAGATAAGGTACAATCTATCAAATATTACATTATCCCAAGGACGAGAGGCTTTAGTTGGATCATTGTTTCTCTGAGAAAGTGCTCTGCACGCCACAAAACCGCCCAACCCTGCACCAAGTTATTTGTAAGCCATATTTTGCTGTATCAAATTAAACCCACATAAGTAAAGGAGACTTGATCTACCAATAGGTATGATTACTGCATCTGAACCTCCACACAGCATCAAATCCTGCACGATTAAGTATTAGAATACACATTACTGTATACACTTATACAAAAATAATATTTAAATGGTTTAATAGATTACAATAATTTACATTTAAGGGAAAAATAACATTCATTACGTTCAAAATGAAAATTGATACATACAGCTTCCCCTCTTATGATGTGGTTCGCTGCATTTAATATGCAGAAGTTGCTTGTGGCACAAGCAGTAGAGATTGAATAGTTTGGACCCATCCAGCCCTGCAATTTAATGGTACAGAATTACAGATGCAGTTATCGAAATTGATCAAGAACTTTGATAACTTTCGTACGCTGCAAGCTTGCAGCACCAATTTAGGCTCACCAGGTCCATAGCAAGCATAGCAGAGCCCATATTTGTAGTTGCAAACGGTACACAAAAAGGGTTCATCTTTTTGTATGATATCCTCAAAGCTTCTATAGCATCATTGAAGACCTGCCCAGATAAAGTTTATACTAGTAAGATAAAATAATCATACAGATCAAACCGAAACAGGTACAAATGTACAATGCAATACTGCCAAAAAGAGTATCAACTTTTGCCCCCGACTCCAACTACTTAAGGAGATTTTAGGGTCTGGAAAGCGTTGTCCAAGCAACAAGGCTGATGAGAGATATCAATCACAGCTTTAATATTCGAAAAAAACTTGAGTCTGTTTACCTCTCTTGCTCAAACTGAACAAAAAAAGGGATATGACAAGGAGCTGCATTTCATAATGAATCAATTGTAGCCTTGTAGGGTTTTCATATAACGTGGAATTACATGATTTAAATCTACACCTAATAAAGCAAACTATACCTTCATTCCACCCATGGCTGAGCCAATCAAAACTCCACATTTGGTTTTATCCATTTCATCCATAAAATCCTCTGTAATGCCACTATCTGCCAATGCTTTTTTTCCTGCAGTTAACATGTACAACATAAATTTGTCCATCCTCTTGGACAATTTCGGTGCAACCCATCCTTCAGTCGAGAAAGACTTGATCTCTCCAGCAATTTTCTGTATTTAATACATTACTGTGAGGACCAAAACCATTAAAAACTTTCCAATAGAAGAGCGAGTACAAAATATACTTACAGTTGGATAGTTGGAAATATCAAACCCCTCTATCTCACTAATGCCACTGACACCTTCAAGCAGATTGTTGTAGAAGACATCTGGATCATGACCAATTGAAGTCTCCACACCCATTCCAGTCACAACAACTCGCCTGTGTTTAATAGGCGGTTTCTTCTTTGTAGCATCTTCCATTGAAGGTTGCACAGCTACCGCCATTGCTTCCCCTGATATAATAAGTGCACAAAAGTGATCAGTATTTAAGGTATGAGAATATGAGACGTAACATAAGCAATATCAGTGCGAGTACAATTAGATATTACTTCTAAACAAGATACAAGAACAATACAGTTTCAGATAACAATCAAGACAAATGAGTGATATATATTTAAATTGACAATCACCAAATATATAATTTGCATAGCATAAGTATCCAATTGCTAAATATATATATATATATATATATATATATCCTATTTCTCTTGTCAGAATAAGGCCAATAATAGAGGATAAGAGAGGCCAACAATAAACGTAGGTTATCATTAGCACGTGATATCCTCGTACAACTTGAAATGTCAAAGTGGAATATTCATATTAATGCCAATTTCTTTTTCCGCAAGATTTTATGGAATCAACCAATTAATGTAGAAAAACAAGAATACAACAAACCCACTATTCCTCTCCCATAAGCAGTAAACTTTATTGCCACTCTTAGCTATTATACAATGCGACAAAACCCATTATTCATCTCCCATAAGCATTGAACTTAATTGTCCCTCTTGGCCACGACAAAATCCATTATTCATCTCCCATAAGCATTGAACTTAATTGTCCCTCTTGGCCATATATACAATACGACAAAACCCATTATTCCTTTCCCATAAGCATTGAACTTAAATATTTCTCTTAGCGATTATATGTCCTTGTCCCTAAAGCCCTAACAATTAGTTATGCTATCCCAACCAATCAATTACGTTGCAGTCCAAAATAGCAGGAATATAGCAACCATGTAAGAAGATAATAGTCCCAATAACTAAACATATCTCACCGTTATCGTACTCTCAAGCATGTGATATTGCAGGCATTATTGTATAACAATATGAAGCCTTACTACGCCACAACCATCAACCCAACAGAAACAAGTCAACACCAATACATATAAATGAAATAGCACCGGATTATAAGACAACCCTCCAGATTTGAACTTAGCAAGTACGCAACTAACCATGGCTAAAATCTGCCTACTAAAATTTTATTAGATGTAACTAACTATTTGTATAACAATAGACAAAACTTAATTAATCAGCACAATCACGCACTAACTATACAGAAGACATAATCAAACAGCTCAAATTCAGAAAATAAGTTTAATGGTTCAAGTTTCAGATTCCACGAAATTAACTAAATACACGTTAAAAATGTAACTAACTATTTGTATAACAATACACAATACAATATCAATCGGCTCACATTCACACACACACACACACACACAAACAATAGTAAATATAATCAAACAGCTCAAATGCAGATAAGCAGTCTAATCATATAAGTTTCAAATTCCGCAAATAAAGTAATACAATATAAGAATGTAACTAAGAATATGTACAATTATGCATAAAATACAATCACACAGCACAAATTTACACACACACACACACCGGAACGAGAAGCAGCAGGCTGAATCCGCTTGCGCCTAGGAACATTTCGAGATCGAAAAATCGAATCGCCGAACAAAAAACCAGATGAATTCAGTCCTCTAGAACTATAATACTCATTACACGGCTCTAATGAGCTCATTAAACCTTGAATACTCGAAGATCCACACCACGCCGGTATCAACGAACTCGCCAATTGACTCCTACAAACACCTCCACGGCCGCCGGCGCCGGATAAAAGTCGCCGGCGACGGCTCGAACACTGCCGTCCCGATAGCATCGGAGACGGCTGGTCATTCTCGCAAGTAACGGACATGCATGCCGCTACGAACCATGTGCACACCATAGAAGACGTCGCCGCCGCCATAACTGAGTGAGTCACTGTATGTATATATAGATTATGTATGTATAGGCAGGGGCGATATAAAAATTGGGGGAGACAAAAGGAGAAACTGAAATGAGGAGAGTGAAATATGTTTTAGTGATAATAATCTAGAGAGTAGAGAGAGAAACTGTTTACTTGGATCTTGTTTTTTTTATAAATCTCGTTCTCGCTCTCTCGCTCTCTCTCAAATGTTTGTGAGAGCAAATATTTTACGAAAATCTGATTCGTCCAACATAGATATATGTGTGTGAGAGTGAACAGCAGACCATCTCTGACCAGAATATATATAATATTCATTTCTTTTAGGGTGTTGGCCCTGTATATCATAATTTGGGGAGAAAATGCTTTAAATGGCACACCTCAAAAAGGTCCTAAACAGGACTCCAAAACGCTACATCAGAAAAAAAATCTCCCCAAAGCGCTACTTTAAGTTGCGTTTTTTAGCCTAGAACCCAAGATAAAGTAGCGTTTTTTCCTTAAAAAATTAAAAAAAGTGTTAAACGCTACACGAAATAGCGTTTTTCCCAGAATTTTTTTTAAAAAAAGTGCAGAACGCTACACGAAATAGCGTTTTCACTCCTTTTCCAGCACGCCACACTATGTAGCGTTTTGGAGTGCTATCTAGTGTCATTGTTACGAGTTGTGCCATTTATGACATTTTCTCCCCAAATTGTGACATATAGGGCATTTTCTCTTTGTTTTACGGTATATAATTGCATATTTTCCTTCTTGGCTGTTATTTATATTTGATGCGATTAATTAGTTTATGTTTTTTTTATTAATTTGACTTATATGATTAGTTTATGTTTAAAATTTGCATTTTTAATGAAGAAATGTATTAGAATTATTTGCTTATTTATATAATTAAATGTAAAACATTAAAGGGTGTAAATGAGACAACTGAATTGAACTTTAGATTTAGATTTATTTTATTTAATACTTTTGAGTTCAACTTTTTATCAAATCAAAAAATTTGTTTGAAGTTGATTCATTATTCATTTGTATAAAATATTGTACACAAATATATTCGCGAACAATTCAAAAACACGTCTCATGCTATTATTAACAACAAATCATAAATAACACTCGTAAATTCAAACTCATTCTTAGGCATAAATTTATTTATTTGTTTCTTTCATTAACATAATAACAACACATCAAAATAGATAAAATTTAAATTTCAATATAAAGAAAACGAGTAAAACAAAGTTCTTCACATCTCCAATCCAAATTTGAAAAAAAGAACAAATTTAATTATTTAGGAACTATATTTACAAGTCATGTTCACGAGTTCTATTATTGAATCTGTTCGCAAATATTATAATTAAATGTATTCACAAATTTCATGTCCAACTATGTTATATTTAAGTTCAACTCATTTATAAATCAAGTTTTAAAATTATATTTATATTCGATTCATTTACAAATTAAATTAAAAATAAATCAATTATTTTTCGAATTAAACACCAAACTTTTCGTGCTCATTTAAAGCATAAAGGTGGTTTGTCAAAAAAAAAACATAAAGGTTGTAGACTGGTAGATACAACTCTCAATGTATATATTTTTTAGTCAGAGATAATTTTTTTAATCAAGCTATTACACAAAGTAATAATATGCTATAAAAGTTATCTATATTGCTCCTATATATTATTACTACTACTGTATAAAAGCAGAGTAGTGTTTTTCTTTGTTGATTAATAAAATAAATTAAATATATATCAAAATTTAAGCGAACATCATCTTAAAAAAAGAATCAAGGACATTATTTAAAAAATTATTTGTTAAATTTGGAAAATTATAAATATTCGCATATTCGTATTATAAAATTTTAATCATTATAATCTATTTCTAAGTAAAAAAATAATATAAAATAATCGATTCTTTTTTAAAATCATAAAAAATTATAAGAATGTGTTTTAAAATTTTATAAAAATTTTATTTATAAATATATTGATATTAATAATATTGAATCCTTAAAAATATTCATAATTCTTTTAAATTTTAAAATTAGTTCTTTAAGCAACTCTCTCGACTCCTTGAAATTTACACACATGCCCATATATAATATAATCATTAAAACTCTTATATTTATAAACAAATGATATTTATCAAAAATACTATTTTTTTAATTTTTTTTACCATTTTACTATCTTTTAATTTTTTTTGCAAAAATACGGTCTGCAACTAAAAATAACTAAATGCGACTTTTTTTAAAAAAAAATTGAAATTACTCATAGTTGCATTTGAGTTAGATTATAGTTGCATCGGGTTGCAAAATCGTATTTTTACAAAAAATATTTTAAATATCATATTTTTACAAAAAAAATGGTATTTTTCAAATAAAAACTCTATAAACAATTGTATTAAATCAATACGAGTTGACCCCAGTTTCTGTTAGTCCTCTTACAACTTGGAGAAACTATATATAAAATAAATTATTTTAATTCATTTAAATATTTATTCTCATTATTTAAGTTCTATTATGATAGGTTAACAAGAAATTTATTATATATAAACAAAATTAAAGTGAAAATGTTATAACTGGAAAATGAAATTTATTTATTGTTAACTAAAATTTTATCAGTATCGATAGTTTTTTTAATAATTAGTTTTTGAGGGATTTGTAATAATTATTAGAGTTGTTATAATATAATTTATCAATAAATTTATTTTATATAAATAATATTATAATTATTTTTTATATATGTGGCATACCATTAAAATGTTATTTTGAAAAAGGTGATTTTGTTTGTAAAAATATGTTATTTTATTTTTTGTAAAAATACGTTTTTAAATTTTTTTTATAAAAATACGACTTTGTAGCCGAATAAAAGTGTATGCAACTAAAATTAGTCTCAAATGTAACTAAAAGTAATTTCATTTTTTTCTAAAAAAAATATTCAGTTGTATTTGATTATTTCATATAAAAAAATTAAATTTAGTGGCAAATTTTATTTTTTCAAATATTTTTAAAATATAATAAAATCACAAAAAAATAATAAATAATAAATTTTTGATAATTTCTCAAGAATCAATAAATTGTTTAATTTATTTAGCTAATGGCTCATTTAAAATACGATAATGTTTTAATTATCGACCTTATAATATATAAACATGAATTATTTTATTTATAATACAATTTCAATAATATAAATCCGTGGTACACGAGTAACACGATTACACGTACTTGTTTAATTTAATTTAAGTTTTAGTACTTTACGGTCAATTTTGGAGTTCTTGACATTCATCAAACCAACCCACATGCTCAAAATATATTATAATCCAAAATTACTTTGTAGAAGGCTAGCAGCTCTTTTATCGTCTTAAAAGTCAGGCTAAATTGAAAATGTTACTCCTTTTTTAAAATTATAAGTTACATTTTATTTTTAGATTAGTATAAATTATACTAACTAATCTTTAATAAGATCATAAAATGCTTAAAAGTTTTTTAGTTAAATATTTCAGCCCGAGTCATTTTAAATTTAAGGTTCATATATCACCGTTTATATTGTAAAAGAAAAATCAGCATCAAGGCAATAGCCAATATGAATGGAGTGGTTTATTCTATATATATTCGCTTTGTTGGAGGAGAATGAATATTAAAACTATTTTGTCTATATTTAGTATATTTAGCATAGTAAGAGGTCGTTCGGTATGCTGGCATAGATGTGGAAATTTTAACTTTCCATGAATTAGTATTTGATGTAGTTGTTTGGTTGTCAAAATGATAGGAAACAGGAGTTGCATAGAAGTTGAAATACCTATATACCCATTCCCCCTCATAATCCACATTTCCTGTATACAAAACACATACATATATATTAGGTTAAAAATATGTGCACACTGCACATATAATTTACATATATTTTTTTAATTCAATATTCAATAATACATGATTTTTTTTAATTATGATATATTAATATTTGAAAAGAGGAGAATTGTCATTAAAAAATGTTATAATATATATAATTACAAATTTAATAAATAAAAAAATTATCATAATGAACAAAATATTTAAATTAGTCATCACAAAAAATGAAATTTCGAAACTCATAATTACATTGAAAAAGAATAATTATAATTAAATAAAACATTTAAGAAAGAAAAATAATCAACACTAATAATGCAAGATTTCATAAATTAAATAAAATATAAAAGAAAGATTTCGTTAGTAATTAAATAATTAAATTTAATAAAAAAATATTTTTAAGATATATATTAATAAACAAATTATTGACTTAAAATAAAATAAATAATATGTAACAAATAAAAGATTATATCAATTGAAATGGATGATCAGGAAGTACAAGTTTTAAAATGTTAACCAAACAAAAAATTTCAAACTTCCGAGGAACTTCATAGAGACAGGAAATAGAACTTCATACAGACATGATATGGAACTTCCTGCAGGAAGTTACTTCATACAATATACAAAACAAGCATTAAGGCTCTATTAGAGTAATTGATGAATCAATTCTTATTTTATAAAAATTTAATTAACAAATAACTATAAAAAATTTCAGAACATATAAAAAATCATAAAATAATTGTAAAACAAACAAAAAAATTACATAATATATAAAAAAATATATAACACAAATTACATAACATTAATGCTGAATAGTGTTTCTGTAATTTTGTGTTCTATATTTTTTGTATGTTATGTAATTTTTTTGTTTGTTTTGTGATTGTTTTTTGTGTTCGGTAGATTTTTCTATGTTCAACAATTTTTTCTTGTGTTCTGTAAATATATTAGTTGATTTCTCATTTATAAAAAATCATAAAATACCAAAAATAATTGTAAAATAAACAAAAAAATTACATAATATATAAAAATATATAGAAAACAAATTACATAATATTAATACTGAATAGTGTTTCTGTAATTTTGTGTTCTTTTTGTATGTTATGTAATTTTTTTATTTGTTTTGTGATTGTTTTTTGTGTTCGGTAGGTTTTTCTATGTTCTACAATTTTTTCTTGTGTTCTGTAAATATATTAGTTGTTGATTTCTCATTTACTAAAAAATAAGAAATTTTCTCGTTGAACCTAACACGTATTTAGTATATTCATTTGGTATTTTGCTAGTAATTCACATCATATATACGTGCATATTGTGCATGTATTGTGGTATACACTAGCAAGTATTTGTTTGTTTCGGTAACGTAAAAGGCTTCTCCATCTCTGCTGCCTACAACATCAATTTTCCTGATAACAACACGGCAATCCCACACCAAACATGTCGTTATTTACAAAGTTGGAATAGGCATCCAAACTCTTAGTTTGTGTGCGCTACTCTTTTAAGTGATCCATTATTCTCTCATTTTCGTTTGGTAATATTTGACGTTTGAATTTTTCACACATTTTTTTAAAATTTTGATTACATAGTTAGAATTATTATTTTTAAATTTTTTTATGAAAAAAAGTTTTAATTTAATATTTTTATTTAAAAAAATAAAATTTTAAAAATAGTAAATTTAACTACGTAATCAAAACTCTTAAAAACGTGTGTCAAAAAGTCAAAATTCAAACTAAAACCAAATTGGGGGAGTATCATTTTGAAGAAAAAAACTCATGCAAAAAGTAATTTGTTTTTTTAGGAAGTATAGTGAACGCTACCGAACTCAAAAATCACACACTATTGTTAAAAAATCATTAAATCACATTCAATAAAACTAAGTATTATATATGCTTTGGTAATATATACGAAAACTCCATACGAAATTACACAAACTTTAAACAAATTGGTTATAATTTTTACAATATACTCCATGAATTTGAATAAATTTAATATTTAAATACACAAACACAAAAATATTCGATATGATTGTCATGTCTCTTAATGACACGAATAAATACCACATGATTTTCTATATAGTTTTTCTAATATGTTATAATTTTTTGGATATATATTGATGAAATGCATAATGCATACTCGTAATATATATGATATATTGCACCATGCTCCTAGTTCCTTGTCCCAATATGTTTTTTAGACACTATAAAATTTACTCCGTCCGTCCCATCCAATTGTTTACAATTGGGGTGGGCATATAAATTAAGAAAATATATATGATAATGATGAAAAGTGAGGATAATGGGTGAAAATAGCGGATGTAGTTGATTTTTATATTATAAAATTTTACTATTTTTGGTAAATTTTGAAATATAAAGAATTGAGAGGGACATCCCAAAAAGGAAAGTTTAAAGAAATGGATGAGACAGAGAAAATATATGATATAGTTGGTAAACTTGGTACGCTAAAGTATAACATGTTAAACATAAAAACTATAAATCGTACTCTCTCCGTCCTCTTTTTAGTTGTTTCTTTGACTTTTTACGCATATTTTAACGCGTATAAAAAATATATTTTTATAAATTGTTTTCCAAATTTTCTTATTCTTAATAAAAATTTAATATTTAAGAAAAGAAAATACAAAAAGTAATTTATAATAAAAAGTCAAAAAAACAACTAAAAAAGGACGGAGAGAGTATTAACACCCGTGTATTATATTAAACATACAGTTAGTTAACAAAACGCATCAATATTGAATCTGTTATGGACTCGGGTCGTTTAACTTTAGAACAAGTAGTACTGTACAAATCATACTTAAGAGTTAAGATATCTAATTTAGTACTACTAAACAATATGCCATCATTTTGATAATAGAAAATATATTTCTGATTAGTAACCAAAATCATCAATATATCAATATATATAAATAAAGGAGAAGACGGAGACGGGTAGGTGGCGCTTCCAAATCTTGCCAATATATTTTTCTAATTTTCTCGAATTTTTGAATTAGTAAATATTAAAAATTATAAAAAAAATCTAAGTTACTTTATATTCTCCTAAACTTTCTCCGAATTATGAAAAATCTAAGTTACGTTATATTCTCCTAAACTTTTTCATCAAGTCAAGTAAATTATTATTATCCATAAGATAAGTTTCGAAATTTTAGAAAATACATTATTATACGTAAGATAATTAGAAATTTTAAAAAAGACATTAAATTATTAAAAACCGAAACTATTTTGATTTTTCAAAAAGACACTATCGATAATAAAAAAGTTAATTTATTCTTATATATATATATACAGGGTCCTGCTCAAATAGAAAATAACTTAGAATAGAAAATAGAAAATAAGATCTACACCACATATTCAATCTAATCTAATGGCAAGGGGGAGCATCCACACACAAATCAAATACACCCTCATACACCCAATCCCACATATTCCCTCCGTTTTTAATTTGATTTTTCCCGTTAATTAGTGAAATTTTTTTCAAATCTAACTTCACCACATTTTTCTCCATCTCCCAACAATCAGTTTGCATACCATATGTGATATATTCCAGTGACTTTTATTTTTTCGACGATTTCCATTATTTTTTGTGAACCCAGAATATATAATTTAGTGATTTCTGTAATACAAATTAGTGATTTCTATAATACAAATTAGTGGTTTCTGTAATATAATTTAGTGATTGAAGTTTGAATCTGATAATTGACGAATTTATTTTAATTATAAATTATATTTGCCGAAATATAGCACATATGGTATGAAAACTGATCGTTGGGAGATGAAAAAAATGTGGTGAAGTTAGATTTGAAAAAACATTATCAATTGACGGGAAAAATCAAATTAAAAACGGAGGAGAATAGATGGGATTGTGTGTGTGAGGGTGTATATAATTTGTGTGTGGGTGCGGCAGGTATAATGATAAGGTTTTTTATTTCTCATTTAAGCTATTTTCTATTTGAGCAGGACCATATATATATATATATATATATATATATATATATATATATATATATATATATATATATATATATATATGGTCCTGCTCAAATAGAAAATAACTTAGAATAGAAAATAGAAAATAAGATCTAAACCACATATTCAATCTAATCTAATGGCAATGAGGGACACCCACACACAAATCAAATAGACCCTCACACACACAATCCCATATAATTCCTCCGTTTTTAATTTGATTTTCCCCGTTATTTATTGAACTTTTTTTCAAATCTAATTCACCACATTTTTCTCCATCTCCCAATAATCAGTTTGCATACCATATGTGCTATATTCCGGCAACTTTTATTTTTTCTGCGATCTCCATTATTTTTTATGAACCCAGGATATATAATTTAGTGATTTCTGTAATATAAATTAGTGATTTCTATAATACAAATTAGTGGTTTCTGGAATACAATTTAGTGATTGAAGTACGGATCTGATAAGTGACGAATTTATTTTAATTATAAATTATATTCACCGAAATATAGCACGTATGGTATGGAAACTGATCGTTGAGAGATAAAGAAAAATGTGGTGAAGTTAGATTTGAAAAAAACTTCGCCAATTTACGGGAAAAATCAAATTAAAAACAAAGTAAAATAGACGGGATTGTGTGTGTGAGGGTGTATTTAATTTGTGTGTGGGTGCGGCGAGTATAAGGATAAAGTTTTCTATTTCTCATCTAAGCTATTTTCTATTTGAGTATGACTCTCTCTATATATATATATAAAAGAGAAGACGGTGACAGTTAGGTGGCGCACCCAAATCGTCCCACTGTATTTTTTTAATTTTCTCGAATTTTTGAATTAATAAATATTAAAAATCATAAAAAAAATCTAAGTTACTTTATATTCTCGTAATCTTTCTCCAAATTATAAATAAAAAAATCTAAATTACGTTATATTCTCTTAAACTTTCTCCTCAAGTCAACTAATTATTATTATCCATAAGATAGGTTTTAAAATTTTAGAATAGACATTATTATACATAAGGTACTTATAAATTTTAGAAAATGCATTAAATTATTAAAAATTGAAACTATTTTGATTTTCCCAAAAAATAGTATCTATAATAAAAAAGTTAATTTTATTTTTTTACCTAAATTGAATGTTTTTTTTACCTAAATTAAATGTGTTTTCATCTAAAAAATAATAAATCATCACTTATATAAATTAAAGATCAATCATCAAAAAATAAATTACAACAAATTTATCACAGAGCTATTTACATTCAATGTCTAATACATCATATATCATGAATTACACTCTCTTGAATGTTAATAACAACATAGACGATTGGATGATAAGAGTGAGAGTATGCATGATGTGAGAGACAATCAATACACAAACATGCGATCAATTTAGTCTTGTCATGATTTTTGATGAGAAGGTTAATAAATTTTTTATATTTATTAATTTATTACAATTATGCATTCGTACTAATTTTTTTATGCTTTAATTTATGATAGGAAAATCTTATTGATTCAAAATCTACTACTTTTTCGATTCAAACATATTTTGGAAGAAAAGTCGATATTGATATTGTTAGCGACTTATGGAGAAAAAGAGATTTTAGGATCATAACAAATTAGTAAGTTGTGAATTATAAAACACATATATATTTTAAAATTATTATTTGATTTTATAATATTTATAAATTTAATACTACTATCTTGGTTTAATATAATTTTGTTATATTAAATTTTATCATATGCAGTTCAATCACCATAATGTAACTTTGCAGGACAAATTTGTTTAGTTGTTTGATCAAAATCTATACTAAGGAAGATGGTTAACCTTATATATTCATCGTTACATCTGCACAGCTTAAAAAATTGAAAGGTAATAATCTTATTAGTATGTTATTATAATTTACAATTTGGAAAATTACAAATACATAATGTTATTTTTAATATTTGTTATTATTGTTGCTTAATGTTCATAATAATTTTATTTATTATTTGATTTATGTTCCAATTTATTTAAATCTACCAATTGACCAATATAGGTGTAGTTGAGTTTTAATGAATTAATTAATATTTATTCATTTAAAAATAAAATTAATAAGTATTTTTTAAATAAATTTCTACAATATATTATAATTATATATTTATTAAATATTTTCAATATCAAAAATAATTTTAATAAATTTAAAATTTATTACTTCGCGGCTTTTTTCACTAGTAGTTTTAATAAAGTAACTGCAAACTTTAAAATATAAAATATAAGCTAGTGTAGGTGATAGAAAATGACAAATTAGAGACAAACTAAAAAAATAAGAAAATAAATAAAAACTTTTGGAAAATATTAGTGATATGTATCAATATATATATGTAAAAGAGAAGACGGAGACGGAGACGGTTAGGTGACGCCCAAATTGTCTCAATGTATTTTTTTAATTTTCTCTAATTTTTGAATTAATAAATATTAAAAATTATAAAAAAAAATCTAACTTTCTCCGAATTATAAAAAAATCCAAGTTATTGTACTTTATATTCTCCTAAACTTTCTTCTCAAGTCAAGTTACAATCTTAGTATTCTCTTAAAGTTTCTCTTCAAACTAAATTACTATCTTAATATTCTCCTAGACTTTTTTTAAAATCAAAATTACCATTTTAATTTGTTCCTACACTTTCTATTTTAATATTCTCTTAAAATTTTCATCAATTTAAATTCATTATGAGAAATCTATAATTTGTAAAATTCGAGAATAACGAGAAACAGCTAGAAACAAGTTCAATGAGAACCGGCTCAATGAGCCGTCGGGAAACGCGTGTAATTTTTTAGTAGATTCATTCTAAGAAGCGTGTTGTTTTAAAATTTGAGAAGGAGAGACAATTCAATTGAGAGAAATAAGTTCAACGGGAGACGACTCAATGCGCACCACGAAACGCGTGTAATTTGTTTCCTGGATTAGTTCTGAGAAGCGTGTTATTTATAAAGTTTGTTTAGTAGATTCATTCTGAGAAGCGTGTTATTTGTAAAATTTGAGAATAACAAGAGATAATTCAATGAAGAGAAACAAATTTAACAAGAGACGGCTCAATGGCCGCCACAAAGCGCGTGTAATTTGTTTAGTGGATTAGTTGTGAGAGACGTATTAACTGTAAAATTCAAGAATAATGAGAGACGATTCAATGGAGATAAACAAGTTCAATGAGACGTAACGAACATACCTTGTCTCCACATTGGATCAAGAACGGGATCAAAGGGATCAAAAACTGCTAATTCATATAGAACCATCGAACCCGCCCAACTTGCAACCAGAGCTGTATGCATTATATGGACAGAAAGCAACCGGCCGGGATCATTCAATACAATGGTTTGAACACGATACCAAGGCAAACCCATGGAAATACCGCACATATTATTTGTTTAGTGAATTCATTTTAATAAATGTATTATTTGTAGAAGTTGAGAATCACGAGAGACCGCTTGATAGAGAGAAACAAGTTTTACGAGTGATGACTCAATTGACGACGCGAAACGCGGGTTTATATAAAATACAATCAACATTTCTATTACACAAGATTGATACCTTTCAGAAGTGTCAAAATTAAAATAATGATAATATATGAGAAGTTGAGAAGTATAGAGAACATCGCAGCAATTCACACAAGAAACTCAAAAATTTTAAAGTCAAAATTGGTAAGTAATACTGAAAGGCCCAGTGAATATGAATATATCATCAGCGTACAACAATACCTGCTGGTCTCCAAACACATTGCATAAATATGAAAGAGATATACAACTACCATCTCAACAACCTTCACCTCCCTTATGTTTCTTTATATGGTCTTCAACGCGATATATTTTAAGAAATGTAAGTAAACAGAAATATGAAAGAATGGACAGCATTTAAATGTTTCATTAAATGGTTCATTTCCATGCATTTTATAGAGTACATGCATGTGTCCCGGGATTTACCAGCAGATAGTTGCAATGTTTCCCATGTCAATTAGACTTGCGGTGACTACCTTTACTTGGGATACTCTCGAAACCTTGAATATGTTAAAATAATATACGATACAATAAATTCCTACTCCAAACCCTTTCAGATTTTACTTAAATTTTAGACGAACTAGTAACTTAATACGATATAGATATCAGATAGTCTCATCACGATGGATGAGTTAACTGCAGTACGTGCACGACCAAAAATTCCCGGAATAATATTTTTTACCGGGGGCGGCGCCCGATAACCGACTGCATAGGACCCCAAAAATTTAGGGCCCCCAAATTTATATCCCTTCGTCCCAGTCATTTGTTTAGCTTTCGGAAGGAGTGTCCGACACACATTTTAAAGTGCATATAAAATATAGTTCTATAATTTATTTTTTAATTTTTCTTTTTCTGAATAAAAATTTAAACGTTCAATTTTTATTCAAAAATAGAAAATTATAATTAAAATAAGTTATGAAACTATACTTTGTATGCACCTTAAAATGCGTGCCTGACCCTCTCTCCGAAAGGTAAATAAATGGATGTGATGGAGGGAGTATCACTTTATATGAACTTGCATGAATATCAATTGAAAGTGATATTTTGAATGAAGTTTGAACTCAAAAGTGTTAGAGATGATTTTGTTATAAAACATGCAAGAAATACATTTGTTTTTAAGTGAATTTGTAATACTTTATTTTTTGTTTACAATATCTTTCGATAATTTAAATTTATTTAAAAAATATAATTTAATTATTTTAATGTATATTAAAATATATATGAATGGCTCAATTTTAAAATTTTGTACAAGCCCCCCAAAATATTTGTTTAGCCCCTGCTTTTTACCGAGTGCTTTAAATGAAGAAAAGAATCTGATATATAATTAATCAATAACAAATGTCTCTCAGAAATCAAACTCGCAACATATGCCTTTATCACACAAGAGAACGAGCTCTCATGCAAAGCCACCTATGCCTTTATTAAATAGATCCAGAGAATGAACGTAGGTAACAGGATAATAAAAAGTTAAATGCAGTTTGTGTACCTGAAATATGCAAGTTGTGTAATTTGTGTACCTAAATTATCAATTGTGAATTTTGTGTATCTAAATTTTATAAAAGTAATCATTTTGTGTACTTAAATTTTAATGGTGCATTTTGTGTACCTAAACTTTATAAAAATATTCAATTTGTGTGTAACTGAACTTCATATACATGTGCAAAAATTTATATTTTATATGAATATTAGAAAAACGTTAGTTGAAAATTAAAAACTAAAATGATTATGCATTATATATTAAATATAAAGCAAGAAAAAATAAGAGATGAATTTAAAATAAATTCATCTATTTATTTAAATATAATTATGCATTATATATTAAATATATATTTTTATCTATTTATTTTAATTTAAAATAAATTTGAAACACTTTTTGTTGTAGTTGTTTGAATTATAATAATAAATTTTATAAAGGTGGTGTAAATATACAATTGGTTGTATATTTATCATATATTTAGTTATAATTGTATTAAATAAATTAAAAACACACACACACATATATATATATATATATATATATATATTCAAAATAAATTAATGTAATATGATATAGATATTTAAAATAAATAATGTATTTTTTTAAAATTTTTAAAATTATATATACACACCAATTTTATAAAATTTATATTTATTCTCCAAGATTTTTTGATAAAAAATGTTTCAAATTTATTTTAAAGTAAAATAAAAAAAATTATTTGTCACTTATTTTTTCTTACTCATATGTAATGTATATACAATTATTTTAGTTTAGATTTTGAAATAACAATTTTTTTTAAATATTCATGTAAAGAAAAAAAAATTACACATGCATATAAAATTCAGTTACAGAAATTGAATATTTTTATAAGTTCAAATACATAAAATACACAATTAAAGTTTAGGTACACAAGCTGATTAATTTTATAAAATTTAGGTACACAGAGTTCATAATTTATAGTTTAATTACACAAATTGCAAAACATGTCTACTTGATGTACACAAAATGCATATAAGTCGATAATGAAAAAGTCTTATCGAGTTGGGCTACTAAGATATTGGACCGGGCTGATTACAGCTGAAATCTAAAATTTATAGTAATTGCATCTTGGCATTACTGGGCTTGAGCCTGCCACAACCCAAACCACAGTCCGTCCAGGAATTTGTCACGCACCATACTGGATCATAAAATAAAATTTAAAAATGAATTATTTATAAACTGCACGTGTAATTTGTAATTTATAATTTATCAATACGATTTAATCTGCATCGTATTATATAATAAAAATAAAGAATCTGAAATATATCTCAGATAACTTTTCTCATATAATAGATAAAATGACTGTATTTTGATAAATTTAAAATTTTATTATGTATAATATTTTTAAATATTATTTTGATACGTACAATTTTTTTATAATATGAAGTCGCTTTTTTTATATTTGAAAGTAACTTGAGATGTTTTATTTTTTTATAATAAATAATTTAATATATATACATGTTATATAATTATTAATTTGTTAAATTAATATACTTTACATTTTGTTATGGGTTTAATATCACAAATTATAATATACAATTCATAAACGAGATACATTAATCGAAAGTTTTAATAAATTATTAATGAATTAAATAAAATTGACACACTGCACCATACCACATTTTTGTGATATAATTTATTCGATTTAATAATTGAGCAGTGTCACTGGCAGGATGGCAACGGATCAGGTTCAGACGGGTTTTGTAAAATCCAAATCCAAATATTTTTTGTTTTAAAAATTAAGTCCAAAAATCAGTATCTAAATCCAAATCCATCGGGTTTCGGATCGGATTTTTTTGGATATACAAAAATTGAAAAATAATTTAATAAATTTAACTATCAATATTGCACATAGAAAATTTGTTCAATATTAATTATATCTATACAATAATTTATACGCATCTTTCACTGATTAATACCTTAATATAAAATACAATAAAAATTTAACCAAAAATGGGTTTATCACTTTATTAATCTTTTTTGTTTAAATCGAATCACAATCGTTACATATTTTGAATATTTAAATAATATATATATATATATATATATTAACAAATAGATAAATATTAAAATAAATTTATCTTGAATAAATTTTAAAAGAAATATTGAAGAAAATATAATAAAATTCTTTCGAAAAAAATAGTAAGTAAGTTAATTATACATGTAATCAATATATATATATATATTAATCGGATTTTTTTTTGGATTTCGGGTTTGGATCGGATTTGAATCGGATTTCGGATATCGGATCGAGTTTTGTATCGGTATGCCTCAAATTCAAATCCAAAAATTTTCGGGTTTAAAAATTAAATCTAAATCTAAATCCAAAAAAACGGATTCGGTAAATTCAAAATTTTGAATTTCGGATCGGATATCCATCAGATCGGGTTTTTTTATCATCCTTAGGCCAGAGAGTAATTCAGTGACAAAGTCATTCATTTGTTGTCCTAAAGTCTTGAATTCAATTTTATCCTATATCAATGTATATGTACATATTAAATAAAAATAATAAGTATTTTAAAGGTATTATACTTTACATACAAATTACCTGTTTTATTTAAACACAAAAATATATGTACACGTAAACATTTTTATCACGTGTTGGTTAATGGATACTGAACAATCGATTGTCTAAACTATCTATTCGCGTTTATTTTTTACGGATAGCATTAACACGTGAAAATTATGTGAATTCAGAAGGATCACATCATCTGTCCGCACTTCTGCAGGGCTGGTTAGGATTTTACTATCCGTGAAAAAAAAATCGCCAATAAATGATTCCTCAACATCAGCATATCAGTTACCATTTCCCTTCGTTAATTGAGCAATCAAGTGCATAAACAGGTTCTGCCATTCAGCAACGAGCCACCGATGCATGCACCTAATTTATACGGTGGTTGACCCATTTTTAAAATTTTATCACAAGGGAAAAAAATAAGTATATCAATAAGTTATTTATTTCTTTTTTATCGAACAAAGTTTCCGATCTACCATATACTGTACTAGTTATATAATTAATATATTTTCTTGCTAAATACATAATTAATAATTTTAAATTTGTCTAATTGGTTATAACTTTTTCCTGGAAAAGGTATTAAGCTCTTCGTGTCCGTTTCGAAAAAGCTAAAATTAATTCAAAAATATGAAATAAATTTTCCATTTTCATGATTGAGATAGCGTTAAAGGTTAGATTTCAAGAGAGTCAACTCTAATAAAGATGACACCAGAAAATTAATTTAAATCCCCCTCCATCACTAAATACAAAATCTGAGAAAAAATCCAAATTAAGAAAATCTTCACACTATAAAATAAAATATAATAAAATATTAACTAACAAACTTTTAGGATAAAAATAATAGACTTGTTGGTACATAACAATCAACAAATATTATTTATATACGTAGCCTGCTTCTCTCTATTAACAAGTGGCACCTTGAAGACTTTCCGTTGATACATACACACATATAAATATACAGACAGAGTAAGTGAACCACTCAAGAAATAGTGACAGGTATTACAAAGAAGATTGTAAACTGGAAAATTTCTGTAACACTGCCATGTTCGATATAAAAGAAGTGTAATTTAACGATAAATTTAAGAACCACACTCTACAGATTTTTTTAAAATAAATAAATTATTAACATATTCATGATTTAAAGATACATAGAATGTTCGTGATTTAAAGATAAAAAAAATACTGCCACTTTGAATTTTATCGTATAGCATATCGTATATAACATATTGCCACCCGCTAGAATAGATTTTCAAAGACGCGACAACGACACTAGCTTCCACTAGGCTACTTGTCAACCAAACCCTTTTAGATCAGCCCACGGAACCTTTTCTGTTTTTTCTTTCCTGTAGGCCTACAGGTTATAACATTATAAATGAGACCCGACCCGAATGACAGAAAATATTTTTTTATTATTTATAATATCCAATCGTGCACATATTTTTTTAAAAACTCAACTAATATATAAATTAAAGTATGTACATTTAAAATTTAAATATAAATAAAAAGATATACAAACATGCAATATTTTTCATTGACTTGTTAGAAACAGAAATGCAATTTTATATATTATCAAGTTGTTAGAAATATAAATAACCAAGTTGTGAGAAATGTTATTGTTATTATTTTGAAATTTGAAAAGTACGATCTGCAATTGACTTAGTAACGTGTTGATGGGCAAGCAAGCATTATTGAATCATCTAAAAAACATGTACATGCCCACTCTGGTAGCTGAGTGATAAGCGCGAATGCGAAATTGTGTGGTATGACCATAAAAATTTCAAATCAAAATAAAATAGTTATTTCAGTCTGTAAAATTTGTCAGTCTCTCGTGAAAAAAATTCAACTAAAATTTAATTTTTTGGGTCAATTTATAAACCATAATAGTTCATCTTTTCTTTTACTACTATTTATAATTTTATACATAGTGAAATATGTTCAGTCATCAGTGACATATTCCATTCTATATAAACATAGAGAAGTTCACGATAGCAAAGTATGATGGTCAAATTTAGTCTTTAATCGTAAAATAAATAAATTATGAAACTATTAATGGTAAATATGAATTACGCTCGACACCATGTTAGTTAATTTTTTTACAAACAACTTTATTCAATTAGTTTGATATGTATCATGTTCAAAAAGTTAGCGACTTGAACAAATTTCGAACTCATTTTATGTACAAAGTCGAATCAAGTCGCTATATTTTGGGTCAAAACTTGTTTGTGAACGTTCATCTATGTGAGTATGCAGTCTAATTAAATCTAATCCCTAAGCAAATCTTATTTGTTTACATAGAAATGTAAACGATGAGAACAAAGGCCGTTGAATTTTCTTCATGATTCAAAAGGTTTAGGTAGCGATGGCGGCCTCATGTACGAAATAAATAATCTACAGTATAAGTTTTCATTATTGTAGCATGTTATTGTCAAACAATACTATACCATTCTCCCTGCAAGAAAGTTCCAAGTTCCTACCATCTAGACCTTCGAATAATCAGCCGATCAAAAGCTTTGATTCTATATAAGCACACATGCATACAAACATTTAATTACACATTATTATCCGAATCTCGAAATGAAGCTCCCAGCTCCACTTTTACCTTTTCTTCTTCTCGCATCAACTTTATATTTTTCTTCATCAGCAACCCAAACAGATGATTTTCTCAATTGCCTAGCCCTGTCTAATGACTCAACCACAATCTCCGCACTTGTTTACACCCCTGATAACTCTACTTTCAACGATGCATTGCTCTATTCCATTAATAATCTCCGTTTCGCGCAAGCCTCGACTCCGAAACCTCTAGTCATTATCACCCCAACAACAGAATCTCATATCCAAAATGTTATTTACTGCACCAAGCTAACAGGTTTGGAAATGAGAATCAGGAGCGGTGGCCACAGTTTCGAGGGCTTCTCTTACGTTTCATCAATCCCGTTTGTAGTACTTGACATGCGAAACATCAATAAAGTCACCCCGGACGTGGCAACCGCAACTGCATGGATCGAGAGTGGTGCCACGAATGGTGAACTTTACTATTATCTCAGCAGGGCTACGTCAGAGTACGGGTTCCCATCGGGACTGTGGGCGAACGTTGGTGTTGGTGGAATCTTGAGTGGTGGTGGATACGGGATGTTGAGAAGGAAATATGGTTTGGCTGGAGACCAAGTTATCGATGCTCGTTTGATCGATGCTAATGGTAATATTTTAACCAGGGAAACAATGGGTGAAGATTTGTTTTGGGCAATCAGAGGAGGCGGTGGTGGAAGCTTCGGAGTTGTTGTGTCATGGAGAGTTAATCTAGTACCTGTTCCTCCGGTTGTCACAATTTTCCAGGTTTTCAGAACTATAGAACAAGACATGACCAACATTTTCTACAAGTGGCAATCTGTTGCTCCCTTGTTCCCTAAAGAACTTGACATCAGGTAAGAGTCTTTAAATTGGTTAGATTAATTTCCTCGCTTGAATTTTAATTAATTCGGTAAATTAGAAATTTATTCGATATTTTCTATTTTCGATAACTTTGTGACAGGTGCAATGGAAATGTCATATTGAGTGAAAATAGTACTAGGTCCGATAACAAGACAGTACGAATGAGCTTCGATTCATTGTACCTAGGACCAGCCACTGAAGTTGTTGAAATAATGGGAGAACAATTTCCAGAGTTGGGATTAGTTAAAGAAGATCTGACTGAAGTTAATTATATCCAAGCTATGCTATTTTTCTCAAATTTTCCATACTATGCACCACCAGAGCTTTTACTAAATAAAACTATTTTACCGCGTCCGGCATTCAAAGGAAGATCAGATTTCTTCAAGCAACCCATGCCAGTAGAAGGTTTACTAGGCTTGTGGGAATACATGTTTCAACTCCCTGATAATCAAGCATTCTTACAGTACACTCCCTATGGTGGTAGAATGGATGAAATCTCTGAAACCGCGCTTCCATTCCCATACCGAGCTGGGTACTTGTACATGTTCAACTTCTTTGCTGTGACATGTCCAAGTCTTGTGGAATGTGAAGAAGAAGCTGCAAGGATGGAATGGGTGAGGACTATGGAAACATATCTTACACCTTATGTTACTAGCAACCCTAGGAGTGCATATGTGAATTATGTGAATGTTTGGATGGGTCAAAATAATCCAACAGGGGATACAAGTTATGCTCAGGCTAGTCAATGGGGTAAGCGTTACTTTGGTGTTAATTTTGATAGGTTGGTTGCCGTCAAGTCAGTGGCTGATCCTACCAACTTCTTCAGACACGAACAGAGCATCCCTGTTTTTTCATCTTGGTCCGATATTTAGAATGGTGCTTTTTGCTTGTGTTTTCAGTTGTTTTTACTAGAATGTTTGTGCTTGTTTTAATTTAGAGATTGATTGTATTATATACGATTTATCTAATAATCCATATATCTTGGAGTTTGTTTTGTTAATTTTTAAATACAATGGGGGTTGGGAGTTATGACTTCATTTAGATCACAATCTATTAATGGACAAATAAAGTAATTCAATTAGTTTAACCTTGCAAATTTATCAAAACATGCCCTTATTCTTTTGTCTATGCGTTACACATGGAACATGGCATTGGCACGTAGGAATGACATCTCCATTCTTATTCTTATTCAATTTCAGCCTTAAATGAAATGGAGATTCCTAATTTCTTTTCGAACATGAAAATTAATGACACCATGTTTCGATCTTATTTTCTGCGTAAAATAAAGATTCATAAAATTTTTCTAGACATGAGTATTCATCGCATCCCATTTCGTCGCACAACACATTTATTTAGTTAAGCATATCTTTCGGTTAGATGATAAATTTTTATTATTTTTGTGATTTATTATCGGATATTATCAAGAAAACGATTCTTCGTTTTTTCTGACAAAAAAAATTATTAAGATTAAATATATTTTTAATTAGAAAAATAAAAATAAATAGGAAAAAATCGCACAATTCTTCTAAGAAATGATCAAATTATAATTAATTAGGTCGTTTTTTTTTTGAAATTTTACACGTTTATTTTAGTTCCGCACCAATTGCATACTCTGAATTTTCCACTCATTAATTACTGTGAAATTTAAGAGATATATCAAAACTGATCACTCAGAGTCTCTCAGCTGTAAATAAGATTTCAGAACGTTGGATATAACGGATCTTATGTACCTCATTAGAATAAAAATAACAATTCTCAAATAAATTATACGTTTTTGAAATATGGACTGATTTTATTTTATTTTATATTTGAAAACAACATAAAGATATACTATCTGTAATCGAAGATCGTGCCACAAAATCAGGCAGTTTTGACCTGACTTATAGCATTATTGTGGGGTCATTTAGCTTATCTTACAAGCAGACCCGGTTTTTAGCCTGTGCAAACAGGTCAATTGGGATACATTATGATTATTGTAGCTTACTAGCTAGCTTCTTTTATTATAAATTATATTTCAATTTTGTAATCATTCTTTATTTACTTTAAATATCATTAGTTAATATAATTGTTTATTTTATACTATAATATCAATAATCACAAATATAAAATCAATATAATCAAATAGTAATGTAAAATAAAATTTAATAGAAAAACGAAGAATAAGAAAATGGTCCTAAAATATTCATTTTAAAATTACGATTTTAAAGATATTTAACTAATAGATATTTGATATAATAAATTATTATTTTAATTAATTTTATTCATTTCATATTGCATATTAAAAGTTACAAATTTTACTGATATATTTGCACCTAAAAAAATGTATTACAAAAAGTTTTCCAAAAAATTATATTAAAATTTTAGGGGTCTTATTTTCACTTCAAAATTTCCTTGCCTCATTTTTAATATATGAAGAGGGCCTCAGAGAAGTCTGAGCCGGCCGGCTTATAAATAACTTATAAGTTAAAAAATGTATGTATTTTCTAACTTATAAGCAGAGCTTATAAGAGATGCCAAACAATGGCTTTATCGCAGCATTTTTCATGAAAACCTGATAAATTTAATAAAAATAGTATTGAAATTAAGAAATCAAATCGTTATTAATAGACTTGTTAAATTGATCTGAGTTTTATATTTAATTTTTGTTGTAAAACAAGCTTATAAGGCAAATTACTACTATTATTTACGAAAATTTTAGACGGAGTCTAATTCGAATCAAGTTCAAATTATTCTTATTTTATGTAAATTGTTCGATTTAAAAATGAATTAAGTTGCAATTTAGAGATTCCATCGGGATAAAAATGGAACGAAATCATTACTATGATTAGGGAGAAATTTCAGAGGGAGTAATGCTATAAAACCTAAATTTGTTTTCAAAATATTTTCTTAAATGATGTGACAATATTGACAAAATAGAATGAAGAGTTTTAAATGATTATAAAAATAATAAATGAGATTGACTCATACATTTACATTAATCACTAACAATTAAAACTTTTCATTCCGCATGTCATCAAAAAATATTTTGAAAACAAATTTAGGGACTCTAGTATTACTCATTCAAATTTTTTTGCATGTGTCCAAACTCCAGTTCTATGATTTTGCAGCAAGAACAATGATCAACAAGTGTGTGTTATCTGTATGGAGCTCAAAGTTGTCCAAGAACTTGCTTTGCGCCTAGATTTTTCAAACAAGCAGCCTCTCTAGTCTCTACTAATCCTATATACTTGTAATACCAATAAAATGAAATATCTCTCTGCAAATCTTATCTGTCTGTTTAATTTATACAGAAATAAACGAAGGGGACAAAGCTTTGGTATATCTTCTTGATTTATTTTCCTTTCAAACAAGCATATTAAAAAAACGAGTAGAAATTTAAAAGAAATATCTCACTGCAAATCTTATCTCCTGTCTTTTTACGCTCTGCTTTGAAATCAAACGTGCCAATATATGATTTGATACAGATGTAGACGAAGAGGGACAGAGGGTGTTGAAATATCGTGATTAATCATTCAAGAAGCTTTAATATAGCCATGGTGGCCTCGTCTCTATTGGACTGTATTATTGAATACCCATCAGCCCACCTCCTCATATGTCTCTATTCAAATTCAATAACATTATCAGTGAAAATTAATTAGGAAAAAAGAAAGGTTCCTCCTATCTGCACCACTCAAATTCTCCTCGTAGTTCCTATATAAGATCACATTGTACACAACTTCATTCACATCTAAAAATGAAGCTCCCAACTCCACTTTTGCCTTTTCTTGTTCTCTTAACAACTTTCTATATTTCTTCATCAGCAACCAAAACAGATATCTTTCTAAAATGCCTGGCCAAGTCTTCTGACTCGACCACAATCTCCGCACTTCTTTACACCCCTGCTAACTCTACCTTCAACGATGCATTACTCTACTCTATTAATAATCTCCGTTTCGCGCAAGCCTCGACTCCCAAACCTCTTGTTATTATAACCCCAACAACTGAATCTCAAATCCAAAATGTCATCTACTGCACCAAGAAAACAGGTTTAGAAATGAGAATCAGGAGTGGTGGCCACAGTTTCGAGGGCTTCTCTTATGTCTCATCAGTCTCGTTTGTTGTACTCGACTTGCGTAACTTTAATAAAGTCACTGCAGACATGTCAACGGCAACTGCATGGGTTGATAGTGGTGTTACTAACGGTGAACTATATTATAACATCAACAAGGCCACTTCAGCTTACGGGTTCCCATCGGGACTCTGGTCAAATGTTGGTGTTGGTGGCCTCATGAGTGGAGGTGGCTACGGTATGATGAGAAGGAAATATGGGTTGGCTGCAGATCAAGTTATTGATGCTCGTTTAATCGATGCTAACGGGAGAATTCTAACTAGGACGACCATGGGTGAAGATTTGTTCTGGGCCATCAGGGGTGGTGGTGGTGGAAGCTTCGGAGTTGTTGTGTCGTGGAGAGTTAACCTCGTACCTGTTCCACCAATAGTTACAGTTTTCAGGGTCTACAGAACATTGGAACAAGGAATGACTAATATTTTCTACAAGTATCAATCCGTTGCTCCTGTCTTTCCCAAAGAACTTGACATCAGGTAAGCTACCTTGTATTCCATTGAACTTCTACTTATATTTAATATCTGACTTTAAGGCTAACATATTCGACCCTGTAAATTTAAAGTTTATTGAATTTTGGATTTTTTTTCACACAACTAAGTTCTGCGTCATGTCAGGTGCAATGGACAAGTCATTCTAAGTGATTCTAGTACCAGATCCGATAATAAGACGATGCAAATGAACTTTGAGTCGTTGTACCTGGGACGAGCCACTGAAGTTCTTGCAATAATGGGAGAACAATTTCCAGAGTTGGGATTAGTTAAAGAAGATCTCATAGAAACTAGCTATATCCAAGCTATGGTATTTTTCTCGCAGTTTCCAGTCCAGGCACCACCAGAACTTTTACTAGATAAAACCATTTTACCACGTCCGGCATTCAAAGGCAGATCCGATTTCTTCAAGAAACCAATGCCAGTAGAAGGTTTACTAGGCTTGTGGGAATACATGTTTCAACTTCCTGCTGATTCAGCATTCTTACAATACACTCCCTATGGTGGTAGATTGAGCGAAATCTCAGAAACCGCGCTTCCATTCCCATACCGAGCTGGATACTTGTACATGTTCAACTTCTTTGCTGTGACATGTCCAAGTAAAGAGACATGTGAAGAAGAAGCTGCAAGAATGGAATGGGTGAGGACTGTGGATAAATATCTTACACCTTATGTTACTAGCAACCCTAGGAGTGCATATGTGAACTATGCCAATGTTTGGATGGGTCAAAATAATCCAACAGGGAGTACAAGTTATGCTCAGGCTAGTAAATGGGGGAAGCGTTACTTTGGTGTTAATTTTGATAAGTTGGTTCTAATAAAGACACTGACTGATCCTCTCAACTTCTTCAGGCACGAGCAGAGTATTCCTGTTTTCTCACTTTTGTCCGATATGTAAAACATCTATCTGCTGGTGTTCTAAGTTATTTCTATTACAATAAAATGTTTGTATTTGTGATCGATGTATTTTACGGTCGGTTAAATAAAACTTATGCGTTTCCATCATTCTTGTAGATTACTACTACATTTGGCATTTTTAATATTTAATGAATAAATAAATTTTAATATAAGAAACGAAACATCTATCATAAAATTTATCCAAATAATTGAATACAATACCACTTTAAAGGTTAGGGTTGCTTAAACATTTTAATTCTGAAATTCCTTAAAATTCATCTTAATTTCCTTTTAAATTTGATTTTTTTTATAAGTTAGGACGAATTCGAATTGTTTATAGATTTTTTTAGATTAATTCAAGTTCGAATTGAATTTTTAAATTGTGTTGTCGTGCTGTTCAGGAATTTAATACATTTAAAAACCTCTTTCTCTCGGTGCTGTATCTTTATACAATTTAAAAATGAAAAAATTAATTCTATAAAAAAAAACCAGAGCAGCCCTTCCCGGTTACGAGTAGAAGCTTAAAATTAAATGTCTCAGTGCAAATCTTATCCATTGCAAATCTTATCCATTTCACATTTCAGGCTATACTCTTAAATGGTTAAATGGAACGTGCGAATATATCTGGTTTGATAAAGAAGTAAACGAAGAGGACAGAGTTTGATGAAAACTTGAAATTAATACATCGTGATTCATCATTCAAAAACCTTTAATATACCCATGGTGGGCTCATCTCTAAAAGCTTGTATTATTGAACCTATCACCCCCACCTTCCCACATGTCACTATTTAAATTCACTAGTACATTATTAGTGACACACTGAAAAAAAAAAGAGAAAACTGGTCCGGGGGTGATCTCACAGAGGTTATATTCGATTCGATTTTAATACAAATTTTTAGCGACATTTATAAATATGACATTCAGCCGCCCTATTTCACATAAATATCACTTGATTTGTACTAAAAAACTCTAAAGAAAACAACTCAACTAGATTAAAAAAACAAAAAGTTCCTCCCACCTGCACCACTCGAGATTAATTTTTTCCTAGTTCCTATATATAAGAAGACATTGTACACAACTTGATCCACATCTCAAAATGAAGCTCCCAACTCCACTTTTGCCTTGTCTTGTTCTCTTAACAACTTTCTATATTTCTTCATCAGCAACCAAAACAGACGACTTTCTAAAATGCCTGGCCAAGTCTTCTGACTCGACCACAATCTCCAAACTTGTTTACACTCCTGCTAACTCTACTTTCAACGATGCATTACTCTACTCTATTAACAATCTGCGTTTCGCGCAAGCCTCGACTCCCAAACCTCTTGTTATTATAACCCCAACAACCGAATCTCAAATCCAAAATGTCATCTACTGCACCAAGAAAACAGGTTTAGAAATGAGAATCAGGAGTGGTGGCCACAGTTTCGAGGGCTTCTCTTATGTTTCATCCATCCCATTTATAGTACTCGACTTGCGTAACATTAATAAAGTCACTGCAGACATGTCAACGGCAACTGCATGGGTTGATAGTGGCGTTACTAACGGTGAACTATATTATAATATCAACAAGGCCACTTCAGTTTACGGGTTCCCATCGGGACTGTGGGCGAACGTTGGTGTTGGTGGAATCTTGAGTGGTGGTGGATACGGAATGTTGAGAAGGAAATATGGGTTGGCTGGAGATCAAGTTATCGATGCTCGTTTAATCGATGCTAATGGTAGGATCCTAACCAGGAAGACCATGGGTGAAAATTTGTTCTGGGCAATCAGAGGTGGTGGTGGTGGAAGCTTCGGAGTTGTGGTGTCGTGGAGAGTTAACCTCGTACCTGTTCCACCAATAGTTACAGTTTTCAGGGTCTTCAGAACTTTGGAAGAGGACATGACTAATACTTTCTACAAGTGGCAATCTGTTGCTCCCGTCTTACCTAAAGAACTTGACATCAGGTAAGCTGCCTAGCTTGTCATCAATCTCATTGAACTCGTAACTATATTAAATATATTCTCGATTAATATTTGATCTCACGAGTAAATTACGTGACCCTGTTAATTTTAAATTTATTATTAACTTATTACCTGACTAAATTCTACGCCATGTCAGGTGCAATGGACAAGTCATTCTAAGTAATTCCAGTACCAGATCCGATAAAAAGACAATTCAAATGAACTTTGAGTCGCTATACCTCGGACCAGCCAGTGAAGTTCTTGCAATAATGGGAGAAAAATTGCCAGAGTTGGGATTAGTTAGAGAAGATCTCATAGAAACTAGCTATATCCAAGCTATGGTGTTTTTCTCGCAGTTTCCAGTGCAGGCACCCCCAGAACTTTTACTAGATAAAACCATTTTACCTCGTCCAGCATTTAAAGGAAGATCAGATTTCTTCAAGAAACCAATGCCAGTAGAAGGATTACTAGGCCTGTGGGATTACATGTTTCAACTTCCTGATAATCAAGCATTCTTACAATACACTCCCTATGGTGGTAGAATGAGCGAAATCTCGGAAACCGCACTTCCATTCCCATACCGAGCTGGATACTTGTTCATGTTCAACTTCTTTGCTGTGACATGTCCAAGTAAAGAGAAATGTGAAGAAGAAGCTGCAAGGATGGAATGGGTGAGGACTGTGGATGCATATCTTACACCTTATGTTACTAGCAACCCTAGGAGTGCATATGTGAACTATGTGAATGTTTGGCTTGGTCAAAATAATCCAACAGGGAGTACAAGTTATGCTCAGGCTAGTAAATGGGGGAAGCGTTACTTTGGTGTTAATTTTGACAAGTTGGTTCTAATTAAGTCACTGGCCGATCCTTTCAATTTCTTCAGACACGAGCAGAGCATTCCTGTTTTTTCACTCTGGTCCGATATGTAGACTATTGGTTGGTCCTTTTCGCTTGTGTTTTTTGAGTTTTACTACAGGAAGATTTGGGTTTACTTCGAGTAAGATTGGATGTATTTCACGCTTTATTTAATAAAATATATATATATAAGCAGCCATAAATTATTCGAGTTCGTTGGCCTAACGTTTTAGAGTAATGTTAGAGAATCAAATAAATTTCTTAAAAAATTTCTCAAATGCCACATGTCTTATTCTGATTGATTGTGCAAATAATTAATGAGATGAACCCATGTACATTCAAATCAATAATATCAATTAAAACTACATATCTTACCATATGAATCATGACACATCATTTTAGATTTTTTTTTTGAAAAATTTGTTTAGTTTCCTAGCATTACTCAACCTTTTATAACGTAGTTTTAAATCGCATGATCTTAATCAAATGACATAATTAATTATACCAAACTTGAATCAAAACATGCTCTTACTTTATGTTAACGTGCTAGACAGTAGAGATGGAGCATAGATGAGAAATATAAAATGTAAACTTTGTGTGACGGATCGAGAAAAATAACAATAATAAATTGGTTATTATTGTATTGTGTAGTACATCAAGTTGAATGTCAGACCTCACATGTTGGTTGACGACTTTACATTAGATGCCATCACAAAGCTACAAATCTCATCCGATATCTTTTTATTTTATATGATAAAGAGGAGTCAGGTGGTCCATCGTACAGGACAACCGACCGTATGTAATAAGAGTCTATAAATAAAAATATGTTATAATGAAACCCCTTCATTAGTACTCAAAATGAAGTGGGACTGGCCGACAGGGAGTAGTACCATATTAGGTTTAAGTTTTGATAGCAAGAGTACGATAACAAATGGACAAACGCGCTATATTCATTTTTTTTTTGACAGAGCGCTGTATTCATATTAAAAACTCACTACTTAATCATTTATTTTATTATACTTACACTTATTAAGAGTATCATATATTATATAATATTGCTAGAAATGAATAGCATTTTAATTTATTTATTTTCAAAATTCTCGATTTTATTATTAGCTTTTTTCATATAAATAAAGAGAATAAAATTCCTGAGATTACCTCAGTAAAATTACCTAATGTGCTAGTTTTTTTAGTGTAGATATTTTTATAATTGTATATAATTTTCTGTAATTACAATAATACTCTCATATATTTATATGTGAATTTTTTTAAACTCTTAAAAATTACGTGAGATAAACTCAGAAAACATCATAAATTAAAACATATCTCGAGTCGTGTCATTTGATAAAAGAAATTAAGACAAATTTTGAGATGTCTACACCACGATAACGTATGGCACTATGGCAGTGTCGCACTCACTAGAAACGTGGATCCATAAAGAAATCTACAAAAGAGAGTGACACGTTGGTCCGCGCCTTTATTTATAGTAGTATGATACTCTAGTATCTGCTTGTTGTATTATAATCTCATCTAAACCCAAATACTCAATATCATAATTTTCTTTTCTCTCTCTCTTTATTTCTGGACCAAACGATTTATATATGGAGTATATAAATACTGCAACTAACCTAAGTACCTAACCATCTACTTTAATCATTTTTTGTTTTTCGCTTTACCAGGATGTCTTTGCTTTATGATGGTAAGGGCATCACGTATTAACACGCCTAAGCTTTTTCTAATTATACTTCGTTTACTGCTAGTACCGTAAAGGAAGGATAATGTACAGCACCTCGCCTTAAATTGACATTGCTGCAGGAAATACCATAAAAAATGTTGTAATTATGGGTTCAAATTACAAAGTCAAAAATATTTACTAAATTACATTATTTTAAAACAAAGTTACAAGTTTAAAGTTACTTTTATTACGATAAAATAATTAGTAGTATTATAAGTTTCTAGCAAGACAGGTCTCCGCAAAATTGTTCGACCTACAAACAGTGTTTTCAACACGAAGAAAACTGCTTGCAAGATTGGATGGCTCAACACTTTAACATATCAGATGACTCAATGGCCTACCTACTTCTATACTAGGGTAAATACAAAATTCTGGTAGTAAACTTGAAAAGTTGATCTTAAGTTCAAAGATCTCCGTTTGCCTTTATCATCCAGCAAAGAGAAAAATAATATAAAACTGGCACCCTCATTCCTCAGTGTAGAAATGACGTCTTTTTCCGTTAATCGAAAATGGGGTCAAAGTGCTTTTTTTCAACCGGGTAAAACAAAAAAAATCAGTTAAAACGATCAAAATTTGGTCAAAATTAATTTTTTTTAAACAAGTAATATTTTAATAAATAAAATAATTAATATATTTATATTACAAATACTCTCTCAAATTTTTAATAATTATATATATATATATATATATATGTTTTATATAATAACTACTAAGATAATTGTTTTTTTGTAAATATTAATGCCTAAATATGTATGGACTAATGATATATGATATTTTTTATTATAAATTTTATGATAATTTAAATATATTAAATATAATTATACATTATTATTTATTAAATTAAATTACTACCGATTAATTACTGTAAGATAACTTCACAGTCCAACTCCGATTCCCAGTTTTTAGAACACTGTCCTTACCTATATAACTCTTACATGTAGGTAAATATTTGACTACAAGGTTCAAGAAGGTTTAAAAAAGAAGAAATTGCGAAATAGCAAAGTTATTAGCACTGGCAACAAGGGGCATCCCTACCCCTCTGATTTATGTTGTTAACTTCTGTGTAAAATAAGGAAGAGAGATAAAAACCCTAGCACATGTCAAACTACCGTAGCCAATGTAAAAAAGACCAAAAATAAATACCACCACAGCAGCAGCAGGTAGAGGAGTCAAATCCAGCAATCCAGCAATTACAAACTGAAAGCGAAAATGATTTCCATATTAAAAGAGAAGATGTCAGTACTCCATCAAAAAATGACCAAAGTGTAGTGGTCTTGCCTCATCCCTCCAGTAGGAGCTAAATAAAGTCTTGAACCTTGCCCCTTCACCAAGAAGTTCCAGTGAAAATTTGAAGTCAAATCTCAGAAAGTAGAAACACTCTGCTATCTGAAAACACTGCTTAAGAATTTCGTATTTTATGATGATAGAGAAGATGAGAAAAAATTGAAAAACATTACTGATTCAATCTATAAGAGGTGGTAAACTTGCACATATCCAACAAATATTACGAACCACAACTCAGGTAGCAAAAACTACACTCAAGGTGTTATTACATCAAATCTCCTCAGGCTCTATTCAACAATACTCATAATTTAAGGGTATTCAACAATTCCCATAATTTAAGCGTACATTGGCAAGTAACTATGATAGCACGGCCATTATATCAGACTCCCTTAAAGCTATGTAATCCGACCCATCAGTGCCTTTGAAATCGTTTCCGGCATATTTGGAGTACATTACAGTGTTTCCGGCAGATAGTGAGAGTGCTTTTCTCTTTCCTTCCTCATCTAGAGAGCCAGGTCCAACAGCAATCACCTATCATTTTTAGTGTGAGCAAAATAACATTGTTGGAGCATACACACAAACAGAATTTTTTGACTATCAATTTTAAGAGTTCCTATTTGAAAAAAATAATTGACCATCTTCCTATGCAAATGCTAAGCATGACCGAGTATGTGCTACTTACAGTTCCAATGGATGGTTTGTCCTTGCTTGCCTCTGTTAGCAACAGTCCCCCGGCTGTTTTCTCTTCGGCCTCAGCAACCTAATTTTGATTTAAACACAAGAGGGAACCAAAATTAAGCATCCAAAATATCATTTATTATAATCATTGCTAATAGACTAATAGTGTAACATACCATGAATCATATACTTCTACATAAGAACACTATATTCATATCCCAAAGGAACACTATATGATTAGAACTTAAATTTTGTTCCAATGAAGAGTCCTTTCATTCTCTTAGTAATAACAAACAGCTAGGAAATTTTTGCTTACAATTTTATCTTTCTGGATATACGTCCATATAAGATATGCAAACTTAAATCCACAATATTACAATTAGCACTAACCATATCTACAATTCAACAAAGCTAAGCTAGAATTAACTCTTAATAAAGAGTCTGTATAAAAGGATGTATCTAGCCTCCTTTACAGATTCTTGATGTAGTATGTTCAGTTCCTCTATAATATACATGAGTAGCTACATTAGCTGTCAAAAAAAATACTTTTAATATTATCATATAGATGTTGAGATAAAGGTGGATAAACCTTAATGAGGACTCTGTCATTTAGGGGTTTCAAATCCTTGACATCATCAGTATCAAGAAGACCAACAATGTCATCCTCCTTCAAAATAAGATGATTGGATCCATTGAACTCCACTTCGGTTCCAGCATACTTGGAATACACAACTTGGGCACCAGTCTATATGTTAAGTACATTAAAGTTAGCAAGTAAACTGACCAGACAAAATAAATACAACCATAGTATTTTATGCTAAACAATCACCTTTACAGACACAGCAACTTTGTTAGGTCCAACAGTCCTTCCCTCTCCAATAGCGACAACCTGACCTCCTTGAGGTTTTGATTGTGCTGATGAAGGTAGTAAGATGCCACCAGTGGTCTTCTCCTCAACAGTCTTGATCTTAATAAGCACTCGATCACCCAACGGCTTAAGTGAAGTGTACTGTCATATTGAAAGACAAATCAGTACGAGCATATATACATAAATAACTGGAAACAATTATACAGTCTACAAATAAAATTGGTTCACAAACACATTAATGACTAGGAGCAATTATACGCTTCATGTCAATTAAAAAATACAGAATTAGTACACATTAGATCGAGCAAAACCATTTTCAGGCCACAAGAAAACACATAATAAGATAGGAAGAAAAGAAAAGGTGCAGGCTCATTTATTCACAGGCACATAATTTTGTTCCATTTTCCTAAAGAACAACATTTACTACAAAACTTTTAGTTTCGATAGGAAACATGGCCTAGAAATTTCTCAAATGCAAATACTGTGTACATTGAGCATTTGCAAATGGCAGCCCAACCCAATTTAACAAATAATAAAAAATAAATGAAACATACAAGTAAGATCAATTAATGTAACATCCACAAAACAAAAATACAACATAAATAAACACAAACACCACAAAGGCAGAAACATTGAAATTTAATACAAACTAGATGCTCCTACTCAATTAACAAGAAACTTGGTCAGTTACCAGAAAACCCCAACCAGATGCAGTACCAAAGACACGAAAGTTGAGATAAAAAACAACGCATATAGATAAGTATCGCTTATCATCAACCCCTTCCAACATGCCAATGACACGAGCAGTCGAGCACAATTCTTCATACCCTCATCACTTTATACTTAAAACTAGCATTTTTGACAAAAATATATAATGTACCAAAAAACACATATTTATGGAAGTTTAACATTTAAGGGTTAAAAAAAATTGAGCCAAAGCATTTTTACGCCTTATGTTAGAACAAATGAATCAAACAGAAAAGGTGTAGCCTCTGAAATACAGACACACATACACTACAAAACTTTGTCTAAATTCTCCCAGAGAAAAAACATAAACTTCAAAACTGTAAGCTACAATTCGAAAAATACATAACTTGCAGACATAAGTACAAAAATCAATAGAATCCACACAAAATGTCCACGAAACAATCTAATTTAAACTTCGAACAATTACAACTACTAAACAAAATATAAAAGAATACCAAACTAATCAACAAGTCAATGTTGTAATCTCCGATAAATAGACACAAGACAACTCATTCAATTACAACATCGAAACAAAGTATAAAGTATATACCACAACTAACACGCAAAACTATCACAATTCACATTTATAATTAGCAAAAAAAACACAAATACAATATAAAAAAAAAAACATAAAAAGAGTAAAAAAAAACAATAAGACCTTAGGAGCAACAACAGTAGCAGCTTTGACAGTGAGTCCACGGAAAGACCTTGAACTTAATCCACCTCCGAATTGTCCGAAATGCGAAACCGATGACGGTTTAAACGTTCCTTCGATTGTTGAAGGAAATAACAAACTCCTTCCGTACAATGATGTTGTTGTCATCTGAGATGCCGCCATTTCTGCTCAATTTCAACACAAATTCAACAAGCAAATAGTTAATTCGAGAGAGAGAGAGGGAGGGGAGAGAGATAGAGAGAGAGAGAGAGAGTACCTGGGAGAGAGAACTGGGGTTTATTTGGAAATGAAATGAGAGGAGAAGATAACAAAACCCTAGAATTAGCAGTGAGGACTGAGGAGAAGATAAAATACTACTATTACTTACAAGTGTGATACAGATAATAATATAGGGGCGGAGGGTTCTAGAAATTTGTGGCTTGGGCTAGCACGCAACTGAGTCTTTGCCACTAGTTGTAGTAAGCGATTACTTACTCTGGGCTCGGTGTGGATTCGTATTGGGCTTCTGGGTTTTAGCTCACATCACTTTCCTTTTTTATCTTCTACACATGAGATGGGCTTATATACTAATCACCATTAATTTATTTGAATAAATTATAGAAAATTAATGTTATGTTAATTATATAACTATAAAAAATTTAATCATTATTTTTTTCCTAAAGTTAATTATTGACTTTCATATAAAATAAATAAATGTCAATGAGACAAAGATGTGGGGGCCTCAGGCCCTCAGATGAGGGTATGTAAAAAAAAACTACTGCACATGGCCCAAATTTAGATGGATTTCCAAATTTGTTGTCTATAATTATATAGGTAATTAATATTATTAATTTTGAGAGATTTTATAAGAATAAATAAATTTATTATTAGTGTAAATAAAATATTTGAAAATTTGTGAATTATTTTATATAAAATAATTCTGGATTTTTTACATATAAAAGGTCTTATATTTAACATAAGGACTCCAAAATAAGTAAAACGCTCGAATATGAGATGATTTCACCACATCGCTCCAAAAATTTAGGGCCCCCAATTCATACTAGTTTATATGAAATTACTTTGGTGACAATTGAAAATGATCTTTTGGATGAAGTTGACATCCAAAGTGTTATATATAATTTTATCAAAAAACATGTAACAGAAGAACATCTATTTTTAAATACATTTGTTAGACTTTATTTTTTTTTACAGTATCTTTCGGTAGTTTATTTTATTTTAAAAATATATTTTAATAATTTTAATGTATATCGAAATATATATAAAGGGCCCAAATTTAAAATTTTATACCGGGACCCCAAAATATTTGTTACACCCCTGTAGTGGCTTTAGTACAATTCGCCGAACAATAAATATCTTACAATAATTATAGCAACTTTTTAGTTTCAAGATATTATTATAAATAAAGATGAATAATGTAGCTGCTTTTTTGCAATATAAAATTTAATTAGCAAAGAAGAAGAAGAATGTAATGCAATTTGAGACCTCTTATTAATGTGGAAGTGTTGTGTTATCAGTTATGACTTGTGAGTTTGTGTGGCTACTTATGAGTTTGTGTGGCTAAGCACCTTCTGTATATATGTCCTGGTCATGACAATCGATTGTTTGAAGTCTGAACTAAAACCCTTGTATATAGCTGCACGAATCCAGCTAGGGCTTAGTAAGGCAGGTATATAAGCGGACGGCACCGATGGAGGTGTTGATAGTAAAGCGATTGTGAGAATACGTTTTTGCTGTATTTATTGAATGAAAATTCATGTCAAACTTGACTTGGGCTGTACTGTCTGTATTTCTCTCCCTCTTCTTTTTTGATAGTGTGTTTTTTCCAGGACCAGTCCGAGACCTGGTGCCAAAAAAGTATATTTCCAACTCTTTTAAAAAAAATTAATTATTAAGATAGACTCTCTTTTTTGATTTTCTTTTTTCTAAAATCAAGTGTAACAATAGATGACTCGTATAATCATATTACATAATTTAGTTAATCAACTCAAATATAAAATTAATAGACAAATAAAAATGGTAAAATTACAAATAAATGCGTGCACAATTAATTATTAAACTCTAAATAATCAATTCATTTATAATAAAATACATATCAACTATTTACATATAATCTTTATATTTCTTATTCAGCGCCATTTATACATATCGGTATTATAAAATAAAAAAATTACAAACACAACTTAAATACCAAAAAAATAATTTATTCATTTGTATAAGGATGTATATAAAAGTATTTACTAAATTTTAGCAATTTCTTAAAAACCTTTCTGAATTTCAGTTAATACTAGTAAAGTCGGATATATATATATATATATATATATATATATATTGGATCTTCACATAAATATATCAGAAATGAAATGCTACGTATTCAACAAATTATCCCAAAATGCTGAATTGTCACGTATGTAATTAATAATTTTTCTATTAATAATATGAGACCTCATGTGCATATATGTGTACAAAAATCAAAACAAAACACGTCATTTACAAAAAAATATTGAGATTATTTTTTAGTTACGTAGTATTACTCTAAATATATAAATAAAGTTTACTTATCAAATATGAAATTATATTGAGCGCATATAACTTAAATGATAAGAATTAGGCTTATAGCCTTATAAATTATTATTTGTTCTATGAAAATTCTTCCGAAACGGAGAGAAGATAAGTCCCTACCACTTAAGGTATCAAATCGTGCTCAAAAAGGATATTAAACATATACGTATGGCCGTATGGGAATTAAAATTTTAACAGTTTTGAACTCCCAAATTCCAAATTCTAACAGGGCCTGTGCGATCGCACGCTTGGATAACGTAAGCAAACACGAAGAGTACTAGGTACTTCATTCGTCATGCAGTTTACATGGCACAGGCATCATAATAGTGAGACAAGCAAATGCTTCTAGAAAGTTTGTCATACACACGTATACACATTCTCCTCACGTTGTTGTAGAGGATAATTGGACTATTGGACTCCTACTAATTATGAAGTTGATATGGGGGCCGGGGGTGGGGTAGAGATCCAGGCATCCTTAAGTTAATGGTCCCACTACGATCAGCGAGATAAGCTAATTTAAGTCATGAAATTAAATTGAAAAACTTACCTAAATTACAAAACCAAAAACACGATTCTGTTTGTCTAAAATCATTTTCAAACTAACTCGATTCAATCTCACTTTCTTTGTATTAATTTTACAAAATCACAAATTAGCTTCGAGATATTACTTCTATGATTTCAAAAATGGTTAATCATTAAAAGTCGAGAATTTTCAAAATTTTAACATATCAAAGTTCTAAGATTATCAATACGAGGATATTGGTTTGAATTTTCTTTCAAATTAAAAATTTAAATGTATTCTTAAACTAATAATGTAATTTTGAACATAAAATGTCGATGGCCTTAGAGATTTGCTCTCTGTCTATTATCAGAGTTTTTTGTTTTCCGTACTCATTATTTGTGTCCTTGAATTTCTTTTTTAATATTTTTTGGAGGGTGAGTTATTTTTTTGACATCTGTCCTATCTATGCTAGCTTAAACCAAGGAAAGGTGTTTTCTTAAACCAACACATATCAAATTTAACATCTCTTAGAGCAACCACAGTGGTAAGAGTCCATTTTCTACTTTTTAGGGACCCAGGCAGTACCACATAAGCAAATGAATAGATTTTGAAAAAACTGGCCAATGCACTCCAATGCGAGGACCACTTCCCATTTACTATTATGTTATTATAAATTGACATTTGGCAATTTAGTACACATGTGCAGGTGCTTAGCAAAAAAGTAACACTTAAAATATGAAATGGGCACAGCCCACCGTCGTGGCCATGACCAATTTTTTTAAAACCATACAATGCAAATGGCCACTTTTTTCATTAGGCCAAGTCATTTTCCGTGTCCCGATGTATCAAGTGGCCATGCATTGGAGGTGCTCTTAGTCCCGTTAAAATGAAATGAATAAGAGAAGACTAATTTTATAAGCAGGATATTTTGAAATGAAACAAAATTTTACGGAAATAGTGTACTTGCCAAATTACTAGCTTATTTTGACTTTAAGTTGAAAGATGTCTGTTTGTATAATAAGTTAGAGGCTAACTTAAAGTCAGAAATAAGTTAGAAACTGATTTAAAACCAGAAGTTCGTATTAGGAACTTTTTTCAGTGATTTATTTTTTTTATTTTTCTATGTTGATAAAAGTTATCTATCTGTTATAAATTATTCACAAGTTACTTTTATTTTTATTTTTATACTTTTTAAAACTCATAAGTCACTTATAAATCAAAATTACTCAAACATAAATTTTAAACTCTCGACTTATCCTTTAAATTATAAGTCACAATTTTAAGTTTAACCAAACCACCTCTTAATCCTCGAGATAATGCCCGAGCTCTATAATATAATGTTAAGTATAATGTGTAGGTATGCAGACATAAGACAATATTTACACAAGTTAATTTCTACATAATTATTTAAAGAGCCGTATGTCATGAATTTTACGACACATTAGTTTCTACATATTTCTACATAATTATTTAAAGAGCCATATGTCATGAATTTTACGACACATTAGTTTCGATGTTAAACGTTGGGTCGATGACCTAGCTAACTATGCAAAATAAGCGCACTTTAATTATACATATATGTATAATTTAAATTAAATATATATATATATATAAATAAGTACATAAATAAAATAATAATAATAATAGACAAAAGTTCCATAAAGGACCTTATATGGAGTACTATCATATTCTTTTCATTATATATTACAAAATCTAATGCATGGATGTCTCCAATTTGTAATTCGTTTGAGTAATCCATTGAATTAAACCAATATATATATATATATATATATATATATATATATATTAACAATTAGGTGAAAACTTTTTAGTGTGAGAATCGTGAAAATTTTCATTAAATTTTGCACAACCATTATAAAAAATGTTAAAAAAATGTTTAGATTAACTTTTTATTATAATTTTGCAAATAAAATTATGGTTCTGGACTATTAATTTTTTTATTATAATTCTGCAGAATTTAGTAAAAGTTTTCACGGTTCTCACGCTAAAAAGTTTGCAGCGGACTGTTACCCTATATATATATAATATGATATCACAACTATACGTACCTTATAAATTAATAGTATGATAATCCTAATCTATAGTTAAAAAAGAATAATTATTATATACGAAGAGATATAAAATTAAAATAAAGATGAAAATAAAAGTGAAAAGAAGAAAGTGTTTAATTTATAAGCCCTAATTAACTATTTCGCCCACTACCTTTTTGTCTTCCTACTATTTTGGGGTTGATTTAGGTTTGGACAATTATTTAAATTATTTCATGAAATTAAGTTAGGAATATATTCATTTGATGATGTACAAAATATTAGAACAGAGTTTAGTATAGTTTATATGTAACCGGTCTTTCTAGTCTACGAATTTTTTCTATAATAAGAGTCTAGATAGGCAACATTTATTTATATAGATGTCATTTATACTCAGAAAATTTTCAAGAGAAGTGAAATAAGAGTCTGGGAGTTGATTGGAGTTTATAGACTATCAGAGTCTATAGTCTGTCAGAGAGTAAAGATCATCAGAGTCTGAAGTCTTTCAGACTCTATAAAGCTGAAGCTATATTTGGAAGGTGATCAACAGAAAGGAAAATCTTCGAAGATAAAAACAATTATATTGCAGATATGCTATGGGAAGGAAAAAGAATTTCAGAAGAAACTGTCAACTAATAATTATGAATTTTATTCCTATTATAATTTGATTTTCTGTTATTAGTTGATATGAATCTCTCTATATAAACATTCTATGTAACCTAATATTATTTTCGAATTTTATGAGGACATAGAGATAGAGAGAGGTGCCGTGAAAACACAGAGAAACTGCTAGGGTTTGTGTACAATCTAAGAGAGCTTGTATTCAATATTCTTTAATACAAACACTGATAATTTTATTCTCTAAGTTTTGATCCTTGTTAAAATAGTTCAAATTTGATTCTTTTGTAATTGATTGAAACTAAGGCGAAAAGATCACACAAGTATTCACCCCCCTTATACTTGTGTAACTGAGAAAACAAATTAATGTGGCTGTTTTTAGAAAAACATTATCATTAGATAAATTAAATTAACACTCGTTCCTTGATTTAATATTTTGTTAATTATTTAAATTAAATTATTTACATAATTGCTCACATGTATGTCTTTTAATTGATAATTCTAAATAAATTATTCATTACATCTAATAACAATATTTATAATTATAAATGATAATAACATGTTTTCAATGATTATTATAAAAAATTATAATATATACGCATATATATATATATATATTAATTACAAAAATCAACAATCATATTATTTAATTTATAAACACCGATTCGTATTTCGAGAAATAGAATTAACAAGATCTTATGACGCAGCTTATTATACATTTGTCTTGTACCTATAATTTAAAATTTTATATATTAATACATTTAAAATTTTATATATTAATACAATTAAAATTTTAAAAAGCAAAAATAAAAAATAGAAAAAGCGGTTCCGCCCAAGAGTATAGCAGCACTCCTATACTCTTGTCCCACATAAAAAAATGGGTATAAATACACGTGGCTTAACCTAAACGCTTACACTACGCGTATATCTACTTAATACTAGGAATCTCCCTCGTCCACGATTTCATTATCCCCTGCAAATCAATGACCACCGTCTTCGCAACTTCTTCTCTCACTCTCGTGTCAACGCTAATGTCTTTGCATATACCTATACCTATATATATGAATTCAGTGCCGCCAGTCTCATCAACTGACAACACAAAACAATTATTCAAAAAAGCACACTACTATCCCCCGCCTGGCCACTTTATTAGTTTTGTCGCAATTGCGACAGGTTCTTTGTATTAATATATTGTGTCACAATTACGTAATTTTTTTTGTAGTGAATGGAAAATACTCAAAATAGTGTGACAATTGAATCGAATAGTAGCCAAGCTACTCACAATGGAGTCACGGAATCATCGTCCCCCTGCAAGTACAAGGGTGTGCGGTTGAGGAAATGGGGAAAATATGTTTCGGAAATTAGGCTTCCGAATAGCCGGGAGAGGATATGGTTAGGCTCATATGACTCGGCTGTCAAGGCAGCCAGGGCCTTTGATGCTGCTCAATTCTGCCTCCGTGGTCCATCTGCCAACTTTAATTTTCCTGACAACCCGCCTGACATTCCAGGCGGGAGGTCACTCACTCCTGGTCAGATACAAGTCGAGGCTGCCCGGTTCGCTAACTCTGATCCTCAGCCTGCTACAGATAATACAGGAGCTGAAGTGCATCAGGGTGATGCACAGTCGGTTTCGACGACGAATAATGATCAGGCCGGTACTGTGGAGAACTCATGGTTGGATGAGTTTAGGACTAGTATGGGTTGGGAGAGAGATAGTTTTCCTGAGTCTGGTTATAATTTCCAGGGTTTTGATGATTTTCAGAATGAGATGTTTTTATTAGGTCCTTATGTACAGGATGACGAGGTTCAAGACACTGGTGACGACTCTTTTACAACACATGCCTCGTTTCTTTGGAACTTTTAAACAAGCTAGTTATTGATAAAAAAATACGGAGTATATAAATACGTAGATATGTTGGTAGTAGTAGTGCAATAGTACCAATTATTATCGGTTGCTACTCTATCTTGGTATGCATGGACAGTTTTAATTCAAGTATCACATCTTGTGTCCACTATTTAGGTATTTATGCACCATGTTTTTTTAAAGTCATATTTCAATATATGTTTCTAGTTTTTTGAAATGGACGTTCAAATTATGGTTCGTATATGATCCGTGCAGTTAGTTTGATGTAATTTTTTTGCATGTTTACCTGTTATTGCATAATGCATGTAATATAAGTTTTTTTGTTAATAAATTATAATATTATACTATTATCTAGCAGCCGATCGATTGTTGTACTGTAGTCTGTACGTATGAGACGAGACCAAACACGATATTTAAATTTGAAATTAAACCGGTGTTCACGTACGTCTTTACATACACATGCATTCTTAATATTTATAATATAAAATATTGTGCATGATATATAGGTGGCGTCAAGATTTAAAAAAAATACAACATGAAATAAAATATTTGTGCAAAATAGAAAAATCACAGCATCAAATGGTCGAATCTTTGTGCGAGATGAACATTTAAGAAATGAGCGAGTACATTTGTTTACTGAGATAAAAAATATATGATAAAAATTGAAATTTGAGATTTAGTTTCGTGTTAAATACCCCAATTATGCCAAGGAGATTTGGATATCGTCATTAAAGAGATTTTGGATGACTCTAGATTCACGAAAAGTAACGTTTTTTTATTTTCAACCAAGATCATCCAACTCTGACGAGGGAAGACTGTCCCCAGACAAGCTCTTTTTATAATACAATATTTGTATTATAAATAAATTGGTAATTCATTACTAGAAATGACGTTTTTAATTTTTTTTTATTTTCAAAATATTTTATAAATTGTATTAATATTCTACTCCGTAGTATACTCACGTATCGTGAATTTTTCAAAGGGTGTAAAAGCGGAACTAACAGTAGATATCTAAAGATTAAAATAAAATTCCTAGACACAAATGAGTGCGGACAGGGTGACCGGGGACGACTCATATAAAAGCCTACAATTCACAGTTCGAACCAAGTCCACGATTCCATCGTGCCCCAAGTTTTATATTGTCCTAGCCCATTTCTCCAAGAATCACATTATTATACACCATTTCACCAAGAATCACATCGTTATAAGAAACACATTTTAGACATGAATACTTGACGGGAATACAAAGCTCAAAGATTGCTCAAATTGGTTATTCCTGGTACGAAGGCCAGAACACGGGCCAACACCAAAAACAACATAACTAAACCAGCATCTCAGAAATACAATATAAGTAGATAGTTGCCAATCCACACTCACGGGCGTGGCTGGTTTAAGCTTTGATTAATTTATCATCTCTGATGGAAAATATAAATCTACAATCGATGCACAGAAATGGAACATTCGAATTTCACCATGAGGAAAAGTATTAAAGTAAAGACAAATCCTACATAATTTTGCAACGTAAAATCTCTCTACCAAAGAAGGTGGCTCCATTAATATTACTGGAAGTACATAGGCGGCTGAGTGGAAGCAATGCCTGGGTACCCACCATCGTAGATAGCCTGACCAGCGGCACCCATTCGCTGGACCTGTTGGTGCATCAGCGTTTGTGCACTACCCATTCTAGCTAAAGCGAGCTGCCTTTCATATGTGGCAAAATCAGCTGCTGAAAATCCAGAGGCAATTGGAGGGGGTAGAGGAGTGGAGCTGGCCCCAGGCGGTGTTGGTTTATTACCCCACGAGCACTGCAGCATAAGAGAGATCCCAATGATATTTTTGTTGAAAGCAGAGACTATCAAGGAATCATTTGGATGAATCTAATTACGGTAACAAGAAAGATCACAAAATAACCAAAACAGAAATTATATGAAAGGATGTCTTGGAAATCATCAATATGAAGAAACCATTGACGCTTATACCTAAACCAAATGATAATGTATATGTTAAATACACAAAATCGAACAACAAAGTCACAAAAAATCGGCCTCCAGTAGGCTACCTTTATTGGTTTGCCAAAAAGTATCCTGGCATTCCCCATCTGAATAGCTCGAGCTGCTTCAGCATGGTTACTGTATCTCACAAAACCAAAACCTTTATCTCGTTGAACACGAACATCTTCAATGATTCCGGCATTAAATGTGTGGAAATGCCTGTGAAGATCAACTGAAGTGACCTGCAAGATGTGTTGTTTGTAAGAAACACTTCTGGAACAAGAAGATCCCATAGTAATGAGACGCCCACATACCTAACAGAACAATCTGAAAACAAATTAAATAAACTACCTATTTCATACTAACAAGAAATTTGGACAGACTACTACTACAAGTTATCTATATAAAACACTTTTACACTATCTTCTAAGATTGGTAAGATCCCTACTAATAGACTTTGACTTTTCTAGATAGGGACCTAAGACCATCTAAAATATCTTTAAATCAACTAACCTCAGGACCAAGATTGCCAACATATACAGTTGTATACAGAGGATTATTCTCTGGGGCTTCATCGATCTTTTCTTGACCATCTTCTGCACAATAACAAAATAATACTAATAAACGCCGATTCACTAAAACCAAAACCAAGTTGAATACCACAGTAATAGATCTAAGACTCATATATATATATATATATATATATATATATATATATATATATGTATATATGTATATATATATATATGTATATATGTATATATATATATATGTATATTTTAAACTTGGTGGAGCAAAACCATAGGAGACAATATCGATGAATGAGTTTCGGGAAGTTGAGTACATTCCTAAGTTGGACAGCGCGAGCAGCGACTAGTAGTAATCATGAAATGTATGATAGGAAAAACAATAAACATAACAGGAGATATTGCAACTTAAATTAGACAATTGTGTTCCCTGCAAATATCACATCAGCTGCAGATCATTTTAACTCAACTCTTTTCCGTGATATATCCACATATGATATACACTACATTATCATTAAACATTACCAACACGAAGCTTGTTTGTTCAAGTGAAGTGTAACACGTGCCTAAATCCTCCTCAAATATAAAGCTCAAATAAAGAACAGTAGATTTCAGATTAGTTCTAGTCCACTATTCACCTGTAATTACAGAAAGAAGTAAATAGATTTATTTCGCATGCTAGTATGAATAGATTAAATGATCCATCTTTAAACGAGTGTATGCTATAAGTAGTGATGCACCTAATAACTATTTAGCAATAAGAGAAGCCCCTATTGTCCACTTCCCCATGAAACCTCACTTTTATTCTCCTTCGAATTGCCACAATGAATAATCAGGCCAAGCTACAAGACCAGTAATTACAACCTAAAAGAATTCTTCAAAGCCCTTCATAAAATCACTATGGTAGTAAATTTATTCTATACAGGTAGAAACTACACTACTCATGTTTATCACGGCGTCAAGGCTCGACTTGGCGACAAGTCGACAAGTAGTTCAAATACTGTATATTTTCTAGATTCAATATATAATATATTATATATAGCTAAACCCATCAATTTCACAATTTGAAGTAATAGAATACTAAGTTCAAATTAAGCATAGTTACTACTAAACATCCAGATACCAAACATCAAACATGTCCAAGCAAATAAAAACATAGGTGATGACGAAAATCAAGCAAGGTAATCCATCTCAATATTATGTTCAGCTCCATCCCCTTGTGTATTATCATTGGTCAAATCGAGTGATTGTACACCATAATCATGGTTATTACGGCGCCAAGTCGGTTTTGTAAAATCTCGACGCCCGAGTACCTTTGAGTTGACTCGTCGTCGTGATAACAATAACACTACTACAGACCATACAAAGAAAATTGTAGTGCATATACACAACCTAGGTCTTAGGCGGCCATTTTAAAAATACTAACTTCCAAATCATATTTAACAGTTTATAAAAAATTATAAAACCAGAACAAGGCAGATACATAGAAACCGATATTTTATCAAGAAACATGATTAGTCTAATTCAGCTATTCAGAATTTTGTAGCACTGTGAGCTCACCTGATGTTCCATTTGTTAGTTCAACAACACTCTTGGCATCTGAGTTCTGTTTGTCATCAGCTCCTGCACCTTTTGCAGCCCAGTTGCAACGAATTTGTCTGCTTCCAAGCCACTTTCCTACAATATTATACATTGTGTAACAAGAAAAATTCATATTACATAAGCACCAGTATCCACATGCAGTGCAGTTTCATTACTATATCTAATATATGCTATTTTCCTGTTCTTAGAGAGTATTGAGGGAAGAAGAGATTTCTATATAAGCATAAGAAAGTAGCACAAGAAGAAATGTTCCTTACCGTTCAATTCATTTATTGCATTTTGAGCATCCTGGACAAGATAATATCAACCAGTTATAACAAAACAAGGAGGTAATAAGGATCTGAAAAGTGGAAGAAGATAAAAAACTGAAAATACAAAATTCAATACCTGTTGATTCTGGAAAGAAACGAACCCAAATCCTCTTGAACGCCCAGTTTTCTGATCCCACATTACTCTAGCATCTCTGCAACCATCAATATAATGTCATAGTTTCACTTCACTTTACATCCCATGAATTAAAAAATACTAAATATCTGTATATAGCAAGTAAAAACATAAACTAAACTTACGAGCAACTACTATAAACAGAAAAACAAGCAAATAGTGTGGCATCTGTAATTTCAGGGCTTAGATCGCCCACAAAAATGTTGAAGTGACCTACAAACCAAAGAAAAAGGCATAAATTTAAATTGTTTGATTGCTCTGAAGATTATATAATACATATACAGAGAGGAGGGGGGGGGACCTGATGTGTCTGCTCTCTGAGTACTCGCGTATGCCCAGTTAACCTTGATAGGTTGTCCAAACCTGAAATTTAAAAACTTCAGATAGCCAATAAAACATAATCAGTAGGTGGATTGCAAATAATGTGCTTTTACTCACAAGTGCCTTCCGTTGAGAGAAACAATAGCCAGAGCAGCTGACCTGCGATCGAAGTAGTCCACAAAGCCATAGGATGACTGCTAATACAGAACCAATGATAATTATGTTCAAGGTATAGAGCAAAATAGGTAAACCATTGCTAAAATAGTCTAGCCATCCAGCTGAAATCAGATGGGTCTTGTACTTTTATTTTCTAATCTACAAAACCTGAAAGTTTATCATTGTTCATCATGGTTCTAGTAAAATCAGATTAGTAGCCTTACTATATAATATCCAACAAGTAGAATGATGGAACGATAAGACCTTGGGGGTGTTTTACTACTAACTGCTCCAAGATACCAGCATGTCCTCTAGTCTGTTTTAATTCTTTTGTTGATTTGTGCATGAAACATTCACTAATTCACATCTAAAACAAATCTTACACAAAAATAGACACACACACACACACTATGAATCGAATATTAATTGATTAGGATAGCGGGTAGACAAATTACTTATAAAAAAAGGGGTGAATATGATATTACCTTCTCTTTTCGAATAAGTTTGCAGCTTTCCAGGGGACCAGTACTAGAAAAAACCTCTTGCAGAAGAGGTTCTGTAACTTGCGAGTGAATGTTTCCAACATAGCTGCACCATTTCACAATAAATAATGTATTAACATTTCTAACCAAACCAAAGTTAATTATCGATTAAAGACACACCCAACTCATAAAAGGTGGCTATGTAACCAACTATATTATATTTTTATGTTTGAAATTGAAACCTTGGCGGAGCTACAGAAAAGAAGTTAAAAGGCATTAATACATATGAAAGATAAAAGATCTAAACTTTGCTTGCCATCTAGATTTAGGCTGACATAAATGGCAAAGATTATTGAAATAGTGAACTAAACAAAATAAACTGGAAATCTTATCAACAATAAACAGCCAAAGAAAAAGAACACACGAGACAAAAGTAAACTATTTATAAAAATAAAAGAGAGAACAAGAAAGAAAAAATGACAGAACACTCACACACTGCGGCATGTACTTGGATCAAACCCAGGAGGCAAGTTACCACTCAAAATAGGCTCTATCTGCAATTTGAAAGGGGAAAAAAGGTAAAATCAAATCCTAGACATGGACTGGTTAAGGAAGTATGAGTAGAGCATTTAAAAATATTTAATTGCCAACCTAAGGGCCAAAACCCATGACAAAATATAGCACCACAAGAAGTTCCTATGCAGAAAGTAATATGTAAATTAATTTCCTATTATTGACACGCCAAACTCGATAGCAGAAAAAAAGCACATGGAAATAAAATCCAACACCGGAGCTTTAAAATTCAAAAAAGAAAATATAACAAAAAGGATATCCCAGGCTCCCATTAATGACTTAACTATTCTGTTAATCATTAAAGTGGCCACTGAAGGTCCGGGTATCAATACCTTCACTAATGACAAGGGTCAAGTCAAGGGATATCAATCTAATCACTTAACTCGATATAATTATCAGTCCATTAAATACAAAATGTTGATGAATGGAAACTGTTAACTGGCAAGGCATATGGTGTGGCAGAAAAAAACTATAAATTTCTTTCTAAAAAACCTTATTATTTCTCAAGAAACATGACATATCAAACATTCTATAACTACATTCAATCACAGCAGTTATATTTTTGCTTTAATTCTTCCTTCATACTCCAGCGCTCGGAAGTCCCCAGATAACTATACATGTAGTTTCCATTTAAATTCAAGCCTATAAATATATATTATAACTATGTGTCTATGTTCCTAGTGTTCTCAAGTGGAACAACACCCAAAATTGATTATTAGTACTCTGAAACACGACTAAATCCTTTCACTTGTTAACCGACTATGGTATAGCTGAACAGATCTCCATCTTACAACTTCCCAGCGATTCAGAGATAGTTCAGGGCAGATTGTATGATAACATAACCACACCAAATATATTTCCTCTAAGAAAATCCCAATTTTGACTGTAAGCAACTAATTTTCTTCCTACATGACCCCTTTCTGAACTTATTTTAAATAAAAGAAGGTAGCTTTGGCCTAGAATTTGAATGATAACTGATGCTGTGTAAAGTTTAATAACAACACCTTGAGTTAGTGATTAAATGATCATGAAGGGTGTGCAAGGATGTGAAATAGAAGTGTATTTAATAGAGTCCATAAGGATGATTAATTTTCAAGCATTAAAAAATGTGATATTGGGTTTTTGAATCTCCCTCTGGTTCAAATGGGAACCAAATTTATTGTGGAATTTGGGAAACCAATATCTTCTGTAAAATAATGCATGTGTGTTCTGTAAAATAGTGTTATAATTGTTTTTAAAATAGTCTTTTTGGTGAAGGTACATTCATTTTTGTCAGACAAGACCCCAGCTTTTAAACCAGTTTCCCGACTAAAGTGGTTCCCCATATTTGGTGAAGGACACTTTCATTTTTGTTGTACAAGACCACCAGCTTTTAAACCAGTTTCTCAACTAAAGTGGTTAACCATAGAACCAGACTCTATATTTGTTAATTTCAGTTTTATGCTGTTGTAGAATGTAGAAACAGCTTCCATGTAAGTTCTATACGAATAAAACAAGCTTCCAGAAAGAATTAGTAGATGTAGATACATAGTTTATATATATTGAAAATAAAGTTTTAATAATATATCTATATATGTCAAAAAAATATAAGAAAAAATATGTGATGCCATGTCATGTGCACGTGTTAACGGTTTACATACATTAACGTTAGATTGTGTTTGGGAACTTGGATTTCATTTCAAATAACATAATTTGAGTTGTCATTTCAAATTATCATATTTGTACTAATATTTGAATGCCTTGGAATTCAAATGAAATCCAAATCTTATGATTACCCAAACATGTCATTTGATCAAATACAAAATTTCAAATAAAATCCATATTTCCAAACAGGCCATTGTTGTATTTAACCGTGGGATAATTATGTTAAGAGATTCAATAAAGAACCTGTTCACCTCAGTAAAGGTCTTAACCCATCTGCAAATTGGTCTCACCGAACTCTAATTTAATTTTGTAGAATGGAGAGGTGTAAATGACTATTATGAATATACATGTTCATAAATGTAGCTTAAATTTCATTCCATTTCATCTAAATAGCCTATCAACAAGTCGTGAGGGTTAGGGATCTTCCGCGAAAAAATAAAATCACTCACCTAATTAAGCTAAAATTATCTAAGCTGAGGTGGACATTTCAGCTTCCACATATAACAACCAACAAAAAAATTTAATAAAATCGAGATAAGTCTTATTAATTTCCTTACAAACACTTAAAAATCCAATCAAGAAACTACCAAGAACTGATAAACCCAAACAAGAATTCAAATATAATAACTTGATCTTCAAAGAAAATCAAACCTAAAGTGATAAAAATTAAATCTTTACAAAAAAAATCCCAAAATGATCAAATAAAATATATAAAACACAAATTTCAACCCACAAAATTAATTAAAAATTAAAAAAAGGTGCAATCTTTACAAAGAAAAGGAGAAAAAAAAGACCTGGGGAGGGGCTAAAAGGCCAGGATGATAAAGAGATTGTTGCATCATTGCTTGTTGCTGCTTCAACCTCTGCTGATACTGCATCTTCCACTAATTATAGATACAATATATATATAGATACAAAAACTAATTTAAAATAAAGGGTTTTGCTGGGAAGAAGAAGAAGAAACAAAGAGGAAAAAAATAAAGAAAAAAAAAAGAAAAAAGAAAAAAAAAAAGGCCTCAGAGAGGAAGAAAGGACTGGTGAAAATTGAGAAGATGATGATGCCCCCTTTTTGTTTACAGATGATTCATCGTGTTTTATAAAGGCCGTCTATTTTGTATCCTCTACGCTCGGGTGCATCTTAGTTATCATACAACTGGGATATTGCGGATCGTTGATTTTATGATATTTTTAGTCAAGTGTTTGGTTGTTGGTGACTGAATTTTATTGCATAAATTAATATTAATATTAACTTTGTATTTTTTTCAAGAAAAAAATTAATATTTTAGCACTAAAACAATAATAAAATATTTAGATATATATTTTTTGTAATTAACCAAATACCGAGAATTTGAGATGCTAGGGAAAAAGATTTTTTGCCCACATATCAGAACATTATTAGAATTATAAAAAGAAAGAAAAAAACGTAAAGATAAAGCTTTTGGGCCGAGGGCCTCCAGTGACGTCAGTATAAGGCTTATACCCTATAGTTTCTTCTCATCTATTGGCCTCGTAAGTCATAATATTACATATAGACTCTCATGGACTTTGTGGTAATAAAAATCATTTCGTCTTGCATATTTCAAGAACTCAACATCTTTCACTATCTTTCATACTTAATTTTGTAAATCAGTTAATGGGTTTCATGTTATAAGTTTACCTCATATATTTTAAATTAATTATAATTAATCAAATAGATACATAATAACAATTTCGATCAAATTCTAAACTTTTTCTGAACCGGATAAAATTTGGCTCGAAAGATTAAAAGTTTTGGTTGTCGATATCGTACTGAGTGAACCATAGAAAAGATAATAACCGTCCAATTTTATGTGAACAATATAAACAATCTTAACTATTGAATTTTAATAAAATATAATTTTAAAAATAGTATAATCGTACATACATCTCTAACCCCGCCCCAGTAGTCATCCTTTTATATAAGATAGGAATCAACACCCTATATACAACCCTAACCCCTCATAATCCTCCTTTTATATAATTAATCACAAATATAATAGTATTATATTATATTTAAATTATATTCTATGAATATTAAATTTTATGAATATTAAAATAATAATATTATTTTAATAACATTAATTAAATTTTATCACTATGTTATATATATATTATCTATACTTTTATATTATATTATTTTAAACAAACTTCTATTTTAATTAGAATATATAATTGTACTAACAATCTACTAACATGTTTCAATTTTCCTCATTGCTCAAACACTTTAATTTATTTAAAATTACAAGTTTATAATTAAAATTTTTGAATATTAAAATTATATTATATTTTACCTATATTAAAATATACTATTTTATTTAAATTTTGATTAAAATATTTTTAATACATTTGTAACTCTTTTTATTGATAAAAATTTCTTAATTAAATTTAAAGAAAAATAAAAAATTTGGTCAGTTGGTCGTCTGTCCGGTAAGTCCTCTTTCTATACAACTCTTTCTATCATCCGCGAGTTTTCTTTTTATACGACTTTTTTAATGCAATTATGATACAATTATAATTTAATTTTAAAACATATATATTTTACATATAACTCTATCATCGGTGAGTCATTTTTTGTACAATAATCTAATAACATATTTCAGTTCACTTATGCTTGAAATTACAACTTATTAATTAAATCTCACGAATATTAAAACTTATTAATTAAATATCACGAATATTAAAATAATAATATTATTTTATCTATAAATAGTTTTTTATATATATTATATTATTATAGCCGATATAATAAAAAAATTAAATTATATATTTAAATCATATAAAATAATTAATATATAATTTAGAGTAAAGAGTACTTCGTGTACCCGCAGTTTGTGTGTCAGACCACTTGGGATACCACACTTCAAAAAGTACGACGCGCTATACTGCATTTCTTAACGTCTTGGCACTTTGCTGTTTTCCGTTAAATTGGACTAACGCCGTCAGTTTTTTTGTTTTGGAGAAGAAGATGTTCTTCGTGTTCTTGAAGATCAAAGACTTTTGAAGATGATTCTGAACTTAGTTTTCTTCGTATGAGTAACCAAATTGAATCCCATGTGTTGAAGTACATGACTACGTGCTCCGTCTTTGTTAGAAATTGCTTGATTTGTAATTCATGATTTTCGGGTTATACTTGAATTTCTTATTTATTTTTCCGTTGATTTGTTGTATAAACTAATTACATGGTTACGTAGATCGGTGAAAGGACATGCTAGTGATATTTTTTGTTTGTGTTTATGGGTTGTTTTTGGAACTCGTCGGAAAATTATTTTTCCGGTAAAGCTCGTCGGATTTCTTCAATTTACGGTCACATGGTTGCTTGTTTGTACGTATAATTGTTACATACGTACTCCTGACAAAGCTAGCGTTATTTTGGTATAAAAACTGAGAAGCTTTGTTTGGGTTTTGTTTTGCCGTCGTTCAAGGTCACCGGAGACGATGACGGCGTTAGTCCAATTTAACGGAAAACAGCAAAGTGTCAGGACGTTAAGAAGTGCAGTATAGCGCGTCGTACTTTTTGAAGTGTGGTATCTCAAGTGGTGTGACACACAAACTGCGAGTACACGAAGTGTTCTTTACTCTATAATTTATTAATCTCGACCGTACTTTACACGGATTATAAACTAGTATAAATAAAACTCAAAGCACATTAACACAAATATAATAATTTGAATAATTCACAAATTTAGCTATTAATTTTTTTTACAAGCACGAAAACATCAAACACTAGAGATATATCTTGCTCTTATTACTTTATATAATTAAAAACGTTAAATCTTTAACTTAATAAAATAAAGTCAGAGTCATACTTAGACCTGACAATTCGGGTAAACGGTTCGGTTTCGGATCGGATTAATTTCGGATCGGATCATTTTTCGGTTATAATATATTTTTATTCGGTTCGGATCGGATCGGATGAGATTCGGTTCGGTTCCAGTTTCGGTTTTACATAAATTGAATCAGTTTCGGTTCGGATCGGTTCGATTTCGGTTTGGGTCAAAATCGGATTAAAGTTCGGATAAAAATCGGATTAAATTCGGTTCGGATATTTTCGGATTTCTTATTTTAAATTAGATTTTGTTTAGATTTAAAAGTTAAGTTCAGATTAATATTAAATTAATTTGAATTATCGTTGAATTTAAATAAAGATCATTAAGGTAGTTTGACAAATTATAATTAAAATTTGATAAAATAATACTGAACAAAATAATTATCTCGATTAAGTAATATATTTCTTCATTTCAGACTTTGGTCAATATGATAAAAGAAATGTTCCCTAAATTCTGTAATATAACAATATTTAAAAAAAATCTTGATGTCCAAATAAAAATATAAATAAATTTTATATGTACATATATAATATACAATATTTATTCCTTATTAAAATATGAATTTATATTCATTTTTCTTTATTTTCTAGCAAATTCAAAATAAATGATATTCTTAATATTTAATATTTTATTTTACGAACACATGTATTATATGTATGAATTATGTATAAGTGTATAATATATATATGAACGTAACGAATCATAAGATTGTATGTATGAAATACACTTAAATTCTATAATTTAGTTTGAGCCATATTTAGTTTGTATAAATTTTAGTTAGGATTTGATCGATTTCGGGTCATTATTGGATCTGTTATTTCGGATTATTTTCGGTTAAAATTACGGTTCCGGGTCATTTTCGGATCGGATCGAATCGGTTTTCGGATAATTTTCGGATTTGATTATATTGAACCGACATCGGTTCGGATCGGATTATTTCGGATTCGGTTACACTTTCGGATTATCAAATTCGGATACAAAATCGGATTCGGTTCCCAACATTTCGGGTCGGTTCTTCGGGTCCAGACCCAATTTGCCAGGTCTAGTCATACTGATCAATAGATTAAGGATTTCAGGAGTATATTTAGGGTCATTTGGTTCGTGACTTATAAGTATCAAGTATGAATTTTGTTTATTCCAAATTCATACAAGATGTTTGGTTGAATAATTTTAATTTTAAAACTCATATCTCAAACTTATAAGATACGAGTTTCTGATACCTTAAGGGGGTGAGTATAAGATTGAGGTACGAGAAATCAAATCAAAATTTTACTGCTTTTATCTTTATTTATAAAATTACATGTTAATTTTTAAAATAAAAATTTTATAATGATGTTATTTAATATTTAATAAATAATAATGATTTATTTTTCATATTAAATGCATATATTTTGTTATTTATTAAAAAATATATTAAATTAACAAATTAATTTCATCATTCAACAAACACATGATATCAGTAATGATACTTCATTCTCATACCATTTTAATCTGATTCTCAATCTCAACCCGATACCACTTCATAAACCAAATAACCCCTTAATTTTTTAGAAAAATGCTAGAAATCCCACAAATTATCCCAAAATTTGTACAAAATGTTGAGTTGTTTTATGTGTAATTGATATTTTTTTTATTGTGGGAATCCGCAGCCGCTACCATTTGGGTGTGCACTGGGTAAACTCACGGGCTCACGCAATAGTCTGCAAACTACGTAAACCAGATAAACCGCACAAGTGGGACAGACTCTGGTCCAGATGACATAATCACAAATTTTCCTCCCGTGAGATTCGAACATGTGATCAAGAGGATGATATTTCTCTCTTTCAAACAACTGAGCCATATGAGACTTACGTATATACACATGCGCCCACAAATTAAAATAAGTTATATGTTATTTTACGATGTGCATACATATGCGCCCACAAATTAAAACAAATATGTCATGTCACGTCATTTGAGAAAAAAATTTAAAACAATATTTAAGTCCCTAACATTTCTCTAATATTTATATACAACACTCATGCGTGTGAATAATATAATGTATATAGATTAAAATAACTTATCAATCGAATGCAGAAGTATTCAACAATTTGCAACAATACAACCAGGACAAGGCGACCACAATTTCAGCATAAAAACAAATGCACCAAACTGTAACACAAGACTTTCAAACTGCGATGCCAAAATTTTATAAAATTATTAACGTAAAACCAAGTAACATATTCATGTGGGACCCATCAAATGTCTCAAGGTACGAACGATGTGGGACATTACATGTTGATAATCAATAACACAACCCGATCCGACTGTTACTCTGTCCATTTCATGGACTCTGACCGCCCACCACCTCAAACATCGACCCGAACCGCTTCTACCTCTTTCCGGTTCACGAAAGCTGACTTCAAAACCGCCCAGAACCGGGACTTACCGTTTTTATTTCTCCTAGACCCTACCTTCCCCATGCAAGAAACACGCGGTGAACCCGGTTCAGAACCATGACCAACCCGGTTTTCTCCGGGAACAGACCGGCTCCTAAACATCAACTTGCCGTTGTTGCCAACCTTTTGATTTCTCCGGCCATCTCCACCGGTCATAACATGATTAGGCAATCCGATAATCGATGTTTTCGGCTTATGGTTTAAGGAAACCGATCTTTGTGAAGAAGGGTCTAACTTTCTTGAGAGTATTACTTTTAATGAGCCTTTACGTTGCATGAAAGCATTGTGGTTGAACCAATCAAGTTCTTCATCTTCTGCTACCCAAAATGAGTCTGGTGGGTTCCCTGAATCAGGGTTAGGTTGTTGGACACCACCTCGAAGACTATCAAGCTTGTGATCATCATCATTATTGTCATCCTTGTTGGATTCCGAGTCTTCGTCTGAGCGGGATATACTGGATACGTTTGGTTTGGTTTCACTGAAATCTGGGCGATAAAACTCGGATTGTTGTGTCATTACAAATGAATGAGAGGATGAGGAGGAAAAAGTTTTAAAGAAGGAGAAGAAGAGCAGAGAAGTTTCGAATGTAAGACAGAAAAGCAGGCCCTTGTTATTTTTGCTTTCTTTTAATAACTTCAATTCAATACTGTAACATGTTAAGAATTTATCATGCCTACGGTTTTATATATTTATTATTTAATGGTCAAAGTATTGGCATATTAATAGTCATTTTGACTATTTAGTTTTTTGATCAGATGATCAATTCCACCAGAGACCAGAGGGTGTTTGTATGTGTTCAACTGCAAATTTGCAATAATTGTCATTTTTACGTCCACATTGCCAGTATCGACATTGTCATTTTTACGTCCACCGCTCTCAGATTGAGTTAATTATTCAGAAGCATTAACATAATTTTTGGCTCTCGATCAGATTGACTTTACAGAGCTTTGAACTCAAACAAGTTGCATTAACAAAAAAGTACAGTATAAATCTGGAAAAAAATACATATTTCACAATACTACTAAACCACACACCATAGCTCGTTATCACAGGAATTAAGTTGAAACTCTTACAGAACAAACAAGTGCTCAAAGCTTTATTATTGGTGTTCTTATTTTGTAACTTCATATTCTAACCATTACGAGAAGTACAGGAATCGCAGAATGAAAATTTACATGATATACATTTAAGAATCGGCAGTCCACAATCCTCGTTGTAATTTGCAAAGACCACAAATTGGAAAGTAAAATAAGAATTAAGCAAAGACTGTAAAAAAGATGAACATATGATACAAGTACGTACTCTGTTGCTGATAAAACACATTTGAAATGTGCAAAATATCTGCCGTCAGCAACCTCCTCACGGCTCAAATTACAGGACACTCCAAATCTTTGGTACTCCTCGGGAAGTGAATAGTCAAGAATAAGTGGATCATTATTGTGATCTTTACAAATGAGTTAAGGTGGTGCAGATGCACAACTCTTGTGTATAAAAAACAAGCAAGTTACTCTTGTGTATCAAAAACAAGCAAGTTCTACACAAGTATGAAAAGTCCTTGCTACGCTACCTTCGGTGCCACAAGCCCACAAGCTATGCAAAAATGCAAAGATTTTAGAGGCAGTAGGGTTAACGTGTGATTATGCGATGCATGATTAAGATCACGGTCTGCGGGTGAACATTTAATGCAAATAGTAGTATAGCAACTACTGCAGTGATAATAAAACCGGTGCAAAGGCAGTTTATTCCTACATATATCACACTTCGATCTGAAAGCATTATAATGTGATACAAGAGTCAGCATGTGTTCTATGTGAACATCGTGTTGGATAATTGAAGGCAATGTTGAACATGTTTCGTGCAGAAAATAATCAGTCCAAAAAGAATTTTGCCTAGTGTTGGATCGAGGAGTGTTGCTGCAACGATACAGTATACACATAGGTGTTTATCATAACTGGATCGCCGCAACCACAACAGAGTGCATCTGCTGGAGAGTTATTGTACTTGAAGAGGATTAGGGGATGTTTATGGCTAAAATGTTTTAGCCCTTCCATTTCTACTAAGAAAAGAGAAAGAGAGAGTGTAAACTGTAAGTTTGTATGTCTTAACAAGTGACATTTCCCCTGTGGAAATCATATTCTTACCTTGAACAAAATTTTATTCTTGTTCTTTTGTTTATTCTCCTTCTTTGCCTTTTTCTTTTTCTTTATGCTTTCTGTTACATTGCTTATGAGATGTAGGTGTAAGATATAAATTATGGTGGAGAACCGGATACATGTACACAAATCATCTTTTTATTTATAGGTCTATATTTGAACTCTCAAGTCTCAATCTACTATCGAAGAGAGTTAGCATATATTCACAATGCAAGGCAATGATTATATTCACAATGCTAAACTCTTTGCCAAGGCAATGATTGTCACTGAAATTTTACTACGTTTCGTCTACAGAGAAAAAATGAACTACAGTTTGAGCAATCCAGTAATTTAAGAGCAACAATAATAGGAACTATCAACTCGGATGGTGATTCAAAAAACCAGTAGATAGAAAGCAGATAAATATAACACACATGAAACAAGTATGTGATTAAGTGGAAAAATAGAATTTTCCCCCAAATAAACTTGATTACAGAGACAATAATAGCAGCATAGAATATAATTAGATCTAATACTTGTAGGTTTCTTCTTCCTGCTGAAGCAAAATGATACACCCTAGAGCATAACAGAATACAACCGAGTTAATTCTTATGATTAAAAGCAAATACAACTACATTTTATTGTTCGAGTTTCACCGGAGAATCTGCCCCAGCAAGTCCCAGCCATGATTTGCTCTCAGCTGGCTTTGTCGCCAATGAAGCATATGGAGCTCGGGCAGTGATCCTGTCTTTCCTTTTCTCAAGGAAACGAGTCAGCGAAGCTTTTCTAGCAATTGGTAGATCTGAAATTACAAAATCAGAAAACGCCGAATAAGTACTTTCCACTGTTGTTTCATTATTATTATCTTCTTTATTCAGAAATTTAAAAGCATAATACCGAGATATTCGAGTTTCATTCTTCTAATCGGACACTTAAAGCAAACTTAAGATTACTAAATAGAGAAGATCAAAAGCTCAAGCAGATTTAAGATACTAGCTAGATTAGATAAGAGCTAATTAAATTTTCTACTAGTTGGATCGAAAGCTCAAGCAGGACTTATAATTACCAACAAGATGAGAGCTAATTAATACATAAACTATCGAGATCAAGCAGACTTCAATTACTAATTACTATATATAAGAGCCAATTCTACTCAAATTGAAAACTTGAATGTACGTAAAATTATCCGGATCGAAAGCTCAAGCAGACTTAACATTACTAAACTACCAAAAAAGAGCTAGTAAATTATCCGGATCGAAAGCTCAAGCAGACTTAGGCCCCGTTTGTCTGGACTTATATGGACTTATAAGCAGCTTATAAGTTGAAAAAGTTGGTATATATGTACTTTTTCTGAAAATAAGTAACTTATTTTCAAATTTGAAAATAAGCCTTGGCCTTAAATTTCTAAAATAAATATTAATTTTCAAAAAAAAATATGAAAATACGTTTTTTTAAAAAGTAACTTATTACTTATAAACTAAACCAAACACCCCCTTAACTTCACTAAACTAGATAAGAGGTTAAGAGCTAATTAATTATTCTTCACGAATCAAAAAGCTCAAGCAGACGTAGGATTACTAACTAGATAATAGCTAATAAATTCTTCAACTCGTATAGAAAGCTCGAATAGACAAAAGATTACAAACTAAATAAGAGCTAATTACCGGAAACAATTGGCTGAGGACGGTGAGCTTTCACAAGACTATTAGCAACAACTTTAGGCCAAGCCGGAACTTCAGGCTGCTTAAAACATGCTTTGCTTGCTAACATGATAATTTCATTAGCTTTCTCAGCTGGAAGGTCATTAAACACCACAACTTGACCGCCGTAAAATATAGTCATTTGTGCATTTTCTGGCTGCTGTTTCGCCGGAATTCCCTCACCTGCCTTCTCAGTCACCGGAAACAAATTCATAGTTGCTGCCGCCGGTGGCGCTGGTGGACTAGTTCCTATAAATTAAATTCAATTTAATTTTTAGATCTATGTTCAATACACACACACACACACACTCAAACCTTTATATATAAATCAATATCTTCGAGATCGAATAATTTTATTAATTAATTTATTGAAACGAAATGTTAAAAATACACTATATTAATTTATTTCGTACTTAGATATTAATTTATGCATGCAAGACAATAGATAGACGCAGATCTGATAAAAAGAGATACGAACCGTTGGATTCGAAACCGATACCGAGACTGAGATCACCGAGCGAGCCTTTCTCTTTCAAGTACTGGCTCAAAAGGCTACAAGTCTGCGAGAAACTTGACTTCTCCGGCGACGACTTCGCCGTCTTTTGGCCGGAATCGACTATTTCCGATGAGCTTGACATGAAGTGAAATTAACGAGAAGAATAATAATGTTGATTTTGAACTGTAAATGGAAACTAGAGTAGGGCGTATATAGATACAAGGATGGTGTGTATATATGAGAAGGAGAAGGTAAGGTGGGCATTATCTTTTAATAAGCACGTGTTGGAATATCTATTTGTTGATATTTAGACGCTTCTTGCACAGTTTTGATTCATATTTTTAATGGAGGAGAGATTATAATAAAAAAATATACTGTATTATTGATGTATTTGTATTTTAAGAACAGAAATTAGAAAGGGAATGTATAATGTATTATGTATATCGTTTTGTTCTGTGATTTTTTTAAATTTTGCAACTTTTTTTTATTGACTTAATTGTTTGCTGATTCGTGGTATAATTTTTATTATATTTTATTGATCAACTTTCGATGGTTAATATATTGGGGGCATAGGAATGGGTATTTTTTTCATCCGTTCGATTCGGATGTGATCTCTACATCCATCACGAAAATTCAAAGATTTTTTTGGATACAAAATAATAATCATAAAAATTTTGGAGACTAATGTGAAGAGGGGGATTGGTGTCTTCCTGCTTCTCCTATTTTTATATTTAATAAACATAACATATTATCAAACAATTTATTAATAAAATAACTCAGTGTAAATGATAGTACTAAATGCTTAACAATTTTATTTTTTTTTTGGGGAAAAAATGCTAAACAAAATTAAAATATCAGAGTAAATTTGTCACCAAGATGCAATAACTCCTGGAAAGTATAGTTGCACCAAATTGGAATTAACAACATAAATAGTGGAAGCACGTGTTATATACAACTCCACTAAGGCGGTGGTGGGTGCGTGGGCCATGCCTGTTTGCTGCTTTAACGTATGCTTTCCCGTTTCTCAATACAACAACTCTTTGGCTCATTTCATGTTTTCTTCTTCTTATTAGATTATTATTATTATTTTTCTAAATAAAAATTTAATGAATGAAGGTAGGATTATATATATAGACATCGGTGAAGTTATTAGTAAGTGTAGCGTATTGTTAATAAAAAAATTCTAAGTTTCTTTCTATTATCAGTTTTCCCACAGCTTACCTGTCTAATTCACACGAGTTTTAGGGTACCTCCTGTCCAGAATTCAGGAAAATCGCACTTTTTCCCGCCAAATAAACCACACCCACTGCCCCACAATCCTGGTTTTCACTTATTATTACAGCAAATCCAGCAAAAATTTAGTACTCCCTCCGTCTCTAAAAACTTTTCATGTTAATCATGTGCACGTTTGCCAACACATATTTTTGATCGTTAATATCTTTAATTTCGTATTAGTATTAAATATAAAATTTTTACTGTATTAAAGTACTCACAAATACGAATCAAACAAGTTCACTCATGACTATATTTTATCTTATAAATTATGTATAAATTAATAGTCAATCGCTTACAATAAACAGTACAAAAAGTCAAAACAGGAAATGTATTTCGAGACGGAGGGAGTACAGATTAAGCAAATGGGTGCTTCAACAATATCTCAGTGGTGTCCTAAAATACTAGTGCAACCATTATTTGGGTGATAAAATGATGCTACACCCCTCTACTCAAGTATTGAATCGTTTTATTTTTAGTGTTTCCAGATTTGGATTCGGGATCATTTTATTCGGATATAAATCAATACCGGGTATTTGAGGTCCGGATCTAAACCGAATATGAGTCAGTACCATATTTTCTATTTCCTACCGGGTAGTTTATGATTCACCGAATATGATCCACTAACATTAAGTACTATTTTTTCCAACTATTTAAATAATTATCATTTAGTCTAAAATAAACATGATACTATAAAAATATAATAATTACGAATTAAAACTTATATACATGATGATAATTAATGCATGATCACGAAAAAAAAATTATATTTTGTGAAAAGTTAACTTAAATAAGATATTAAAAATTTATAAAGGGATGACTATACACCTGCAAATGTAATGTGTTAAAAATATTATCTATATATGAGTTGGAATCGAATACGAACCGTGGATCATATTCCGGTATTCGGGTATGATTATTTTATAAAAAATAATATGAGACCTAATCGGAACGGGTATATGAGTGCTCATATCCGAAATTATATTTTATCCGAGTTTAATTTTTCGTCAGATTTGGATCGTTTATGAAATCAATACGAGACATGTATCATATTTTCGAGCCGAATATAAGCCGAGATATTGGATAGTCCGGATCAATTTACAGCCCTAACCATCATGTATCTTATTAACAGGGTACCACTATACATGCCTCATTTCATTTTTATTAATAAAATATTCACTTCCCTCGTTTCTTTATACTTCTTTTATCTTTTCAAATATAAATGTAATTCAAATATAGTATTATTTTAATAACAGAACATGAGAATATGACAAATTGTTAGAGTTGATGAATGTGTATAGTTTTCTAAATTATTATGACATTATATTTTATTATATTTATAAAACATCTTTTAGGACATTGTTGGATTTGCTTGTTAACTGTTGGAGGTATAATAAAGTCGAATTGGATTAATTTTGAATTTGATAAAAATTAAATACATTAAAAACCCAGATTTACAATTTTTTTATATACAAATTATGATAAGCCAGCCAAACAAGTCTTAATATTTGAAACACCCAAAAGAAGCAACGCGGTAGAAGTCAGAAGGTATCCAATTACATGGCGGGGGACCATAAGCTCCTAATCTGAAGTTCCGAACCATGCCCTACTCGATGTTAACTGCTAGTTTGGTGCCCCAAAAACGCGTGTATATTACATAAAGCCCCATCATCACGTGATATTTGTGATTAGAAAAGCATATTTGTTTGGTGTGTGATAACTAATCATCTATCCTAGAATTAATTGAAAACTAGTTAATTTAGTAGTTGCGAACTTATAAATTTTAATTTAAATGCTAAAATTTATTTAGTTTATTTTTTTTTAAAAAGTTTAGCAGCTAATCTAAACAATAAAAAATTTAAGTGTTAAGGTGGCTCAAAATAGTACTTTTATATATTATTTTTAAATTAAGTTTATAAAAAATATTAGTTATAATAGTCAAGGGAAAATATTAAATGCAATTTAACTACATTTTAATTAGGCGGCATTCATCTTACAAATTTTGATTATAAGAATAATTTAATAAAGATTTCTTCAAAATTTTAATTTAAAATTTTGCTTACCAATACATTTATTATAGTAATATAATTTAAAAATTGCATAATATAATTTGAATAATATAATAACTAGAAAGCAAACACTAACGTAGTAACGTTATCATTTTAAAAGATATTGTGGAAAAAGATAACACTATGAACACCTTTTGACTTCAAAATATGTCCAGGTGATGTTAGTGATATTTGTCCCTAAAATATAGGCACAAACAAAAGCAGTATCACTATCACATGTTCAAGGCATATATAATGCATCCCACTCAAACATGATTAAATGTAAATAAAATACATACATGCATCTAAAAACAATTTATGCATTTTTATTGGCTAGATTTATAAAAACGTAAAATTTCACCACCACCTACTAGTGCATTTTCAGTGTATTCAAATTCAAACTAATATAAAATGATTAAATGGGCCAACTTTTAAAATATTCTTTCAATGTATTAAATTGGGCTAAGCCCACATTTTGAGGTTGTACTAATTTGGATGTTTTTCTAAACATGCCGACAAGTTTTGCATCTTGCATGTCTGGTAAAAAGTACAGTTTCATTGTAGCAAGCAAAAACAAGAAGGCGCAATCACTAATTTGTGAACAGTTTGTTAATAATACATACACATGCTTGAAAATGAAAATAGAGGCCGACAAGCCACATTCAAAAACTATAAAATCACTTTTATAAGATACAGCAACTCAAGGACACCGTGAAAATTGTTTTGCTATCAATAATGTGTTATCATGAAAGTGGATGTCTATATACAATCTGTTAACTAGCTAAAGAATACAAACAACAGGAGCATTGCTTACAACCTTTTCTTTTTCAAACCCATTGTCACCTGAAAGATAAAATGTATATCAAGAATACTCTCAAAAATCATAATCTATATCCGATACGTTTTGGGATGTGGACTTTGTAACAAGCTGTTCATGCTCATCATACAAATCAAGGTTTTCACAAGGAGCAGGGTAAACCGATCCTATTACTCGACCTTCAACATAAGCACACTGGAATATATGCTTCTTCTTGTATGTTATTCCCACTGACATATCCCGGAAAGTGACATTTCTAACAGGAATATCACTGCTTCCATGTATTCGAACAGGAACGCGGACTCCCTCTCCATAGATAGATGTGTAACTTATATCTTGAAGCACCGGGACAGCCTTAGGGTCGAATTCTCCGTTTGGGTGTTCATTGTAATCCGTCTTGATGACTATTCCAACTCGAACATTTTCAAATGTTAGATTCCGATATGTAATATTTTTAACATATCCTCCTCTCCCAGCGGCTGTCTTGATCCGGACAGCACGTCTTGAATCCCAAATTAGGACATTCTCCACCGTGACGTTTGACACTCCACCAGACATCTCACTGCCTATTGATATGCCAGCACTGTTATAGTTCAGCCAACATAGGTGTTTGTTATGTTAGAAGACATTCAACACACTACTCATGGGTTACATTGAGATAATGACAAGCTTAATAAGGCACATTTTGTGGTCTTCATAGAGTAGGTTGCATGACATTTAATAATGCTCCACTATTTCTACCATCTTGTAATTGATTTTTGTGGCAAGTAGCCAAATATACATGGACTGGTAAAGGATAAATTAAGTTACTTGGGATAAAAAAAAATTAACAGTTAAGAATTTTATAATTTCTCATGTCTATAATAGATGGGCGGCCGTCTATTATATTTTCTTATTCATGCCATCGAACAATAGATTCTAGTTGTTGTCCTGCCAATGCACACAATTTGAAATTTTGAAGACATGCGACTCGGTTATATTCAACTCAATGCCTTCTGATCACTTCTTAGCAGCAGGGAAAAATGCATGCACGAAGTAGAGAATGAAGTGGATACAAGTTTTTACCTGACCATAGAGCGAACGACAAGGTTTCGGATATGAATGTTCTTTGAGGGACGTCCATATGAGATCCCATATTGATCCCAACCACTCTTTATTGCAATGGCATCATCCCCAACGCTTATGTAAGAGTCTTCAATCAACATATCTTCACATGAATCTGTTCTGACCATCAAAACAGAAAACTAGCATTCAGCAACATACATACATATATAGGGTTAAGTTATATGGAGACCGCCTTTTTTTTAAAGACGTTGGAGGCGATATATGTATTGCATGCAGAACATTGCAAAATATATCGTTCTGCAAAATATGTTCTGCAAGCCGTAATGCGGTCTCCATATAACTTTTCCCTATATATACCAAACCAAACATACCCAGTATATCCCGCTCAGAGCGGGGTCTAGGGAGGGTAAGATGTACGTAAACCATGCCCCTATTTTAAAAGAATAGGGAGGCTGTTTCCGTGAAGACCCCCGACTTAGTGCATCACACTATATCACATAATATAGTGAGTGATATATATATATATACATACGAACACTATCCACACAATATTACATATACAAATATAATAATTCTAAAACTATATATATATATATATATATATATATATATATATAATGGCATATATATATATATAATGGCATATATATATATAAACCTTTCTTAGTGTGTGTGTGTGTGTGTGTTTTGTGTGGGGGGGGGGGGGCTTGGGTAAGTATTTAAACCCTAGAACATCTTCTTTAACATTTAAGAATATGAAAGCTTTTACAACAATTTTTAGAAAAGGTCTACATTTTGTGATATTCACAATATTATAATATCAATTGACGTAACTTTGTTAGCCTTCACAATTGGTTCCTAGACGTCCAACAACTATCTAAGCACTTGAAAAATAACAAACTACGTTCATTTAGTATCATATGATGAAATGACATGACAAGTTAATCACAACGACAGGGTGAAAGTTGGATTTCTGAACACGGTGCAAATTGAATGTTCGGGGTACAACCCTTATAAACTAATACCACCAACGAACAAGTGACCTTTGCAAAAACAGCCAATTATCTAAGAGATCATGGTAGCTAACTAACACATTAAAACATGACAGCATACCAACAGGGACACTTACCAGGATCTATACCATCAGTGTTTGGTGCTTCAGATATGGGAGCTAAGATAGTCATATCTCTAATCGTTATATTCTTGCAGTCATATGGATGGAGCGTCCAAAAGGGAGAATCACGCAAAGTTATGTTAGAAATTAGAATGTCGCTTGACCACATAATTTGCACAAGCGGGCCTCTGGTGTAATTCAAAAGTTTTCGTCGATATTTCTTCCACCATGATTGACCCTGTCCATTAATGGTACCATTATGCCCTGTTAACAGGAGTAAGATGAACATTATCAGAACCTTTACTCCATTAAATCCGTGATCATCTGATCGATTATTGCATGATCATCTGATACTACCAAAAATGATGATCACATTCCAGAAAGGCAAATGGATACATAGTCACATGTATTTTCATGTGACTATAGCTAATATATAAAATTCTGATTATATTTTTAAATAGAATCTTGGTTGGAATAGATTATATGTTATTTTAAAGAATTATTACTTGAAGCACACTACAGCCGACAACTTTTTTACAATAAGATCCCTTTTATGCTTTTTATATATAGGATATTATTCGTTATGGATCCTACACACCTAAACAAGCTCAAAGAGTAGGGTTTGGATGATCCAATCCTACACACCAAGAACCTCCTATTATAAAAAGTTTGCACCCACTTTTTTCACTCTTCCTTTTTTCATCCTTTCTTCCACCCTTTAAGTTTGTTCACAAATTTTCAAATAATTCGTTTGTTTTAAACCCAAAGGAGCGTACAACTAGGTTTGGTTGGAGGGCATAGAATGAAAGTTAAAGTTTAAATTATTTAGTAGACTAGTATGTACAACTGGAATTTCTTCATTTCATGCCACAAGTCTGAAAAAGCTAATTTCATCCAAATATCAATGCTCACAAATCATATTTTCCAATTACTAACATCTTTCACAAATCTAATCATATAATATTTACACATCTAGCATTTTATTCACTCTCGCTTCTTTAATACTCTTCTTATTGTCATTACACTCCCACCTCCACTTTGTTCCATCCAACCAACTAGAGATTTATATTTTGAAACCAACATACATCAATACACTTTATTACTCTGTGCTAGGAACTAGTTGCTATTTGTGGTTTTACAAACCTGCCTTTTACAAAGAGAAACGATTACAATGCTAACCTGTGATTACGATATCTCTGAGATTTTGACCATGTATCAGACTTCCATATCTGGGACCAGGACGTTCACGGCCGCATCCATACGAGGGTAATGGAGGCATTAGAGGCCAGTACTTCTCATCCTATATAATAACACAGGGTAAAGAAAGCTACGTTACAGAGCAATACATTATAGTACAAGCTTGATATGCAGTTCCTTTAAATTTATATAGAATGCAAGTGCATGTAATGAGTCATTACTAATTACAAATAATATATATACATACATACAAACATACAGTCATGTACACTATTATTCTTCAATAAACGGTCAATCTGATCAACACAGCGGAATGAAGGATACATCTAAAATCTTGCACATATGACAACTTAAAATTTTAGCTGACTAATTATAAGTAGACACGTCAAATAAGCAACTAGGCTGGACTTCATTTGAATACACATAGAACCTTTATAAATGAATAACCTCGTCATATTATTAATTTTCTTCGGTCCAACTTGGGAAAATGGGCTAAATAAATACCCTCACTGAATGCATTAATGAACAAAAAATATTTGAGTCCTTAAAGGCCCCACATAAATTTATATGAATATTCACTAAATTTCAAATAATATATATTTATATATTGCATATGTCATCCAACCAGCAATGTTCATATTATTTATTGACTGATGATGATTGAAAATAAAATTATCGAACTATATATAGTACGTATTTAGGTTAAATATATATATATTTATAGACCCTAAATAATCTATATACACAACCTTATTAAGAGTTCAAATACATATTAAATTGTAATTATTCCACACTTTAGTACATATATGATATATTCTTAATCTAGAGTCTAAAAAAAACATGTAGAAATATTATAATCATAAAAAAATATAAGATTATTATCTAAATCAATAAATATTCATTTTTTGATATATGAATAATATATTTCATGAGAAAATGGAAATTAACAAGATTCATAGCCCCCTTCTTCCTGATATTGATTATCAAAAGAATGTCATCAAATGTTACATCAAATTTACAGATGTAAAATGTACTCAGGTCGAATATTACATTTAACAAGCATAATATCCTCACATTACGAATTAACTAGCTGCAAATTCTAATTTGTGGGTATCCAGCAAATGACAATAAAAGAGAGTTAGATTCATGTAGGCAGTAGGCCAGATAAGAGAGGGACAGATTGCACTAGTGGAGGCTTTACATAAATGAAATGATACCTACGTGAGAATTCATGATAAGTGTAGCAAGTGATCAAGGCAGATATACAAATAAATTCATGCCATTGAATCATCAAGCTCATTTAAATATACAATATTCTACAATTTCCATAAATTAGCCACTAATACCATTACCATAATCAGTTTGCTTCTAAAGGCAGGCAGCCATTAATTTATAAAACGAGATGGTACTTTGTGTTTAATAGAGCAACTTTTTCAAAATATTAATTACGGGAGTTTTTTTTTTTAAACTCACCACGATCTAGAAGATCCTAATATGCAACTTGACACTAGAATGTAACAAAAGCCGTACTCTTTTAAAGATTTTATGACAATTTTGCCACCCAAAATCTTCCAATTTCATGCATTGTAACACATTTGATAATGCACTACAACAAGCCTGCATTAAAAACCTATTCCATATGTAACAAAGGACATACAGCAGACAACACAAAACAATTAAAAAAGATTCTTTCATTCACTTGTAACTTATAATCTTCGCAATCTGTTTGCCAATGTTCCTAAGTAGTATAATCGGTAAAGTAAGCAGCACACTTACTCACGGGCTTAGTCACGCTTCAGGAATAGGTGCAAGATTTGGAGTCAAAAGTAGGTGACTCTTTGCACGTTTCTTTTCGACCATAAAGCGCAAGTAGAAACCAAAAATTCAGAAACTAATGCTTAAAGGCTCAACCTGAACTAACCTATTTATCTTATGTTTAATGAAATGCCACATTACCATTACATCGTTAACCATTTGATGCATTAAAAAACTTGTTATATATATATATATTAATTATCTTCACTAGATCCCATTTTGGCAAAAAATGGCTCATTTAATTGTGCTTTGCGATTTGCTGTCATATTTGATCTAGTGCTTCAAAATGCGGTACACAACACAGTGCATACTCTACATATTCAAGTGTATGGTGTACATAAATTAAAAACACAACTTCATAATCGAGTAAGCAAGTTCAATCTTAAAAGGCAAACAAGGTACTCACATCAATGCCAAGTATAACAGCACCTTCAGCAAGAAACAAAGTCATATGACTAGTAAGATTAAATGGCGCCGTTAACCATTTCCCAGCAGGCACATTAAGCTGCCCACCACCTTTCTTCCCAAGTTTCGAAATCGAAAACACAGCCCTCTCGAATGCCTCTGTATTCAAACTAACCCCATCACCAATTCCACCAAAATCCGTTAAATTAAACACCACTGGCCTTAATTTTGGCATCTCTCTAATTTTCTCAGCTTTTCGAAAAACCGAAAACCGATCAACAAAATCATTTTGCCATAAAAACACAGAGGAGAATGCTATGATCCAAAGGACAGTGAAGAGGGTTCTGTGAGATGTAAAAAAGATTGTGACCCGTTTGCGAAATTCGGGTCGGGTATGATGGAGGGGTGTTGGGGAGGTTAGGTTTTCGACCATCATTTTAAAATTGGAGATATGGGTTGTTCAAGATTTGGGTTGGAAAGATAGAATTGAGAGTGAATTGGATGGATTTTGGGGGAACATATGGATCTGTGAAATTAGGGTTTGGTGAAATTAGAAATAGGTTGGAGTGGCAATGTCTGGAATGGTAAGTGTTAGAATCAGTTGATGGTGGAGTTGGAGTACAGTGGAAGCGAAGGAGATTTAGAAGGAACGAAGACTAAATTCATTAAAAATTATAGATAAATATAAAATTATTATTGCAAGCTGTACATTATTTGAATATTTCCAAATAATGTCATTTTTTTATTTCAGTACATCTTTTTATAATATTTTTCATAACTACTCTACTCCTACGCGTTTATTTCCTATGATTAATTTTACAATTAAATATATAATATACAAATTATAAATTATTCTTTCATGGTTTATACTTGATACATTTCAGATATTTCGACCCATGAAGCAATATTGCAGAAGCTGACCATGTTTCGATTCCTTGTACTTTTCACACAGATGCATGCCAAAATCATGTTTTTTTTTAATTAGGAACTGCCCCACATTTTGTGAGATTACAAATCCTAGGAACTGCCCATGCTCCCAAATCCAGGTAAATCCTAGTATATCTAATTACTGATAAATGTGTGTGTGTAAGGATTTGAACCGGGTCATTATTTTCATTTGCAAGACATGAGACATCACCTAAATTTTGTGAAGGCTTTTACATCTAAATTTCGGGGACCTGCTAGCTTTTCATCAATGTTCTTGCATAGTTACACGGCTCAAAAGAGTTAGCTAGTGAACCATAATCCAGTATCTCACTCGTAAGTACGATTGATATACACCAATGTAGCTAACTCAGGAGAAGCCTAATTATAGTAAACAGAAGTTTTTATGAGCTGCGTAAATGAAAATTGAAAATATACTAAACACGGTAATGCAAATGATTTACTTATAATGGCAAATGCCTTCCGAGAAGACCTCTGGTGAAGTTGATATAATCAACCCAAATTTCTCCTCTTTCACTATCATCCTACCAAAAATTTGAAGTCATTGTTAGATTCATTACAATGTCACGACAACCTAAGAATAAACAGAAGAGAGGAAGGCAATTCTCAGAGGGAGGAAATTCAGAGAACTCAATGACACGGATGTTTTAGCGAAACATGGTCGTGGTTCGTAGCAACTTTCTTTGCTTCTTTCTCATATTCTTATCATTATCTCCTTCCTCTCATTCAATATCTGAAGCTGAAGCACTTTTACAATTTAAGGAATCAATCACCAATGCAAGGGCTCTTGATTCTTGGAGACCAGATACATTGCCTTGCCCTCCTCAAGGAAACACTTGGGTCGGCCTCACTTGTGCAAATGGACAAGTCAGAACTATTACTCTTTTTAACATGGGGCTTGCAGGAAAAATTGATACTAAACCATTGGAACAGCTGCCAGGCCTTAGATTTATCATCATGGCAAACAATTCATTCGAGGGTCCAATTCCTGGATTTAATCGTCTTGGTGATCTTAAAGCTTTCTACATTTCTAGTAATAAATTTTCCGGGGAGATTCCTTCTGATTACTTTGTGAATATGAAAGCTTTGAAGAAACTCTGGCTGTCAAATAATGAATTTTCAGGGAAAGTTCCCGAGTCTGTTACACAACTTCCAATTCTTAGGGAACTGCGCCTTGAAAATAACAAATTCTCGGGTCCAATTCCACCATTAAAACAAAAATCATTAGCTGATCTCGACATGTCTAACAACAAGCTTCAAGGGGAAATTCCGGAGTATTTGCTGAGGTTCAATGCAACAGCTTTCAAGAACAATCCTGGAGTATGTAGTGAAAAACTGGGAATCAAATGCACCAATATCGCCCCAACACCCGACCCAGTTGATGCAGCTGATGCACCGAATACACTGATCAGGCAACCTCCACCACCAGAAGATAGAAACGAATCTTTACGAGCAACATGGGTTGTTTTTGGTATTGTGGTCATCCTTTTGGCACTAACTATCTTCTTCAAGACCGAGCAAAAGGAAGATAGTTTTGCTCCATTGGGGAAGGAGAATCTTGATGAAGCTGTGCAAGTAAATATTCCAAGCCCTAAGAAAACTCTAAGCTCGTCATCAAGAAACAGAATTGGAGGGTCAGCTAACCACTCAAGGAAAGGCGGAGCAAGCCCTGGAGGAGGCAGATTGGGGAATGATCTTGTGGTGGTGAATGATGAAAAGGGAGTGTTTGGATTGTCTGATTTAATGAAGGCAGCGGCTGAGGTTCTAGGAAATGGAGGGTTGGGATCAGCCTATAAGGCAATGATGTCGAATGGGGTGTCTGTGGTTGTGAAGAGAATGAGGGATTTCAATATGATGACTAAGGAAACGTTTGATACAGAGATGAGGAGGCTTGGTGCACTGAAACACAAAAATATTTTGACACCATTAGCATATCATTACAGGAAAGATGAGAAATTAATGGTGTCTGAGTTTGTTCCTAAAGGCAGCTTGTTGTATATTTTGCATGGTATGATATACTATTATATATTCTTTTTTAATATGAAATTTCTGTACTCTCATTTTTATCCTGTACTTGTTAAAACAAAAATATGCAAATATTTTCTCTAAAAAAATTCTGTTATCTGATTCTTTCAAACCAAACCTAAAATACCCTCCCACACAGAATATGTTCGCAAACATTTCTCCTTCTCTAATAAGTAATACCCCATGATGTTGAGAGACTGTTTCCATGGACATCCCTGACTTAAAAAAACTTCTGAAGTATAGTGAATTGTTTCCAAGATGTATGATCCTAATGAAAAGATAGTGAATTGTTTCAGGTGACCGTGGTGTCGCTCATTCAGAGCTAAACTGGCCAACAAGGTTAAAGATCATCCAAGGAATTGCCAGAGGGATGGGATACCTTCATTCTGAATTCCCATCATATGAACTTCCACATGGCAATCTCAAGTCCAGCAATGTTCTTCTTGGATCAAACTACAAGCCACTTCTATCCGACTATGCAATGTATCCATTAGTCAACAAGACTCAATCAGCACAAGTCATGTTTGCTTTCAAATCCCCCGAAGCAGTTTTGTCCCAACAAGTATCCCCGAAAAGTGATGTCTACTGTCTCGGAATCCTCATTCTTGAAATCCTAACCGGCAAGTTCCCATCTCAGTATCTAAACAACCAAAAAGGTGGCACTGACGTGGTTCAATGGGTCCGAACAGCACTGTCTGAAAAACACGAGTCAGAAGTGATTGACCCTGAAATAGCTGGAGCTTCACCTGCTTCACTTGAACAGATGGTAAAACTACTGCACATTGGAGCTGCTTGTACTGAAAATGATCAAGAACAAAGGCTAGACATGAAAGAAGCGATCAGGAGGATAGAAGAGATACAAGATTAAGAGTCTTAACTTTCGAATCATCTCCAAGCTGAAGATTCAGAAAAAGAATTCGGACAATTAAACACAATTTTCACTTTGGAATGTCAATTTCCACTGATTAAAAATTTGAAAAGGCCCTACTGCCGAACAACGTGACAATGCATGTCTTGAGTGATGATGCGACAGGACAACATTTGATAGATTTTTTCATCAATTATGCACATGTCACTGTCACATCAGCAACGGCGTTTGATAACTGTTTTGGGATCTCTAATATTTTTCTGGTAAAGAAGTTGAACGAATGAATGGCATTTTATCACCAAGAAAATGATCAACACTTTCTTCAAACTTTTGTTAGCCTCAGAATTGTACATTATTATGATCCAGTACTTGTTTATAATTTTGTCATCTTTTTCATTTCTCGGCTCTCTTGTAGACTTGGTAGTGATATGATACCATTTAGTTAAAACCAAATATTTGATCGATCTAAAGCAAACTGAAACAACTTGAGCTTAAATATTTAATTAACTTGTGACAACTTGAACTTAAATATGTTTTCATTTTTTTGAATTTTCATTGCAAGTGTTCTATTTTCGGACATTAAAGTTTTATTGTCTAAATGTCCAGAGACGTCTTGCATGTCTTTTAGTTAGATGATAAACTTTCTTGAATAAAAAATTTCGTTTTTAAGGGATTATATTTTGGTACAAATTATTCACGTGAAAGTTTCTTCTAATAAAAAAAACCACGTGGACTTGTATGACCTGAAAATTAGAGGTTGTCTGAGTATGCAATATACGAAGAGAGCGAAACTGGAAAGTGCATTTATAACAATACATATATATACGGTTGCTTCATTTTCCGGGGATTCACCGTAGCCCCGTCATGGCGGATCTAGTAAGGGTCATGTGTCCTCCAAAATTTTTTTGACCAAATTTCATCATTAAAATTTTCAGAAAAATATAAAAGTGTTGGGTGTATACTTAAAAATAGTCCGGTGTCCCCCCAAATTTTTTTCCTAGATTCTCCCCCGATGCCGGTAATGAATTCATTACAACTCGAACGTTAAGTCAAGTCTGGTGATATCAAATTTCCACCTAATTCCTGTCTTTTTTAACTAAAATTTCTATTTGGTTCGAATAATAGTCAAATTGGTGTTGGAAAGGTGTTGAGATGAGAATAAGTTGCCTTCTATTTAGTTAGCAGTATGTGTTATGCCCCAAACTTGTTGGATATAATGGTATATATATATTTTTATGGCCTTGTTATTTAAAGCTAGCCTTAAGCTTAAAATGGTTCCTTGAAAGGGCAGCAAACATTTTCTGTGTTGAGACAGTCCTTGATCTCCTTTTGTCCCAAAATTTTGTTCTTTTTTCTTAGAACATCTCTTTAGATAATATTCGATAGGATAAATATTCAATTTCATGCAGTGATTGTTACAAAATTAGATTTTATCTGATTGTCTTTAAAAATTTGATACTTATCCCATGAAATGCCATTTTTTATTTAATTATTAAAATGGTGAGAATTTAAATATTTCAAAGACAATTGTGGGAGTATCTAATTCTGCAGCCGACCAAATTCTAATATTTTAATTAACGTGAAAGACAAGTCAATACACTTGACAAAATTATAAGTCTAACGAAACCGCAATGTGCATGGTCGATAGCATATAGAATTATTACAGAAATTATGCAGTTCTGTAGAGGAGGAGATATGATGAAACCATCCAAGGCAAAAACTATGTTGATGAAACCATCCAAGCTAGGCAAAAACTATGTAGGAGAACACGTCCATATGGTGTAGCCAAGGTGAAACAAGTTTTCTCCGCTCACGAGCCAGCCCAAAGTTCCGAAATTGTAAATCGGAACTATTTTGGACAACAAGCACAAGGGTACAAAAACTAGAGTGAATAACTACAGGTACATCATTACTTGCAAACGGTGTATAAAAATTTCAGTTTACCATGAAATTACAGATTGCTGGCAAATTATATTTCTAGAACAATAACTGCAGACACAAAAATAAATGTGTTAATGTATATATGCAGTTCACGAGGTCCTTTCTATATATCGAGTTGATAAGAATAAAAATGTATGTAGTCTGTGACTTACAGTCGGAATCTGTCTTGACCCATTTACTTCCGGCAGTTATCTCCTCTGGCAATATATTCTTGCCATCAGTCATGCAATATTGTTTATCATTCAAGTATTTCTTTGTGCTAGTAGTCTTTAGGTTAAAACTTTGCGGAAATATTTTTTTGTTCAACATAGCTCTGAAAATCTGTATACACATTAGGAAACAGTGTTCGTCACACGTCAGATTCTTAGATAGAAAACCAGTATCGAATGCAAAATTAACTAGAGATAGAAAAGCATGTACCTACCTTGTCCACTCTTGATTTCTCCAGTCTCGCTTCTGAAGGCGAATCTCTTAAATTTAAAGTTGGGGTAATGTCATGTTTAAACATATTTCTAAGGAGAAATGTCAGTGATTCCTTTCCAATAGCATTTTTGGTGTTATCCAAGTGACTGTCCTTTCCTCTATTAACCAAAACTGTACCATTGATACGCTGAAGAGGATTATTGTCTTTTCCCCCTAAATCATCAGATACAGTGTAGCTTGACGTTCGGTCAATGTCTGAGCTTGATGATGACTTGAAAATTCTATCCAACAAAATATTGTAACTGTCAAGTTCAGCTGCTGAATTAGACACAGCTGGAACCTGTTTGTCCGGTAAATCATTCAATTCTTTTTTAAGATTTTCAACGTCTTCATGAGCAATGTCCTTCTGATGGTCTTGGGAATGGTTGGTTGTCTGTAGATTGCAGCTCTCCGGTATTTGTTTCACATTTTTATTTCCAAATGTCCCGATTGCAAGCAATTCGTGAGGCCAGTCACTGAGTTCTTCCTTGGAAGATTTTTGCTGAATGTTGTCTACAGTAACAAAGAAAAATGAGAAATAGATTAGCAATTTCCTTTTCCTAACCTAGCCACGGTCTTACCTGACACACTCGACAGTAGGCAAGATTTACAAGGATCATGTCATGTCATTACAATGATGTCCAAACAAGAAATTCAGCTTGGTGTTAAGTTAGAGTAAATCTCTGATGACAGAAACATGCCAATCGCTCATACTTTATATGAATAATGAGTCCCGGGTAACATTAATAAAGAAGGGTCCAGTAAAATTGTAATTGAGATCTACTTATTTTCTAGATCTTGAATTAATAGAATGAAACTGACATTCTTACCATGGAAAATTAAGCAGAAGGGATTTTCTCTTGGACCAACTAACTGGTTCTCCTAAAAGCCATCTGTATTGCCCTTGAGGTTCCCATTAACGAAAATACGAAAAGTTACAGTCTATTTAACTGGAAAAGAAAAGTTTTTCACTAAGAAGACTGAAAACCCGGCCTCTTTCTCGGACGGGTGTTTTATTTAAGTAGAGGAAAATATTCCGAAAAGTTGTTTAATGATTTTTAAGCGAGTGTGGACCTCCGTGTAATGTGTATGAACTATAAAGTGTACCTACAAGTTCACTTTCAGACATTCTTCTGATCATAGAGGAGGGTAATTAGTAAAACTTGCTCTAAAAGAGAGTAAATAATTAGAGAGTAACTATAGTAGTATTGAATTGTCATGCGACATGAAATGAATTTGCTATGACGTCTAAGTTGCTATACTGCAGATTTTCCACCGACGGGTTTCAGGATCAGAAGGTTAATTGGGAAATAATACATATTTTAGAAAAGTTATAAGATACGAAATCCTCGTCATTTTAGTCACACAAGGAATCAAATAATGACAGAGAATCAGATACAACTACACCACCGAGATCAAACGAATGATCAATGCACACTTACCACAAGATGTTGACGGACTTGGTTTCTTTGTATCCCTTATAGCATGCAGCTTGCTTTGCATCCAACTGAAGATCTGCAACCAAACACCATAGATTTTTCTTATGAAACTGAAAAATGTTAGAGATACCAGCATATATATAATACTAGCTAGATTATCTCTTACCTTCATGCGTAGCGATTTTGAATTTTTAAGGCTAATTTAGCAAAGGCGGAAAAATCAGCAAAACAGATATCCCACAAGCCTACAAGAGTGAGACTGACAAGTTTATATACTAGTATGAGTAGTAGTAGTAGTAGTTCCATGGGTGGTTACTGGTAGATTATCTAGGTCCAAGTTCCAATACACAGCCACTCACCCCACCTCTTTCAAGTCGTTTCTCCTTTTTTTGTTTCCACTTTCCATGCTACACCATCTCAATTTTTTTTAAAATTTATTTTGTAATAAAGCAGTGAGCACGAGTGCATGTACCTAACTTTTAAACGACAGTACAATTTTATTTTCCAGCCTAGACAGAAGGCCAATCTAGCCACTTTTATAATATGGACAAGAGTGGGTGATGAGACAATATCATCCTATCGCTTCCTGTTAAAATTGCACACTTTTACATTTCTTTTTTTATTTAAAGGCAAGTATGATTTTTACGGGACCTTACTGGATCGCAGACACATGCTTCCATTGAGACTCGAAACCCCCCCCCCCCCCCCCCCCCAACCTCTTGTTATCAAGGAGGAATATTTATTAGGCTACAATGCTAGGGATTTTTATTTTGAATAATGAATATGGTAGTCATCTGACATTCTGACCACTGCTGTAATTTTGCTTCACTATCTGCTTCTTTACAGACTTGAGATTTATTAGGGGCTATTATACTTGCATGATAAACTAATTTGTGCATGGCTATACTGAAAGATTCTTTTAAGTTTGTCGTTAAGTCTGCACTTCAATATCTTAAATATAGGAAACGAATATTACCTCTATTGACACACTTCTCTTTACGAAATACCAATAAAGAGGCATGGCAACGTCCGTTATCTAGCAAGATGAACACCAACTTCATACATTCAGGTAGTCTACTATGTTTGAATATACACCATTACTCCATACTATACTGCCTCATCAATAAATACATACAAGAACGAAAATCAGAGAGGCAGCTAACTATTGAAATAGCATGTGTTAATTAGCTGGGGGAGGAATGGAAGATACAGCCATAATCCCATAGGAATCTCCCTTACTAACCACACCAGCAGGCTGGAAGCTCAATGCTTATTAATTAACCGGTTAAATATCAAAGTAGTCACTCAACTAGAGCCATATATCAAATAGGTTATTTTAATTATTGGGGACTCATATGTACCGTAACAAGTAATTACCCAACGAATTGACTTGACTAGAGGTTGGAGAGATCTTAATGCCCGTGAACCAGAATGCTACCTCCATGTTTATATTATTTAAAATCAAAATAGTTTTTTATTTTAAAATCTTAATATTTTTCTTAATTGATACAAAAATTAAAATTTTCTAATAAAATTTTAAAATTTTATTTTAAAATCTCAATATTTTTTCTGAATTGTATATAAGATTAGAACTATATTTTTTTAAAAAAATAAAAAAGTAGAATTTTCAAAATCTCATTTTTTTGATTACATATTAAATTAATAATATATAAATATTAATATAAATATGATTTTTTTATCTTAAAGTTCCGAAAAATATATTTTTCATATTTAAAAAATTGATTTATAACTTTCAGACAATTGAAAAAAAAAATATTTTTTATAATATTAGTTTTTGATTTCATAGTTCCCAAGTTATAAAAAAAGTTATATTATATTAAAAGTATTATTAATTTATTATTTAATCAAAAAAAATTAATTTAAAAAATACTTTACTTTTATTTTTTTATTATATTTTTTCATATATAATTCAAAAAAAGTTTTATATTTTAAAATAATTTTTTTTAATTTTATAAGAAAATTTGAATTTTGTGTAAATAAAAATTGGATTAAGATTTTAAAAGATTTTTTTTATGATTTTATATAATACATGAAAGGAAGTAATTATTGTTTTAGTATTCAAAATGTTATTCAGTATATATTTGATTCACCAGCACTTGGACCATATTGTTGGCCCGTATTATTCTCCACTATAGTGATATATACGAGTCCCCAATAATTATAATCACTTATTTAATATATGCCCTTCAATTAAGTTCACCATTTTGATATTTAACTCATTGATCAACCTACCTTCTTGAGTAAAGATATTGAACACCAATCAAACTAAAGTGCAAACTTATTATGCAAATGGCACATTTTTACCAACAAATAAAAGCTACGTGATGCCTTTCTTTAACGTAGAGTGCTTATTGGTCAATATTATTTAGTCCTTGTTCTTCTTGCAAGTTTCGATACATGGCCAAACAAGTCTGAAGTTCTTGGGATAACCACTTTAACTTGCAATATGTAATACCAAGTTCAATAAAAATATTTCTTATGTTCAGATCTTAAAAAAAGTAATAGCAAAATCGAATCTTATTAATCAACTTGCAAATCCCTCAAGCATGGGTTATAAAAGTTAGAAATTACAAATTCCTAAAGCCAAGACTATATTCTGCTTGATTTTAGGATATTTAAACAGATACTATTGAGTCAGGTTTCAACCTAGCTATGAAAAGTAGATCATATATACATAATCATATCTATAAGTTGGGAACCATGCATGTAGATCAGTAGATCTCATCAAGTAAATATATATTCTAAAACACTGGATCATGGGAAGTTTTTTCCTGCACATTAATCCACTTTTCTGTTCTTTTTTTTGTTTCAGATTTTTTATTTTGTATCTGATGTATCATGTTATATATGCCCCTAATACTATAATCGATTTGCCAAAACTCCTCAAACTTATGGCTTCGACGAATTCTTTCTTTTTAGGGCTCTTACATGGCCACCACTGATGCACGTGAAGTTGTCCATTGCTAGCTAGTCACATGGGTCATACATGTTAATTCAGCAATTAAGGATCGGGAACCTGATCAGAATGTGCTCCAGCAAGTGGGGTGAAGATTGCCGGAGGCTAGGTGATGTGTCAGTTGACACCATTCTGATGAAATTTCATCGTATCGTTTCAGAACAACACGTGTGACAATTTTCAGTATAATAGTCATGGGAGACAATCAACACTTAAATCTTTCCTTAAAAAGAGATCCCATTGACTATGTTATTATCAATGCCTCGGCTTACTCCATGTATGGTGTGTTTCAGTTGCATATTAATTAAGCATCCCAATATCATTAGAATTGCTCACTTTCATCTACACCCTAGAGTCCAGACTAGAAAGTAATAAATTACTGTAGAATCAAATTTAACCTTGACAGTGAGACCATAATAATCACCCTTGCACAACGTGAACCACTCAGACTAAGAATAGATATAATTACATGATCAAAAATACTCCCTCGTTATTTTCGATAATAGTACAGCATAGCATTATCATCCAGCTATTACTTAATTACAACTTGGTGTTGAGGATTAATATATATTAGTATATGCAATTCGAATGAAACACTTTCTGCTTGATCAAAGAAGCAACGCATAAAGCCACAATCATGCTGCAGTATATGTTACTTGGAATTCTCATTGATGGTCCCATCCGGGACTAACAGAAGCAACCAATCATCTGTTATTTCTACTATTTCACAGTTTCACCAGCACGAAGGAACGCTCTGTGGGAACATTCTCGAACAATGCAAAACTTAACTAATGACTTGTATGCAAAACTAAACCAATTAATGACTAAAATGGAAAAGGAATATATGGGTATATACAATAAAATTTACTTTGGTAGAGAACACACCTTTTACAAGAACTTGATCAAATACTGAACCTGCAACCAAGAAGTCGTCAACTGCAATAGCTTTAATCGCTGAAATTCAAACAATATTGTAAATGCATTACTGGAAACAAAATAATTCAGATAATATTGGAGGCATTATGCAAAACAGACAAAATTTATTATATACTGACTACTCATAACTGGAATTTTTCGAAGTGAAGGGAAAATTTAGAAATAAAAAAGAACATGAACATGAACATGAATACAATACTATCGAGTATATTGCGTATTTAACTTTTAGTGCTTTACTATTAGGTACCAGTATAATATTAAGATCAATCCAGCCGATTACCAAATATATCCTATAAATACCACTTCTAAGTAGGGTTTACTAGGGTTTTGGAAGGTAACATGTACGCACAACCTAGGAGCTAGGTACTAGGGAGAGGGGCTGTTTCTGTCAAAACAGTTAACAATCTGATATTCGCAAAAAAATATAAAATCGCAGTAAACAAATGCCTTGAAATTATAAATATTTATATAGAAAATAGAAAGTACGGGAGAGGGGTTTCCACTTTAAGTTAACAAACCACAACATAAAGCAACATGTTTGTGCATATACTCTATGTAGAACACATGCCGGTTGTTCTCAGTAAGTCCAAATTTTTACTGTTGAGGCTTTTGGGAATACTAACAAAAACTATCGCTATTCTGGTTGCCCCAAAACAGATGTCTAAGTTACATACGAAACTCAGATTGGGATGCTAACACAACCCACATTGGTTATACTTAGATTTGAATAAGGTTCCCGCTAAAAATTTGGAAGTTTGAAGTAACTTTTGTTTAATTTAATCTGAAAATTTTGTGTGGTAGGATGAATATCTATAGAGTTAAAGTTCTCACAAATTAAGTAAAAATAAAATTATTTGATTGAAATAAAAGTTGCTTACCCAACCGTAGTTGGTTACTTGTCAACTTCTTTATTTACTGTGAAAAGTTCTTACACGCAACCAAGCAAAACAAATACTTAGATATATTTCTTTAAAAGATTATACAGGCGTCCGTCTATTTAAAATATCAATTCTAAACTGAAACTTATTCAAGAGGGAAAAAAATCTGCACAATATACCTGTAGTACAAAACTTAAATACTCAAAAATAAATATACTCAAAAATAAATAAAATTAAATCAGACATACATGGGAACAGATGTGGCGTGACACTTCAGATAAATATCCAACAAAAAAAAAACTGAAGTTGCTCTCGTGTATTTCAAAGGAGTCACAAGTATAGCTCTCTGAAATTGCGTGCCCAAATATAAATTATATTACATGTATAACATGACACTAACAATAAATATACAATAGTAACAAGTATAGAAGACCCCCCTGTTCTTAATATTATCGACCTGAGCCACAACATAATTCACAACAGTAGTAACAGCCTAAGCAAGATAGGGCACCACAGAGTTGTATGAACACAATTGCACATCGGTCATTTAGCCGAGAACACATCTGAATGCAGCACATGCAGCAGCAATAATCACACATCTTGCCGCAACAGTTTGAGGCTGCCTGCACAAATAATTCTCCAGGATCTGGTAATTTAACTTCATCTGACCCTGGAGGGGTGTTTTCCACTGTGGCAATTAGGTTTCCAAAACCAAATCCAAAGTTACGAAGTACTATTATCTTTTCGTAATCTGCCTCTTTGGAAGCCTTCTTTTTCTGCAACATGCAAATAAATATTATAATAATTAATCATAAAATTACACTACACACAAAACAATAAAACATACATGCATGCCCTCGTAATTATCTGTTTTATACACATACGTATACTTAAAACAGCTAAAGATGTATGCATAATTATCTTTTTTAGAAACATACATGCGGTTTAACTCCCTTGACGATTTATCATCACAATTATTTGCAGTACATGCTCTCTACACAATCGTGTAGCCGTCACAGACAAAAAAATAGGCATTATGTAGTTTAGGTTCCTGACACAAAATATTAACTTCCCTCTGTTCCACTAGGGAAAAAAATGGGAGGAGTTTATACCCCTAAAGAATCCACTTTTAACTGTGAGTAAACGTTATATATTCTCCAGTTTAACATCATATCACTTCCTATTGGAAGAAAAGCATGTGAGAGGGAATAGTGAATAAAACAATGACAGGCTCAACTTTGATGAAACTTTATCCCTAGATTAGTGGGAATGTGCATTTATTACTTGATTAGTGGTTTAGAGCTCTAGTTAGAATTTGTTTGACATTAAAAACGTGGAGAGACAAATAAAGTTACTGGCTTACTGCTCCCAGAAAAGTATGAATTTCATTCCATTCTCACCAATTTCATACCTACTAACTAACCAGAGGGTACTGAACCCTTTACAATTATTATTATTAATTTTTTTAAATAAGACCAATATATATAAAGGAGGGAGAATTAATTATTCAAAGCGAGGAAAGTTCAGGATCAACCTTCTACAAGTGACCTCTCACCATATTACGAATAATAAAGATAATTTGGTTTTGTTTTAAAATTCCACTTTCAAATGTATCGGTGATTTTAAATTTGTACATTTTTTGCAAGTAATATGCTCAGCATTGACCCCATGGATTTCACTAAGAACAATACACCACACTATTCCAGCAACCCAAACGGGAAAAAAACATAATTTTAATTTACTAACAAGTAAACCCAATTTCCTAGATATTAAAATAAAAGTCAAACTATATATTGTAGGACGCGGGATCGCATTTGTGGCTTCAATACAGTTTTAGTTTCGCCAATCAAACAATTAAACATGAGCAACTAAGGAATTTGCTCATCTCACTGTATATATATATTAGAGTGGACACACAACCATACAATGCGGAAGGTGCACATCTTAGAAAACACATACCTCAGCTGAGTCCTTGCCCCTTTTAGCTGAGTCTGTTATGCCTTCCCTTCTCTTGTTTGTCTCAAGAAAGATCATACGGGTGTACTCAGAAATCACCGAGTTCTGCATGCTAAGTTTGACTATCTAGCATAGTAATGTAACAAAACATAAAGTAAGGAAAAAAACTGTTTTTATAGAAACTGCTAACTGATAAGACATATACACGTGCACATGAATCATATAAATATTCGTTTCTATTCATCTTCACTAAAGGTAGATATCAAGCAAAATGCAACTAGTTTAAGAAAACTTCAAGATAATCTTAAGATATAGTTTATGGCAATTTTACAATAATGGGAATATAAGCTACTTTATAACAGTTAATCATCAAGGTAAACAACCTAATAAAATAAGAAATAATCTTGAAAGGGTTAGTTTGGTTGGATGCTGCTTAAGATGGTTAAATAATGTGCCAGATAAACTATGTTTCTGACCCAAACTATATATATAAGCATTCTATCAAAGATGCTTTCAAAATCAAGATTTTACCATCTATACATCAATTTCCAGCATTAGAACATGCAAAGGCGCAGAGCTTACACAGGTTGCTTCTCAGTATAAAAATTATATGATGTAAACTAATACCTTTTCCACTAGGGCTTTATCTTCTGAAAACCATGCTTGAGCTGTGTATAATTCAATTTGCTGCTTCGCAAGTATCTGAGAGAGAGAAGCACTCAATTAAAAAGTTGAAACAGTCTCGTACATGTTGCAAAGCAAAGGAGAACACTCAATTGAAAGTTGAAACAGTATCATACATGTTGCAAAGTTGCATTGTACAGAGGAGAGGCTAAAGATAAAATCTCAGTAATAAAATAATAAGAAGATAATGCATATTATGAATTATGGAGCCAAACATAACAAAAATGGACATAATCAAACAGCATAGTTATGCTGGGTAAATAACTAAGTATTTATTGACTAATTGATTAATAGAAAAAAAAACCTTCATCATTCCGAAAGCCGGTGAAATGATTGCATACTTATTGACTAATTAATTTTTGGGTTCTTTTTGAAAGGAATGTGAAACATCCAGACCAGAAATGAATTACAGGCGAAAGTGTACATAGGCACTATGCAGCCAGATTTCTAAATACAATATCTGAAGAAGAGATAATTATCACAAGCTTAAATGACCTCAAGACACCAAACCTGGTCAAACATGGAGCCGTTATTGCATAAGTTGTCAACTTACCTTGTCAAGAGGTATGTCCTTCGCCTCTTGAACCTTCAAGTCTACTGAGAAACTGCTCATATCTGCAAGGATGCCTTTAAGTTGAACTGTTCTAGGAAAATCTCCTCGATATCTCCCTGAAATAATTAATGGGCTCTCTAATAGAAGGTCAGGTATACTTGAAGGATACACCTGCAATTATAATTGAGATTTGAGATTAAATAAGATTAATTAGAATCAGTTCTAAATGAATGTAAATACATGATACCATGAAATTAAAGCACAAATAAAAAAAATGGCTGCTCAGTTCACAACAAGAACATAACAGACCGAGAATGTTAAACGGAAGAATGTGTTACATATCTAAAAGTTCCAAGAAAGATGCAATATAGACTACATTATGTAAAAATGATCACAAACAAGTTAGTCAAATGTTATATTGTCCAAGGTGTAAGAACGCAGAACTATATGACTGCATTTTTGCAATAATCATTGCACTTCACAACCTATGATGAATCCATGACACGAAATGCAATTATGTCTTAAAAATTACTTCCTTGTTATGCATTTGAAGTTGGATGCACCATGGTTTAGACAACACTAACAATTGTCTGAGAGTTAGCGAGAACTCAACTCAATGCATGAAGCTTACCTCAAGATCATCAAGATCAAGATTGTATAAATTGTTGATGCTAATATTTGCAAGAATGGTGGAGAAAGTCCTGGTAAAGAAGCCTTTCATTCGAACTTCAATCAAATCTGAACAAGCACCAAAGAGATTTCCAGAGCAGATTATTAGACTTTTAACTAATATCCACCTTTAATACAAGAACATAGATAGTAAAATTTGTAAAAGAAAAAGGCAGTTAATTAGATAACTTAATGGGAACACACATATATTAGCATCTAAAAAGAAAAGGCAATATATTAACAAGGAAAATTTTAATATTGTTGCAAGTGATCCTGCTAAAATAAGCATTTGAGAAAATTTAATACAGTGCTAAAACTGGTTCTATTGATAAAACATGAAAACAGATTTAGAATCAATAAATCCAGTGCACAGATGGATACGTGTTAGTACATAGATACATGTATCATCTATGTATGGCACTGCATAAATCCAGTGCAGAGATAAATCCAGTGTACACATTATTCTATGCTATTCAAATGGGAATTTAGCAAAAAACCACAACTTTCTAATGAAGTTATAAAGAAACAGAAAATATCTTCTTTCCAGGTTTACAATGAGCCCGCTTTGTTACTCAGACTCGGCTGAAAGTGTATATCATGGATACGTGTCCAAGTGTCGGACTCAGCAATATTTTCTTTAATTTACATGTTTTTGGCCTAAAGTAAGTAGTGTCCATACCCATGTCCGAGTGCCGAGTGTCCGACAAGGGTACTCGAGGCAAAATGAAGAGGCAGGGTAACAGGAATGAGGTGGATATATTGACATCTAGCTAGCATAGGCATAGCTCAATTAAACTCAAATATTACTTTTTGGAAATTTTGACAGCAACATGGGTGGAAGTATGGAACTACCAAGATTATCGCTCAGGGCCTCTCTCACTTCTCTAACCCCCTTAGAGTTAAAACTAGGTGTACGTCCATGACTTGTCTAAACATATATCAAATTTTAGAAGCAACCTGCATCATTAGCAGCATCGTAACAGCCCCTGCCAATTGTTGCAAGCATTCGCAGAAAATAGTGGTTACAGAAGGAGCCTGCAAGGGGTTACAATAAAAATTTAATCCAGAAAGAAACAAAATCTGACACCTGCACACGCAAATTGACTAATCTCTCAATTGAAAGTTTACAACTAACAAAGTCAATGACACTATGACAGTCAGAAGCCTACTTTAATTGATATTTCTTCAAAATATGGAATATCCAAGCTTGGAAACAAAAAACAATTACAAAATACCATTGAACGGGAAATGATAAAAGTGTTGAGTGAAATCAAAGGGTCAAAGAGAAATGTTTTAAAAAAAACTCAAATCAGTGTGTGTGTGTGTGTACAGCAATAATTAATTTTAAATATATTGAAAGACGGCCAAAAGGTTTCAAATAAGTTCAATTTTTTCTTTTTTATGGTTATGGTCAATTACAAAAAGGGAGTAGAGGGGTATCCACTAGGCTACAATGCCGAAGATTATAAGTTTAATGTTAAGGACTACAAAATATGATTGAGGTGTAAGTGTGTGAATGAAGCAATGAATATGCATCTGAGAAAACAAACAAACTATTACCTATGCCAAATGTGTGAAGACGAGGGCTTATTGATCCTTGATTTGTTAAATGACTCTTCATAACATTACAAATGTTTCTCTCATTTTCAACTGCCCCGTCAGTAATGAGGAAGATGACAGGAGTGCATTTGTGGGTATTGGAAATCATCTCCAAGGCCTATGGAGAAAAGGAACAGCAATTAGAGTGAAATCCATATTAACAAACATCCATGATAAGCTTCTGATGTTATTGCATCATCAACCAATTTATAATAGCACACTAGGATCCAAAAATATGCACATAGCATGTAAATAAAGTGACTAGTAATGATATAATTCTGTAGATCGAATGGAAGTAGTATAAGACCTGATTCAAGGCAAGCAAAATATTTGTACCACCTTGGGCAGTCAAATTCATGCTCATCCACTCAGTTACTTTATCAATAGCTTTCTTAGTAGCCAATTCCATAGATAATGAGAATAGGTGGATTTCGTCATTAAATGCTATTACATTAAACGAGTCTCCGTGATCAAGCTTTGAGAGCGCGGCAGCAAGGGCATTTTTTGTACCCTCAAGTGGCTTTCCCCGCATGCTTTCACTTATATCAACAACAAATAACACTTCCTTTCTGAAAACCTATCGAGTATCAAATATAAAATGATAAGATTCTTAGTTTCAGCTCTACACATATTAGTTGTAAACTAATAATAAACAGAACTTTGTGACTGAAAATTTTTTATGCAAGGTATACAGCCAAGAAAAATTAAACATTTTCATAAATAGTTATATATATTCTACTACAAAGTTTTATAACAAAAAAGTATTGGCCAAGACATAGCTAGTTTCTATTGTATTTTGTTATAAAACTTTTTTATTATAAAACTTTGTAGTAGAATATGGCCAAGACATAGCTAGTTTCTATTGTATTTTGTGTTTTAATGACACTGAGTCGTGTTTGTTTACTTACATAGAGAAAATATATAGTTGGAGTGCATGTCATCAGTTATTAATTGATCTGACTGAATTTATTAGTTGTAAACTGATAAAGAACAGAGCTTTGTGACTAACTGAATTTATATGCAAGGTACACAGCCAAGAAGGAACATTTCCATAGATAATTCAATCTTATATCTATTCCATTACAAATTTCTCTAACAAATAAGTATTCGCTAAGAGAGACATATCTAGCTTCGATTTTTTTTATTTTGTGTTCAAATGACATTGACTATTTCTGTTTACTTCCATAAAGAAAATAAATAGTCGAAGTGCATGCAATCAGCTCTTAATTGATCTTTATAGATAGAAAACTGAATGGACAAATAATAAACAACAAGTAAGCATCATCCTAGTATCAAGCTTTGGATTGACTAGTCTAAAATTTGACGGTAAATATCCTCCAAAAACCAACTTGTTCTGTTATGGACTTCAGAAACTTCTTAACACTTAGCTGCCTAGGCATAACAACAACGAGGCTACTATTTTTGTTTGGAACCAGTCAACCAACAAAAAAACAACTCTGAATGCTTACTATGACAAAAATATTGCAATCAGATAATCAAACAGAGAAAAAGCTCAAAGTATACAATTCATTAGGAACTTCAGAATATACACTCCAACCCTATTTACCTATCCTCTATGTAAATTTCACTAATGCACTCATTTTTTTAAGACATAGCCTAGGATCTCTTATATGTTTTCTGAGACGGAGTACACGGTGACCTTTTTATCTGTTTTTATGTCTACTTCTTTCCCATAAAAAATTCCCAAGAAGGTTCACAAGTATGTGTCTATGTACTCTTTCCACTTCATAGCATCAAGGAAGTTTCTTAAAAAGGTAAACAAAGGACTAAAAGGAGCAATGCAGGATCCCTACCTTTTTGTTCTGTTTGCTTCCTGCAAACAGACAGAGGCAAAACATTTCCCTCTGGTCAATGTCAAACTTCATTGGTGACTGCAAGATAACACTACCGGAAAGATTAGATGATACCTGAAAAGAGATGGATGCAACAAAGGATAAATTAAATGGATATAGTACCACAATATGATATTGCACTTCTAGGTTTATGAAAGTGTCGGCACTATCTAGGCCACATAATATTGGATATGCCTAAAGGCTAAAACAAATCAACGTACAGAGAATTTCTTTTTTTTTTCTTTTATCGGGCCAAGTAAAGAAGTAAACTTACACCATATGTAACAGCAAAATCATTATTTGACCATGTGAGAACTTCTGTATCATATAAAAAACTCAGCTTCTCCCCATGGCGTCTTAGTTCCTGAAATCAAAATTTACAAAACTTAGCTTTTTTGTACTATAAACACACACACCCACAAAAAAAACTGTACCTTCAGTGGATGACTGATTGTGTTGCACAAAACTTCAGTACCAGGACCAGCGCTCACATTGAGTTGTATTTTCTCTTTTTTGGACATTTTTTTCCCAACAGGGGTGACAAACTCTGGAAAACTATATGGAATAGTCAATGTAAATTCGCCATCTTGATAAGTTAGTTTCTGGGACCATCTTACTGTAATTGAGATGTTGGAACCCCCGTCTACCTGATAGATATACATAAAATAATCGCATAAAAGGTACAAGTCTAAATATAAACTATGACAAGGAACTGCAATAAAACATACCTCAGGTATTGTAAAAATAAATATATGGGGCTTTAGGAAGCCTCCATCTTCATATTTCGGTACTTTTTCCATGTCATTGCCATCCATAGCTACCACCTTACTAGAATATGATTTTTCAGGTACCTCAACTTCAACACCTAGAATTGAACCCTGTTAGCAAATAATGTATTACTTGAGAACAAAAAAAAATTAGTTAATTTTTTTTAATTAAGTTTAGGAATTCTTAAAAGATGTCCCATAACTCTATAAGCCATAAAGATGGCATATATATGTTGCGAGTCATTGAGTGCCCGACAAAGGCAAACGTACCGCTAATGCTAGCAAAGGCCTAGAGTTTGATTTTCACCCCCCCCCCTATACTCAAGAATATATGAATCATCTAGAAAAAGATGTCATATATTCACAACCTATCATTTAACTAAAGTCCCGAAAGGATAAACAGATAGTCACTCTAGCATAAATTAGTCATGTGTAAAATAATGACTTCATATTACAAAAAAATAATATCAATTAATTTCAGTGAATTCCGGTTCACTTGATCACAACGTACAAAAAATATTGGAGTCAATGTTGCTCAGTTCTTAAAACTTACTACACAATAGTACAAAAAATCAAATCGCAAAATCGTCTCAACAATTTATCTTCATTCACAATCAACTGATAATTACAATATTACAATACATATAAATTTATACATACACAAGAAGCATTTTAAACCTCAATAATTGAATATCCTCGAGACAGAATTATATTCATTTATCGACATTATTCGTTTATCAAGGTTAAAATATACACTCGACAGGAGAAAATTATTCATTTACCGAAGTTACTTTTTTACTGAGTGTTTTTATTCATTTATAGAGATTATTCATTTACGAAAGTCACAAGAAAACACTAGATTAAAATCGATGACGAGTTTATTCATTTATCGAGATTCTACTTATCTAATAGCAACATTTGAGTATACCTGTTCGCCCATAGGAATAGCAACACGACACTGACACTTTCGACTCCCCATAACACAATGAACTCGCCACGATCCACTCATCTTCACCAACGCCGTATCCAAAACACAGTCCACTTCCACTTCAATTCCGTTCATCTGTAACGGAATCAACGCCGGCGGATCACACCTGCCGTGCACGTGCGGCTGATAACTCGGAATATCAGGATTATCAACCACCACTGGATCAGGAATCACCGCGTACACCATAAGCGCCGTGGGTAACAACGACTCCGATGACTTTTCCATCGTCGCCATCGGCTTCGGCGGCGTCACTGACCGGTCTTTGCCGAAGTAGATTCGCTTCGATAAGCGAACTCCGTCTTCAACCGCCTTTACGAACTCGTCCGCCATGTGTGTGTATATGTGATGGAGATGGAGGAGAAGTTAGGGTTTATGATTGTAAGTATAGGCGTGTGTATAATATGGAGTGGATAGAAGATGATGGGTGCATTTATGAGAGGAGAGGGTGGAATAATCAAGTAAACGTTAGGACTGGAACAAATGATATGCTTCCTGTTGTCCAGCCTGGCCCCACTCGGTTTAACTGCCACTGACTATGCCACGACTACGACGCGTTTGTCTTTTTTTGTTATGAATAATTTATGACCCTAAAAAAATTATTCAAATTTTTTGTATAAATATATTTTTAATTTTTTCCAATCAAAGAATTTTATTATAATAATATGTATGTAATACACATTATTGTTATATATCATATTTAAAATTTTAAATAAAATTCAAATTATCAAACAGTTTCTACAACCAATGAAACTTGTTCCAATTTATGAAATATCGATTTGATTCGACTTGGGCGGGCTCACCTACGTGTACAGCCGTCGCCATGAGTGATAATATTCCGGTTCACAGTTGAGTAATGTACTTTTTTTTACCTGACAAAAAAAAATGTTGATCCTTTTAAAAAACAAAAAATAAATGCAAGTATAGAATACTTTTTCTAAAGGGCAAGCAAATATTAAATGTATGAACATGCAAGTAATAATACCTTTACTTGGCATCTGGATTATCGAATAGTTGGATTAGTGGGGAGTCTCTGTCTTCACAAATCGTGGATGCTCTTCTCACCGGTCCTATCATCATCCATTTTCTTATTATAATGATCCGCAAAAGTTACCTGCGGAGAATTAAATAAATTATTAAATGGAAAACATACATGTCTTACATTATATTTTATTTATAATATATTATAAAATTTAATATTATAAAATTTAATGTAAGACATATATGGTCTCCAATTAATACCCTTAATGATCATATATATTCCCCGACCCCTCCAAAGTTACAAACTCTTCAAATTAAATTTACAAAATCGAATAAATGTAATTTATCTTTGTAAATATAATTTATAAAAGGATTGATTGAAATAATAATTAACTAAATTTTATCAAATTTATAAGATGATGTGCTCTGTTGCAAGTTGGTTATAATGATTAAGGGTCCGTTTAATATTGTACCCGTGACGGAACCGGAAAATATGGAAAGTGGGGGTTAATTTTTTATTTTTAATAATTAATTTTAAATTAAAATATAATTTATTGTATGATATTTTTAAAAATATTATTTAATGTATAATATTTATATTATGACTTTTTAATACTTAAGTCAATACTATTTTTCATATGACAGGGTTATTTAATTTTAAAAAATATTATTTAAAAAAATGTATATAAAAATGACATAAAGAATGGGCAAAGGACGTATAATTAAAATAAACTTTTAACTTTTCAGTTTTCACATTAAATATCCTAAAGCATAGTATCGGGGCTAGGGAACACAGGACCCTCCGGTCTATATTCTCCCTCAGTTACTGGTTGTTACAGGCAGTAACATCTGCTCTTTGTTGGAAAAATAGATAAAAAAATATTCAGAAAAGTGTTTTTGGTTTAAAAATTATTGTTAGAGAAAGTATGTCCCTCATTCTTTTAGAAAAAGCTATTTTTCAGCTTTTACAGATAATAATTACAAGTTTTATCATCAAACTTGTTCAAAAACATTTTTTTTATATTGTATATCAAAATATGCATAAATCAAAAAAATATTATCAAACAGTCAACAAATTTTTCTGACGTACTTTTTACACCATCACTTTTTCTTACCGCACAGTAGTTTTAAACAGTAATCTCAAACGGAGCCTAAATTTATATATATAGTTTTGTTACGGCTTTTAAGAAGTTTGACAAATTTAGTCAATGTGAGAATGTTGACTATAATTTTAACTATGGATTTTGAATGATTGGAGTTTCACAAATAATACGAGGGATGGACATTCAACCCACCTCGCCCGATCCGATCCCTGCCCCGTTTAGGTTGGGGAATCGGGGAATATTTCGATTTCGGGGCGGGAAACGAGGAAATATTTATAAAAATTTCTGAGATCGGGTCGGGGATTAATGTCTCTGAGCCCCGATTCCCGTTTTCAATATTTAATAAATTTAATATAAATTTATATGTATCAAATAAATTACTAATATATATATATATATTATAATTTTAATTCCATATTATTATTTTAAAATTTTCATACTATAATATAATATAATTTTAATCTTTTATGTATATCGTAAATAAATGTTAATTTGAATTCATGATTAAAATATAGTATTAAGTTAAAAAATGCATATAAAATATTATAATTTATCATGTTAATATTTGTTTTGAAAATATATTTTATATTTTTTTTAAATTAAAAAAATAAAAATTTCCCGATTCCCGTGGGAATCCCCGTTCGGGATAGGGATCGGGGAGCAAAACAATTTCCGTTCGGGGATCGGGACGGATTCCGGAATAGGGTTTGGGTTTGGGTTTGGGTTTGGGTTCGGGCGAAGTGACCCGATGCTCATCACTAAATTAATATCTGCCACACATAATTTTTTAACAAAAGAGATTCTCTAATGGGAGATGCTCTAATTAGACAAATTTATACTCTCCAACAACTAATACATGAGTGTTGAAAATAATAATTTTGTAATGGGTTCAGGATAGTTATTTTCATAATAAAATCTGTTCTCGCTAAAACGACCGGATATATAGTAGAGTAGCCGAGTAGGTGCGTTTGTGTATGTATATGAAACAGTATGACTATCATATAAACCAAACATGTTAATTTTATAGGCATCATACTCTATTACTCTCATAGCATTTATTTATGCAACAAATCTTAACTTCGAAATGTATAGTAGTGATGTGAAGGGTTGAAAGATGCCCTTGCCGACAGATTGTGCAAGGCAATTTGGCAAAATAAACAAAACTCAACTCCTTTGACAAATGACAGCCAAATCAATATGGCCCCATGTATATTATTATCTGGTCAACAAGATAGTTTTGCACTAGCCAAGTCAAAACTCTCAAACTCATTGTTTGCTACTCCAGTCAGATTGCTAAGTAATATTCCAAGTAGAAATTACATGCAGAACATTGAAGCAAAATATAATTTACTTCAACAAAACAAAACATTAATAGACTTGAAAACCGATTATCATGTATAAAATTAAAGAATATCTCGAATATGTGACAAAATGTCAAATACAGTTTCGGGGGTTGAATCTTTGCTCCCCTTAAGAATCGAAATATATATATACTATATAGTATATACTCTTTCCCCCTAGACCTAGGGGTTAAGGACTTAAGAAGGTTACTACTTTGGATCTTGGTTTGACAAACTCTCTTTACAAGCTCTACAACTATGTGTAATCACAAATTCGCAGGTCAAAAGAAAGAATATGGTATGGTTCTATAAACAATGTGCAAGTACACTAACTAAATAAAAAAGTAATATCGATGCCCATAACCTGATCACAACAGCCAAGAACACGCATGAAGTGTCCAGTGCCGTCTCTGCTTTCCAGCTATTTAGCTTCTGTAATGGTAGCATTTACCTGAGAGAGCACATAATGCTATTTCAGCAAGAGAGGATGGTATACATTTTTTCAAAGTATGAAGCATGCCAGCTTTGGACTAAATTTGTGCAAAAAGGAGTTCGTTCCATGTATCAGGAACCCCAGGTAGGCACCAGTGTAGGCAATCTTGCATTCCAGGTGTGGCTTTAATGTTGTATCGAGAAATATGACCCTCGTCTCTCAGCTGAGATAGAGCTGTTATGTCCAAGAGTTTAACCCTAGTTCCCTTCACTGATCCAGCAGCAATTGGATCAATGGATTCATCTTGCAGAACCTGCAGGTCCCCAGATTGTGGTGTGGTATTGTCACAGGTACCTCCAGTGTTCCAATCTCCATTAAAGAAGTGTCTGGGTGAGATGGATCTATAGAAAGCATTTAGGCCTGGATATTTGGGAAGTTGCGAGTTCACCCAGTTGACAATACTGTAAATTGTGAAATTTTTAGCACCAGCAATGTCAGCAATATTTGTATTGGTATTAGGCTTGCCACCAACATGCATGATCCACCGATTAGCTTCGAGCTTCCCTCTATTCCAGTGATGTCCAGTATTGAGAACAAGGACATCAAACCTGGGAAGAAACCGTTGCAAAAATGATGGAGGCCTATCAAGGTGCATGGCATAATCAGTAACTGGGTTTGAAATATTAAGAGGCTCCAAGTCACAGAGACTCGCAGACCAATAATAGAGGATGGTAGTATTGGTGCTTGGGAAACGATACGCCCAGCCATCAGGGCGTACATGTCCTTTCTCTTTGACAAGACCATATTCCCAGCCAACATTAAGAACATCAGGCCTCTCTTCACCTTCAGTGACCATGCACATTAGCGACTGAAATTGCTGTCGGCCCAGTGAATCCCCAATAAAAGCTATAGTTTTATTCTGCATCCTGGAACATTTTGTCACAATCAACAGTCACTCTTATTGCACAAAAATTTGACAGAGATTTGAAACATGTGCAGATTTAAGTAATTGTGATAAATTAGAAGAAAGAGACATAAAGATAATGGTGCAAAATGTTTTAGCATCAGATATTAGCATGAGAGGTTGTATACAGGTTTTGGAAACTACTGAGATGTAATATCAAGGAGCAAATGAAATTGCAAAACCGGCATGGCATAGCAGTTGGAGTTGTCCCGCACTGGTATGTTTCTAATAACTAATTTTCAATACAGGTATCATTAAAGCAAAACAGCAATAGCTTCTTTTGAAGTCGAAGAGAGCACACACAGAAAGTAGGGATACTAATACTAATACCCAAAGCTGCAAAATTAGCCTGTTGTTTAGAAGATTCTATAATAGGCTTTGGTTTCAATCATGTTAGCTTTGTATTGATCCTCCTACTCGATAACAATAACCTCTTTAGGTTACATGTTATCTGTTATTAGTCAACTATACCACTTCTATTAGCTAACATCAGCCCATAATAAAGATATGTGCACTTGTGAGACCACAATTTATTACCGAAGTTTATTGAATCGATAAACCTTGTCCTATTGTTGCTTATATAAAAGAAATAAATAAACATGAAAAGTGTTTCCTTCGACTTTGTATGATAGTACCTTGTCAGGAATTTAGATCCTGTAAAATTTTCCATTTCACATTTTTTTGGCTGCCACCGTAACTTCTCGTATGCAAAATCTGTGCGTTGTGTCAAGCGGCAAGCCCACATTGATGACAGCCATTGCTTACAACCAAAGCCAGAATACAGAGGTCGATTATCATCTACAATCCATTTCCCTCTGGCATAGCTACAGCCTGAAATAAGGAGCCACATATAGCAGTTACAGACCACTAACAAGTAGTAGTAGCTGTAAAGTATCTGAACAGTTATAGAAAGCAGATTTAAGTACAACTTTTGATTTAAAATCAATCAACGAGCACCCTCACATGGGAATAACTGGATAGTACTGGACTGTACCTTGATTTTTCAGAGGCATCTTCACATCCTCTTTTCCTATCACTGATGATTTTGCAGTCACAGAGCTCAACGGTGTCACAGAATCCTGTGTTTGCTTGTGTGAATCCTCTTTGTGCTTTTTAGTGGTTTCTGCACTACCAGAATTAAATTCAGAACTCCAAAATAAGCAATGCCTTAGAATGTACACGTTGAAACAGCATATTAAACTTCAAAGCAAAAAAATTAAATTTAAAATCTCCATATTTGATGCCATATTTACCAAGGAGATATATCATTCGAAAGGAGTTACAATTTCTAAATTGTTGAACAAAAGCTTTGGCCCAGCCAAGTAGTGTCAGTATGAAAAAAGGATGTTCCGTTTTGTATTCAAATGTCTGTTCGCAACTGTAGCTTTTAATTTACCAAATGTAGTGGGTGTTTGGGGTTCCATAAACTTAAAATAAGTAGCTTATTTTTTATTTTTTTTTACATATTTTCATATTTTTTTTAAAGATAAATATTTGTTTTAGAATTTTAAAACCAAATATGAACTTACTTTTTTCTGGAAATAAGGATTTATTTCTGAAAAGTAAATACATCCCTACTTTTTTCCGGAAATAAGCCCTTATTTCCATAAGTTTCAGTTAGCCAAACAGGCCCGTAGTGATTACACCCACTTTTTAGCAGATAAAGCAAAGAAAAAAAATTCTACAGACGTCCATTCCAAACAAGATAGGAAAGACAAAGATCAAGATGATGGATAAAAACAGAAAAATTGTGTAAACAAGAAATTTTTATGTCAATAGCTGCTCGCAGGAATTTTAGTATTACTGGCGTCTGTGGTAAAGCTGTGTGAATGTATTTACACAAGTATCAAGTGCATGCTACTTTACACAGTTACTTTAGGGAATTTTAGGGAGTGGTCACTCGCTACTTTACACAGTTGTTTCACTCTACAGGAGGGGAAGGGAGATTATCAGAAAGAGAGAGAGTTAATCGCATTACTGAAGAAGAGAATGAAGGTCTGATTTCTGCAGTCACTCTAGAAGAAGTAAAGGAGGCTGTTTTCTCAATGCACCCTGATAAGTCGCCTGGACCAGACGGCTTAAACCCAGCATTTTTTCAATCTTTTTGGAGCATTATTGGGAGGGATGTATTTGAAGTTTGTCAGAGATTTATGCATACAGGAGAACTTCCGGAGGGGATAAATAAAACGATAGTTTGTCTAATTCCAAAGGTGAAGCTGCCTCAATCGATGACTGAACTTCGACCCATATCGTTGTGTAATGTGTTGGTAAGAATTCTATCAAAAGTGCTGTCAAATCGATTAAAGCCATGCTTGCCGTCGTTAATATCAGACCGCCAAAGTGCTTTTGTCGAAGGAAGATTGCTAACTGACAATGCACTAATTGCTTTTGAGATAAATCATTATATGAAGAGACATACACAAGGGAAAACTGGGGTAGCAGGCTTAAAGATTGACATCTCGAAAGCATACGACAGGATAGAATGGCCCTTTATTCGAAATATGATGGAAAAATTTGGGTTTAGTGAGACATGGATCAGTAGGATAATGAAACTGGTACAATCAGTATCATATAGTTTCCTACAAAATGGTACTATTTTTGGAGATGTTGTACCAAATCGAGGAATTCGTCAAGGTGATCCAATTTCACCGTACATATATATTATGTGTGCGGAAGGCTTAAGCGCTATTCTTAGACGAAATGAAGAGGCAGGCTTGTTGCACGGATGTAGTATTGCAAGGGGGGCACCTCCTATATCACACCGTCTCTTTGTTGATGACTGCTATCTTTTCTTCAAAGCTACTGGGGTGGAAGCTAATGTCATGAAACGAATTCTGAATAGATATGAGACTATTTCTGGGCAGAAGATTAATTATGCTAAGTCAGCAATCACGTTTTCTCCTAATACGGCAGGGGGGTGTAGAAAGGATGTTTGTGACCAACTGGGGGTGGTTGAGCATCAGAAACCGGGGAAATATTTGGGAATGCCCACGATGATTGGACGGAATAGAAGTGAAACGTTCTCTTTTCTGATAGAACGAGTGCAACAAAAGATTCATGGATGGCAGAACCAGCCACTTTCAAAGGCAGGTAAGGTACTATTATTAAAAACAGCAGCACAGGTTATTCCTAATTTTTGAATGAGTATGTTTCTGATCCCTGTGGAAGTGTGTGATGGAATTGAAAAAGCGATGAATGCATTTTGGTGGGGTAATGGAGGTCCGAATAAAGGGATTAAGTGGTTATCATGGGATAGACTTTGTGCTATTAAGGAAGATGGTGGTTTGGGGTTTAAGAGACTTCGGAGTTTTAATACTGCAATGCTCGCAAAGCAAGCATGGAGATTAATAAATAATGTTAATCCTTTAGTAACACAGCTAATGCGTGCTCGTTACTTCCCAAATACAGATTTTTTTAGTGCATCAGTTGGATCAAATCCGAGCTATGTGTGGCGCAGTATCATGGAGTCTCAGGATGTCATTCGACAGGGGTGTAGACGTAAAATAGGAGATGGGAAGAACACAAATATTTGGCACGTTCCATGGCTACCCTGCACAGGTAATGGATTCTTGACAACTGATATGCCATTGGAATTACAGAATGCGACGGTACACAGTTTAATTGATGAAGATGTAGGGGGTTGGGATGAAGATATACTACATGATATCTGTAATGAGCGTGACAGAGATCTTATACGGCATATCCCAATATCAGTACGGAGAAAGGACGACGCATGGTTTTGGCTCCTTGATGAGAAAGGTGAGTTTACTGTACGAAGTTGTTACAGAAAATTGAGAGGTGAAAGTAATTGTCCTGATGGCGAATTCTAGGGCAAGTTATGGCGCTTATCATTACCTGGTAAGGTTCTAAATCTAATTTGGCGTGCTTGTCGAGGTTGTCTACCCACAGCTAGTGCATTAGTGAAGAAAAATGTAAATATCCATCCATTATGTTCTTGGTGTCAAATGTGTGTGGAGGATGATTTACATGTTTTATTTCAATGTACTTTTGCCCAGGAAGTATGGCAGAAGGCTGGTCTTAATAGAATTGTCACAGTAGAGCCAGAGGATACTGTTCTAGTCCTAATGAAGCGAGTGTTCCAAATAGGTCATAAGGAGCAAATGTTGATGGTAGGAATGCTGTGTTGGAATTTATGGCAGCGAAGAAATGACTGGGTTTGGAATCATGTCAATGCGTCGTCTTTTGGAGTACACTCTAAGGCATGTAGTATGTTGGTCGAATGGCAACAGGCAAAAGCTGAGCAGGTCCAAAGGATGATACAGAAGCATACTGGTGAACGAAAGTGGTGTAAACCTCCTGCAGGGTGGATAAAAATCAACACTGATGCGGCATGTACACTGGGAACAAACCAGGTGGGAGTGGGATGTGTCATTCGTGATGAGCATGGTACTTTCCTTCGAGCTAGGACTAATATAATACAGGGAGGACTGCAACCACGGGAGGCAGAGGCCATAAGCCTGAAGGAAGCCCTAGCTTGGACAAAGGAATGGAGGAAAGCTAAGTGTATGTTTGAGTGCGATGCCAAGCTTCTGGTGGATGTTGTTCATGGCGGTCGAGGGAATACTTATTTTCACTTGATTGTTGAAGATTGTATTGATTTACTTAAACACTTTGATGAAGTGTTAGTTTTATTTGCACATAGGTCTGCGAATATAGTTGCTCATAAAGTAGCACGGGCGGCATATTCTATGTCAGGTCTCACGGAGTGGGTGTCAACTGCTCCGGACTTTATCTTATGTAACCTTGATTATGATGCGTTTTAATGCAAGTACGTTTTTTCAAAAAAAAAAAAGTATCAAGTGCATGCCATTAGGATGCATCAACCTAGTTTTAAATCTGTAGAAGTATAGAAACTAAATTCTACCTTGAATATTCTCATTTACAGCTGTTAGATTCTCTTTCTCCGTGGTAGCAATATAAGAGATAGCAATTGGGGGATTGACTGGTGCTGCTATACTAATGCTCGGACTGACTCCTGAAGCATTTACCCCTCTGGAAGCCTCGTTTGCTTTTACTTCTTTGTCTGTTGCCACTGTCAAGTACATAACAGAAAATTTTAGTTGATTATTTAGAACTACAACATTAGACTGAGCATCCGAAAAAAGGATACAATGCAAGGTTTCTGTTCACTAACAGAAACGCAAGTCATGCCGATGAGATCTCCGAAATATTCTACAGATAGACTACTAGAACTGCAATCTTATTAACAGAAATATTAGTGCTTAAGACAAGTTAATTTGATAATTTCTGTTATCTTTCTCTAATAGTTCTTTAACAGCCAGAATTGTAAATTAACTGGTCATCTGCCTGTACATACCATCTAGAGCTCTGTGACATTTCTTTAGTAATAAATTATTATCATTTTAATAAATCCTAATAGTGGCACAAATAATACTCAATGGATTTCTTCTGGGATTGACTCTAGTGGTTTGCTATCAATTTACTGAGCAACCATCATCAATAAGAACAACGCTGAGGTTTCATTGAAAACTCCTTTTTAGCTGCTTTGAGATTAATGCTGCAGGAGCAATGAGATAATTGAACAGTGTGTTTTTTGTATGAGTAGCTATATGCCTATGTCAGCAACACTTGATGGAAGAGACAAGGAGCACACGATCTTTCACATCTATCTTTCTTTTGGCGAAAATTTCAATTATGAAGCTCTTAACTTAGCACGTCCACGGCCTAACAGTTCTTTAAAGGCATTTGATACTATTGATCTGTTGGCAATTTTGTGACTTCTACACAACCGACCAGGTCATATAAATGAATTAAAGTTCTAACTCGAGATAGGAGATATAGAAATCAGCAATTTAGTATTAAAGCGAGACTTTTTTCAAACGGTTCCATATTATTCAAAGCAAGTTTAGGAGTCTCTAACTGGACAAAAATGTGGCTTAATGACTTGTATATCACGAGGCAAACCTGGAAGTATCTTTAAGACGCCAACTTGAGAAGGAATTAAGGATGATACGATAGGAGCTTTTGCCCATCTGACCAATAGAATGGTTGTGAAGGCAACAGCAGCAAAGAAGAGAGTTAGCTGTTTAGTACTCAGTCCATAGAAGCTTCCTTTCATCCTTGTTCCAATTAAACGACAAAATCAACTTCCCTCAGTGTCATCAGACGTCAAAATTCTTAATCTATACAGAATACAACGAGAATTTCTTAGAAACCATAAAACATAACAAAAATAGTCCTACAGATCGATATGAGTAAAAACGATCAGCAATTAAATTGATATGACGCAGCACAATAATTGAGCTACTAGTAAAACAAACAATGAAGTAATCGAGCTTTAGTGGGGGATGTATTACCAATCAAGCCAAATATCAGCCAGCACAATAACATCAAACACTTTGGTAAAATGTAACGCGTAACTCTAGGTCACATAATTCATACATCATACCAGGAGTATACATATAAATCTGGATCTAGTAGACTAGTACCACCTCAAATTTCTCATCTATGACAATTTTTTTAAATATAAAATGCCAAATAAGCAGACTAAAAGTATTTATAACACGCTCCCAATCAACAAGCTTAATGCATAACTCTAGATCATACTTATTCAGCGCCAATATTCTAATCCTCGTACCAGCGGGATATACCGAGTATGTTTGGTTTCGTTTCCGTATATAAACACTTAAATAACAAAAATTATATCTAAGAGTGAACTAACTAATACTAAGAACAAATGTAATTATAAGATTTACCTGGGGGGGGAAGAAATCTGGATCTTGTAAATTGAAAAAATGGTGGGAGATGCAAAATAGTAAGAATAATAATAATAAAAATAAAATATGGATAATGTGTGAGGAGTGAGGGGAGTAATAGAACACGGGAGCACCGAGAGAGTGTGTGTATAAATAAATAAGGGGAGAACGCGGAAAGAGCAACAGTACGATGGAGTTGATGGAGACGGGCATGTACTGCGCTTCACATCTGCCATTCGTAGCATATAAATGCAGGTGTGCTAGCGTATCGGGTGTTTTATTTTAAATTGTTATTGAAATTATAATTTATATTTATCCTTATTTGCATATACCAAATTTATATGTATTATTTTAAATATATTTTTGTATGATATTTTGTAAAAGTTTTCATATTATATTTTTTATTTATTTACATAAATCATAGAAAATTTATCAAAAATACTAATTTCTCAATTTTTTGTGATTTTATTGTTTTTTGAAAATGTTTACAAAAATATAATTTGCAAATCTATTTTTTTTACACGTGATTTGTAACCAAATATAACCAATGCAATTTTGTTTTAAAAAAATGAAACTGTTCCTAGTTATTTTGCTTGCATTTGATTATAAAATCATATTTTTATAAAAAAAATTACAAATTATATTTTTACAAAGAAAAACGGCATTTTTCAAAACCCCTCTAAATTATATGTAGGTTTTAAATATTAATACTACAAATATTAATCACATATCTTTTACAATATTTCGCAATTTACATCTCTTAAAAATGGGTAATTATCATTTGTATGTACTCAATTTGAAATTTAATAATTTTATTTTTTTTTAATTTCATTTTTCTCGTTAGTTCGCATTCATTCCTCGTTAATTCTTTAAATCAGTTTTATTATATACATTAATTAATATAACACAAATTTATATATCAAATAAAATTTAAATAATTATTAGAAGAATAATTTAAAATAAAAATATATAAAATAATACTAAACATAAATAAAAAAATCATTTTTCTAAAATTCATATATTATACAAATTATAAATTTATTTTATTAAAAACCTAAATTATCTCCTAAAAGAGTTACAATAAGAAATAGTTGTAGACCATCACAAATAATAAGGAACAGATGTAAAATGATAAGAAAAATAAAATTAAAAGTTTAAACTGTCAAAATAACAATTACCCATTTATACCATGTGCAAAAAGGTGTGCATTTTATCATCTATAATTTTTAATAAAAAATAAATTTGAACTGTACTATTCATTATATAAAATAAATTTTATTCAGTAAAAAATTTTAGATGAATTATTAATTAGAGATCTATATGTCCTATATTATGTATTATAATAATTTTATAATATATTATAAGCATGACATTATGTAGGAGATATAGATTTATACAATTAATATTTAAGTTAAAAACATTTCATTAATTTTTACCTATATAAAATATAATATATGAAATGATATGATGAAATTTGCTACCTATAGAAAATAAAATTGCATAATTTATAGATGTGTGTCATTAATTTTAATTTATATATAATTGTATAATATTATATAGTTGAGATTCGGTCTTTTAACCTTATAATATTTAGATAATATCACTTTTACGTTACGATATAATTATATAACTACTAGTAATTAATTTTTACACTTCAATATTAATTATAATTCATAAATAATTATATTATATTATATTATTATTATTAATGGATCTGTAAATTTTTAATATTAATATTTGGATAATATCTATTTAGACTTATTATATATAGGATATAGGATACGATACTTATTTGTTTAAAAATATATATTTATAAAAATCACATTAATATGAAAAATTTGAAGAATTTAATTGACATGAAATATTATTAAAAAATTAAATAGTACAATATAAAATAAAATGCAAACATTTCGCAGTTCAGAAGCGCAGAAAGATGGTTCGAGGGACCGGGATTCTTAGACTGCGTTCTCTTTACTTGAATGAAAAAATCGGAAAATATAATGAAATTTATAATTTTATTTGAGTGAGATTGAGAAAATGATCCTTATCATTTTCTATGACTCCCTAATATTCATTTAAAATTTGACTCTAACATTCTTCTTTTATTCGTACAATTTATATATAATTTTTTTTTTAATTCATTCCCTTGTAAGAACCTTATAAAATTGCTCGAAAGTCCTCTCACTTTCTCAAATTATACCTGACATCACTCACTCCCATTTTTCCTCTACTTTATACACTTAACTTCGCGGCAAAACTGTTAGTACCTCTCCTCGTCCCCGACGCGTCCGCCATTTTCAGGTTCTCGCTCCCGATACATACATATATAAATTGTCGTCTGTATATTTTTCACTAATCTATTAGTCTATAACATATACAATATTAATTATCTTAATATTTCATCATTCAAGAACTTATTTATTCGAATTTGTTAATTTGAATAGGTATAGGTCTCTTTCGATCTCTCGATGATTCTATTTTTAATTTTTCAAGCCTATTTGTTTTTTAATTATTCAATTAAACCCTAGTTATACTTATATGTGCGTGTGTGTGTTTTTCCTGGTGTTTATATATAAACAATGCTATAGATTGTACTGTATGTACATAATACAATTACAAATGTTGTTCCCATAATGCAAAATCATGCAAGTTCGATGTCGTAAATTGGAAAAAGAATGAGTTTTGCGGTTGTTAGTGTTTGAATATGTGGATTTTATGTTTTTTTAGTGTCTTTTGTGTTCTCTTTAGTTGTTACGATTTTTCGAGTTTTGAAAATAGGTTTTGTTTTGGAGGTAACAGATTGGTATGTCATATGTGTTGTTTGTGTAGGTCCTTTTAGGGATTTTAGAATGATGAAGAAGTCTGCATTGCCGTGGAAAAGTATTTGTGGAATCGAGAAGCAAAAATGCGGGAAGGAGGCTTTGGTGAAGCTTCTAAGATGGCATTTTGGGTATTCTCAGTACCGAGGGAAGCAATTAGAAGCGATTGAATCGGTTTTGTCAGGTATGGTCTAGAATGTACGCGTTATTGCATTTCGTTAGTAATGGAGATTGGAGAAAGTGTGTGTGTAGCTGTGAATCGTGAAAATATCAATCGATCTTGGTTTTCAATACTTTTATATTTGCTGCAATGCTGCATCATGTACTTTTGAGAGAATTTTCGTTTAGTTATTAATTAATATCCCAACAGTTCAAACGATAGTAAGGGTTACTAATAAGTAATAATGCGTGTGTTTATATAGGAAGAGATTGTTTCTGCCTCATGCCAATGGGTGGAGGAAAGTCAATGTGCTATCAGATTCCAGCATTGGTGAAACCGGGAATCGTGCTTGTTGTTTGTCCTTTAATAGGTGAAACTTGAAAACTGTCTATTCCTTTATTAAATATTATGTTTTGAAGGAAGCGTAAACTGCACACGTGTTTTGATGGCGTTGAAATGAAGGACTCAATCTCATTGCTTATGGTTTCCATGTTGACTAAAGCATTAATGGTCAGTATCTTTACAAATTAATTTTTTAAAAGGGCCTTTCAGTTAATAATGGAAAGGGAGATAATCATTTCTCTTTTCCAGGAAAATCAAGTAATGGTGTTAAAGGAGAAAGGTATCGCTGCTGAATTTCTATCCTCGATCCAGACTTCAAAAGTCAGAGAAAAGGTGATTGTTGGATTCATTTGTATTTCTTTTCAAACTTGTAACTGTTTGCTGTAAAGAGTTATAGTTGCATAAACAAATATTTCCTGTGAGTTATGGTTTTCTCGGTATTGCTGGTTGTTACCAAGTACTGATCTTTGAGCTTCCTCGGAGGAAAGTTATGGTTTCCTTCCTGATCTGTATTGAGACAATCTGTGGATTTTCTAGCCGTATTTGTGGCTCGTGTACAATGATGTGTCTATTTAACAATGCTCTAAAAAACTAGACTAGTAAATAAAAGCCTGCCAACAAATAGATAACTACCTAATAAACTTCATGTGTAAATATATTATTGTCTGGCTGCTTGATAGATTAGTGATCATGGGTGGAGACCTGGTGTGTTCCAATGGTTGGTGTAAGTTTTAACTCTGAGATGTACAGTGTGAAGGAGTAGAGCGCAATGGATTAGAATAGTCAGACACTTTGCTTCGATTGGTAAATTTATGTTTCCATTTGTTGTATGTTATTATTATAATTTAATCAGAATTTTTCTTTTGAAATGTTTGAGCCCGCATAACCAGCATGATACTCAAAGAACCGTGCCTTTTTTTTTAATCAATATTCTTCAACAGTTCGTAGAGGTGTCCAGCTCTGTTTAGCGCCAGGGTAGCCAGTTATTTAGAACACATACCCTACACATATTAATAAATGATAACCGAGTATGTTCATATTTTAAACTTCCTCGTAAGTTTGCCTTTCATATTGTATTTTAGTAATTGACATTTGTGTTACTCATGTAGATTCATGAAGATCTTGAATCTGGAAAACCAACCTTAAGGTTGCTTTATGTAACACCAGAATTGATTGCAACACCTGGTTTTATGTTAAGATTGACAAAGATCCATGCTAAAGGGCTCTTGAATTTAATAGTCATCGACGAGGTACAAAGGCCTAGGTGGTTATAGCATTATATGGTTTTTGGTTTCAACTGGATTAATTTTTTATCTTTTCATGTAATTTTGCCAAAAATTTCAGGCACATTGCATCTCATCCTGGGGCCATGACTTCAGGTAACAACAGATTTATGAGTTTTTTTGCACTAGAGTGTCATTCTTTCTCCTTGTGCTGCAACATATGGTGACTGATGTCTCAACTTCTACATTAGCCTACTATTTGAAGTTCATCTTCACAGACCCAAAAGTGTTTTCTTAAATTCTATATAGGCATCATCTACACAGACCCAAGATTGTTTGTCCCATTTTTATTAGCCCACTTTCTGTCCTAGAGTCCTGCAGTCTGCACTATATATATAACTCTAAGCTAGTTTTAGGATCTGGCTTTGGTTTCACTTCTATTTTAGCTGGGTTGACATATATGTCTATCTAGTGTTATAGCTGTCCACATCCTTTGTATTATTATTGCATCTCGTAGTGGCTTGTATGTATTGGTTAGCCTAAAATCTCTTGTCATCCATATACTACTGCAGGCCTAGCTACCGGAAACTTTCTTCTTTGAGAAACCGTTTACCTGACGTACCAATATTGGCTTTAACAGCTACTGCCGTTCCAAAGTGAGTCCAGTCACATGCCTTATCTATAACATTATAAATCATTTCAACAACACACGTTGCAAGTTGCAATCACAAACTCGTTTCTTTCACACATTCCACTTCCTTATTGTTCTCTTGAACAAACTCATCCTACAAATATCTTTTACACCACACAAAATGGTTACATGATGCTGTCTTTCTCAAATGATCTTGGTGCACTCATGCTAGTTATAAAATTTATTTCAGAAATGGTTGCCCTTGAATTCCAGGCAACATTTTTGCAAAGTATGCTGTCTTGTAATTCTATTGGAAAACAAAATTAAAAATCAAGAGGAGCACATACACTTTTTAGCGATCACTATCTTGTGAGTTCATGCATATACTCATAGATAAATACTAGTATCTTTAATTCCCTGCAATAAAAAATAAATCTCTTGAATGCTGATTGGAATATTGGACACAATGTTTGAAGTAGCATCTTTTGGATGTGAGAGCTGACACAAAGTCCGCTGAAGAGATATTTACAGATAGTTACAGTCTGATTATACATGTCTACTTGTGTGAAATATAATAAATTAAACATTAAGTATAGCTTTTCGTCTTTCCTTGTTCTCTCTGCAACAAATATTCTGTTTTGTAGGGTTCAGGTGGATGTGATGGAGTCTTTGTGCTTACATAATCCTCTAGTCCCGAAGTCATCATTTAACCGATCGAATATTTATTATGAAGGTCAGGTCAAGTTATCTGATTTTATTGCATTTTAGATCTGAAGGATCTAGTACAGAATATTTTAGTATATATCTCTATAATATGTGCTGAATAAAGCCAGGTCACATTCAAGTGTCTTGCTTCTTTATATAGTCGTACTTCATTAATTTTCTCAAACTGGTAAACCTGAACTAAATTATAAGGTCAGGTTATCAGCAGATGCATAACTGTATTTGTACTTCCTTTGGTTAGTTATCAAGTAGAGTGCACTTGTCACCGCAACTTCAGTAAAAATGTAGAACCATGCTTCTGTCAATGGTTGCAGCTTCTTGCGCATCATGCTTTAATTTTTAGCAATTTAGCATTGGTAGTTTAATATTGGGTTTAATCCTTTCAAAATATACTATATACCAGGCTTAGGCTAAATGGTTGTTATACATACCATTGGATATATGTATGATTAAAATAATTTAAGGGGAATATGTTAAAATTCTTTCTGGCAGTTATGATTGGACTATCTTTGCCTTTCAGATGAGGAGCTTATCATCTTAACTTTTATTCACATTGATTTAATGGATTATATAATGCAGTTTTGGATTGTGGTACTATTAGACAACCTTCATGGTCTTTATTCATTTTCTAACACTATTATCAAGCACAGAAAGAGTTGTTAAACTTTCAAAGAAGTGAGGAAGTAATATGTACCCAGAAATTAATTAGCATATTTCTCTTATTGCTCGAAAATGAATCTATGTAATGCATATGAATAAAAATGCTTGTCTTGTTTTGCTCTATATGTTACATATGTTGTTGAATAGGTAAATTTAAGGAGTAAGGTCAATTATATATATGTAGGAAAAGAGTATGATAAAAGCTGCTTCTTTTTTTATAAGTGTTTTCTTATGGTACATAGTTTTACTGCATCACCCCTTTAGAGCATAAACTGTTGAGATTTGGAACTGCACCTTCTTTTTGAAGTTTTTGTCTTTGGGTATCTTCTTACTGTTACTAAACATTATGGTTCTGGTTTATCTATGCCACTATGATACACAGCTACTGGATATGATTAGTTAAAAAATTTAAATATAGATAAGTTATATTTGATGTGATAGTAATTTCATATGAATTTGTTTAATTGTTATTCCTTTATGGTTCAGTTCGATATAAAGATCTTTTGGAAGATCCATATGCGGATGTAGGCAATCTGTTTAAATCTTGCGGAAATGTCTGTGCAATCATATACTGCCTCGAACGTACAACTTGTGATGATTTGGCTACTCATTTGTCCAAGATCGGAATTAATTGTGCTGGTAAATGAATATTTCTTCTTTTACTTCTAAACTGTGGTTCTAAAATTTTTATTCCTGACACTCTTAAATCTCTACTTGCTTTAAGCCTATCATGCGGGATTGAACAATAAGCTACGGAGTTCTGTTCTAGATGACTGGATCTCCTCAAAGACGCAGATCGTCGTTGCTACAGTGGCTTTCGTGTATGATCGTACTTTTATCGAACCCTCTTTAACCGTATTTTCAAACTTCTTATTTGATGATCATGATAATTCCCAAGAATCAAAATTCTTGATCAACGCAGAGCAACTTTTTGGCTTATATGAAAAAACTTCAATTCTCTTAAATAATCTAATGATTAACTTCATATATCAACTATGTATCTTGTTGCTGCATTTGTGTTTGGAGAAACTCTGGAGAATGTTCAGATTATGAGGTTCTAGTGTTCCTTCAGGATGGTATGTAACTATTGCTATTAATTTATATATCTGTAATATCTATAATTTGCATTGATCTTAATGGATAACGCACAATATCTAGGGAATAGATCGGAAGGATGTGAGAATTGTTTGCCACTATAATGTTCCGAAGTCGATGGAATCCTTTTATCAGGAATCAGGTAGAGCTGGCCGTGATCAATCACCTTCTAGAAGTGTTTTGTACTACGGAGTGGATGACCGGAGAAAAATGGTGAGATCACATCATCTCACCAGTCTTTTATATTTCCTATTTAAGAATTTATTGCAATTAAAAATTTAAAGAAATCTTAAAAATAACTCCAGGAATTTATTCTAAGCGGAAAGCAAAAAGTTGCAGTCTGCAGGCTTGACGGATGGACATATAAAGAAGTCCTTAGTTGATTTCAGAATGGTAATTCCATTGAACTTAGATACCCATTGATGTAAAAGAAATTAAAGTGGACAATGCATGCAGATGGTTGAGTATTGCGAAGAGGCTAAATGTCGAAGGAGAAACATCCTTGAGAGTTTTGGGGAGGAGGTATTTGACTTTGTGGTTATGTATTGCACCTTTCAGTCAGTCTTTGTTTTCCTTCATATATGGTTTAACTCATGTTACTAACATGTTGCTTTGTAAAAACAGGTACCCGCAACGTTGTGCGGAAAATCTTGTGATACATGCAAGCACCCAGACATAGTGACCAGGTGTTTAGAGGAGCTTACAAGTTCTTGTGCTTTTCGAAGCAGGAGTGGTACCTCGCAAATCTATATTAATAGGTATTTATTGTGAATGTGATTCTATTTTATGGGGAAAATTTTGAAATATTTGAACATCGTCATTAACATATCTGAAGATTATTTTGACAAGAAATGGATGTAATTAACAGATTGAATATCTAATTTACCGTTATACTTAATGGTTTAACTTGGTTGATGATTCCTTTAGGACTGACTAGAACACCAAATCTTAGTAGTTTGATAATCATTCAACATGTAAGAACACAATAGTAATATTTTGGTGTAAATAAGTTAAGTCGTCCCTCATCATCAAACAAACTAACTGGAGAATTATCTATAAAAATAAAACTAAACTAGTTGTTTGTGTTTCTTTGCTTACTAGTTTAGTAGTTTAAGTAATTTGAAACTGGCTATAACATTCTCCTTTTATGATGGCCTACATGGATGACAAACAATTAACATATGGAAGACAAAGTCTACATGTACAGTGTACAAAGCTCTGGCTTACTTGCAGAAACAATAAATTGAAGCAATGAAAAGAAATTAGCTTACAAGGAGCAGGTGTTATTCTTGTTACAATTTGAAAACAAAGTTAGTGTCTCTCCTTATATGTTGTGTTCCAGTTTTCTTTTCTTAGTTTTGGTTGCAAGTTTTGCTCATAGAACTAGGAAGCAAAGATAGTTCGTTGGAGGCATATGCATATGTATATGTTTGCTCTTGCAGAAACTCGTCGGTGTCAGAGAAGTTTATATATGTCTAATTCTTCCTGCTATCTATCAACTTTCTAGTTGCTAAAATTTTATTTTTCTATGCCCTTGCTTGGAAGAGGAAATCCTTTGTAACAGTTTATATTTGTTTCCTTCAATCACTTTGGCAGTTTATATTTGAAATGCACACATTAGAGTTTCTTATCAATGACAGAAACAATACATTCGATTATACATTGGTGTTACCTTAATAGTGCTTAAAGTCTCACCTCATTTATTTGCTACTGTTTCAGCTCCTCGAATCTGATTGCAGAAGACCAATTCTCAGAATTTTGGAATCGGGATGACGGTGAAATTGGGTCCGAGGATGATATATCTGATGCTGATGGTATATGTCTTCCTTGATTTTGGATATATAGTGCAAGTAGGTCCAATCCTCATGTATTTCACTTTAAGTAGCTGTCGTCATAAATTAACTAATTAATGTTCCAGATGATATTGATGCTGTGAAGACCTTGACTCGATCAAGTTTACCATCAAAAACAACAATAAATGAGAAGATTGAAGTGCTGCAGCAGGCAGAAGAGCGATACTATAAAGACAAAAATCATGAAAAACAGGTGATCTTTACATTTCTTCATATTTTTTTTCATTTTTCTTAACCTAGTTCCAAAAATTAACGAGTGGATTTATCTTGTAGTCAATTTTAAATTATTAAGAGAGTGAAATAATGCCATTTTGGATGCAGCACACCCCTTGATTTTTACTCCTGGTATAATTATAGTTACTATTCAAATGTTCCAGATTGGATAGAGGTTTTTCAGCATTTATATATGCATACAGCATACCTATATGATATATCACTGAATGTTAATATATGTTTGTTGTCAAGTCTGAAAGCTTGTGTTTTATTATTGGTGTCTAAAGAGAATATACTTGTGGACTGTCACATAAGTTCACGTTTTGTATGTTGTCCACAGCTTTAGTTTTAGTTACATACCCCTACCCCTCCTGCAAGTGGTGCTAAGATATAATCTCTATCAACAGAAAAACAAACTCGACAAGAATGCCATATCTGAAACTCTGAGGGGGTCGAGCAAGCAAAGAATATTGAATGCATTAAAGCAATCACAGCAGAGACTTGGAAACTTAGAGTATGCAGACTCCCTTTTTCCACTACCGATGTGCTAAAAATTTATCTTAATAAATCTTAACCATCTGTGAAGTGTAACACTAAAATTATCCACAAGCTTTGTGTTTCCTCTGCAGAATTGACCTTGAAACGTCTGCTGCATTCCTTGAAAATGAGTGCTTCAAGAAATTCAGAAATTCTGGTAAATCTTTCTATTTATCGCAAATGGCAAATATTATGAGGTGGCTTTAAACAGCAAAAGAAATGGAATTGACTTCTAGGCTCAGGGCTTTGACAGATCCTGCTTCTCCCAGCACTGAACAGATTGAAATTTCCTGTTCCACGTCTCCTACTTTGGTTGATCAGGTATCAAATGAAATTACTCTTGAAAATATGTACTTTAGCATTGAGTCCAAAACTCCAACTACACTGGAAAGCAATTTACCGGAGACTAAACTGCCACCAATCCCATCTTTCTCCGAGTTCATGAAAAACAAAAAAGCCAAAGGAAGCCAGTTATCACCATCTCAGAATCATTCACCTAACAGCTTGCAAAAGAATAGGGACAAGAAAGCTAGGTATCAGTAGGGCTGAAATGGATTGTTGTTTCATTTTGTATGCGCAGCAAAGACCCAGCGAGTTCTTATTCCATTCTGTTGCTGATAAAATTGACGATAATTTGAAAAAGTAAAAGCTTTGTAGTAAATTTTTACAAATATGTTACAATAGTTATTAAAATTAAATCTTTATTATATGCTTTTTTATTGTCCGTTAAAGAGACATTGAGGACCCTTTTAAGTTTTACTTCTGTTCAGATCATCGCCTCTTATTGTTATCATCGATATCCCTTTTTGCATGGACTGTCTGTTTTAACAAATGCAGCACGCATTGGATTTTAGATGCTATCGTATAAAAGTACTGTTTCTGTAGAAACGCCAAGAACAATGGAAAATTGAATAATTTGTCAACAAATAAAGGTTTTGATTCGATGAACAAAATGGAACCAAAAGTTTGTCATATTTTCTATGTATTGATGGTTTGAGAGCCCAGTTCTGAATATAACATGAACAGCAAATAAAAAGGGAAAGGAAACTTGGCTCACGGGGATCATGTGAAACTCTATCTTAAGGTAAGCTAGGTTATTGTATTTTCCTCAAGCAAAAGTGTCCTGCTATTCAGTGAAATATATAAAGGATTACTTGGTGGGGAGGGGGATAAATGAAAAGCATTTATTACTTGGTGGGGAGGGGGATAAATATATAAAAAGCTCCTGGTGAGGATCGAACTCACGACCTTTCGCTTACGAAGCGAACGCACTACCACTATGCTACAGAAGCAGTTGATCCTAAAAATTTCAGAAATTATTCTTAATATATAACAAACAGCATTTATTTAATACAAAGACATATAAAGCTCTCTTTATTTATTTGATCTGAATGGGCTACTGCCTACTGGAGTTCGTTGGGCTTCACTCTGGCCCCTGGTAGTAACATGTGTAGCACAAAATGCTTACACAGTGTAGTCTAATTGTATTAGTACTTGGTAGTTATTATATATTTATATTTGTTAGATTATTAAAACTTTATAATAACATTGTATCTCTTCTAATTAATTTTTTGTTTATGTTTCAATATAATAGTACTATGATGTAAAATATATAGTAGATTAAAATAACTAAATCATATTAATTATTTGATATATTTAATATTTAAGGACAAAATCGAATGGAAATGATTACAAGCCTGCATTTGACATAAATCAGATTAGATCAAGATTAATTGATAAAATATTTTTTAACAAAAAAAAAAAAAGGAAATCGAAGTAAACAAAAATTTATAAATTTGGGCAACAGGAAAAGTATAATACACATATTTTCTATCTATTTCCCAGTTTACATTACATGCTAAAGCCTAAACTAACCATGAACTTGCTTGTAATATAATTTAATAACACATTTAAAGTATATATATACATAGTTATATATTATAGTATATAAATATATATAAATTATATCGAACAAGATTTTAACATATATTTGATTAGATTAGGTTAATCCAAAAGTACATACTCTGTATAACATATATCTAATTTATTAATTCAATTAAAAAAAAATTAATCACAGTTTGAATAAAGGTTGGTTTAGGTTAATTTGATGGATTTGACTAGCACCCTGGTCTCGATGATAAGTTTGTGGCACCTATATCTGCATCTTCTTTTTGTCTCAGACATCGAACAAACATTTTCATTTTTCTATCTTAGTTTGTACATTGGGAAAGAGCGCCCATCACAATGATAAGTCTCTCTCTCTCTCATTTTTATAGCTTATGCCTGCCTGCATTGTTATTCTGCTAGCACTAGCATAGCAAGTATAAGTAGCTAGCTAGTAGTATGTTTTAGTCAAGAAAAACACAGTTGTTTTCGTCTCGATGCAGCTCTTGATTTGGTTGAACGTTAGAAACCCATTTTCAATATTTATTTTCTTGCTCCGTCATTTCGATGTAAATTAAGAAATAAATACATTGAAAAAGGTTTAAATTTATACCTAAAATATAGGTAAAAAATTAAATGATAAATATTTAAAAAAACAAGGAAGTGACAACACAAGTTAAGTCAAAAGCAATATATGTCTAAAAAATCAGATACTAGCTAAAAAAATGCTACTACATGGAAGCAGACCCCGTAGGGAGATTGAGTTGATAAGACAAATGAAGGATAGAACACTGTGTAATAAAGCAAACATAAAGCCGCTAGTGTTCATTCTAGTGTAGAATGAACGCAGGAGAGAGGATAATGTAAATGAGTAGACATATACCCTGCACACTCTTTCTGATGTTAAAGTTACTATGTGACTGTTTTTATCTGCCTTTTTTATTTCACAAGCTATCCCTGTGACATACGCTAGCCCTGCACTGTGCATATGTTTTTTCACACTACCTCAATCCTTTTCGTGACTAGTCTAGTTCAAGTTTCAAATACTCTGTTCAGATGTTTTTGATATGATTTAGTTTATTTTAATATTTCTAAAATAGCGTACAGGTTTCTAGTCTTGACTCTGTCTCATAAAAAAAATTTTTAGAACAGATATTGGTATAAGTTAAATTATTCAAAAATAAATAAAAAAATCTGGTTTAACATTTCGTTTTATATTATAATATGTAATAATTGTGAGTATTATTTTTATATAATTTATATTAAATTACATTTTGATAGTCTATGTTTTTTTATTTTTACATGTTAATAGCTAAATTATTATACTAATCAAAGTGATGACTAAATATACATTTTTAACGCAAATTAGTGTTTCCTCTCGTTAAAATTCATCTAACAGAGTTAGAAATTTTTAACTAAATTGCAGTATATGTAAAAATAAAAAAATTATATACTAACAAAGTGTAATCTAATTTATAATTTAAGTATTTTATATTTTATGAAACTAAATGATAAAGTGATTTTAAATAGTATTTATAGAAGGGATTCTCGTTTATACCTTTTAACTTAATATATTTGGATAGATTAATAATTAATAATTAGCCCGTCTTAAAACTACTTGCTTATTTCTTAAAAATAATAACTATCAATCAATAAGATATATATATATATAAACAATATACACTGTAAAAAATAAATTTAATAAAAATAATATATCAAAAATATTTAATTATATTTTTTAATAATTTATAAATTAAAAAATATATATCAGTTAAATTAAATAAACTTGTCTAGAGTTCAAGATTGTACCAACAAAACAAATCCTAAAAATTCCACTTGTCTAGGCATCAACGCACACATGAGCACATGACGTTCATGAATATATTTATAATAATAATAATAATTAAGGTGTGATTTAATTGTAAAATCCACTTGACAAGAAAAGAAAAAAAAAGTACAATGTGTTAATATTATTCTAACGAGTTAAATATACAATGCGGTAGTCCCAAAGCATGGAGAGAAACACCCGCTCTTCCTTGATTTGTTTTACCTTTTTGGTTTACATCTCAACGGTAACCTTATTCTAAAACTGTACACAGGAGTACTCATTTATATTTCTTTGTACTATAAGTCTACCACATACCTAACTACGACTATATAATTATAAATAGAAATGTACACATTGGTCAAAATTTATTCGACCTCATAATTTAATTAAACAATTTTTGTATATAGTAAATTCCTAGAATTGATAAATACCAGCATATGAACTAAATTTTAATTTGTGTAAAAATCATACTTGATCAAAACTATTTTATGAATTTTTAAGAAAAACTATATAATATAATATTATATGACGAAAATCAGATCAAGACACAATATCATTTTATTATATAATATAACTTTTATTTGATGAAAAACATAATATGTATCAAAGAAGCAAAAACTCGTTTTTTAAAAAATTTAAAATTATTTTAAATACTTTTTTGTCAAAATTAAAGTAGATTTCATTAATATTTTGAAAGATATTCAATCGGGACAAACCCCTAACTGACCATGCAATCAGGTTGAAAAACAAATAAACAAGTCAGAACCGCTTTGTTTCCGGATTGCTTAACAAACTGAATACTAAGTATTCTGAAAAATAAAAATGACTTCAATGCTCTCCGAGTAATCCAGTCTACATCTCCTCAAAAACAATACTTTCACAATTGACCCTCAAAGTAATTTCATGGATAGTGCGATGTTGAGAAAATTCAGTTATAAAAACTGAACTTAGACGTACCAAATGCCTCGTGTTATAAACATTTTTTTTTGTGAGAGGTGAGCATCGTCCCAAGCACGCCCCAGATATCTACATGCCGGACACCGATTATAGAAATGTCGAAAGTGTTGTCGATGCGGAATATCCAAATCTCTCAACATGCCATATAATTCATTTTCAATACAGCAAATATAAGAGTACTCGCATAAAGCAATACAACTAATAACATAAACAAAAACAAACACTCGCATAAACCGATACGAAAAAACCTAAAAATTCAAATATCTCGGAATGACACCGAATTTTGATATGATGTTTGGCCGGAGATTTTGAATCAAAAGCTGATTTTTATTTGAAAACCCAAACTCTTAACCGTAATAAATTTAAAACTTGATTTTTTCAAAATTTATAAAAGTAAGTTCGATTTTATTGAATAAAAAATAATACCAAAACTAGGAAGGGGGCCTCCAGCCGGTAGCGTAAACCACCGCCATAGTTGAAGACAACGACGACGGCACAAAATGAGCGAACAGAGTTTAGAAAGGGGCGGCTAAATTGCTAATACTTTATTATTTAATAAACTAATTAAGATAATATTTGATAACATGTATTTCATTCGAAAAAATTGATTTAAAATGACTTATCATTTCTGATTTTCAAATTTATATTAATATTTAAATATTTTGAATTACATTTCTAAAAATATAATTAAAATTTTAATTTTTCTAATTATTTATATATATTATTTAATAAAATTCAAAATTTACAAATTTCTAAACAAACTCATAATTTTAATCCGACTTCCAATTTATAAAAAACATATATTTTAATTTACTACAGACTACAACAAACAAATTGTTCAAGCCTTTCTAAGAGCATGTCAAAAGCTGTCATCGGTTGTAAATTTGTAACATAACGAATCTAATTATCCTAATTCATCTTTAAAATGCTAGGACCTTTCTCTCTGGCCATTCTTTACTTGATTTTTATTAATAAAATATTACTTTTCCTCTTTCTCACACTTGTTCTTCCTTTCTTTCATCTCTTACAATTCAAATATATTAATATTTTAACAATAATGAAGGAAAATAAGAAATGTTATTGGAGTACAATGTACAAAATAATGTCTTAAACTACTAGTACATAATATTTTATAATTAAGTGTTGGACGTGCTCTACCATCACTATATTCATTTGTCCTAAATTAATAATTACTTTGATTTTGCACGTAGTTTAAGGTGTAAAAAAATAAAATTTTATTATTTATTTTTAATTTTTTTTCTGAATAAAAATATAAATAATAACCTTTTATTAAAAAACAAATTCAAAAAATAATTTACGGATCCATTTTTCAAATACACCTTAAAATACATACCTGTAAAAATGTAAAAAATGACTATTAATTTGATCATGAGAGTCAAAACAATTTTGATATCCGTGGAAGGCAGTGAAGTAAAAATCAAAAGAAAGACTTCACAGTTCACACACATACACACACACACACAAAGTCTCTCTCTCTCTCTCTTAATGGACAGTCACGTGCGGTCTGAGGTACGACGTCGAGCATTTGATTTCACCCTCTGTGTCACCCTGCAGAAACACTGCCTGCCAGTTGCCACCCTCCACCACCACTGGCCAATGGCCCCCCCCCCCAATCCTCCACCATCCTCATACATATGCATTTTTATATATTTTTCTCTCTTCCACACACTTTTCAACTGATCCCTTGCACTAAAGCAACTTGTTTTGCCCAAAATCAAGTGTACAAAACTGAACTGAGCGTCTCAATTGTAATACTCATCCTTTTGTTCACCAAACTAGCCTTTTTTACACTTCCCCTGCACTTATTGTTTTCTACTCCTCTCTCTTCTTTTACTCAATAAAAACCTCGTGCATGTCTTTGTCATTTTAATATTTTATTTAACGGGAATCGGAATTTCATTTTTATATATTAGTGTAATCGAGTACGTATACTAACATCAAATTAATAATTTAATTTTATAAAAAAAGCTTTGTTTTTCTAAATTATTAAATTATACCATTCATTCTCATTGTTATCAAACAATCCATAACAGGCCTCGACCAGTAACTATAACAATCCAAACAGGCCTTGATCAGTAAATATAAGTACCCTCTTCTATGCCTATTTATTAATTTACCCACCTTTTCCTTTACAAAAGTACTCTGCTTGTTTAATGGTTCTTCATCCATCTTTAAATTTCTCATTTATTTTAAAGTTTTCAAACTCGCCCTTTTTATTATCTTACCAACTTTCTTACTGGGTCTCTACTTTCTTTAAATTCTTGATTTTTCTGCAATATTTACAAAATCTACTGGTATCAAAATTTTAGCCCATTTTACATTTGCTGGAAATTAACATGTGTTGTCAACCCAAATTTTCAACACCTTTTCTTTACACATTTTTCTTGATGGGGTTTTACATTCTTTAAATTCTTGATTTTCTCCATCCATAATTTCCATGAATCTACTATATAATAATTCTTACCCCTCCTTTTTTTTAAATCAGCAGTAACAATTTAAATTTAAAATGTGTGTTTCATTAATATATGATTCATTACTTTCTGCGAGCCCTCTCTCTCTGCTCTGATAATCAGGCAGAGAGAGTGTCAGTAATTATTATTTCTCCTGTCTTGTTTCTTTTCTTCTGATGCTCATTTTCATACCTAATCTCTCTCTCTCTCTCTCTCTGTACTATACCCTCCCTTTACCTTTACTAATACTTTTTACAGTACTGTTTTTAGTAACAGCACTATTGATGTTTACTATACATACATTACATTAGTACACACATATGTGTGTGTGATATATGGTATGTGTGTGTATGTATGTATAACTGGTGCATTCAGTGACATTAACTCTGTTAAGAGTAAAAAAGTGTAAGCAAGATTTCTGATTTCTGAATACAAAATGGATGGTGCTAAGAGGGAAACTTCCACAGTTCCATCACTGCCACCACCCCTTCCTAAATCTCCTCCCCCCTATCCAGATTTGTATGGAAAGAGGCGTGAGTTAGCTAGAGTTCAAATGCTGGACAGAGAGATTGGTTTTCTCCAGGTACATTATTTATACTTACATTTTCTTGAAACCTAAGGCTTTGTTTTACCTCATTGTTTTTGCCATTTTGGGCTATCACATTTTCTGATTATATCTTGTTTAGTTATGGTTTGTTTTATTTTTATTTGAGAATGTGCCCATCACACTGCCATATTTGAACTCTAAAACATGTTTCTTGAAACTGCTAGTGCAGTAATATACCAAATATGTGTTTGTGTCTATATATATATTTAGAAGTACTAATCAGTTTCCAAGATTATATGTGTCTGCTTTTGATTTTAGTTCCAATATTCCTTCCTCTGATCATGCCCTTTACTGCAAGTTTGAATTTTTCTTGCTCTACCTGCAACTAAGCAGTGTCCTATTTATATCTTTCAGTCTTTTGATGACAAAATGGGTGTTAGACTTGCTTGGACTTTTATATTATACTCCCTAGTTACTAAAATAGAGCCAATCTGCCTCTGTTGTAAAAAATAATGTATGTAATATCTTTCCCTTTCTGTTTTAAAAGTAATATGTGGTTAATTAGGCAAATTCCACACGATGCTAAATTTGAATATTAGCATTCATTAAAGCAGGGGTCTTTTTGTTACATAGCATTTTAACATTCATAAGCAAGTCAAAATAGTTTTGTTTAAGGTTGTAAATTGGACACATATGAGTCTTTGCACAGTGTTAGAAATTACAAAGATGTCTCTTTTCATTTGCCTGGACTTTTCCTGCACTTTCCGAGCATTTCTGTTATATTTCTATTGAAATTATATTGATCCGTTGAGGTTGAGCTTCTTGTCATTACAATACTAGTATGGGGCAATATTTACTAGCTCACGGTATGTTGGTCTTTAATTGCATAGTGGGTATGCAATTATGCATTGCATACAGACTATTAGTGAACATGGCATTTTGTGTGAAACCATTGAAATAACTACAGTCTAGCTCAAGGTTATGACCACTAAACTACTCAAAACGAGGATATGATATATTTAATCAACTTGATGTTTTTTTCTTCATTCGTTTGGAGATTGACTGTTTTCGTGACGATTGATTTTGCAACATATATTTCCTTTCAGGAGGAACTAAAAACTGTTGGACGCATTCAACCTGCTTCACATTCCTGTAAAGAGTGCGTAAATTGATCTTAAATTTGTAATAGACATTTGCCACTTGGTTTTGTACATCAACCTTCACTATTTAAAGCTACTGACATTATAATGTATAATTCTTGCAATCTAATACCTGTTAACTGCACTTAACAATTTACAGGGTTGCGGATTTTGTGATGTCTAAATCTGATCCTCTAGTCACTAAGTAAGAAAATCATAATTGTTGGTATAAATTAAGCATATTGTAAATATATGCTATCTTCGCTAATTCTTTAATTCTTCATTCATGTGTGTAGAAGCCGTAAAATTCGTAGGTCTCGCCGCATCTGGAAATGGCTCTGGTATGCCCATATCTTTTCCCATTATTCTTTAAAAGTTATGTTTTTCTCTTGATTTTCAGTAGTATTATCAACATCCTACTACACACAAGTAGGATGATTCAAAAACAAACCTTTTCATTTCTGTAGGCTGAACCGTTGAAAAATTCTGTGGTGAAAACTAAGACATGTCACAGAATATAAGAATCCTACTCGGAACCTTAATTTACGATCATAACAAATGTATATATTCCAGATATACCGTTATTTGACACCTGGACTTCTAGAGCATGTTGAAATGTAGAGCTTATCAGTGAAATTTAAAGCCCACAAGCATGAGATATAAGCATATCTGTCGATTAAATAAAGATAACAGAGAAATGCAGGGAAATTAATAATATAACTTGGAGAAGTAGTTCATGGTTTTCTAGTTTCAGGTTGTTAGCTGATTAAAATGTAGATACTATGCCATGGTGTTAGAACTAAGCTGATACTGGATTGGCTAAAAAACAGAAAATGGATATTTAAATAAAAAAATTGGGTTACTACATCCTACATCCAATTTGATTGGTAAATCCCATCATAAGTATAGTATGTGGTTTTCCATTTATGATTTTCAGTTTACCAGAAAGTATTAAAAGCTAATTGAATACTGAGTTGTGAGTACTGTCAACAGTGTAAATTCAATGCTAATAGAGTAGTAGTAGCAGACTAGTAGTAGTAGTACCGGGATTGCTAACTAGATGCCACATGATGTTAAAATCATAGAAGTTCATGTATATACTTGTGCAAATCTTATCCAATACTAGACAAACTCTGGCTTGCCATTTTTTTTACTCAATCAAATCAATTGCTCAAGCACAGCTATATGACTATATGTTATAATTGGTAAGGGATATAAACCCTGTTGGCCTGTTATATGACCTTACCTTACTATGCCATATGGAATGATATTTTTCATGTCTTGTATATGTCAGTCCAGGCTTGACATTTTTCAAGTCACTTCTTCATGTGTGTATTCCATTACTTTCGATTAATAGTTTGTGCGGCATTACTTCTATTCCTTTCAGGCTTGAGGCTTTGTTTTTATAATTATCTGTTTATCTTAATAAATACTTGACAATGCATTTGTAATGATATTAGAGATATGTTGGATATCATCCTCTGTTTGGTATTACTAGTAAAATTTCATGTGTAAAGAATCTTGCTCGTTTAAAATTAGCGCAAGCTTTTGATAACCTCGGCATCAAATCATATCCCCGTTAACTTGAAATCCATAAAAATGCAGCGGGAAGTCCTGTTTCAACCTCTCATGGGTGTGCTGCTGCTGTGGCTGCTGTCCTCATCTTAGAAAACCAGATTGCTGTTCCTGCTCCTGTGATATATGTAATTGCAACCCATGTGCCTGTTGTTCAATGCCGAAGTGTCCAAGTTGCCCGAGTTGTCCAAGTTGCCCGAGTTGTTCTAGTTGCCCGAGTTGCCCGAGCTGCCCTAGTTGCTCAACTTCCTGCTGGCCATGCTGCTGCTGGCCGTGCTCCTGTTTACAATGCTCTAAAAAGGGCTCGTGCAGTGATTGTTGTGAATGCGAAGGTCCTTCGTGTCCAGATTGCTCGTGCTCTTGCACTTGTTCTTGCAGCAAGTGCAGCACATGCTGTTGTCGACCTAGATGTCCGAAGGTACCACGATGCTCTTGTATAAAAAATTGTTGCTACTCCTGTTGTTTATGCTTCTAGCAAATCTAGAAGAATCAAGGACTCTAATATTCTATATGCATAAAAAAAGAAAGATAATGTAAATTTTTTATTTTGATTTCTGTTAATTAGTTTGGAGGTGATTGTCGAATCTACCTTTTTTAAGCATATTGCTGATTCTTTCACAAATGTAATTTTTGTGATTGAAGCAAATATTGTAAACTATACAAAGGGACTGATTGAGAAAGTAATAAAATCATCAAATTCAGTTGATTTAACCTTTCGACACACCTGATCTAAGAAATGACTGCACTAAGAAACTAGATAAATTTTAGTTTGTCCTTTCAGGAATGTACCATCTCAATGCTTTTTGATGTCTTGTCCATTTTTTCTGAATCAAAGTTATTATTGGATTTCAATAATTGAGTTGATGGGCCATATCTTTTGTAATTTTGTATGATTAGGCCTGCTATCTTTCAGACTATTTTCTTGAGAAACCTGTATACCCATGCGATGCAGCAGGATCTGGTTCAGATATTAATATGTGTACATATATATAGGCTCACAGATAATCATTGAAAGTAGGTTTTGATGAGCTATGCTATACCTGGATGTGATTGCATCCTACTCTGGATACTTCATGTTCTTTAAAGTAGTACTATAAGTTCCTTGACCAAATACTGTAAATTTGACTTGTATGCTTTCCTCTTGTGCCCTCTGCGGGGAATAAATATTAAGAGATGTTTAGTTCACATTTTGCAAGCATTTTTTGGCAATCATGAATTTTAAATTTGTATTTGTACAAGTGTTCTGCACACATGATCTAACCCCTGTACCAATTATTGAGCTTGAAATGATATGAAAATACAAAACTTGTTTGAATTTATTAATGAGCTTGAGCCTTGAAGGGAGATGAAGTTGCATGAGAACAAAACCTATAAAACAGCTCCAAATACAATAGAACGAAGAAATCAGAGTTTCATATTAAAAGTTAAAAGATGGTCGGGGTCGAAAACCAATTTATAGAAATGGATTTAACTTGAATACGAGACGGATTCTGAAGGATTAGTTATGAGTTCATGTTGTCTTTAACCATTTTGATATTTATCGATGAAGATACAAATCAAATCTAAGGCACTCTACCGTCAGATAAAATTATACCCGGCACTAAATTTCGTGTAATTCTATATTTGTGTACTGAAAATTGAAATTTAAATTGATACTAAATCTTTTGTATACTTTTGCGGTGTACTGAAAATTAAAATTAGAATCTCGTATTGTGTTTCTGTTGGGTACAAAAATTGACAGGTCTAGATAAATTATATGATTCTTTGATTCAGATTACATTTTAGTAATATTCTAATGTTGAAATGATATAATAACAGAAATTGTACACTACTGATTTGATGGTCACGTTTTAGGAAGTGTGCATCTTGGCGTTATTATTGCACCTTGGAGGACTTGAAAGCATTAGTTCTGTCTGAGAGATAATAATATATCTACTACTTGAATATAATTGTGTCTGAAGATATTTTTTTAATACAGAAATGTACTTGGTGACGGTGAAATCTAAAATAAGTTCACTCCAACTCTTCTTCAAAATCTAATATTCAGCAGCAGGAAGAAATTTGTAACAAAGGAAAAAACAATTCTCAGTATTTGTAGCCTAGTCGATACTTTTCTGTTCCTAGAACATTGTTTGTGTTGCAGTAAAAACTAATTTTACTGTTTGTGAATGCTGTATATTTTATTAGTAACTACTTCGTGCTAATTAGAGAGCAGATTAAACTGAACCTTTGGAAGAAATTTTCCCTCACTTGTTCCATTAATTTTTATATTTGTAGAAGTTAGGTCACACAACTAGAATTAAACCCCACCATCTTACAGACCAGTCCAGACAAAAGATACTGGACTTGTAACTTGATGTTGAGCATTGTTCCAGCTGATTGACCCAAATGAGCTTCTCCCTCCCATCTGATCCAACTCCTTTTTCGACACGAATGTAATAGAGTAACGCAGCTTATCACCCACATGATTGAAAACAAGCTTCGAAGGTTTCACGGTCACCTTAACTGTACGAGGAGCAGACACAGAGACATTGTACACAGATCCTGCAGATCCTACATTAGTCAATTCACGAGTGTAGCGTACTAGTCTTGATTTTTTAAAGAGGACTGAAAATGATGGATAGTTCAGCTGGCCTGGTTTGGAGAATTTCTTGGAGCATGTGACATTTGGGTGCTTGACAATTGCCTGTATGTGATCAATGGTGTAGTCTAGAGAGCAAAGGAATGCAATGTAGTCTTTTGCTGACAAGTCGTATACAAGGCCTGGAGAGATAGCCTTCTGAGGGTCTACATGGCCGGATCCATGAGCCCATGGATTGGAAAATCTACCTCCAGCTGCATCACGGAGTCGAGATTTGGTGTTGTCTCTTGTATAGGCAGTGGTCATGAGAGCGGATTTTATTGCACTAGGACTCCAATCCGGGTTTGCTGCTTTGATCAGTGCTGCTAACCCACTAATATGTGGGCATGACATTGATGTACCTTCATCATATTAACACATGATATATACATTAGCCAAGCTGCATAAATACAAACATAAAAATTATAATGTCCGCAAACAAATCCTAATATAGCTTAAACCATCTTTTTTAATATGCATCTAGTTTGATAATTCTATTTTCAACTCTACATTTTATTGGCATACATTGTGGGGGGGTTTATGTAGCAGAAGGCAATCCAATGCTTTGGAGGCAATGTTCTTTAAACTAGTGACAAATAAAAGTTTGCATATAAAATGTTCATATGACATGTTCAGACCATTTTTTAAAATTTAGATTGATAAATTGCTGCTCTACCTAAAACCAAAAGAAAACTGCTTTTCTCAATGAACTCGTTATCTTATCTTCCACCCAAATTATGGCATGTCCACTACTTGGTCCATCTCAAAGTAAAATATGCTAAGGCTCTAAGGACTATACACCGTTCCAAGTGCAAATCGCATGCACCGCATAGAATAATACGAATATAAAGCTAGTATGTAGATTATGGTACAATAGATGGTTGAGAATATACTTTATGGTCCACCAAGTAGGCTGCTTTACAATTCCACACAAAAAAAGAAGAAGAAGAGGTTAAAGTGTGAAGATTTACTTTAAAAAGTGTAGTAATAAGCCATTGGTCTAGTGATATTGCCATCACGATTAACAGGTGGTTGAGCGTTCGATATATGAAATATTTAAGGGTGCATGAATCATAAATATATCAAAAAATGTATAATGCAGAAATACTAGTGTACTATTGCGAGTCATTTTGATAAAACAAGTACAAAGCAGCATCTTGATAACATTAATCTTGATTAGAGTTCCTCAGATGCAAAATGTAGTTCCTCACTCAGTTCATACAAAATCTGCAACCTTTAGAAGCATTAGCAAAAACAGTTTCGGAATGGCAAGGATTAAAAATCTTAACTACCATGGGCCAAACCAAATCATATCTGAATGAGCTCTCTTCTCTAGGTATGAAGGGCCGAAGCATTTTATGCCATACTCTACTAAGTGCTACAACAAATGCTTGCTTCTGACAATGCGCAAATCCAAATTTGACAACATAATTAACATTGCACAACAAAAAAGCAGAGCACCATTACTGTTTTTTATATATTCCCCACCTAAAAAACATCATCATCCACCCATAAGCATCATCCATAGTACAAGTTTTAAATCTAAGATATGGCCACCCATCACTCTGTAAAGGAGCTTTTCAACAAACCATTAGGGGATTACATACTTCTAGCATAAAGAAAGTATGCATTAAGATATGTTTGTGCTCTTATCTGCAAAATTGTATACCACTAAGGCACTAACTATTCCACTTGGGGGATATTAACAATTCTGCAACACTTAAGGTTATCGAAACTATTCAAAAAAATCCATTCAAGTAAATTAGCAACGACGAAGGAGTAAGCTTATAGAGGATCATGTAGGGGCCATGACCCATGACCCTAAAAAATTATGATCCAAACTCCATCACTGCCTACGGACTAAAACACCACGAAACAACTGTAAACTATAAACAATGCAAATTATATTGATCTCAAAACATAAGCACAATTAGTCTACAACAAACATGAAGAACATGATAGCTAGCAAAAGTAAAATTCAATTGGAAGATATAGCCGTTACCTGACATGATATTGTACTCGGTCTTTCTACTATCCGAATTCAACCCGGTGGGTCCAAGAGCCCCGGACCACCCTGCCAAGATATTAACACCAGGCCCGATCACATCCGGCTTCAAAATCTCAGGCGTCACCAAATTAGGCCCTCTAGAACTAAATGCCGCCACCACAGGCGAAGGCCTCACATTCAAAATCGTCCTGCCAAAACTCAACTCTGCAGTAGGTCTCACTTCACTTATCAAAATCTCTCCACACGTTTGCTGCCGTGTTGGCTAATATCATCCCTACTCCCCCGCCATCTCTAACCACCGCGCCTCTCTCCACACGTGCATTCACTCCTCTATCACAAAACACCACCTTCCCGCGCACCATTTCCGGGTCAAGTGAACCCGGTAAGCACGAATGACCCGACCCGGTCCCGATAGTGTCATTGCTGTAATAAACTTCTACTGGTTTGTCACCCATACCTATCCCACTGTAACGCCACCGAAGCCACGTCGTTTCGACAAATTAATATAGGCGGGAAAATCACGGTCAAGGGTCCCAGCACCAACGGTCATAATCCACGGCGCTACATTAGCCAACGAACCTTTCCGGGGCCCACCGTTTCCGGCAGAACAAGACACGAATATCCCTTTTTCAACAGCGGTGAACGCTCCGATCGCAATGGTGTCTCGATAATAAGGCGCAGAGCCACCACCAAGCGATATCGAGAGCACGTCCACACCGTCGTTAATAGCACGCTCCATCCCCGCGAGTATGTCAGAGCTAAAGCACCCGATTTTCCAACAAACCTTATAAGCCGCCACGCGAGCAGGCGTCGCCATCCCACGCGCAACACCACTCGCGTACCCCAACAAACTTGCATTCGCCACGTGAGCACCACCCGCCGTGCTGGCAGTGTGGGTCCCATGTCCATCCACGTCACGCGGTGACTCAGCCTCTCTAGTCCTGTTCGGACGAGTACCGATCGCCATTCTATAACCGTTCGAAAACGACCTCGCCCCAATCAATTTTTTATTACACAAACCCGTAACTCCACGATCAACTTGTTCAGCAAAAACCTCGCTTTCCAGGCCCAGAAATTGAGGAGTTCGAGTAGTGTGCAGAGTATAGAGATCATCTTCATAAACTCCAATGACAGAGCTATGTTTACGTAGAATAGATACAGCATAGGGCGATAGAGAGGCGGCGAAGCCGTGGTAAGCGGTGGTGTAAGTGTAGAGGAGTGAAGCTGAGGTGGCGCTTGGGAGTGATTGGAGAGTGGAGAGGTACCAGTGGTGGTGAGTGGGGAAGTGTTGGGGTTTCTTGTGGTGGGGTGTGTGGATTATGTAAGTTTGTTTTGATGATGTTAAGGTGAGGAGGTGGAGATATAGTAGAGTTGACAAACAGAGCTTTAGTAGACCTTCCATTTTTTGTAAATGCATGGATTCATTGGGGGAGGGTATATAAAGCTTTTCGAATGTGTCGCATGTAAATTTTAATTTTTTTTTTGAATAACTAGATTTATAGTCGAAATTATTTGAATGAGTCAGAATCGAAATCATGACGGGTACAGACATACAAATGCATAGAATTACTGTACCGATAAATACAAATAAAGAATACTTTATGAAACACAAAAAGTACACTACTCCAGCTACTTGTCACGTAAATTATGTAGATTACTTTGTCTTTTTACACCCCAAGGGAAATAAATGAAGCAAGAGATGAATGCATAACGGTTACATTTTCGTACCCATCTGACCATCTCCCTCTCGCTCTATGACTCTGTCACGATGCTTTTTCATCTTTTTGGTCCAAAAAAAAGAAAAGGTTCTGCAACTTTACTTGTATATATTGTATTTGTAAAATAATTATCGGTTGATAGATAGATTGAAACCAGGATGTGAAATTGTATTCTAGACCATTTTATAGCTAAAATTGTAATGTCCAAAAAAATTAATATATAGTACAAAATATTGGGCCTGTATATACAAATTCGCATTGCATTGAAACTGGACTTGGATTTAGGCCCAACTGCATATTTGAAGGTGTAAATTATAAGAAATAAATGTATAACCCCTCCTGGATTCTGTTAAGGCCCATCATCCTATTCAAAATTTCAGAGCCAACATCTATGTACTGAAACAGCACAACAGGGCCCAAAACCTCTTTGATCGTTCTAAAAAGAGTACTATATTGGCATATTCTTGCCATAAAAATCAATTTGATTCTTGCATCTTGACTGATTATTTTACATCAGTGACGTACTGATATCACTGAAAAATATGTTGATATTTAAAATGGAACGAGTGGCAGAAACCAACGTATGTGTTGATTTTAAGTAGCACAAGCTTAAATATCATGCTATGCATGAGTTTCCTTTTAAAAAATAATTTATAATAATTTTATAATTAAATCAATTTATTTTTAAAAAAATTATATTTTATTCAATTTTAATATCAAAATATTATATACTTTCTTTTAAATTAGTTATTAATATTGATTAATAATCAAATCTTAATCATTTTATTTATAAATAATATTTAAGAATAATTTTAAGTTATTTTTATATTCGTGGAGAATCAAAACTCGAACAATTAATTAAATAACAACTAATATTTAGACATTTACTCATGACGACCAAACCACATGACATTAACTCACTTGTTGCAATTATATATAGGATATGATATATAAATGCACGATATCTATAGTCAACGATCCACCACTTGGTTGTTGTTGCCTTTGTTGGTGTATTTAATTTTATAAATTAAAGTGGAGTAAAGTGAACTTCATGTATATGCACTTTGTGTGTCAGCCCCCATGAGATATTAGACATCAAAAACTACAATTTGCTATATTAATATATATATATATATATATATATCGTGTATTGCCGTCAATTCTTTTCAACTCCGTTTATTGTATGCGGGGTATTTCAGTCTTTTCACTAAGCACCGTGTTCACACAATAATAATTATACACAATACCTCAAAAAACAATAATGATTAACCATAGGTCCATATCATTCATCTCCTTGGCACCAGACATACAAGATTCAAAGAAGAATTTATTCATGCGAAATTAGTCATCCCAACGTTTGTCAATTCACTACACACCCTCCTCAACTTAAGTCTCGTCAAATTAGGACAACTCATTGAAATAAAAGTCCATGCATCATCGTTAATGCTCTTAAATCGACGGTCACAACGGAACACAAGTTTCGTAACGAAATCAAAAAACAAAAACACACCAAAATCAAATAGGTTTGATAACTAAGCAAGCATCTTGTATGCTTAGGTGTTAATTTTATTAGTAAAATTTTGATTATCCTCCTTAAATTGTGGTTGTGATTGAATTTGAAATTAAGGTTTAAGAAGGGCGAGGATTCTGACTTTTGGAAATGGGTGTGTTGAACTGTGGGTGGAGTTAAGGATTGGTGGGGTGGTTTAATGAAGGAAACCACCGCCACCGCGATGATTACGGGCGGTGGTGAGGTGGATCACCAATAAAAATAGATGATGAGAGATTTTTGAGTGACAAGGGGATGGAGAAAATTGCAATGAAAAACTTTTCATATTATAAATAAATGTTGAATTTTCATTTAATGGAGGTTTTGTATTTATTACTGTATTGGATTTGAAGACGAGAGGCAACGTTTGGTGCAGCTGCTTTGTTTTATATTTTTTAGTTATAATAATTATAATTGATGAAATGTCCTTTAAAAATAAACGAAGTTAATGAAAATTGACCGCAATACATAAATTATAGAAAATATAGATTACTAATATAGCTTATGATAGTTTTAGAATTCTCATATCTAAAATGGTTTTGACACGCAAATTATGTATAGACAAAATGCACTTTACTAATTGAAGTCGCAACATATCAACATGTCTTGCGTGTCCATGAATTTATACGTTAATTGATGGAATAATCTGGCGGCTGATAAGCAATTCAACCCCAATGAATTACGTGGTGTATTTGAATTGAATATTATTATATATCATCCTCAAATCGAGATGATCCATAACAGTTAGGGATGAGCAAAAAACCGAATTGAAACCGAAACCGAACCGAAACCGGCGAAAACCGGATCGAAAAAACAGAAACCGAAACCGAACCGGCGGTTGCGGTTTTTAATTTTTAAAAACCGAGACTTTCGGTTCCGGTTCCGGTTATAGGTTAAAACCGAACCGGCTAAAACCGAACCGAACCGATTATTAAAATATATATATATATATATATATATATATAATTTTTAAAATTTATATGAGTTTTTAAAAATAATAAATGCATGTAACATTTTGTAACATGCTAATGCCCATTAATTTACACATTATAATTATATACATATACATTAATAATACTTCATGATGTAAAACCTTGCAAATGTGTGGCCTGCAATGTGTGTAAAAGTCCAGACCCAATCTAATAATTAAAAATATGTTAAAAACCCAGAATATTAAATGAAGTTTATGACCCGTGCAATGTACGGATGTTGTTAATAAATTATATATTAATTATTTTTATATAATTTAAATGTTTCATTTAATATGATAATTTGTTTTATTATTAAATTTAATGATATATTAAACATTTCATTTAATATGCTGCTGCATGTTGTTTAATTTTTATTTCTTGTAATGTTCAGACTTGAAAAAATGTATTTTTGAAATTGTGTAAACTAAATATTTATCCAAGCTTTTTTATTCAAGTTGTTATCATTCTCATTTTTATTTTCATCCGGTTTTAAAACCGAAACCGAACCGTTACAAACCGAACCGGGGTTTTGAAACCGAACCCGAATCCGAACCGGTGGTTGCGGTTTTCGATTTTAAAAACCGGAGATATATGATTTCGGTTCCGGTTTTACCCTAAAACCGAGCCGAACCGGCCCATGCTCAACCCTAATAACAGTAGCAAGTACTCTTTTCTCTCTCCCCTTGTTTGACTTTTAAACACAGATTAAGAAAAATTAAATTTTATTTTTATATTAATTATAATATTCTTATTACTCCATTAATGCATGTATATGTGATTTATGAATAAACATCACATAGTAAATTGAGTAGAGCAGCATTGAATAAGCTAAATTGAAGATTATTAATACATAATTAATATGGGTATTAGGAAAATTCAAATTTATATTAAAGGAAATAAGACAAGTTTTTGGAATAAATTAATACAATAACTCAATCAATTAAAATGAGAGGTAGGGAGTATAAATTTTTACTAGCAGTTTTTTATATATCTTACGATTTACAAACAAATAGACAAGGTTTTATTTAGTTTTATCGTCCGATTTTTCAAGTACTTGTACAAACTTTTGTATTCTCAATTTCAATTTTCGAGTACTCATCTGAATACAAATTTTAATACCAGTATATTTGAATGAAACGGAACTCAACCAACTCTAAGGTTGGGATTGTAATCTGAGTGACAAATGACGAAGGTTAAGAATTTCAAACGTTCACATAAAGAGGTAATGACAACTTTTGCGTCGTTAAGTAGTTTAATGATGCATCCAACCAACCTTTGCTCATTTTTCTTTTATACAAGCGGATTCGTAGTTTTCCATTATCACTGTAAGTTAAACCTTGAACGTAAATATGAGAAATTATAAATACTCCCCTAGTTTGGTAGGGCCGGGTAGAACCGGACACCCATGTACTCGAGTATTGGGTCATTTTATTTTTAATGTATTCAGATTTGGGTCCGGAATTATTGTATTCAGGTACAAACCGATGTCGGTATATGAAATCCGGATCCAAACTGAATATGAGTTATTACCTATTTTCTATTTTCTAACCGGGTAGTTTATGATTCACCGAATACAAGTCAAATATGATGCACTGACATTAAGTATTGTTTTTATTTCAACTATTTAAATGATTATCATTTAGTTTAAAATAAATATAATAACTTAGCAAAAAAAAAATATATATATATATATAATAGTATAAAAACATACTCTCTCCATCCATTTTGTTTGAGTTGGTTTGATTTTCATGGAGATTAAGAAAAAATAGTAAAAAATAAGTAAAGTTAGTTGAAAAGTGGGTGAAGTAGTAGAACCTGTCAATATTTAATGATATCAGAGGAAATTAGTGGATGTAATTGTGAAAATTAGTGTTAAAAAATAGTAAGTATAATAGGTTCATTTTTTTTATGACGTCCAAAAAAAGAATAAGGATCATACAAAATGGGACGGAGGAAGTAATAATTATGAATTAAAACTTATATATATATATATATATAATTTATCATGGTCAATAGATAATATTTTGTGAATATAATCGAATACGAACCAGGAATCATGTTTGGATATTCGGGTAAGACCATTTTATAAAAAATAACATGATACATGATATGAGCTGGTATATGACTGCTCATATCTAGAATCATATTTTATCATGATTTAATTTTTTCGTCAGATTTAGATCATTTATAAAATGAATATAAGACATGTATCATATTTTTTAGCGGATATAAGTCAAGATACCGGATAGTTCGGATCAATTTACAGCTCTACGGTTTGGTAATATCACACTTTTTTACACGCGTTTTTATGAGTTTTGACTACATAGTTAAAATTGTTATTTTAAAGAAAATTGTGAATAAAAGTTTTAATTTTTGTTCAAAAAAGAAAATCTTCATGGGTTAACTCAGTCGGCAAGAGTAAGTAGAACCTATTCTGTAGATCAAGGTTCGACTCCCTTGGGAGACGCTTGGCATGCTTGCCCTCAGTAGTTGAGTCCGAATTTAACCAATTATGGGTAGACTTGGCACGCTGACCTTAGTAATTGAGTCCGAATTTAACCGTGTATGAGTAGGGGCAGTCCATAATCCAGAGTTTGAAATCACACATTAATTTGTGGTAGTTCCTCGTAAAAAAAAATCAAACGTTAAATAAAATCAAATGGGGAGAGTATAATAAACAACATAAAAACCTATCTTTAAGGTTGCTTGAGAGCTAAGAGCATTTCTTAGAGTCTCATAAACATAATATAAATAGACTCATAGTAAAAGTATCTTCAAGAGACTCTTTATATAAGCTCTTAAGTTGAAAATAAAGAACCATCCATAAATTAAAATTTCAAGAGGCTCCCAGAGGTTCTTTAAAAAGTTAAGAGTCTACTCTCTCTCCTCAATTTTAGGAGCTTGTACATGGCTCCTAAGTTATATTTTTAATAAAATATTAATTTTCTTCAATTCTTTTCTCACTTTTCCATTAAATATGAATAAAATATTAAATTCAAAGTGATTATAGAGAACATTGTTGGAATTAACACTCCTAAAAATGTGATAACATACTAAGAGCCTATTATTTTATGTTATATTTAGGAATTTATCGGGAGACTCTCGGAGTTTCTTTAAATTAACATATTTTTAAGAGTGTCAACTCTAACAATACTATCTATTTCTGCTCCTTATTTATATTTTAAATTCAAATATGTGCCCTGTAATGGGAACATATTGAAAAAATTAGAGCGGATGAATATTTTATTGATATAAAGAGTCTTAAATTAGATGAGAGAGAAGATGTTTCTAATTTTTTTAAGAGCTATTAGGAGTTTCTTAAAACTCTATTTTTTTTGTTATGTTCGTTATATTTTAATTTAGGAGGATAGTTTCTCGCAGATACTCTAAAGTTATATACAAAATTTTAGAGGATCAAACCAAAAATTATTATTTTAATATATTTTTCAGTGCGATTAAAACTAAAACTAATACTATTAATTTTTTTCTAACAATCTAAATCTCAATTATTATATTTTATTTACATCTCAATTCGGAGGAGCAGCAGCAGTTTACGTATGCGATTACGAGACCAATACAGTGTAGTATCAGTGTCACTATTAGATAAAAAACGAAAATCAGCAAACACGTGGCCCACATTAATACGCCACTTCCATACAGAATCTTACAATATAACCCAATCCAATCCCATCTCCAAAGCCCACCAAAATTTTACAATTTTTTCTAGAGAGAGAAGCCGCAGCTGAGCGCCTGAGCTGATCCAATGGCTCTTAACCAACACACTTCACTCCTACTTATACTCATCATCGCCATTGTCACCGGAGCTGCAGCTCACTCTACTTTCTCCGATGATAATCCGATCAGACAAGTCGTCTCTGAAGGTCTACGTGACTTTGAAACCTCAGTTCTTCAGGTCATTGGTAACACTCGTCATGCTCTTCACTTTGCTCGATTTGCTCACCGGTCAGTCGTTCTCTCCTCATCATCCGTCTGATCGATACTATCAGACGGATATAATATTGTATAACCTCGATATATCGTGTATATTTGAACAATTGTTGTTAAACCGCGCGATAAATGAATACTCGATAAAATAATAATGTTTTTAAGAGATGAAGTATATTAAATATTTGGATAGATTGATAATAAAATTGAGTTTCGAGATTATTTATTTATTTTTAGTGCGGATTGTTGAGTGACAGTGATTTTGTAGGTATGGAAAGAGTTACGAGACACCGGAAGAGATGAAGAGGAGGTTTTCGATTTTCTCGGAGAGCTTGAAGATGATCAGATCTCATAATAAGAAGAAGCTGCCTTATACTCTCGGTGTTAACCGTAAGTCAAACTGTCTTGGTAGTTCAGTTACTTTCATACATGATGTGTGTACATATGTCGTGCCCCTAGATTTTGACTTTTTGATCGGTTCTAGTTCTTATTTGTTAGAATGAATTGTTGATCCAATCAGTCGCAACATATTTGCACTACATATAAAATTTTCAAATAGATTTCCAGGTCATCTGAAATTTCCAATTCTGGACTAGATGGTTTTTTTTTATCTGAATGTATTCTGAAAATTGTAAATAGTAATGCTTATTCAGGATTTTAATTGTATTAAAATATAGAGGCTATAATGTTCTGTTTCTCAAAGTTTCAACATGAATATGGATGCTATAATATTCTGCTGTTTGATTTCATTCATATATACTGATGAGGACTTGAATTGGATGCATTCTACACTTACAAATTGATATTCTACTACGAATAGATAAAGAAACTTTGTTTATCTTTTAGAGTAAGATGACATGAAGTTAGATTGGAGATTATATGAAGTCTTTAATTCTCATTTTCGCTGCTGTATCTGTTCTCGAGCAGGTTTTGCTGATTTGACATGGGAAGAATTCAGTAGAGAAAAGTTGGGAGCTGCTCAAAACTGCTCTGCAACCTTGAAGGGCACTCACAAGCTCACTGATGTTGTTCTCCCAAAAAAGGTAGTTCTAGACATCATACTTTAGAGGGAAACGTTGTTAACAGAATAACAGTATTGTCTATGTAGAGTAAAATATTGAACTTCTTAATGATCTCTTTATGTTAGTATTATACAGTTCTAGAAATCTCAAATTAAAATTTTAAATAATTTTTGAAGTAATGATACTAATTACCAGCATTTAGCTTCATGATATATTGTGAAACTCTATGTTAGAGGGGATGTAATGTTAAAGTAGATAATGCTTCTATTATGTGAAATTATTTTGAGACTTGTATTCATCCTAAGATACCTTAGTAGTTGATAACCATAGAATCATAATAAACTAAATATAGAATAAAAGATTGATGCTCAAGACCATCTAATATTGGCGTTTATAATAAAATTATAGAAAGATTGGCGGGAAGAAGGCATTGTCAGCCCCGTGAAGAATCAAGGAAGCTGTGGATCTTGCTGGACATTCAGGTAGACCCGGTAATTTTGTATACGATACAAAAATGACACAAAAAATTTAGTGTTTGTATTTACATTTTGAGTACACAAACATGAAAGTATATGATTATATTTAGTGTTGGGTTTACTTTTGGGTACACAACACGAAAGTAGACGATATAACTAATTATATAAAAAATAATTGGGAATATATATATATATATATATTATAATGATAATTTATGTACAATTTGATGTTAATATTAGAATTTTATAAATAAATTAATATATGTAAATTATTTATTTATTAATATTTAAAATTAATAAAATATATATTAATATTTTTTTTTTTTTGCTTCTTGTACATTTCATATACTTTCCGTGTAGCAGTTTTCGTATAGTTTTTCGGATATTTCCGTGTCGTGTACACGAAAGTCGAAAAGTACTTTTCTGTCGTGTCATTTTTTCCATGTCGTATACGTGTCTGGATTTTTCAGGTACACGAATTCATTTCGTGTCGTGTTCATGTAACGGGTTCAGTCAAGATTAATCTGTGATGGATATGTTGGGTAAGCACAGAAAATTTGAAATCTTTTTTGCAGCACAACTGGAGCACTGGAGGCAGCCTATACACAGGCATTCGGGAAAGGGATTTCTTTGTCTGAGCAGCAGCTTGTAGACTGTGCCCAATCATTTAATAATTACGGCTGCAATGGAGGGCTACCATCCCAAGCCTTCGAGTACATCAAATATAACGGTGGACTTGAAACCGAGGCAGCGTATCCATACACTGGTAAAGATGGAAAGTGCAAATTCTCATCAGAAAATGTTGGAGTCCAAGTTCTCGACTCTGTCAACATTACGCTGGTATGAATCTAGACATTTTCTTTTCCACCCGAGATAAATTTGTTTTGTTTTATTTTAATCTTAATATTGTGTGCAAAAAAAATTATGCAAATTTTAATTAATCCAATGACCTCTCTAATTCAAGTAATTTGTCATTCCTGAAGTATTTGAGTTTAATTTTTCTACTATAGTGCATTATTCTGCAACCATTTTATGTTTGGATCACATCAAGTAAGTAGGAATTCCAGTGGAATTCAGATCTTGAAATCACAATGTACTAGCAGATGAACTGTTATTATCCCTAATTTATAGATTAGTTATTAGTTAGTAATTTTTTACTCCAACATTTACAGGGTGCTGAAGATGAATTAAAGCATGCCGTAGGAATTGTTCGTCCAGTTAGTGTGGCGTTTGAGGTGATCCAGAGTTTCCGGTTATACACAGGAGGAGTTTTCACCAGTGACTCATGTGGCACCACTCCCATGGTAAGTGATTATGCACGTCCAATGTTTTTTAATTTTTTGAAATAGAAACTTGTAGTTGCTAAATCCGTTATAGGACATAGTAAAAACACGTATGAAAGTTCTGGAACCTTGAGCTTCTTTCTTCAGTACCTAGACGCTTTACAAAGAGGTCAAGACAGAGAATCTGATGTTGAATCAGTCTAATCTAATATAGTTGTACTCTTAATTTCATACATTGGTAAAATTAGCAATAAAAACAATCAAATAAACAAGTTATACATATTTCAAAACAAAGAAACTCTGCACCTTTTTACCATTCAATTATTCCCAGTTTTATCTCTCTTTGTGTTTTGACCACCGGGTCACCTAAACTGCACCTATCAGCTTGTCTTTAGATGTTCATACTTCATAATATATGTTTGTAAGTCTCCTGAAATAAAGGGCAATAAATTATTAGGCAATGTTTCATCTCTAGATTTTTTCTTTTAAATACTTGATATACTAGGAGCACCTTTGACACTCGCTTGGATACTCCTTGTTTTTTCATGTATGTTTTAACAATTTCTGGTCATGCTATGCAGGATGTGAATCATGCTGTTCTTGCAGTTGGCTACGGAGTTGAAAATGGTATCCCATATTGGCTCATAAAGAATTCCTGGGGAGCAGACTGGGGTCTTGATGGTTACTTTAAAATGGAGCTGGGGAAGAACATGTGTGGTAAGTGCCCTGGTTTTAGGACTCCCAGTGGCTTTCCAATATAGATAAAGAAATATAAACATCAACAACGAAAACCACTATCCACGTGATTTAGTTTTACATCTGATTCTCTGTATTATATATATAAAATAAAACAATATTGGCATATAAGTGTATAACAAATGCAATTGATCCGGTGTCGCAGGTGTGGCAACATGTGCATCTTACCCTATTGTTGGGGCTTAAGGGTTCCTGAAGAAATAGTAAAGTTCAGTTCGCGGTATAAACTTGTCTTGTTTCGATATGAGGCGCAGCTGTTATGCGTCCAATATACAAGCTGAATGTGGTGTATTGTATTTACTACGTATTTAAGCTATTCCAGGCTTTGATGTACAAAACAAAGATTATAGATACATAAAGTCATTGTAAATCAGGATTTTAATGTATACAAGAATTTGCCCGAACATGATGGTTTTGGTATTGGATGTGCATTTTGCATATATGATTCGTACCATAGAATAAACTGTGCAGTTGATATAATGATATTCAGCTTGCAAGGTGATGATACTCACGTAGTCACCTGATATACATACTGCAAAGGTAGAAAAACCTGAATTTATTTAGTGCATCCTTTCTTTCTTACCGTTCTACGGAGTATATTGCATTTCCCTCCTATTTATCCCCACTTCTTGGCCCTTTAAGCGTGTTACACGAGTATGTTCATTTTCCTTTCATTTTCCATTTTCCGCTTTTTTTTTTTTACCACAAAAAATGAAATTAAAACTATTATCAAGAAAGTTACACTTGCTTCATTTTTTCAACCAAAAAAATAATAATTCTATATCTATCCAAAATTTGATTTTAATAATAATATGCCAATCAAATAAATAATCACTTATATATTATTTTTTTATATTATATATACTGGAAAGTAAAACTAAAAAAAATTGATATAATTAACCACCTTAAAGTTAACTATAAATAATTTATATTTGAATTCAAGTTACCTTATAATCCAAACATATATTAAGTAAATCTTGTCATTCTAATATTCGAGCATACTTATTCAGAATAAGTTAAATAATTTAAAAGTATATTATATATATATAACTCGAATTAGTAAGTAATATATTATATATAATAATCTACAAAATAAACATATTTTTGTTTTAATAAAAAAGTATTCAATTAAAATTATTCTAAATAAATTATATTTAAATATTTAAAAACAAACAATTCAATACTCATACAAATATTTTATTATAAATCCGATCTCGATTATCCTCCTATGGGCCCTTGGACTCGATTTCACCCCTACAGTTGGGAACAAAACTCGGCTCGTAGTCTTGTATTTATTAGAAATAATGCTGAAAATAACATTTTTTTAATTAAAAGAAACGAAAATAATGATTTTAGGAAGCGGGGTTGAAAATACCGGATAGATTACCCCAGAGACAAATGCGTATATTATAAACAATACCTTTATTGTGAATCATATACATATCAGCTCACACGGGTAGAAACTAAGAGATTGATTCTAAAATTGTGCGCAATATTTTGTTATTACTATTTACCGGTGTATAGAATCCCATAACTACTCGATTTGTTCATGTATACAGATTAAAACTCGTAGTTTCTTAAATATAAAACTTGTTCACAATACCCCAATCATAGATGCTTATTAGTTGATTTTCTGCTTGTACCCATTTCTGAAATGGGTAATATCGAATACTATGTCTTTGATCCGTTATTTTTAACAAGCCAAACTAAAAATTGTTATTTAGCTCCTTTGGACTAATTATAATTACATACAACAGACACACACACAGAGTATAGAAGACGAGTGAGTATATGAGTGTTTTACTTACTAATCTGCTGAAATTTGTTTAATAAAACGAGAAACGATCTCAAACTGAAAGCATTTCAACTGGGAGAAGCGAAACCCTAGACAGACACACACACACACACCGTGTGTATGTAGACAATAAGATGTCATCTGATAGACACGCTTCCTCGTCCTCTATCTCTCCCGAAGAAAACGAACTGTAACATCTCTCTCTCTCTCTCTCTCTCTCTCGCTTGTATATATATATGTATAACTATAAGTATTATATATGTGTTTAATTTTGGAATATTTACCTAATTATATGATTGATTATACTGTGCATAAGGTCAATGTGTTTTTTAGATATCTCTTGTCAGTTTCGTTGCTGTCTTCGTGCATTTTTTGCAATCTAAGTTTAGGCAGTACACCGTCTGAATATTTGATACAGTGTTACTGAACTAGTGATGTTCGACATTTGTTAGATAAGCTCAATTGTGCGGTTAATAGCTGTCAGACACCTTTGAAAGCCGAATGTTGACTCTTTTGTTTGTTTGTTTGTGTGTGTGTATTTCTGTTACTTTCGATTGTATATGATGATGATTTTGTTATCTAGCATCTACTTGTAATTTACATTATACTAGTAGCATACAGTGCCGATCGATCCCTACGAAGAAACATGGTTAATTGGTTATGAATTACGATGAATATTTTTGTTATGACGTAAAATTAAATATTTGTTCATGCCCCAAATAGTTACAATTAAAGAGCAAAAACCTGGGTTAAGGTACCTGAAGTGTTGTTAAAAACATGGTAATAGAGTGGAATTATAATATATGTACATATTTACAAATATATACATGTATGTAGTAACTCAATCTGATGTGATTTATGGGTACTGCAATGAGCATTCGGGAAAGTGAATCTTCTCTTTCAGATTCTGGCCTCGGTAGAACTTGCCTTTTAAAAGATTTTCATCTGGTCCATATGATTTTTGAACCTTAGCATTAATGATTGATGACATCTATGTTCGTGTCTCCTCGATTACGGTCTAGGCCTCTAATGCTGGTAAAAATGGTATCTTCAGGTTCCTTGATATACTGCATGAAGCTCCTTTATTTGGTCATCGCAAGCCTACAAACATTGTCGGAAGTATTTTCTACTGTCTTGTATTGGCAAGTACATGCTTTTCGTTATTTGTATATGTATTCTCGTCCAAGACACAGTCAAGATGAAATTCATACGTATATATATACAAAAACTGAACTTTTTTTTATCCATAAAATTGTTTTACGAATCTAGGTAGGTTATGCTGCTTTGGCAGTGGGAGGACCATGGATATTTCATCATATACAAGAACTTCAATCTCCGTTGCTTTGCAGTAGCAGTGTTGCACTTTTATTCATCACAGGTTGTCTTTGAAATTGTCCACATTTAACATGTTTCAATCTGTTTGTTTTCGGCATATGTCATATTCCGAAATTAGAATTCGGTGTCTTAATGTTTTATACTTTCATGACAGTAAAGTATATATATAACATATATTGTGTATCTAGGCAGTATTTAATCACTCCATACAGATTACTTGATTATTATGTAGTGTGCCATATACATATTAATAATAAAATTAAGTGGCATTTAGCCATATGGACAGGATTTCCTGTGTTTTTAATTGACTAATAATTACTTTGATCACGTTTAAGGACTTTCTTCAAACAGTATTTCTAATGAAGTTGAGAAAATAGAATGGTGCCTTATATTTGCAAGTTCTTGGCTATAATTAAGACATTATTTTGTTTGAAAACTAGCTAAAAACCAGTTTGAGCAGAAACAGCTGGACTTAGCTGGACGTCTGTAACTAGTGGCCGGCGATCAATAGCGGAAACAACTGAAGCTAATAATTTTTTTCAACTAGTTTTAAATTCTTGTAGAACTGAAAATTTAGTTTTTACAATCCATACGGGGTTGATTCCGCCAATTCCGGAAATGATGATTTTCGTTATTCTTTTGTTTGCATGGCTATGTAGAAAGAGAACAACTTCTTGCATAATGTACGAAGCAAACTGACTTTTTGGTCTGCAGACCTTTTTAATTATATATATGGATATGAATATAATTAGAAAGGGATTATACATGTCAGACATCTTAGTTTTTAATGTCATGTCACGACACTTCTCGGAAATGAGTTTAAATCTATGCACTGAAACAGTCCTACTGAAGGGGAAACAACAAAAACATTCCTTTTTTATTATGTTTAAAGAAAAAATAAAAATAAACAATGGATCTAGTTTAAGCTTATGATGCCTATAATGTCCAATTAGAGTTTTAGAGGACAACTGTTGATATATTTATGTATTTTCTTTATTAGTAAAATTCACCCTATACTTATTTTATGCTATATTCCCCTATATTTTTTATCTGACCAATCATTGATGTACATGAAAGCTCAGCCATTTACATCTTATAGTCATTATATGTTGCCTCAAGTTTGAGCTGATGTGTTGCTGTTTACATCTTATGTTCATTATTTTTCCTCAAGGTTGAGCTGATTTTTGCTATTTAGAATCACCCTGATTTGCTAATGACTGGTTTAACCCAATATTTAGGGATCTTTCAGCAATATATGGTTTACCAAGTCCAAAAGATAAGATTACAGGTTAGCATTTAGCGTTTTATCAGTTATTTCTTAATTTCTTTTCGATTCTCAGTATCTGCATAGGTGTATTATGATTGTGTTTCAAGTTAGGTAAAGTTATCTTTTAGAGTTTGATTCTAATTAGGAAGTATTGTTTGAACTTTAAAATTATTATTAAGGATTAGTTCTTGTAATGAAATTAGAATATTTGATATTTAAACAATTGAGTTGTGTTTTAATCTCCTGCATAATAATTTCCAGTGAACCCTTATTCTGTACCCCATCATGGGGTTTGGTGAACCGACAGGACACCGAGTCAATTCACACAATTAAATTTTAAAGCTTAAACTAATAAATGTTAGTGATTTCGTTGCCCCTTTTGCTACATTAGACTCCTGACATTTGCTATAATTTGTAGGGTTACTATATATTCAGCCAGAAGTTGAAGCATATAGTTCGCCTGCCATTTGCATCTACAGCATATGGTATTTGAAGTTTCTGTTCTTTTGTTGCACTGAGTTGTCAAATGATAAATGTATGTCGAAAGATTTTAATGCAACAACATAAAAACACGGTACTGTGAAATATTCAACTATTTGGTTGCATATATGTACACTATCATAATAAGTGAGTTGTATATTCCAGATTTCCGTAAAGTACTTTCAAGTGCAAACTGCAACCATTTGAACAAATGATGAATTGACTTAAACCTGAGGCATACTTTAAAAGAATCTTAAAATAGTGACAGTCTCCTCAAGTCTTAGCTCTTAGGCTATAACTAGAGAAGAAAATTTCTAAAAATTGCAGGTAATGATGCCTGGTTCTATTTATTTAAAAGCAGCATTTGAAATTGCTCTAATTGTCACAAATTATCAGATTTTATTACTCGACAGAATCTTAGTTAATTTTGTTTCCCTTCATTTTATGCTTATGTATTAACTGTATTTTAGGTTGTTTGGTTTGGCTTATATTCAATAAAAAAATGCTTATTTCTTGGAAAAATGATCGAAACGTGTAACCCCCCCCCCCCCCCCCCCCCAAGAAAATACTTAATTTTTGAAGAAAGCTTAAACATAAACCCCCTTATCTATAAACTTAAATTTCAGTTATGTACTGTTTTGTTAATCATAATAGTATCCATTTCAACTAATTTGGCTTAATGTCAATTATTTAAACATAAATAATAGTGTTTTGGCTTTATGTCAGGAACTGCTGCGATGCTACTTGTTTTGGTTTGGAAACCATACATCAGCATTTTACCCATGGCCACATTACTCAGGTAATTACTGAGCATGTAATTATAATTAATATTCTTTTTATTTAATGGACTGTGCAAAGTATGCATCCCCTCAAATGCTTACTTTGTTTGGTCTTGGGTGATTTTTATATATACTATCTATTATGTGCCTTCACTATTCACAAATTTATGAATTAATATTGAAATTAATGACTTTAAGATAGCCAGAGAAAATTAAATAATAAGTCAACTTGAGTTAGATCAGTGGTAAAGGATAAGAAGACTAAAAATCACCCTCCATGTGTTTGTGTGTGTGAATGTTAGAAATGTAGTTCTAAAAGACTTTGGACAGAGGTTTAGATCAAATTTTTGTGGTTATTAAATTTAAAAATTTGCCTATTTATTCTTTCAACTTTCAAGTGTGTTTTAAAATCTGTCGTTTGTTCTACATGAAATGTAACAGTTGCTGCTGCTGTATTGCCTGCATGATTAGAATCATGCAGATTGCTCTTTAGCTGCAGTTGCGGTGGATGCTTCTTATGCTTATTATGTGAAAGGCACTCTGGCTAAGATCACTAAAATAATCAGTGTTCCACAATTGCTGGACCCTGTTCAGACAATTTTTTTTTAAGATCCTAACTTGTATATGAAATCTTTTGACACTCCACTTAGGGACCCAGTCACCCAGATTGAACGAGGAGTTAATAAAGAAACTGTAATCATGGCGCCCACAAAATACAATTACACCAAGGTCTTGACTGATTATTTGGGAAATCTAATGCAAAGACTTGAAATTAATGCCCTTGAGAGCCAAGACTCAAATATTATGCTTACAATTGCTCTAGACATTCTGTTTATAAATATAGATATAAGATTTATTCAGGGTATGAAAAGTTTCACAATATCTTTGTGACCTTCACCTACCTACCTTGTTTGTCCTGGCACTGCTGTGTTGAACAATTTCAGGTCATCTTCCATGATTGTATGTGTTTCTTATTGGTAATTAATGACTGTAATCATTGTGTACACTGGTTATTTATTTACATTTACATTATTTGAACTTGCTCAACTTTTCAGGATCATTATGCTTATTGAAGTAATTTTTGCTGGCTTCTTCATGAGTTTATACATTGGTGAGTTTGTGTGCATACCATGGGGAAATGTGCCACACTCTGCTTTTTGTTCTGTAATAATCTTATCAATTTTTGTGTAATTTTACAAATGTATCTTGTATATTTGTCAGGGTACTCTTAACTGGTATCTAGAGATGTGGTTGTAAGTTAGACAGTTAAATTAAAAAACTTTTCACGGATCTCGGGCTAGTTAACTTAGAGACTGAACAAAAAGAAAGTGAGGCAAAAATAATCATGCGACTCTTTCTTATCGAATTGTGTCATTTATAAACTCGATCCTGGTAACAGTGCACGTGCTTTGAGAATTGAGATCTTTTGTGAATTATGGTTGGAGATAACTTTCAAGTTCTGGGAATACTTTATGGTGACCGTAATGTTTTTTTATTTAGTCCCATAAAATTAATTATTTGTATATTGTATCTTACCAATTATATTGATGAGGCATCATATGTAAGTTCATGGGACTGTTTGTTAGATCAAGTCTTATATGTGTAGTACTAAGTTGTGACACACTTACTGAGTCACGGGCAGTTCCCCCCAAGCATGTGACACGTGAATTTGTCATCATTTCTGGATTTTTTTATCTTATTAATTGTTGTTACAGTACTCAATATAAAATTTTTCTATGTTAAATTTAACGGGGTTTCTATGCAGGTTATGTCCACCAGTATAATTCACTGGACTCTCAGCCTGATGTATTAAAGTCATTGTATTCTCCACTTCAACCATCTAGTTCTTTGGAAGGATTGAGGTTTGTGATATATCTGTGCGAACTATGATTTAAGTTTCTTTTATCTTAGTCATGAAGGCTTGTCAGTTATCCTGCTTATTTCTCCCTCTTTAATGGATCTTTTGAGCTGGTTGAGTTTTGTATCATCACAAGTCAAATCTCATTCATGGTTGTTTTGTCCCGATTTATGCAGTCACTACATTGTTATATTGACAACTATGGAGAATCACGGATATGAATCATCAATTATAGAGGACCCGATAATAACTATAATTTCTGAATATGTGGAAAAAGATTGTAGTCTAATAGGATAATTAATACCTCCTATTTTCTATTTATCCATTTTTATAATATGCTTTCCTTTCATACATTTTTTTTCCTCCTTGCAACTTTAAAATTGTAATGATTGTAGTTTGTTGTTTTAGACTGAATCTTTTTGCTAATTAATGCACTTCTATTGTCACACGCAAGGTGGTTCCTAATCTGGAACTAAGAAAGTATAGTAAGCACGATTATTGACTAATTAGTAATCCCCTGTTACAGATATCATGATGGCAGCCGACTCTCTGATCAACAGATGGCTTTGTTGCAGTATCAGCGAGAAAACATTCACTTTCTTAGTGAGGAGGTATAATAGTGGCATTGTAGTTGTGCTCATTCAGCTCGTCTATTAAAATGGATGTCAGTGCCTTTAATTCTCTTATTATTTGGATGTTGATTAGTTAAAATTCAAATATTATCTATTTGTGATATACTTATATATATATATACATAATGTTTGTGTGTATTAATATTATATATTTTATATCTAGTGGCATCCTAGTCAATGTTGGTGTCTTTTTGGACTTGGTTAAGCTCCGCTGCAGGAATATGGATTGCATCTTAAAAAACACCTATGTGTGTGGTTGTTTTTAATATGTTTTCCTTGCAGATTCTCCGGCTGCAAGAATGCTTAAGCAAATATGAAAAATCTAGTGATGGGATCACCCCTCAGGTAATTGACAAGTCTTGGCTGTCAGCTTTATTTTTAAGAGATGATTTATTAACTGGTCAGACCTTTGTTTTTTTAGTAAAATTTGCATTTCAACTGCTTTATTTGGTGCTTATCCAGTCTCAGAAGTGGAATTTTCATTATTATCAACTGCCTTTAAGAAGCTTGACTTGTGAGCCTCAATGTCTTATGATACAAAATGTGTCCTCTTTTTTTGCCATATGCAGGTTGATCTTGCTCATCTGTTAGCAGCTCGTGATCAAGAACTAAGAACACTAGCAGCTGAGGTAAAAATTCTTTTGATCCCCTGTACTTGTTTCTGTCTTTCTGATGCTCTTGAAAACAGGTTGTAGACACTCTACAGTTGCTTCTGATTTTGCAAATTTATTGCTATTCTTTGATTAAGAATTACTTATCCATTTTACGTGTCACCTATATTACTCGGACTCGGCTAGAAGTGTCCAACATGGATACGTGTCCAAGTATCGGACTCGGCAACAATTTGAAAAATATATATGTTTTTGGCCTAAAATAAGTGTCCAAGTCCGAGTATCGAGTGTCCGACACGGATACTCGAAGATAAAATGAAGAATCCGAGTAACATAGCATGTCACAGACTTGTATGAGTCTACTAATTGGATAGAGTTCCTGCCTGCTAGGCCTGATATTCTACAGGGTGGTATGATTTCACCAGTTTTTATATGACACTGAAATGTGGTTGAGATTTTATTAGTTAGCAAGAGTACAATGTGGTACAAGCGATTCAGGTTCATAAAACTAAAAAAGAAAAATATTGTCACATTTATTTTACAGTCCACTTCATTATAATGAGAGTTTATTTGTAATTTAATATTCAGAAATTGTGTATACTTGAAAAGAAGGCAAGCTCAAAGTTGATAGAACTCGCTTAATAAAGTATAAACCAAGGACCAACAATATTACAGATATTTGCATCAACAATATTAAAGCAATATTACACCAATTAAAGCAGTTCTCATATTAAGTTGTTGGACATTTTTGCTCATCATCTAATGTTTGATGTCCCAGCACCAACAATATTACAGATAAGAACGTAGTCTGACCTAAAATTCCTAAGCATTTATCACAAACCTATTTGAAACAAATGCAAGACCTCTCTCTAATTATGCAGCTGTTACCACAAAAAAAGATGATAATTAATATAGGACATATAACTGAATATCATAAGTTGTTTTCAGAATTTCAAATACTTGTCAAGACTTTGGGGAGGCCTACAGTGAATTACTGTGGTTGTTATATCGTTAGCGGGTTTGAGTTTATATTTGCTATAGAGTAGCGTTTGAGGTTATATTTGCTATAGAGTAGCGTGTATTCATGTTTCAGATGAATCAATCACAATCCGAGCTGACCCTTGCTCGATCTCTAATTGCTGAGAGAGACTCAGAGATACAGCGGTTTCACACAACTAACAACCAGGTATGTTTCTCATGGATCTCTTGTATGCATGCAGGATTGTGTTAAGTTGTCTATTAGAAGCCCAGTTGTTCATTATTTCAGTAAAATGAAAGAAAATAAAATAATTTAGAAGTGGGATTTTTGAGATTTGACCCCTTTTGTGGTGAATGGGATGGGATTCTCTGGGGTTGATCTATTACTAAAGTGAAGTCATAAACTCAATAATTAGAAGCCGATCAAGTTGTATGACAATATCCCGGCATGCCTTATTGTTGCCAGTTGCCACAAGGTCCAACCTGAATGAAATATGCACAATAGCTGAATTTGCTTATCATAAGCAGATTTTGTATTAAGATAGCAAAAATTAAGTTTGCACAATAGGCTTACACTAAAAACCTGTAATACTGTTATACAGTATTAATATACACTTCATTGTAACTCTTTTCTTTTTTGGTTTATTTTCAAGTCTCTAACAAATAAGCATAATAGCTGTTTATGGCTATGCACAGCATTACATGGAGAACAGTCATAGCCTGATTACAATTCAAGCATAGCTGGCATGCGTTATCACTGACCATGTCTCATATCAGTGCCATGTTCTTCCATAGGAAACCACTAAAGAGTGTTAGCCCATACGCCCATTTATTACAACATGGAGGCAGCACCATTTCCAAACATAAATTCCCAATCAGCAGCAACTCATGCATATATATGCAAATGCAGCAACTCCAAGCAAACTCCACATGACCCCATCATTCACACCTTAATTATATTTTAATAACAAATTATCCGTGAACCTACGTTGACAAATTTCTGTTTCCTAGTTCCTATTGCCAGGTTTTTTAAACTGGACACGGTTGACATATTTGATATTTGTTTTATTGGTGTATTATGCTCCTATATGTAAATGGTCTAATTACTTAGTCTGGAAAAGCAAAATTGCATTTATAAGCAATACAAAAACCTCAACCTCAGATATGCATGCATTTATTGTACTATGTGAATCTTTCGTTTTCGGAGATGGAGTTTTCTTTTGTTTTCAGTGGTGGAATTTTCTTTTGTTTGTAATGATGATGACCTTGTATTCAAGAGTGAATTGTCAGGAAACAGTTTCTTGTATTGTTTTTTTGTGGAAAGGATTATTGATGATGTGATATGGTGAATTGTCAGGAAACATCACACCATATTCAAAAATGATATGGTGTGCTAATCCAGACCAGATCTTACTCGAAATCTTACAACTATACATAATGCGAAATGTATCTATATATGTATGTAATTATGCATGGTTGCAAGTATCCTTTTTTTTCTCTTTAAGTATTAATTTGATAATAATATGCTGAAGACTTTTAAGTTATTGCGTATTTGCATTCATGTCCATAATCCTTCATGTTTCTGCATGTAATCAACTTTTCTGTTGTTTTCTTTGAACAGTACGTTGAGGAGAATGAAAGGCTGAGAGGCATACTAGCAGAATGGAGTGCCAGGGCAGCAAAGGTAATTATGTTTTTTCGTTATTGCTTACTCTATTCGATACTGTACCAATTTTCTCATCCTTTATTCGTTTATATATACTGCACTTGTAAAAGCTTGAGCGAGCACTGGAGGTTGAACGAATGTCCAATATGGAGCTCCAAAAGAAGACACTGAGAACAAAAAATAAAACAAAGCATGAATCTGTGGAGCCAGCGTAGCAAATATGTAGTTGATTATTGTGCATTTTTGTTCCTTGTAAATTCTTTTATTTCTCTTCAAATTTTCCATTTTCTTGTTTATGGTTATATGAATTCAAGGACAAAAACATCGATGTGAAAGAGACGGGGGAATTGGTATTATAGTATGATAACGGGGGAATTAGTACTATAGTATGATAAATAGTTCATTGTACAGTTTATTTAGGCACTTGTGTTGGAATTTCAATTTACTGATTTGCAGTCTCTCTAATTATGTTTACATTGTGCTTCGGTATTATTGGTTCAAAATTATCAGTATATTTATTCGTGTTATTGTTTTGTTTTAAATGATTGCTTATGCTTGTCCAAAAAAATAAATATTTAGGTAAGAGATGGTTGAGGGGGAAGAAGTGGAGAACACAAATATCGGGTTCCCTATCAGAAGGCGGAGCTAGGAATCTAAGTCAAGGGGAGCCAAAATAGCATGCTTCTAAAAAAACCTTCATATGTTATAACTGGTTTTATTACCGGGTGCAGAGCGTGTCTCTTCCTTGAACTTTATCCCGTTGCTTTTCTTCTCAAACCCCAATTGAGCAGATCTAGTGTGTTTATATGTTACTTCTTCCGTCCTTCCCATTTTTTTACATTTCGGAGAGATGGTTGGACACTCATTGTAAGGTGCATATAAAATATAGTTTCATAGCTTATTTTTTAATTTTTTTTTGAATAAAAATTCAATTTTTATGCAGGAATTTTTTTAAAGAATTTTTATTCAAGAAAAAAATAATTTAAAAATAAATTATGAAATTATATTTTATGTGTATCTTAAAATGCGTGTCGCATCCTCACTCCGAAAGGTAAAGGATGGATTAGTTCTTATATTTGGGCTGGGTTGTATTATTAGTAAAAAAAATTATCAATTTTCAGATCCACCGCTGCTTCTCGCCTCCGCCCCTGTTCCCTATCATCAAAAAGCATCTTCACAGGTTCCTTCATGGCACCATGTGCTCCTCATTTATTTTCCACCAAAACTTCTATTCTTCTCTTTTTGTCAATTACTACGAGACGAAGCTCATGTTTTTTTGTGTCACCAAATCAACGTCGACAGCGACGTCGACGTTTCCACTATCCTTACATTTCTCTAAACGCTGTCGTTTCTTCCCTCAACCGAAATCAACGACTCATCCAATGTATACAAACTACAAAGTAGTACAAACTATACAGACAGCAAGCACTGCTTAAGAATTGCCACGTCATTTTTGTACCTAGACGGTCTTACCCTTCTTCATACGCCTATGGTCTCTCTCACTCTATATATATGATATATGACCAGCGGATCCTAACATGCGATTATGAGCAATTATTTATTCGTGATTTTTTATAGTCAATCCTAAATTCACATTAAAAATTTAATTTTAATACAATTTTATATAATAAAAATCGTGAATAAATAAATATATGAAGCGATTATGAGGAACTAAGACACATAAAAAATATCCTACATGCTGTTAGAGACAGACTATTTCAAGACTAATGACCTACTTCAAGGATCATTGCCGCCTCAACAGATTTTGATACCGGAATTTAAACGGAAAATCGAGGCACAATTATAGCAACTTGGTTATGCAAGCAATGCTGTTTAAAATATCAGCCAACGTGATGTGTCAAGCTCAATTGCAACCATCATTGTTTCTTTTATGTTTCAGCTAACTTGCACTATTCCATTGTCAATTGTACTAAGTTGCAAGATAATTGACTGGACCACTGCCAAACAGTTTTAATTATCCACGGAGCCTTGTACAGGTGGATTTCAACTCAAACAATCTTTAAGGAAGAATTCCTTTTGGTTCTAATAGCAATTGCCCACTTGTATACAAACTCATCTAAAATCTTAAGATTTTATAGAAGTCTAAATAAATCTTATATTATTCTTTGATATCAAATTTAATCCAGCTTCACTTATTTAATATCAATACTGTTCGAATATATATCCAGCTTCATTTAAAATCGATTCAACTTTTAAAAGATTTATAGACAGGTTTAAAAAAAAAAGATTTATACACAAAAATGTAATAGATAATGTAGTTTAATTAGTACATAAAGTTTTAGGTAAACGAGGATAAAGCCTTCATTTCATCTTCTTCATATATCTCTCTCTCGCTCTTCATCTCTCTCTACACACACGCAGAATAATACATATACATAAGCTGCTATACATGAGTGTTAACTAACTCCACAACTATGACGATCGCATTCGAAACTAACACCAATAACATAATCCAACGGTCAGGATTTGTTAATCGCGTCTCTTTCAAACCGATCTATGATCCTTCCGATTCCGGCGATCGGACGGTCAATTCTCCGGCTATTGATGTTAATGAGCTTGGTGATGAGTTGGACACGTGTAGCTCGTCTTCGATTGGCAAGAACAGTGACGTCAGCAATGGATCATCGTCGGACTGTGATGGTGAGGTTGAGAGTTGTTTTAAAGGCTCTTTGGATTGCTTGGATTCTCTTGAACAAGTTTTACCTATAAAGTATGTATGTATATGTGTGTGTATATGTTCAAGCTTACATTTTTAGGGTCTTGTTGTGTAAATTTGAAGTTTATTGATTGTTAGTTGATGTTTTGTTTAATGTTGTTTGATAAAAATGTGAACTTTATTGAATTGATGCTAATTTTGGTTATTATGTTTTTCGTAATTTGGGGAAATTAACTTATTTATTCGATAAATACAAATTTAGAATCCGTGTGCTTTTTGCTGTAAAAAGCTTGATTGTCTATAGAATGATAGGAGATTGATGTTGTAGATTGGGTACTTGTTAGGGTATCGGGGCCTTCATTGGATATTCGGGTTTATCTAGAATGCTACATTTGTCATTTTTCACTATGAACAAGAACAGGAACAAGTTTTGTTCCTCAATAAGCACAAGAATATTTTTTGTTGTTACTTGCTAAAAATGTTTAGAATATGTAGTTTTGATGATTAGTATTTTCTTTTAAGATAAATGTATTTATGATCTCTAAGCTTTCTTGATTTGTTGTTTTGGGACTTCTTTAGGAGAGGCATATCAAGTTTCTATAGTGGGAAATCGAAGTCTTTTACATGTCTAGCTGATATTTCGTCTTGTTCGTCCGTTAAAGACATTGCGAAGAAGGAAGATGCCTACACTAGGAAGCGAAAAAACTTGCTTGCTCACACTAATTATTGGGATAAGAGTCGCATTTTAGAAAACAGTAGCAGTGGTATATCAAAGAGGCTTGCTTACTCTAGTAGAAGTTCTTTAGCGTTGTCTGCTATGATAAGCTGCTCGGAGAGCAGTAATAACAGTGAATACGTTGGTTCAAATTCATTATCACATAGTTCATGTTTGCCACCTCTGCCCCCGCATGGTAGAAGATCAAAATCGCCCAATAATGAATCGTTGGCATCACCTCCAACGCCTGTATGGAAATTTTCTCCCTGGAGGTCATTCTCTCTTTCTGATATGCAACATTCTGCAACTGCTGCTACTGACTCGACTGCCTTGGTAATTGATAAAGGAAGTGTGGACTGACAACTGACATACATGGCAATTTTCATCATGTGCACATGAATGAAGGTCAATATTTGATGAATTTCAAAAATCTAATGTTCTTGTAATCAATTGTTTTGGTGTAGTGCTTTATGCTATCATAGCAGTTGTTTTGACCTAGAATGTTATGTAAAGACATTCTTTCCGCTTGTTTTCTCTTCTTCAACGAGTGTAAATATATACGGGGTGTTGACTGATTTAGCTGTGCAAAATCAGTCTTTTGTGGTTACTTATCCCCCCATTTTGATGGGGATGGTTGCTTATTTCCATCAGACACTTGATTAGAGCAACAGTTGGGATGCTTCCTTGTCCGCGCACACAGATGCCTGATCTAAGCCATGGACAAGGGCGTCGGCATAATAATTGAGCAATCGTCGGGCACTAGTAATCTAGAAGACATTAGCAGTGGCATATTAAGCAGCTCGGACAGCAACAACAGCAAGCTCGACAGTTGAAATTCAATACCACCTAGTCTTCCAGGCGGAGTCATTCAGTGTTGTTTCTTGTATAATTAAGTACTAAATAAGTACTACTAAAACAACTTGTACTTGTGAGCAGAAGGGCTAGTACTGTTACTCAATTGCAAAATTAGATGAATTTGACTCCAGTAGCACTTACAAAAATTCAATATAAATTATAAGATGAATTTGACTTATCCGAGTGTAGAACCCGGCTGCGGCACATTTTTTGTATTGTCTAAAATCTATACTTGTATAATTATTATAATTTTTAATTTTTTTTATCAATTTATAGTAGGACGAGAGTTTCTTAAAAGATTAAATTAAATTGGATCATCAATTTGAATATTACTCATATAATAGTGATTTTCTGTCCATATAATCGTCCTTTATAAATATGGTCAAAGTATAACGAAAACAGAATTTTACTTGGTTTCAAAATAATGAGAAAATTTTAATTTTATAATCTCCCAAACAAATTGTTCACGAGGAAGACTAGCACAAGTAGGAATTATTTGCCCACATCGATTGTTGCAGTATCACTTACAAATATTTTAAATTAGATGAATTTGATTTATCTGGGTGTAAACCCCGGCTGCGGCTCATTTTTTTTTTATTGACTATAAAATATATGTTTATCCTATACTTGTAATTTTTCAAAAAAATATATCAACTTATAGGCAGTGGCGGAATCAGAAATTGAGATAAGGGGGCGGAAATTATATTTTATAATTAAATGAAATTAAAAATTATATATTTAAATATTCTTTTTAATAATATTAAACATTATAAAGTAATAATATTATGTGTTTTGTTCAATTTTGAGTTTTTACAAAAATAAATCTTTAAAAAAGAAACAAAAGGACAAAAAATGTATATGAATCTGTGAAATAGGCTTAAATTTAAGATAAACATTATTTTAAAAAACAATCTAATAAACTAATAAATAATTGCACATAAAACAATTTATATTAAAAAGGTCAAACAAGACCCAGGTAAAAGTAGACGATTTGTTTGTATGAGTAAAACAATATTGTATATTTCATTTGTTTCAACTTTCAACTATAATACGTTCATCTGTGTATATCTCCTTGTCCTCCATCATATTCTTGCAACTCTTTATGAATATGACCAACGTGTAACGAAAACAGAATTTCACTTGGTTTCAAAATAATGAGAGAAATTTCTTTTTATATGTAATTATATTTATTTGATAGTTTTTTTCTAAGTTAATTGCCAACTTAATATAAATAATAATATTTATTATTTTATTTTATCCATGTAATATTTGACAATTTCTAACTCTAATGATTAGCATTCTATATAAGATAACTAAATAATTCCCCGCCTAAGTTTAATAAATAAAAGAAAAATTACACATAATAATATTGATAGGAGTGTTACATATTTTTTATATATAAAATTTTGTATTTTATTATTTAAAAAAATGTCAGAAATAGACAACCCTTTTTAACACTCTTCAAATAAATACTCTTTAAACACCTTTATAATTTTAGTAGGATGGTGATAAATTTTGACATCGGTATCGAAAAAATCTCTTTCTTCCATTAACTCATATATATATAGTTTTTTCGTGAGACATTAAAATAAGTATATAATATAAACGAACACAGAAAAGAGATATCATAGATTCATAGGTGTTTCGAAATGAATCTAACCCACTCGTCTAAACCAAATCGAGTATTTTTGAGACATTTGTTGTGCTTATATTTTGTTCCAGAAGATGACTATTATATTAGCTGGGCACGGTAACTTGTGCCTGACTGCCCTTTATAAAGTGATGGGCCGGGCCTGTAATGGGAAGTGCATCGTACGAAGTGTTCGTACTGTGGGGTAGCTGTTGGTTCAAAATTTAATTTCCAATATCCCTAGGTTCAGTTTCTTTTCTCCAAAGTAACTAAACTAGCAGATGAAGGAAGGATGCGCCATATAAATAAAATCCGATTAATGAAGGAAGATTTCATTTAATTTATTTTAATATGTCTTTGTTAAATTTTAATTTTATTTATTTGTTAAATACCGTATGATTTCAATTAATGAATTATTTGATTATATATAAAAAAGTAACTTGATTTGGAAAATAATTTCTTCAAAATAAAAATTATCCATTTGATTACGGTGAAATAGAATATTGTAGGTTTGAATTGAATAGGTGTAATTTGAATGAGTATCTGTTCTAAAGAAATTCTCGGGGTGAGCCAGGGTCGAACCAGGACCTGGGACGACAGAGGATAAGCCCTCAACCACTTGGGCTATCCAACCGTACTCTGAATTCATTTTATTTAATTATATTATGATCAATTAAAATCTGCCGAATAAAATTTGAATTTTTTTATAAAAAAAAAACAAATTTGAGAAAATATTCAAAATGAAGTGTGTGATTGGTATACTTTCGCTTCGCTGCTATTATATCCGCATATCAGAACAAATCATTACTTTCTCGTCAACTTTTCTTTCCTCGTACACATACCGAAACAACATAATCCAAATCAAAAGCCAGATAAACTGAACTCGTTATGGTAAGTGGTAACCATAATTAAGACCAAATTAATCCTAGCCTTCTTAATTCTAGATTCCATTCCCACTCTTCATACATATATAGCCATATTGGGAGTGAGGAGAAAAAAAATGTCATGCGTCCACACTGTTTAATAAACAAACAAAATGTATCATCTCAAATGTACAACTTTACAATAAGCATTTTGAAGATGTGAACTACAAACTTCTGCTTTCCATAACTGAAAATTTTGGAAGTGTATAGGATAAAACTTCTATAGAGAAGACGCTGATGAGTAACGCAATGGTCCTACAAGTTCAGGCACCTTGATATGTCCTAAAATTGGGGTCATCTGCAATCCAATAACTCGCACCTGTTCATTTGAATGGCCATCCAAGAATACATCTGTGATCTGCAAAAAGATTTCACGTCAAGAAAGAAGCATATGCACAAACCCCTAACATTTTTAGGAAACGTCTCATACTTGTACTTTGAGAAAAACTCAAGCACCCCTGAAGAAATTTATAAAACACACAAATTATTTGAAACAAGATGAGTTGCTTCTCATCAGTACCACACACAAAAAATCTGAAGTTGCTTTTACATGAATAAATAATGGACTGCTCTCCTAGGTAGTTATCTAGCATCCTAGTGAATAACTGCAAGAAGCATCCAGCTTATACAATAGAGACTAGACCATCAAACAAGAAATTCTATTTAGTAAATTGCCTGGAGATTACATAAAGCTATATCTAGATAGTGTGGCACCATCAGGCTTTCTCTTGCTCCCTTTCGATAAAAGAATTACAAAATCAACACAGGAGTGCAAAAGCTTGGATGCATAATTTTTTTTGCTTAAAGAAAACCAACTATGACATCATGTCACTTGCAAGTTGCAAGGAAGTAAGCTGACTATTTCACAACTATAGTAGAAATGGACAGTTCATTGTTTAGTGTATTTTCCATGAAAAAGAATTTATATGCAGAAGTAATCAAGTAAACCATATAGTACACCATTGGCAAGAAAAAGGGCAGAAAGTGGTGTGCCGCTACATAACCAACCATATGAGGGGGGGGAAATAACTGTCCAACCAGTCTATTTCCTAATTTCTGCAACTCATGCTATGCATCTCTTGCAACAGAGTAATGAGCATACCTGGGTGCACCCAAACAATTTCAACGTTTTTAGGGACAAGCAGCTATCTGCAATTAGTCCTACAGCTTCATTTGACAAGTTTCGGCAAAACGACAAATCCAAATTCTGCAAGTTCATTGAACATTTTGAAAGTGATATGGCAGTGTTGCAGGCTACCTGCGGAAATCATGTTTCTCAGAGTAAGTGTACAGATATATATCCCTAGACATAGAATGATCAGTCTCATGGTCAGAAAAACCCGTTGAACATCAACCTAACTTGTATTGGTATGCAATGCCATACTGCACATAACTCGCCTACACCGCATAAGAGGTTACAATGTTCTTTACTTAATTTATCAGTCATCATTTACGATGCCTATTTGCCTACCCACACAGACATAGGAGCAAGAATCTATAGAACATAACATGTAAGAGTAAATAGGAATCCAATATCCTGCTAAAAAAATAGAAATTACCTTGCTAACATTATTCAGAGATAATTCCTCTAATGACCCTCCACTGGTTTCCAGATAAGCGGCAACAGCTTCATCACTATCATGATGTCATAAATAAGAATTATTCAGTCAGTTTTTCACTAAGATAGGAATTTTTGTACGAAAAAAAGTTGACAGGAAAGCTAATTTTAAGCCAAGACAGCAGACAGTGGCACATTCCTTCAAAAAAAAAAAGCAGGAAAGCTACACTTCTATGACAGAAGGCTGTAGCATATTTACTTCTGCCCATAGGTGTGCAGCATTTTACCAAGTACTAATGCATAAAGTGGGCAACATTTTACCATGTTACGATGCAATAAGAACAAACATGCATGTTTCTGTACTTGCTGTGGACTGAGGGATTGCAGAGAATGATCACCATTTTTTTAACAAATTTAGCAAAAGAAAAGGGAGAAGTTAACAAATTCTCTTTTGGGTTTTTTAGGCCTTGTTTGTTTCAATGAAACTCAACTATTTAACTGCAGGTACTGTACCTTGGAATTTTAATGGATTATGTTTGGTTGGCTTATTTTTAATTTGGACAAATGAATTTCAAGTTTCAAGGTAATTAAAAATACACCAAAATATGGGAACTTGGTTACCAAGGTGACCCGTGGTTTTTTCAAATTACATAGTGATTAAATTACTAATTGCTTTAAACCAAAAATAAGTATGCAACTACAAGTTACATAGTAGGGAAACAAACATAGATACTTTATTTTTCATAGAACTATGAACTGTAACTTCCATAGAACTGTGAACCGTATCTATGGAAGTTGAAAATATGTATCTATAAATCAGTAGAACAAACGAGGCCTTAATAATTCATAAAGAACATTATAAAATGTCTCTTAAGCTTGTATTGACTCCAAATAAAACATGACCATAATCATGAATTCAAGTAAAATTAGACAAATTCCTCTTATTTCTTTGACTGATTAACTATGCAGTTTTCGTCATTTTAAATAGAAAAAAGCTATGTTAGAAGGTAATCCTCTTTGATTTAACTTTCTGGAGTTCATCGGCATTCAACAATTCGAGCTATTATGGATTCCCCTTATCCCATCTCAAACAGTAATAATAATACTGAAGTGGGTGCATGCATATTGATTAATAAAAATTATTTTCAGGACTTTCAAAAATCAGATCAATATTTAAAATTAGGATTTCACATAATGACTTCAAATGGTACCTTGTTTGTAATGATGGTTTTATTTCCCACCAAAACCAAACCACATAATATAGTTGCTTCCTTCAAAATGAAGATTATTATAGTAAATCTACTGATATTGTAAGCAATTAGAACCTGAAGATATTGCGGCGGAATTTTAGTGATCGAATAAACTGACATCCATTAGCAAGATATCCTAGAGCAGAATCAGTCAGCTTGTTCAAGTTGGTCAAATCTAATGCGCATATCCCAGGACAGCTTCTTGAGATGACTTTAAGAGAAACATCAGTCAAATTCCTATAAGAAAATTGAAGTGCTATTACATAATCAATAAAAGGAAAAGAGAAACTTGCAGAGCGGAACGAGCGTTTAGTCAAATTTAACAAGTACGTCTATATATGAACATATATATGTTCTAGGAAACCTACACGCAGTCTGCCAGAACAAGCTCTTTCAGTTTGTGTCCGCGTAAAGCAATCAATTGACAAATAAAATCATCACAAACAGTATGGAGGCCAGCAAGAGATAACACTTCCAAATATTCCAGCTTTGATAGTGCAGGCAACATAAGAAAAGGATCTATACTTTCACAGTCATCTAGGTATAATTCTTTCAGAACTGATCCTAATGAATCAGCTATGCTGTTGATACCACCAGAGGTAAGCAGTGAGCACTGACAGAGATTTAGAGATCTCAAAGCAGGTGCAGAAGATAGAAGTGAGCTCAGCCCAATATCTGAAAGACGGCATGCACCCTTCAACGACAAAGTAGTTAACAAGGGCAAGCAATTTGGTGACCGACCTAATGTAGCATATATGATATAATCTGGCATACAACGTCCACATTGATCAAGTTGAAGCACCTATTCCACAGGAAAAAAAATAGTCAGTCATCTCATACACTGAATACTTTAAAAAATAAGCAATCGAATCATATGCACATAAAAGCAAAATCCCCGAGAGGTTATGCAGTACTGAAAATATTAGAACCAAGGATATCAGTTTAAACTTGCTAGTGGACCGACATGTGATGCTGTAAATCATTCTAAATAAATTGGCTCAGAATACAAATTCTCGAGAGATTAACAAAAATTAACATTCATGACTCAAGCTAGAATTTTCAAAATCAAAAGAGCTTATAGTTATAGCAACTCACAATGTGGCAGTGAACATTCTAGTGGTTCAATACAAGAGGTATAGCAAGATCACATCAAGTACTGTTATAAGATGCATCGGCATCAATAACATTTTATGCAGTTCATGACATTAGAAGAAACCTCAAGAAAAATGGCAATAAAAATACTGAGAATCAAAGACAAAACACCTGGCATCAAATTCAGAAAAATTATACCGCTAAGTTATTGATGTCAGCCCCCGCAAAAATCTTGGTAAAATCTTCTTCAGATAACCACGAACAATCCCTTATGCGTATCTCTGTTGGAGACCCTCTTACAAGGAGTTCAAGAAAATGACTGTTCATTCTTCGCATATTACAAAGCATATGACTAAGCTTGTGCCTCAATAAATCAGGAACATATTCCAAAGAAGATATTGCATCTGCATTTTTGGTAAGGGTTGTCATGCATAGTTCTTGCAGCATAGGAACCAAAAAATTAGACCTATTACGATTCTTTTCCTGTTTGGGAACCCACATCACTTGTGAAGTTTCTTCCTCTGAGGAAGACTTTTTATGTTGCAAGTTTACATTCTTTCCTCGTTCCTTAATGATCTTCATAGCAGTTGAGAATGGACCAGGCCAGTCTTCCCTTTCACTGTCCATTTCTGTTTCAGCCTCATCTACAACATGGTTTTGTTCATCCTCTGTAGTAGAGAAAAAAGCAAACCTTGACGCACTCCTTCTGGCTTGAGCTCGAAACCTATCCCTTGTTCTCGTAACATGATCTCCTACATCATTCTCATGTACCTGTGCACCATCCTGCACCCCAACAGTGTCACCATTTGATATTTCACCTCTAGGGGGCTCTGGCATACCATCCTGAATTACAACGTTGCTACTATCTGATACATCAACTTTAGGGGCCTCTGGCGTACCATTCTGAATTGCAATGTTGCTACTATCTGATACATCAACTCTATGGGCCTCCGATTCAACCACAATCTCAGCAAATTTCCGCTTTCCTTTTTCTTGTCTGCTTAGTCTCCTTTTACCCACATCAAAAGGGCCAACTATCCCATCCCTTGCTCTCTCTTTACCATTACGAGGAAGGTTTCCATTCTCTGCCTTGGATAACTTTGCCATCATGCCCTCGACACATTTTGATATTATAGCATCCCAAGCATCAATTTCATTACCTTTAGAACCCTTGTTTCTTTTTGCCATAATAGCTCCAAATATATCTGCAGTAGCATGATTTCCTGTTACAAAATTCTTCCAAACCTGGGAACCATCCTTCTTCACTGCATCATTATCACTATTAAACACTTCAACTTTAGGGACCTCGGATTCAACCACCATATCAATAAACTTCCCCTTGCCTTTACCCTTATCAGAAATACTCCCTGTGCAAGCACTCGGTCCTTGGTCCACACCAGGTAACACCTCCACCTTACCAGAACTCACTTCCATCTCATCATCACCACTCAACTTCAAATCCCCCTGACTTGCATTTCCCTCTCCTCCACATTTCCCACTGTCATCATCACCTCTAGTATCCCTCTCCATCATTTCCACCTTGTCAACAAAACCTCTCACCCCTCCAACTTTCTTCCCGGACCGCAACCTCAAACACCCACCATCTCCCTCACCCTCTCCAAGACTCTCACTCCCAAACCCTAACTTCCTCTTCCCTTTCCCCTTCTTTAACACCTCACCACCCGAATCACCCTCCAACGAATCCTCAACAACCGCCAACTCCAATTCCTCCCCATTCTCACTCCCCCCATCCAATTCCACTCCACCCTCAACATCTAACCCTACCTTCATCTTATGGCCACCCGAACCACCCTCCTCCTCCATTCCACTCCCCAACGAATCCTCAACAACCGCCACCTCCAATTCCACTCCACCCTCACCCATTTTGAAGCCACTACCTCTTAAATCCTCCTCAATCCTCTCACCACTCTTCCTCTTTCGACTCGAAATCAATCCACTCTTCACACCATCACTACTATCGCGATTCTTGGAAGCCAGACGGAGACTCCGTCTCACACCACCAGACCTAGATGTATCAAAACTAGTATCCATTACTGGCGGAGAGGAATTAGACGCATTAGTAGACTGCGTTTCGCGAGTAACACGAGGAGTTTTGGGTTCAATTGATGAAACCCTAGGTCGTTTAATAGCAGTAGAAGTATTTATAGAATTAGGGGAATTGTTTCTAGAAACCGGTTCCACTATTACAGATTTAACTTCCCGAGACCTCAAAACCGTCATCCCTAATCAAAATCCACAACAAGTACCGAGAGAAGCGCGGAACACGATGTGCAGAGAGAGAAAGAAGCTTGGTCGATACGATTTATACATAGGGAACACAAAACGGAGGGAGGCTTTATTAACTTCTTCCCGCCAAAATATATATGTATGTATGTATGTATGTATGTATACACACCTCTATTGCCAAGTGCCAAATACATGCATGATTGGTCGTTGGTCTAATATGTCGCAAATTGAAATTATAATGTCCCAAATGACACATTTGGGAAAGATGACCTCAAATAAGAATTTTAAAATGTTGCATCGTGTAACATTTTGATTTTACAATTTTTTTTACTTTTAGTTATAAAATACAAGATGATTTTGGGGGTTTGGTTTTATTTTCACTTTGACGCCACTTTATGTGATGTTTTCAGCTCCTTTAACACCACTTTATATGCTATTTTAAGGTTCAAAACACTGACATGATGTAACGTTACCAGTTAATAAAAAACAGTCAAGCGCTACTGTATAGCGTTTTGATTATCTTTTCCAAACGTAATAAGATGTGATGTCTTAGAGCGCTACTTGAGATCTTATTTTATAATTGTGTCATTTTATCTAAAAAATGTATTATATAGGTCTTTTTCTCCATGTAACATGCCACTCCTCGCTAAAAAGAGCTTATTAGCCTAATTACCAGCACCATGAATGAATTCAATAATAAGTTGACTAAACTAAAGTTTATGAGTTGAACAATATTATTGTTATTCTGATTATCCTTATGGTTTAATACCCTAACAAAATAGTAGTAAATACAGTCCGAATTTTAAAATATCCGAATGAAACTTAACTTAATAAATAACATCGTCTACTGTGTGAATGTGTGTAAATTTTGAAGAAAGCGTGCCCTGTAGTACCCTAGTACCACCCAAGTCAAAGATCTGTGTTAAAAACGGTGGATATTTGTACTTATCTCACCACGTTAAAACTTAAAAGTACTCTACTTGCTATACGCACATAAAAGTACAGCATGTCCATAACCATCTTGACTTTTATTGTCTTTAATTTCACTTCTTTCCTTCTCAAAACTTTTAGTACAAAAGATAAAGAACCACCACAATCAATGACTCAACAGCATCATTCTTGAACTCATCACCTACATAGAATCTCATTAAAACACCTTCCATTAGTCTATATACATGGGTCATATAAATCACCACCATCAATCAACAGCCAATGATGGAGCAAGCATCTCTCAAAGTTTCGACAGTCCTCGATTCTCGGGTCCAATGACTCGAAGAGCTCAATCTTTTAAACGTAATAATAACAATACTAGTGCTCAAACTAATTTTAGTACTACCATTGACCTTCCAGTCAACTCACCCAGATCTGAACTTGGTGTTAACTCAGTTTCTAATGATGGGTTTGATTCAATTGTTGAAAAGAAACGGACCCATCTTCATTATTTGACTCAGAGAGTTCAGAGCAAGAAGCACTCTAAGAAGCTTGGAAAATGGATGTTCTTGGCTTTTTGTGGGGTGTGTTTGTTTTTAGGTGTTTTCAAGATTTGTGCTTTTGGTTGGTTTGGATCTGTTGTTGATAGAGTTGGGCATGATCGGGTAAATATTGTTATCAAAATTTGATCTTTATGGATTAGTTGTTATGATATCGGAAGTTAAGTTGTTAGGAAGAGGGCTTAGTGTATACGAACTTGAGACGAAATTAATTACGTTAAGTTAGGAGTTTTTCCAAAAATCTTAAGGGTCAGAACTCAGGAGAATGCCTTTATATGTATATCATGATTATTGTGTTTAATATTAGATAATTATTTCTAGTAGAATGTTAGCAATGCTACCTACTCTTTTTAAGTGAACAATACAAGCTTTAAGCCCAAAATGAGTAAAATCATTCAGCTGTTTCTTTCTTTTGTTATAGAATGCCCTGCTCTATACACATATATAACACTTTGAATAATTGAATCTGTATATAGCTTTGATATCCCGTTTATTTGGTAATGGTTCAGCAGAGGTGTGGTGTGCAAGTTTGCAATCCATTTTATGTGTTTGCCTATGCAAAATATATTAGCAGAAGTTTGTGGTAAACTGTTAGGCATTCACATATGGTAATACTGTAGTAAGTAGTGATTTACTTTGTATTTTTTTATAGTAAGAGTTATTATGGCCATCATTGTAGAAGGATGAATGTTTGATAATATGAATTAGTAATATGTACATAAAAATTAGGTTCTTGGAATAGATAATGCATTATAATTTACTATTAGTGGGGTGGATAATATATGCAAATATGCAATGGTTATTCTTATCTACATATAAAGAGCTGTTTTCTATTAGGTAACATGGTTGGCTCTACAAGCAAATCACATCTATGTAGACATTGGAAATATTTCTTATCTCGTTATTTTTTTTTTCTAATTAGGATTCATTTTACTCCATGGACACTGGTACATATAGAATGGACAGACAGTCTCATGATTATGGTTTTAAGGAGCATGGACATGAAGCTGGAAGTGAAGGATCTGATGTAGAAAGAACTCTAAAAATGGTGGCATCAGGTTTCATTGGTACCACGGACAACATGGCTGATGTAAGTATCATATGCATTACATGTATTATGCATCCCTCTCTACATACATATTTGTGTGTGCTGTGTGTGTATATATACATATCTAAGAAGGGAGAGACTTGTCCTGAATAAAAATTTCAGAATTAAATGTATAGCATTCAGGTATCTGGTCCAAACCCGATAGTGACAACTTCACGCAGTGCATTGAGCGGCCTAAAAGTCATCAACGTAAGTCTGTTCAAGTATTATAGTTTACCATGTCTTTATGTGAGTATGTGACCAGTTTTCTAACACCTATTGTTCTTTTCACAGAGCTAGATGGAAGCACCAACGGATTCCTTCTCATTAATGCAAATGGTGGCTTGAATCAAATGAGATTTGGGGTCTGATTCTCTTGCCTTTTAAACGAGTTACTAGTATGTTATTAAGTTGATCTAATTAATTATTGACTTTGAATTAATAAGCTAAGATGATGGAGTGCAGATTTGTGATATGGTTGCTGTTGCTAAGATAATGAAGGCAACCCTTGTCCTTCCATCTCTCGATCACACTTCGTACTGGGCTGATCAAAGGTAGGTACTTTAATATTGTCATTCTTTTGGATAATCATGGACAATACTGGCTTTGTATGATTAGAATGAATAGCTTTAGTAGTTTCATTATGTTTCACTGGCATTTGTACATTCTACTGCTGCCTATTAGTTAGAGGGGCAATAATAAGGTTTTAAAGGAGTGATATAATACTACTATAATGCACAGACTACCTCTGGTGAATTGCTGTCTAGAACTTGTAACCACACTATTCTCTATTCTGGTCATAGTAGTAAAAGCAAACATCCAAATTTTCATTTATGTGCTTGCCTCCTGTACAATGTTTAAGTTGCATGATTTTCTAATATAAGTGAGTGGTTTTTCTACTGACCTAGTCTTAAGAGCTAATTGTGGCTGTGCATCTATCCACAGCGGCTTTAAAGATCTGTTTGATTGGCAATACTTCATTGAGACTCTGAAAGATGACATTCATATAGTTGAGACATTGCCACCTGCATATGCTGGATTAGAACCTTTCTCAAAGACGCCAATATCCTGGTCAAAGGTGAATAGTTCTCAACTATGAACTCCATGATCTGTCTTTCCTTTGAGACGGTGTTATTCATCTAATTCTTTCAGAATAATCCATATTCTTTGTCAAACATCGCGTTACTTCAAGAAGAATTACGAGAGTGTCAAACCATTTTATTAGCTAGCCAATTAATGCCTAGTCTAATCGTCATGTTTTTTAAGATCTAGGTCAGTTCACTGACTTGTATACTTCTTGTAGGCTAGTTATTATAAGTCAGAAGTCATGCCACTTTTGAAGCAGCACAAAGTGATATACTTTACGCACACCGATTCTCGAATAGCAAATAATGCTCTACCTAAATCAATACAAAAGTTACGATGCCGTGTGAATTATAGAGCATTAAAATATTCGGCGCCAATCGAAGATCTTGGAAAAATCTTGGTTTCAAGAATGCGGCTGAATGGAAGCCCTTATCTTGCTTTGCATCTAAGGTAACTCCTTTCAAAGATTTTTTTTTGTTGCCCAATCTCTAGATTCAATATTTGTACTTCTGTACCTGTTGCCTGGTTAAGTTGCTTTCATTTATGAGTTTGTTAACTTTTCTTTTTTTATTAATGTCAGATATTCACACCGTAAAAATATTGTTTAGCTGAACTGCTAATTAAAACTGAATGAGTATAATATTTTTTAGGTGCATATGCTTTTTATAAACAAAAATGGCTTAACAGCTAGAGATGGCAATTTTAATATGGGACAGAGGAAGACCTGATAAAGATATAATCAGCAATAAAGATATATAGTAATTTAAATATTTGTTATAGCATGTATGGTGTGCTTTATCATGTTTCACTTTGTAGGTATGAGAAGGATATGCTTGCATTTACAGGATGCAGTCACAGTTTGACGGCAAAAGAAGATGATGAACTTCGTAGGATGCGCTACGAGGTCAGTCACTGGAAAGAAAAAGAGATTGATGGGTCTGAGAGAAGAAAGCTTGGAGGCTGCCCCTTGACCCCAAGAGAGACTTCCTTTTTACTTAAAGGATTGGGTTTCCCGTCCAGCACTAAGATTTATTTGGTAGCTGGCGAAGCTTTTGGAAATGGAAGCATGCAACATCTTGTGGAAGATTACCCAAACATCTTCTCCCATTCAACTCTATCTACAGAAGATGAATTGAGACCTTTCAGGAAGCACCAGAACATGCTGGCTGGTTTGGACTATGCTGTTGCCCTTCAGAGCGATGTTTTTGTCTACACCTATGATGGTAATATGGCAAAGGCAGTTCAAGGACATAGGAGGTTTGAGGACTTTAAAAAGACTATTAATCCAGACAGGTAAATTTTGAAATGTAATTGGTATGCCTTTCGTTTTATTGGGAATTAACAAAACAGTTCAGTAGCTCATATCTTCATCCAATCTATAATGTGTCATGTAAGCCGTTTACTTTTCCTTGCAGAATGAATTTTGTCAGAATTTTTGATGACTATGATCAAGGAAATATTTCTTGGAAAAAGTTCTCTTCCAAAGTAAAGAAGCTTCACAGGGATCGTATGGGAGCACCGTATATGAGAGAACCTGGTGAATTTCCTAAGCTTGAAGAGAGCTTTTATGCGAACCCCATGCCTGGATGTCTTTGTGACAAAAACGAATGAAAAGTAGAGTTAGAACCTTTATCAACCTAAATTCCACTAGGATGATGATAAATGGAAGCATGACGCGGGAATTTGATGTTCTCAAAGAATGCTGGGCTTAAACTTATAGAACAAAAGTCCAGCCTCTCTTCTTTGATACACAAATTTGCTTGGGGAAGAATATACATGCAATTTACTGAAGTTGGAGGTTGGGCATGGACTATGGAGATGATGGGGCCACTTCAGAATTTAAATCAATATCCTCTATTTTCACATCAAGAAATCTCATCTACGTTATCTTTGATATTGTAGTTTATTATTTGATGGTATGGACTAAGAATCACCAATGTATACAAACGAGATTATAAAAGTGTATAAAGATTATTTAGAAAGTCAGCAATACAAAAAGATCATTCTGGTTCCTTTAGCAGCTTCTCATCATCCATACGCGTTTATAGTTTTGTTAATCTTCTTTTTTCTACTTAGGCCTAAAAGTTTTGTTGTTTCAGTTATTTGTTTGGTCACGTATGTTTAGATTCATCTTACCAGTACGGCAGTACTCCACGAAACCCTGCTTTTAAGCTGGACATACAGACTAGACTTCTGAGTGGAAGTACTAAATATGTTTGGTTTTCTGTTACGATTCAATTAAAAATAGGCGGTCATAGAACAATATGGGAGGGAAACCAGAGGTTGTCTTTCTTTGATTTATCATTTTAAGAACACGAGAGGTACCCATTGTTCACAGAAGCTAGATTTAAGAACAGGAAAATGAGCACACAAAAGCTACAACACGTGTTTACCTACTACGAAAAAACAAATGAACTGCTAAAAAAATTCACAATGAACTACTAGTTTCATGCATGAAAGTGCTTCTTAAATGCAAAGTCACTAGAGGTTTGCATTTCCGCGTTTATTTTTCCCTACTAGAGAAGCCTGTCCAGAAGACTTTAACGAGATACTACTGCTGCAGAATCGATTCAACAAGCTCAGATAGAGGTGCAAGCTCCCCTTTGTCAATCAAGCGAAATTCCTGCAGTAACGGAACACATTAGAGAAACTGACTTTGTGCTACATACATTGAACGGGCAACGACCATGAAAATGAATGTGATGCATAGGATCTCATTCATAAGAAATTTTCCTCAACTCCTCATAATAATAATATAAATAAAAATAACTACTTCCTGTTGCACATTTTATTTTAGAAATGGGAAACAGAAGGTTTCAACTGTTTTATTTGTTTATGAACCAAAATTTGAAGTTATTTTATATTTCTACATTAAAATCAAACATCCAAATTAACAGACAAACGTATGATATTTGACTGTTTGTGTGTTGAGGAAGATGCTAGGCAGCAGGCTTCATGGACTTACGGTCCCAGTCAACTACATTCTCTCCCACGTGATGCAGATGGTTGAGCAGCAGGTGTAAGTGTTGGGGAACCACTCCCATAATCCCAATGTAGTCATTTACCTTGTGTCATGTTTAGGAACAACTATTTAACATCTAGCATCCAGTTACTCGTAGTTATGAGATTAAGGTAGCAGTATGATAGGAGGAAGAATGACAGATGATTCAGAGTGTATTTCAGACATTAGGTGTGGAATTTTTTTAAAATAATATGCTTGTATTAATGATATTAAAAAATGGCTTCCGAAATGGAACAGGGAACATGGGACTCGCAATGGAAACATCAGATGAAACTGAATACTTACACATGTGAAGAGAACAAAATGCTTAAAGCATGTGTTCAGATGAGCTTCTTCCTTCAGGCTGATAATCTTCTGAAAATGTGAGTGATAGATGTGAGCATACACACGAAACAACCGCTTGAGTATTGTCTTTACAACATCCGCGAAATTGGGTGGAAATGGTGTGCCTGCAAAAAAAAATAGACATGTTAAACAGCCTACTTCTTTGATCAATTCATAAATCCAACGGCACTAGAAAAATCAGCTTACCCAATTTCTGAGGAAAAATCGATTCATCATCCAGCTGAGTTTCTATCCAGTCCATTAAATACTCAACATACTTAGGAGCAGAGACCTCTATAGGTTTTTTAATAGTAACTCCATCAGCCCATCTGTACTCGTATCTGTAAAGAAATATTGTTCATCAAATCAAGGCGTATGGACACCATCTACCAGAACTTAAAAAGTATTACTTAAAGTTTTAACTGTTGAATGAGCAATAACCCCCCAAATTCTCCGAAACCAGTTTCACTTTGACCCCATAACTTTGGGAATAAATAAATCGTAGACTATTCATGCAGATATGATTCTAAAGCAAATCTAGCATATATATCCAAAACTAGATAAGTGACGGTGGTTTACAGATTTAAATGTGGAAAACAAACTTAAACAGTGAGAACATAGTCGAATTTCACTGCTTTGAGTCATCATCAGATTATGCCATTTTCGCTCAATTTCTCTGTATTATACAGTTTTTACAAGCCTCGTGTTTTTTGAACAATTATATATCATTCCTTAAACAACAGACACCCATTGGCTATGAACAGCCCCTCTCTTTCTCCCTGTCAGCTGTTGTGTTAAAAACACATGAGCCAGCAGCATTTTGCTATCTTTATATCTTAATACCAAACCCTATAGATGAAATTCTTTCACTTATTTTTATGATGTATCAAATAGGAGTATGGGACCCATGGCCCACAAACAGATCACATGTGGAGTGTCATTGTGTTTAATTAATCAGGACCAGGAATTTCTAAAAGGATTTAGAAAGTTACTTTGCCCCTGCTGTCATTGTTGGACAGGTTGACGCAGTGCAGAATTCCGTAAGAGTGCCATAGAGAATGTTCACCTGATTAAAGAAGTCAACCGCTGTAGGAAAAAAGAAAACCATATTACAGCATGAACGAAGTTTCGAAGATATTGACATTTTAATTTTCACCATAAATATGCCACTAATACATTACATATCCAATACTGATGTTATATGGCCATTAATAATAATATGTGCGACACCCGACACATTGAGATATATTAGAAAACTGGTTGTTTGGAGGGGAAGAGGTTGTCGAACTGAATATTTTGGTGGTTATACAAATCTTATATGTGATGATGCTGTTATAGTGCACCAGTATCCTTATTTCTTTCATCATGTAGTCACATGAGGGACAAAGAGATCATGTGGTGAAAAAGATAGTCACACTTCTAAGTTTTAACAGAAACATTTGTATTGACTTTTACTTTGGAAGCATTAATAATCCTCTGGCAGTGGTACAGGAAAGGAAACTTCCACAAAGCAAACTGGTAAAACATAGAAAGTTACAAGTTCACAGAGTTGCTCCTCTAAATATTTCCACCATTCCATAGAGTTGCTCCTCTAATATTTCCACCATCACCAAGACTTTTGTGTGCATAAACAAATAGTAATCAACACTCAATATTGACTTGTCATATATGTACTTGCTGACTGGATTACGAGTGATGTGAAAGTCACATCAATTTTACAGATAATCCCATACAAAACTGGTAAAGATTTTGACAATTAACAAGAAATTGGCTGGAAAAAGAGAAAATGTTAGCAAGAGGAAGTTATGTATATTCCATCAAAAAATCCTTGTTTCCAGGTTGCATCTTATGGATTAAAATCAAGAAATTAAGTAGCACTTTGAGTAGATAATCTTAAAACTTCGACTTGAATGTTCTTAGAGGGACACATGTCACTTTCCTGGTTTGGTTTGAAAGAGAAACGAGGTGGGGTGGGGTGGGTGGATTTAAGAGAAAGGAGACAGAGAGTAGTACTAGTTAAGGTAATATCAAACCCCTTTTGAAAGACTGAGTTTCCAAACAAGGCCAAGTTTGTAAATTAGACTGCCCTCATTAGAGAATCCTTATGGTTGAGGATTGAGGAAACATAAACAGATCGTGGTGTTTATTGAAATACCAGAATATTATAAACTTAGTGGCATGCTGGAAAGCTTGAGCTAATATAAAATTCTGAAACACAAATAAGGGATCTGACCACACTTAAACAACAACATGAGATTGCCACAATTAAAGTACATATACTGATATACTTACTATTTACTGCCAGCCATTCATTCAGATCTTCTCCAGGAGGTAGACGCACAGCTTCTCTCAAGTTGCCACTACCCAAGGTAGCATCAATGTGTTTCTGAAGTTGTGCACCCTGTTAAAGAGAAAACACATACTTATTGACACCAACAGATAAATACCAGAAAATCAACTCTTAATAATTACATGGTCTCAGTAAAACTTACCTTACTCCCAGATGGAGCGCTCTTTTTAGGTCGAAACGTCTTCTGGTTCCTGCCCATGTATCATTGGACAAATCAGCAACAGCGAAGATATATATCTATTTTCCTCGATGCATTTAAATAATACAAGCATAATGAATTAAGATATTGTACGTCTACATAATTTTGATAACCACGACATGAAGACATAGTAGAGACTAGAGATTAGAGAACATTGTTTCAATATACACCTGGACAGCCTTTCATGTCTGACTAGTGATCACACACTTGGACATGAAAGTCAGTCCCAAACTCCCACAAAACGTATATAGAGACGACCAACTTTGGGATTCATTATGAGAATAATTCTGAAGCACAGTCATGGTGTTATAAATAAAAGGGAATCAAAAGAATATGTGCTGGTGTCATAATCAAATGTAACAGGATCAATGGAATTTTTTCATGACGAGGAATAATTAAAATTTGTCGTGCCACACCACTTGCATGCTGAGTCCACGGAACAGTGCCAATTTTGCATTCAAATCTAAGAACCCCCATTTTTTTGCAACTGTCTAGGTTGCAGTGAGTCTGGGTGACAAAGCTAAGAGCTGGCGTCAACTGAACATTTATTAACAGCACGACAGATCAAGTAACCTGCCATATCAAATTCAATCCCCAAAGTCTAGGACTCCCCTTATACGCCAAAATTGTAACAGTTTGTGGCGTCACTCACTTGAAGATCTGGCCACATATCCTTTATTTCTTTTTTAGCTAATGATACGATAGCATTATGAAAGGAGTCAAAATCTTAATATCCAAAAAGTCTATTTCTCCTAAACTTCTACAAATGCAAAAAAGAAATTCCATTGATTTATTAGCAACTAGACTATCCTGACATGTGCAGCGATCCTGCTGAGAGTCAGTGTCGTCTAGTGATCAACGAGCATGGACATGCAAAAGTTTCTAAGAAAATCAAATTCGACAGTACAAAAAAATCATTGATTTCACCAAATTCAAATATTCATACATCACACATACATATTTATTGTGTTCAAACACCAAGTACCCCTAAATCAAGTTCTAAAACAGAGCTAGCACAGTCAGCAATCTAAACCACACTCTGTATATTTGTCGGTCCATAAAAACTCTTATATGTTAAATTAAAAACTACAGTTTGAAAGGGCAAAGTACTAAACTTTTAAAGGTTTCTTTCATAAAAATTTAATCTTTCCCTTTCAAACCGCTAATTAATATAAAACCAAAAATCTAACATCAATCATTAAAAAAAAATTAACTACAACATATAGAACCTTCAATTCCCCCAAGATGTTGCTAATTTTATATCTATTCAATAATTTTCCTAAACACAACCTGATTTAAATGTCATAAAAAATCACTATCATAAAAATAAAGATTTATTAATATCACATTATCACCACCCCCCATCAAATAAACAATCACCAGCTAGAAAATCATCAAATTCACAATTCAAGATCACAAAATAAAAATTCAAGCAGTAAAAAGAGACCAGAAATAACAAAAACATTAAGATACACAAAAAATTGAATACATGCAAAGATATATATAATCAAGAATATAAAAATCTGATCATGAAGAAAAAGACCTGCTGCCAAGGCCAAAGAGACTCATGGTTTTGTCACCTGCTTGCTTCCTTAGATACAAGATATATATATCAATTCTCTCTGTTTTTCCTCAAAGAAAATAAAGGGTTTATATGTATGTTATGTTTAGAGGGCTATATATAAAAACAAATGTGTAGGGAGAGAGAGAGAGAGAGAGGTATGACAGACTGGCAATGGAGAGATGAAGGGGCGAGAGAGAGAGAGAGAGAGAGAGAGAGAGTCTCTAAAAATAGGGGCGCAACCAGCCAAGTTTGCTTCTCTCTTTGCCATTGCCAGCCAGCTTACCTGGCTCATTCTCATCACAGCTCTTCTTTTATATACGTATGCTTTTGTGTATGTATGTATGTATCTCTGTACGTATATTTTATTTTTTGACAAGTACGAGACTTTTAAATTCCGACATACGTATCTTCTAGTGTTGGGAAGTTTTTTTCTTTATTTTAATATTATTCAAACGAGATCAAATTTAATAAATTAGTAAAAAATAAAATTACGGAAGAGGAATAATTATTAATTATATAACTAACTCTATACATATATAATTAGTATTAAAACATTTCATTTTTAACAACGATAAAATCATATAATTTACTAAAATATCATATATGTTAAAAATGCATATGGTAATCAATAATCAGGAATATTATTAGTGGCCTTGATTTCTATCGCAAGTTGTACCATTGAAGAGCATTATCCAAAAAATTTATATTCGATAAAGTCATGATTTACATTGACTCGAATAGTATCTATTATTATATTGTGCTACTAGGGAATAAATTATAAAATCTAAATTATATCTCGTTAATCATTGGGTGGGTATATGTTAATCTTAAAGAGAAGGCTGTAGTCCTCTGAAAGTAAGGGTGTGGTGGGCCTCTTTAATTAGCTGTAAAAATGAAGAAACAGAAGTCTAAGTGGATTAGGATTTTGTCCAGCCTAGTTACAGTATTGGGCCAGATAACTAGATTCCTGCCCTTATTAGATTTGGGTCAGAGAGATAAGATTCTCTAAGAGCATTCACATTGGACCCTTTCTCATCCCTAAAATCATACTAAAAGTAATAATTCCCCAAAATTATATTCAATTTTTATTTAGTTATAAAAAAATTTCTGCATTACATTTCTCATATCTATCCCTATTTTCATTTTCATTAATTCTTTCTCTCACTTCTCTTTACAACTTTAACTATCTTCTTTTATTTTATCATTTCTCACACTTTTTTTATATATAAAAATTGTATAGAAAATGGAATGAGAATGAATAGTAAGTCCCCATGTTTGGGAACATATTTTTATGTCCCTAAATTTTTTCTCAAAATGTGAATTCAGATATAAAGTGTTTTTTCAATTAAAACTCATAATTTCCCTAAAATATGTGGATGGGGGAATAAATGAGAATGAGAATATTCTTACTAAATATAGTAACTCCCAAGATTATTCTTAAATTTTGTTTTCCTTCTAAACAGTCATTAAATCATCAAAGAAATAAGCAACGCTCTAAGTTTATTCAGTGTGATCATAATCAAGGGTATGAACTAGAGTTTCTTCAGTGAATGGGAGAAGCGACGCAGTTCTTGAATTAGAGTTTGAGGAGAGAAATTTAGGTATTAAAATATCTAATAGGAAAGGAAAGTAAGAAAAAAATCTGACGAGTGTGTAAAATTAGTTGAGATGTAGGGTGTACAGTATGACCCCGTATATGGGGACTTAATTTAGACTTTTAAAACTAAACCCCATTTTGAGATTCAATGGAGTGCCTATTTAGCTCAAATATTAAAAACATCCCTAAATAATATATATAGGGTGCATATGCAAGCCTCGACGTGAATGCTCTTATGTGACTTTTTGACAATTCAAACTTCTTAAGGAGGGGTATATAAATATTGTTCATTTCGAATGTTGGACTTATTAATTTTAAAAAAAATACTCCACGTTAGTTGTTTGGTTCATAAATTCTCGGTATCATATATGAATTTTTTTTATTCTAAACTTATAGCTGGTGTTTGGTCTAAATTTTTTAATTTTAAAACACATAACTCAAACTCATAAAATATGAGTTTTTGATATCTTATAGAAGGTGCGAATGAGCCTAGGACGAGAAATTAAATCAAAATTTTATTACTTTTATTCTTATTTATAAAAGTATATGTTAATTTTTAAAATAAAAATTTTATAATGATATTGTTTAATATTTAATAAATAATAGTGATTTATTTTTTATATTAACTGTATATATTTTTTTATTTATTAAAAAATATATTAAATTAACAAATTCATTCCCCCATTCAACCAAACACATGATATCAGAATGATTCTTCATCCACATATGTTTCCTGACTCCAACCTGATACCGCCCATTAACCCAAACCACCGTAATAATATATATTCGTTTTATCTATTAAATTCTATTCGGCAAACGAATGTATTATAAAATATCCCCTTCGTTACGTCACGAGTCAATAGAGTACAGACCATCATTTAAAGATAAAGATATGTATAGTTTTACGATAAAATGTCGCATCTATACGTCAAGATGTATAATGATTGATGAAAATTAAATCTTCAAATTTCTCAAAACAAATAGATCGTAGATTTGTAGTAGTAATGTACAAAAATGTACTGCGTGTCTTAAATTAAGTGCGATTTATTATTTTTTTTAAATACTTTTTTAGGTGGTCTTTCTATATTGAAATATATTTAAATAGCAAACTTGTATTTGAGTATTTCAAAAAAGTATAAATAAAGATGTGCACGTGATGTCAGTTTTATCTGACCCGATGGATACTGACTCATTTTGGCTAGTTTAGATTTTTTCGAACCCGATTTTTTGGATTTGGATCTTATTTTTAAATCCAAATAAGTTTCAATCTGGATTTGGATTTTATGTATTCCGGATCGATACCCATCCCGAAACCCGATTCAAACCCGATCCAGACATATATATATATATATATATATATATATATATAATTCTATGTGAAATCCGTCTCACATTGAGTACTCGATGACATATATAATAAATAATATTTTTTATGATATAAACATATTTTACAATATATTCTATATACTATATTATTCAATATATGTCCTGTAATTTATTTTTAATATGTTTTTAAAAATACTTTTAATATGTTCGTTTTTATATTCAGTACTACTATAATTTTACTTAACATACTTCCAATATTTTTATAAAATTATTAGCATATACTAGTATTCAATTAAATATCTAATTTATACAATTGAACCTTAATAATTAATTGTATCGGGTCAAATTAAAAAAATTAAAATATTTCGATAATAGTTTCGGGTCCGGGTCCGATCCAAATTTCCGGATTTCGGGTTTACCCGATCCGATCCAAAATCCATTGGATCGGGTTTGGGTCTCCATTTTCGGGTATTTTTCAAATCCAGATAAAAAATTCGAGTCTGAATCTGGATATTGAAAAACCCGATCCGATCGGACCCGTTGTCGTCCCTAGCCGGCATAAGCGCATGCGCAAGGTCAGTGGCGGATAGTTCTCCGATTTCGATTAATCTTCAAAAATAAATATAATTTTTTTTCTTTAAGTTTTAACTGTTCTTTTATATCAATAAAAAAATATTTTTAATCTTTGACGGAGTCGATGATATATTAATCGTAGTTGATATTTTTTTAAAATTTAGATACACTCCCGGTTTTTTATGTTTATCATTTGATTTTTTTACACGTATTTTAAAGTGCATTAACCGAATAACTATGATTTTTAATCTTTTATAAATTATAATATTAATCACATATTATTTATAAAAATAAAATTTAAAATATTTTAACTAAGCGTTCAGAAAAACACTAGCCAAATGATATCAGGTAAGTTACGGTTAGTTTTTCATATTTTCCGATAAATCTATATAAGAATCTTATTGATGAAGAGCATTCAGTTTGTGTTCAAAGAAATGTAGCTTATTGCAGTACTCAATGAACCTACAATGTGACATCTGAAACAGAATTACAAAAGGTACTACACCATAGAGTTGGTCATATAAACTAAGAAACTACATAAATATACTTGGCATTTACTACTAGTATAATGCAGAATCTTATTCTTACAGACCTCAAATCAAATACACACACACCAGGAAAAAGGAGAGGGACACAAGATCTCAACAAATTGGAAGTAAGCAAGGAGGCAAAAGAGTGACAAATGATCTATAAGACTATAGACTCTCAATTAATCGATTAACCGCGGCCTCCAAGAACACTCTTGAGTTTCTTGACAACAGCAGCATCCAAGAAAGTAGTTTTAGTCACCAATTCGGTAGGCAATTCATTTCCGAACAATGCATAATCAAGAATTTGTAGACCAGGACTAGCACTGCTGAAGCTAACAAACGCAAGAGCTGAACCATCACCAGAATTAATCTGAAAATGCAATAAACCTTGAGGGAAAACCATGATATCTCCCTTGAACAATGTCTTAAAATAAACGGTATTAGCAGACGATATAAATCCAGCACAAATTGACCCTTGTATGACAACCAAAACCTCAGATGCACCTGGATGAGTGTGCATTGGAATAACACCACCACCAGCTAGGTCTAAGCGAGCCATCGATATACCTAGACCATTCACAGCAGGAAATTGAGCTACGAAAGCTGGAGTCACAGCAGCACTAATGATATTTGTAGTGTTGCCAGCAACTCCAAGCCCCGAATATACAAAATCTTTTTCTGTTAGGCTTGTAGCTTTCTTGCATGGATATCCTGAAGGAGTATCTGCCTGCGATAAGTCTGCTACGCAGAAATCATTTACTGAAGCGTAAACTGATGAAGAAAAGAGTAGGGTGATGGTGAGGAGTATTGGGAGATACATTTTTGCAGATAGATGCTTTAGAGTGTTTCAATTGAAATCCGGGGAGTTGGGATTATATAGAAGGAAATGTTATGGGAAGGATAATCTGTTATGCAATGCTATTGGTTGATGAAGATATGACCATGCATGCGTAATACAAGGAACACCACAGATTCTGGGCTGTTGATGCATGTGACTGTGTGATCTTTTCTCATAAACAAACAAAAAGGCTCTTTCTTGGACAATTTTTAGGACCAGATGAAGCATATCCTTAATTTTCTGAGAAATATACATATACTTGTGAGCAGGGCCCCCGAATTAAGTTCGTGTTTGATTATATTATTTATTTCATGAGAAAATAAGAATACAACACATCGGTTTCTAGGTTGTAGTAATCAAAGATTTGAAAAAACTATATACTTTGCAGATACTCTCTAAAACAGTAAAAAAGATTGATATTGAAGTCCATACTAATATATGCCTATATGATTCAGCCTCATTTTCTGTTGATGTGTATGAATAAAGTAATTATCATAAAAAACAGAAGTCGAAAGGGCAATTCACCTCCATTATCGATGCATTTGAAGGCTGAATCTAAGTAAGAAATTAAATCAAACATACTTAGTCGTTTGGTTGACAGACATATATATGTAGGAACTTGAAATTCCTCGGAAGTGAATATTTGAAAAGTTGTTTGATTAACAATATTATAGGAAGTAGTATTTCCTGGAAAGTTCCAATACCCACACAATGTAGGAACTTGCTTACCTACCCCTCTCATTGTAACTTGCATTTCCTGTGAAATACAACTTACTCTTCTCAACCAAATAACTTTTTTAACTTCCCATAAATTTCATACAGGTATTAAATACCTGGATATCATAACTTCCCAAGGAAGTCAATACTTATATGCAACCAAACAAGCACTTTAGTATATCCTATATCCCTACTCAGAATATAAATAAGGTCGAATCAATTAAACAATGCAAATGGTTTAATAATCTTCCTTTTAATTCTTATAATTTATTGCTCCACCGCCCTAATATAAACCAGATATATATCTTTTAAATAATGATGATTCAAATCAAAGACAGCAATGTAAAGATGAAAATATCGTCTAGAATATATACAGTGGTCCTAAAAGCACATATAGAAAGACAAAAAGTGGCAAGTTGGCTTCAGAAGCAGACATATATGTGCCATCCAGAAAACTGTACAAGGTCTCTTAGGTTCTTGTCATTTTATTTTCCTGAAACAATATGTGTGGATCTTACCAATTGCCTATCTTGAAGGGCACCTTCATCAGGACACTGATAATATTATTTGAGCACAGTTTTATTCTCAAAATGTCTTTTTTTTTTAGCATCTATTCTCCCCAACTTTCTTCATTGTATAATTTTTCTACTACATCGAACTTCATTATCTAAATGGTTAACTATTTTCAGAAAAGATAATTGACTCACCTAGATGGCTTCAGGAATAATACAAATTCGACAGCATGCTAAGATTTGTATTAGCTAGGAAATATAGCTCTATGTCATGGTCTTGCACCTCCCTGGTATTTTAAGTCAACCATACGAACCTCTAGTGTTTGTCACTCACCTTGCGAAATATTATACCAACCTTCATCTCACATGTATGCACATACTGATACACAAATGCACTACTAATTGCTTTACAGCTCCTTGGTTAACTAAGTCAAGCATGCCTGCGGCTAGTACTTGTTGCCAACTTATGAACTACTACTATACAATCTTTCTTGTCATGTGTTTATACACACTTGTACAACAAAAATAAGGTATATAGATCCAAGATTGTACTAACACCATATACTACATACAAGTGTTAAATCCCCTTTATTCCCCATCCTTCTCAAGAATGTTACACAACTGAAAAGGGGATGAATCGTTCAACAACTCCCAGCACTTGGCACCTGCCATGCAATCTTTATCTTGGCAGGGCGTGATATCAAGCTCGAACATATATTCCATTAATTAATTCTAGCTCTATGGTCAGACATCATATCAGCATCATTATAATCAATTGCAGCTTCTAGGACTTGCAAATTTCAGGGCTGAAGCTCTTGATTATATTATATGTCCCAGAGATAGCAGTAGCAAAGATAAAAATAGATAAAGCGTAAGAGCTTCTGGATCTAAGATTGCAGTAGCAAAAATAAAGATAGAAACGATTGTTTTCTGGATATGAGAATCTGTTTTCCATGCATTATGTGAAACTATTTAATTTCAAAAACTCAACAATTATTACATATCAATCACTAGCATCCAAGATCCATTGTTTCCTCACAAATAAGATGCTCAATATATGCGCAATAAAAAACAATGAAATTCATCTGCTAGTAAAATAAAAATACAATCAAAGCCTCGAAGGCGTGAAAAAGGTGTAATCTGATTTCCTTTGCCGAGAAAAGGGTAATCTGTATATCCCTCAACAGGATCTTGAGTATAGAAAGTAGCTCTGACATACCTATTTAGTGGTGCATTATTCTTCAGTCTCAAAACCAAGTCTGGATTGGAGATAAATAATCGGCCATCCGACACTAAATCAACATCACCTTGAGCCACAGCTTCCATTCCTAGTGCAAGAGTGTATTCACCACTGCCAATGAAAGTTCCATTATAAGCCCTTTTCAGTGTCCTGATTAATTCAGCTTCCTCAACTTCACTGACATGCCTCCCTGATTCTGTCTGGCCGTAAGCTGTGTACCTAGGCTGAGTTATATGGAGGTAAGCAAGTTCAGAGCCCAATTCTAGCTGGAATTTATTAAGTCTCTCGACCACTGCTAAACCTAGGCTACGTGGATCTGAGTCCTTGGCGTCAAGGTGATCAATTGCTGGTGAAATCCTAAGCGCCACACGGTCTATTCCAATGGCTGAAACTACTGCCTGAACTACCTGCAGTACGAATTTGCAGCGGTTTGCAAGTGATCCACCATACTCATCTGTCCTGTCATTGATGCCATCCTTCAAGAACTGATCAATGAGGTAGCCATGCGCTCCATGGATTTCAATTCCATCAAAACCTAAATATATATATAATCAATTATTCATATATAAACAGAAAATCCTACTTGTACAACATTTAAAGTGGTTATTACTTAATAGACAAGGCCTAGAAGTTGAGTGAAAATTTCACATGGCCTGGAATTTTTATTCTGGTTCAAGTGCTTGCTGCAGTTAAATTATAGTAGGTGATTGTCCTCTCAATAATCACTTGGTATTCTGGTTCCGTAACAATCTGGTGCGAATCCCAAGAACAAAACAAAAAATTGGGTCAATCCTAAATTTATATCCAGAGGCCTATTCTACGAGCAATAGTAACAAATTTTGGATAGACATGTTTCAATGTTGGAGGGGCAGTTACAGGTAACACAAATTTAGTGCATTTCAACTTTAATCAGCAATTCTCCCCAGACTCTGTTACGCCTAATGTTTATAAATGTTTATTACACGTACAGCTTACAACAGGTCAAATTAGCATATCCAACACAAGGGTTGTATTTATCAAGCCACATTGTATTACCTGCTTCTATGGCATTTATTGCAGCCTGGCGGTACTGTTCCACCACCTCTGCTATTTCATAGATCGACAAAGCACGCGGTTTCGGGAAGGTTGATACACTAATCAAGTCATAAATTATTGAATTAGATTCTATGTATAGTACACATCCAACATGAAAGTTCATTGGACCATAATACAACACTTGCAACGACTGGCTACCTACCTAGGATTACTGCAAAATCACACAATAGCTAACCTTCTTGTTCATTACCTTGCTATCTATTATTGCAAAAATAGAAATAATTCACAGGTACTGAAGTAAAAAAAAAATTGATATCCCTAGGCTAAATTTTAAACTACCCATCCACACTTTTACGAATGAAAAATCAAAACATTCCAGAAAATATTTATTTTATTTTCTGTCTTCAAAATCGAAAACTTAGAAAGCAACACACGAATGAGATTATAATAAATCAAAATATTCACTTCCAGAAGATTTATAATTTAATTTTACATACATTCTGCAGTAATACTAATATACACAAATGGTAATCTCCAACATGACTGGCTTGATATATCAAAAAATAATATAAAATTTGAACCATACCTTGATGAGATGCTCTACCAACATGCCAAAGTTGGCAAAATATAATAGCCCCCTTGTTGTGTACTGCATCCACTACTTTTTTCCAGGCATCCACTTGTTCCTTATTGTATATCCCAGGCACATGAGGAAATCTAGTACCCCACATAACATTCTTTTCGGATCAGTGCAACAATAAAAATCTTTTTCCACTCAAAACTAGATCATCCAACCACAATATCAATGCATCTGGCACTGACTTTATGCCATGATAATTTCTTGTATGTGACTTGAAGTTGTTACAGTGACAAATGCATTGTATAACTAAAATTTTCTCTTTCCTACTGGAGAGGACATTAAAAAAGTAGAAGCATGATCAATACTCTATCTTATCATTATCCTCAAGAACTTAAGAAACTAAAAGGAAGTATAGATGCTCATTTTAATAGACACGAACTTTACAAAAAATTATAAAATTTCGTTAAATCTCGAAAATTACCATCACTATTATTTCTAAGCTTACATAACAAGTGCACTTATTAATGTTTTTTTTTAATATTATTCAAGCCGGGGATGTTTGCAAAAAATAAGTTAATTTACTAATTTCTTAGATTTGCGTACTTCATAACTCAAGATGAAATCAAATTGAAAACCCGTGAACTCGACTCAAATTACAGCTCTATACCATCTTCTGTACCTGATTAGTTAAACTCGTACGAAAGAAAAATAAAGAAACAACTCCTTTGGGAAAGAAAACTCTCTACGCATACATCATGCATGCATGTGATATAGTAATAAAAAATGCTGATCGACAAAAAAAGCATTATGGAAAAATTACCCGGCAGCAGTGGGTGAAATCATGGTACCCTCAGTAATAAGTAGACCACCGTCAGTTGATCTCTGAGTATAGTACTCCACCATTGCTTCCTGTGGAATTCCATCTATAGCCCTGCACCTTGTCACAATATTAATAAAACATCATCTCATCGCACTATACAAAAGTAGCCTCCATTTTCTTACAACCCCCCAACTATTCAAACAATAAATTTCGATGACCAAAGTACTCTTCCGACTTTTATCGAACTAGTAAAAATGTAAAATCTCCGGTGATTGGCCGGAAAATTAATAGGAAAAAAAACATGCAAGAAAGTGGAGAAGTGACCTGTGAGAGAGATTGAAATTGCCCATCTTGAATGGAGAGAAGAGAGTTGCGTTCTCATCGGAATCAGCCATGATTGTTCGTCGGAGATGCACCTGTGATTCGTCGGAGTCTGGTTGATTTGGTCGGGAATTTATTTGAGTGCGGATATCTAGTGTATATGATCAGTATATGCAGTATACACACATGCATATGCAAGGGAAATAAAAAAACGTGGAGTGTGTTTATTCAGAGTATCTGACTTTTTATTTGTTGTTTATTTTCCAAAAGTGACGTCGAAAATCGAAATTTAAATACTTTAGTATGATTTGTTTTTTTGTCACAATATAATATTTGGATTAAGAAATTCATTTTATTCAATAAAATTTATCATCTAACCGATAGCTTGAGTTAGATAGCCGACAGGATTAGGATTTAGTATGATTTGTTTTATTTTGGACGAATAAATAGTTTTGTTATGTATGATTATATATATAAATTTTAAACAACAAATCACAATTATTCATAAAAAATAAATTAAAGATTGAGACATGATATGAAATTCACAAATTCGTGAATTTATATGATGTCATAAAATCACTTCAAGATTTAATATACTAGTGATTGAATTTTTTTAACATGCACTTCATATATTTCTTTTAATAATACAGTCGACTTAAAATTAAGTATACAATATTAAAAATATAATTATTATTAGTTTCAAACATTTTTTTATTTAAACTCAATGAAAAGTAACTAAAAAAATTCAGTTTAAAATTATTTTAAATATAAATCAAAATGACACGTACAGATTATGCAATGTGACACTGATCAGATACAGCATACATGTGCACCCCCCGCGGCCCGCACCATATCTTCCGTTAGATTTAGTCACACGCGAGACCTTTATTTTATATTACCTGTCATTAATTAATTAATTAACATTAAAATATCTTCAATAATAAATTGATTATGCCATTCCATTCCCACAAGAGCTGATTAATTTATAAAATTTTATTAAAAAATGAGTAAACTTAACCACCATCCACTTTATTCAATTAAAAATATAAAAGAGGTGATGTAATATTCATAATAAAATAAAATTCTACATTTACTATTTTAAAATTATAATATTTAGCTAAACATATTAAAATTCATACAAATATATAACTAAATATATATATTCTCGCATATATAAATATATCCATAATAAAAATAAAATTTTATATATTACCATAGCGAGTAAATCGAAACAGTTTAATCCATCTAGCCATCTAGGTAACTAAAGATTAATCAGAATAATCAAGATATTTATTTATATTTATATGCTAATAAAGTCACTTCTTCTTCACTTTCATCTCCAAGAATTCACTTCATTTCCATAACAAAGGAGAACAAGAAAAAGGTAAAGATTCTCTTTTTATGCCCTTTTATATCTAGATGTATATGTATATGTGAGTTAATTTAGTTTAGTAAGTGATCAATTTTGGATAATCTTGTAACCAAGTGTTGGGTTGTGGCCCAGTTAATAGTTTGATTGAATTTTTAATTTATTTTTCTGGATTTGTGTTAATCTAGTATATAAATTTTAGTTCTTGTCAGATATATGTTAAAAAGTTGAGATTTTGATGGGGTAGGATGTTTTGTTAGGTATGGTTGCAGTTTTTTTTTGGGTATGTTGTGTTCAAGCATCTATGAATAATTTGGCAAAGAAGCATTGATTGTTCTTATTTTAAAGCATTTGGATTGTGGATTCTGCTATAAAGTTGGAAACTTTATCGTGAAATTGAAGTCGGTTTTGTTGGATTATGATCAGGTATGTTGGTAGAAGAATTAGATTGTTATGGTGAATGTATTTAGTTTTGCAAAAGAGTAAGATATGATTAAGTTTCCCGGCGTAATTTGTTGAATGAGAGGAATGATTATGGTGGAATATATTAAACCTCAGGTTGCGGATGGTATGCTATAGGCAAAAGAGTGAGATAAGATAGAATTGCCAATTCTTAAGTCATATAATAACAGTGAGAGAGGAAGAATAAAGAATAAGTAGTTTTTTTTGTGTGATCGTAGTTTCTTTCCTCTTATACAAGCATTGTGGATTTGTGGTTTACTTGAAAATTAATAAAAGGGGCGTAGTAGCAACAAATATAAGATGAATTGCGTTAATTATCTAACATTGCGGAACTAGACTCCCAACTTGTAAGATTTTACTTAAAAATCCTTGGAGCTCTATCACCCGACTAATTATTACTTGCAAATTCCTTCCAACACCATTAACAACTTTCATCTGCATTTAACTGTCTTTCTCTTTAAAAGGGTCCATGCTATATCGAGAGTCAAGACATATTAAACTATAGCTTGATAGTCTTGATGAGCTAGCCGGTTGTCTTTATCTCTTTCCTCTTACCGCCATTCAATGACGACGACCGATAGCCACAATACCCAATAACTTCTGGTGATTAATAGATCTGACAATCTTACCCATCTCCTTTTTCCGATGTTCTTTATTATACCTAAGTGTATATAAATTGAAGTATTAAGGTCTACCAGATATTGTGATTGTTATCATGTTTAGAGAATGAAGTTTAAAATCCTAAATTCCATCTATGACAAAAATGACTATCTTTATTCAAATTTCAAACATAAACATATCAAAACATTTGGGATTAAAATGAAGCGTACTCGAACTTCTGTCTGCGATTTTCTTCAACTATGTTCATTTCATCTGCTCAAAAACTCTCAATTTCAATATATATTCCAATACACAAACAAGTCAAAAACGCTAGGACTGAGATGAGTGATCTGGGACTAAGTTACAAAAAAGCATTTCGGCCAATTTGGAGGGGTTCTAGGTTTGAGGTTGTGGTGACCAAATAGAAGCAAGAAGCAAGAAGCAAGAAGGCTGGATAATTTCACGTGAACTCCCACTAAAATGAACTATTGTCAGGGTCTATTTTATGTTTTATGGAAGAAGATGGTTTTGGGTTGGACCGGGTTACATGTCGGATTAGTCTTGCAGGACCCAACAGCTCAGCGTGACACATCATCTGTTCATTCTCAATTTGACACATCATCAGCCTGCCACATCACAAGTCCATCAAATTCTTAACTGTTCTGACTTCCTATTCTCATTTGCAAGCTTTCATAGTTAAATGAGTTGTCTAGGATCCTTTTTCAGTTCAATGATGCTCTTGTAAGTTTTGGTATAGTTTAATGATGTTTTAGATCATTGATCCAGGGGAAATAGAGTCGTTTGGCATAGAAGAGGGGAGGGTAGAAAATGTGAAGTGCTACTCTATGATTCCACACTATTCCTGCCTTTCAAATGGGAGCTAGGGGCTAAATTTAGTTATAATTGCCTAATGGTGGTCATATATAATGAATTTCATGATTAACAATGTATTTCTCTTATATTTAATTATTATTTGACAGTTTTGATGCCATTTATATAAAATAAATTATAATATGAAGTTCCCAACTCTATATTATTCAAGAGGTATTAATTGCTTAGTTGGTTTCTGTATTATATGGACTGACAAAAGGTATCCAAGATAGAGAAGCTTCAAGAAGATATCTTACTAAAATAGAGGCTAAGATGTTTTTTTTGTTAAGTAGGCCAAGAGATATTTATATAAAATGTACGAGAGCTAATATAGATGCTGTCAAATTTTATGCTACTGTAAGTCGCTAGGACAATTCTGACTATTGGGTTTGCTTGTAGGTTAATGGAAAATTCTGACTATTGGGTTTGCTTGTAGGTTAATGTTAGGAGTACCATTGGCGTTACACTTCAAAAGCATGTGTAGCTACGACATTAAGTATCTCTTTCTCGGGAGCCAGTAAAAGAACCACAAAGGTGTGTTATTTAGTCCTTGTTCAATTTAAGAATTTCAAGTATCAGTCTTTCTGCTCTGTGCTCTAGTTGTAGTTAAAAAATAATTTTTTTTCTTTTCCTACCCTTGAATGACAATACTGTTCCCATTGGTGAAATTTTGATGTTTCCAGCATGGAAGATTACTATATTTCTTGAAAGGAGACAATAGTAAGAATGGAGAACAACGAAGGGTCTGGTAATCCTAGTTGGAGAGCTTCTTTGTTCATGCCGACAGCTGGGGATGTTGCAAGAGCTGTTGTTGCTGCAGCTACTGCTGCCACTGCTCCGAGTTCACCAAGCTCCCCGGCTGTATTTTCTTCTAACGATGAAAGTGGTAGCCATCTTCAGAAGCTTCAGCAGCAAGTTTCCAGACTACTTAGAGGCTTCTCAGATCCCCCTGAAGTGAAAAATAAAGCTTATAACCCAGAAGTTCTAACTAAATTAAAGCGTCAGTGGGCAAGCTTTCAGATGCGATCCCTGGTATGTTAACCTCTTCATGTGGACCCTCGGTGCCATATTTTACCGTTTCCCAATTCTGTTAACAAAATTTCTTCTTCGTTCTCTCCCCAGAAGGAAGTTGTATTTATTTAGTAGCATTTACTTAGTTCTTAAGGTCTTGTATTAATACTTCAAAAAGAAAATAGTATTTTTTTGGTCCCCATATTGGTCTTGTCATGATTTGATTTTCCCAGCAACTATATCTATATATACCTGAAATGTTTCTATCACTTGATCTCGATAGTTACATGCAAAATTTTCCCACCCAATAACATTAATTCCTATCAGTAGATAAAGCATCTGTCAGTGTGCTAGCAAGTAGAAACGGAAATTCCCAAATATTTCTTGAACTAAATCAAGATAATCACCAAGTCAAGGTAATTCTAAGGCCCATTGCATGAACATTGTCACTGTCACATCATTTGAGCCTCGCATTGCTCATTACGAGTCCAGGCCCTAGTGAATCATCCAAACTCTACAATGTTACACCATCCTGATGTGAGCTCTGAACCAAGAGCCAGAACTCCCATTGTCAATCTAACAGTTGTGTTTAGTAATCATATACAGAGTAACCGAAAAATGTCATTCATTGTAAATATGCTCAGACATATTACACCTGAATGATCAAGAGCTTAGCTCAATCTGCAATCATGACTTATTTTGTGTAAAAAATTAAAGTCATCTGCAGTGTACATAATTTCAGCAATCGGCATAGTGTACACAGTACACACTACTGAAATGAAAACTGAATAAACAAAAATTTAAACCAAGTGACCATACATCAATCTGTTCACTAAATTTGTATTACGTTCTCTTTAGTTTGGTGCTACAGTCCAGACATACTTTTAATTAACTAGTCCTGTGGGCTATGTGGTCTCAAATAACTCCGTTCCAAAGTTTATCCACTCCTTTCATAGTACTAAAAATGAAAGAAGTGTATCGGTAATATTTTAATGCCATTAATGATTAATATTTTTTAACATATACCATTTCTGGTTAATTATGTAGGATCATAGAATATGGAAGGAACCATCAAGAATTATTGAGGGCATGGTGATTGTTGGACTAAATCCTAACTGTGATATCCGGCCACTTCAAAATCTTTCTTTTGGCAGGAAGTCTGAAGTTTCGAGTAGATTTAGAACTGCGCTTGAGCTTCAGGCACTGGTAGAAAAAATTCTTGAGCCTCAGGTACTAAGTTGTGTGCAATATTTTAATTGTTTGTAGGAGACTGATGATTTGAGTAATTGCTGAACATTACATGGATATCTGTATCATCTATCAGGTCCTGTATGTTTATCCTCCGCAAAAACAGCTACCTCTGACTGACAAGGATCTCATTTCATTCTGCCTCCCTGCAGGTGTTGAGGTTGGTTGTTCATATGATTGCCTAGACGCTGAACAATTTTGCTTCTTATCAGTTGTTCTTTCTGTTACATATTTTATATTTAAATATGCCATGTTGATTTCAACAAACATATTGTGTTCATGTTTATCCTCTAATGGGAGGTGCAGAGATTTGGGACTAAATGGCATAGTTATTTTCTTATTGACTCAATAACTTGCCTGCCACGCTACATTGTGCACATACACGGCTCACACACACACATGGACACGTGTGCACAGAGAATACACACAAGCACAAACTTGAAGAACCACACTTGGATATTGTAAGGGCATTTGAAGGTTCCAGTGATGTAAATAACCATGTATGCACATATATAAACTTCATCACTTACTGCAGAACCTTTTATCTAAAACAAGCCTGACATGATGTGCTACTTCTCAGAGATTATGACCTAGAAAACCCACAATCGAAGTTTGTGACCCAGTATGCATGCATGTGACTTGCATGGGTTTAGCCTAGAAATATACATAATTGATGCCTGAGTATTGCTTACTTTACTAAACGAAGCATATGGGCCGGTGTGCATGTAGCTGATGCAAGGGCAAGCATCTTATGGTTCTTTGATACTAAGCCTGCAGTCTTTCTGTGTTTGTTAAATATTTAACCGTCCTCTTATTATTTACTTCTTTTGTTATTTCAGAGACAATTAAAATTTGACTTTTTTGCTATTGCTAGAAACTGTCAACTGCTACTCTTCTACAATATGTATTTTGATCATTGTATCAATTTATGAAGTTCTAGTTGTTACTTGTTAGTTGAACAACTTTTCCTTTCCATTTGTTGTGTAATTTTGTGGTAGATATGTTTTCTGAAATATGGGTAAGAGTGGTTTGTAAAGAAAGATTGTAAATGCTGAACTTTGTTGTTTTTAAGGTTCATGCTGTTGAGAGAACTTCATCAATGAGCGAATTGAATGAAATACTTCTTGGCCAGGTAGTTTGTTTGTGCTTCACAGATTTATATATTCTTGAACAATAGTATACTCTTTACAAATTGACAGATGACAAAAAAATCTCATGAATTTATTATATTATCTCAAAAAATTGTTCATGATATTTTTAAGAAGAGTAAATTGCAGTGTGCAACCCTCAATTTTGACTCATTCTCATTTTAGGTCTCGCCTAGAAATCCATATTACCCTTCTTTTTATTCCCCTGTTACACCACGAAACTGCACATCACCTCATTAAACGTACCTCCCCAAACCCTTTTACTTTTTTCCTTAATTTTCCCCATTCCACCTCTAAAACTCTTCTTTGTATCTCCCACTATCTCTTCAAAATCTTTCTCTCTGTCTCCCGATTCCCCCAGTTTCACCATCTCCAACCTCTTAAATCTCATCACCTCCTCCGTTCAACCTCACCAAATTTCTTCTTCCCCTTTTCACAATTCCCCCACGACCCACTACCAATTTTCAACATCAACAATGTTTATCTCTAAATATTTGGTTTGAAACTTGGATTTAAAACAAATGAATTGTATGTTGGGGTCGATAAAATAAACGCACAAACTTACTGCGTCTTCACAAGTCTTGCGATTTAAACTTTAGTGCATTGATTTTCTTACTTTTTTTTAAGTTTCCTTGAAATAAAAACAAACCGGTTTTTATGCTTTATAATCGGAATATTATGTTCCTTGTCTATCTACCTATATGGTTACACATGGATATTGTTTACAGACATTAAGAGCAATGTTTTAATTTGACTTCATGCTGATTCTGCAGGAACACTTTAGACAGAGTGACCTGTCGTTTATATTCCGAATGCAGGTAGATGATGAAGCACATTAGTACTTTCTTTTCCCTCAGTTCCATTGGGCATGTGGTGCCTCACTAATGGAGCTGAAATCATTTAGTTTTATTTTCAGAATGCAGTTTTGCCAACTTTGTATATCTTGTAGCCAAAATTTTCTTTTCCTCCGTACTAGCTTGTTATTTCCATGTAACCATATTTTAGTTGTCAAACATTTTTTTAAAAATTTCTGATATTTCCCTGATAGACTCACTTGCTGATCCTAAGCGTATGCAAATTAAAAAGAGTTGCTTAAGTTATTTGTCATCAATAAGTGGATTAAAAGCAATAATCGAACATAGACGATTCCCTTTTAAGATGTGTACGCTGTTCAAAGCGAGACGTTTGTATAGGTTGTATCAATTAATGCTCCGTTTGGTTGGAGAGAATGGAATGGGGAAGGTATTGAATGAAAAATTGTGATCAAAATTGAAGGGGAAAGAAAAAAGAGGTAAGAGATGAGATTTAAAAAAATGAGTGAGTGCAAATTTTCTATGATGAGAATTAAGGAGAAAATGAGTAAGGAAAATGGAGCATTCATCCTCAAATTGGTGGATTTGAGCTCTAGTTTAAATTCATAGGAATGGGATGGAGGAAGGACTGATAATTACAAATGTTTACCCACAGAATAGTAAATTTTTTATTCCATTTCCTTAAACCAAACACATGTTAGTTTTAGAAATTACCGACTCTGGAAGTTTCATTTTGCTCACGACCCCATCTATTAATTTTTATGCATGTTCACTTTTTTTCTTTCTTCTAGGTAATTTCTGCCTTTCAATTTGAGATATTTATTTATGACCTTTGCCACTTCTCCCACCTCTAGGGGTTCGTATTATCAAATTCTAGGATTAAGAAGCTTAACATATATATGGTTACTTCTTTAGCTAAATGAAGGGATTATATTACCATTGTTAATAACTATGCTTTTGAATTCCAAAATATGTGACTTCATAGAATATGTCTTGTTTCTTATTTTCTCAGATTCTTATTTCTTCCACTGCTTCATGCATGTGAGTTTTTTGTCCCAGTAATTGTTATTAGCACTACTAGGCTGTCACGTAACTGCAAGATTCATAAAAAGTTATTGCAAGGGAAACAATCTAATTTTTGATATCTAAGGCTGATTCGTAGTGGTACTTTTAGGTAACTTCAGAATGTAAGTGTGCTTTGACCATCATATTCTAGATGAACTCATCCAATTAGCATATCTTATTATTATTTTCCTATTGTGTTATATCCTATCATCTACACTGTCTTTCCCAATATGATGCCTTTTTGCAACTTCTCATTTTTTTCCTTCTCGAAAGTCATCAAAAAACTTCATAATTCATAAAATCTTCCAAAAGTTTAGGAGTCAGGCATTCACCATCTCACTCTCCCCGGATCCTGGAGGACATACTGGGCATATCTAGTTTGGTTTCTCATATAAGATAATGATTGATCATATTCCTTCTATTATCGCTATTATATTCATGGACAAGGATTGGTACGACTACCTGAATCTGGTGTTCAGAGATTATAAGAGTTATGGCTACCATGTAATTAACTAATTGTTAGCACAAGGCATTTGTACCTGCTCAGTAAACCTAAGAATGAGTCAGGGATTATATCATAAAAGAAACCAACACAAGTTGGAGATTCTGTCTAGCTTTTCCATTAGGTGGTCACCAAATTACTGCTGTTGCTTCTACCAAAAGCATATTTGAGCTCACAGGCTTGTTCAGATCCATGACTAATAGCTATAGTGTAGTACTTGTTATGAATATGCTACTTGTCACTTGTACATGTTTCATCACATGATAATTGTGTGTTTTCTTTTGTTTTTAATAGAAATTTTATCTTTGAGTAGTTTTCTGATTTCTTGAACTCATATTGACATAGCTTTTTCATTTAGGTTGCTGATTTGTCAACCCTGTATGGTTGCTGTGTGTTAGTTGATGAAATAATACATGAGTCTTCTGGGTTACTTTCCGTGGTCTCAGATAAGCAACATCAGCGCTTGCCCTTGAGGCGCCATATTTTAACCACCCGTCGCTGTTATTGCATTCTTACACGGGTTCCATGTTTTGAACTGCATTTTGGCGTATTTGATAGGTGACATTCTTGAACATTTCAATTGAATGGATTCATCTATACTTGAGACTAGACAAAGAGGACTCAGTTTATTATGCAATATCTATTATTGAGACTAGAATCCCCCCCCCCCCCCCTCCAGTTTACCTTGCATTTGTCCCCTTTTTATCACTTTTTATCAATTTCGCATTTCATCATTAACAAATATATTAATGTGCTTCCCCTGCAGCATGTTCACTGAAGAAAGGCTGGAAAGGTTAACCAAAAATATTGGCGAATCAGATACAGACTCACTTCTTCTGTATGACGAGGAAGAAAATTTTGAAGACAAACAAGAAAGCTTGGCAGAAATATCTACAAGCATTTCACCTGAACATGGAGAAGTAGCCATGAACGGCACAGTAGAAACTTCTCAATTGTGCACATGTGATATCATTTCAGAAAAAGTCACGGATGATGAATTTCAATCGGAGAATCAGATTCTTAAAGAAGAATATTCCTCTTCTGAAGAAATGGTCGATAATAACTCTGTTGTTCCAGCTGATCCAGAAGCAGAGAAGCTTCAAGCTGAAAAAGAAACTTTAGACACAGAACATATCAGTGAAGCATGTCATCCCTCTACTTCTAATATATTGAGGAACGATAACACATCCCAAACGCATTTACCTTCATCACAAAATAAGCTTTATGAGAGCTTTGAATCTTCTTCCAGGTTCGGCATTGATTTATGTTCTGGATTAATTTTATATCGATTCCATGGTTTATGCTATAATTCATTGGAACCTAGTATCTGTATTTCAATGATCATTGTTGCTTAACCATTCAATATACTTGTAACATAATTGTTGCTCAACTATTCAATATACTTATAAATCAGATATATAGAATAATCGTCTTGTCTGCATCTTCTTTATTGTGAAGGAACTGAGGATACTAGCTATTATATATCTTTTCTAGAATGCCACTAAAATTTCTTTATTTTTTTATTTGTTTTATTGAAGTTTGTGAATGGTCGATAATCTCTGACCAGTTTACTCCATTCGAAGCACATATTATGCGGAAAGAAGTGCTTAACACTAAACTTAAAGGCTCTAAAAATGTGTTTACACCTTAAACTTAGCAAATAAATGAAATATAGCGGAGCCAACTGATTTTTTTGTCTTATTCTCTAATTTGGTTGATTATGATAAGTTTGTCTTTGGTCGTTGGAGATATTTAGTATTTTTGTGGTGGAACCTAACGTTGTGATGTTAAATGGTTCGTATGTTTGTTGTGTCTGTGTACGTCAAACTTCCTCAAAACATCATGGATGTCATAGTGATCGCAATCATCTTCTTTTGTAATGGATTATCTGTTAGTGATGGCATATATATCTACATGCAGTTTCCAGGGCTCTCCCAGTGAAGATAGAAACTATAGAAATATATCTGATGAAACAGAGCTTGAAGAAGGTTCTGTCTCAGGCGAATCCAGTGACCACAATGATATTCTAGAATGGGCTAAGGTTTGAGTCTTTTCTTGTTATATAAATGCAGATATTTTATTTTCAATGATCTTTACCATATTGCATTTTCAACATTTCCGTTGCTTCATCTATAAATTTGTAGGCCAACAATCATGGATCTCTAAGAATAATCTCAGAGTATTACCAGTTAAGTTGTCCTGCAAGGGGTTCAACGCTTAAGTTCCATCCTCTAGAGCATCTGCATCCGTTAGAATTCTACAGACCAGATGAAGCAGTTTTGCGTATTGCTGGATCAACAGTTGATATGGAATCATGTAGTACTGGTTTGGAAAAGGCTGAGGTATTTAATATGTATGATTGATTAGCTCAGCTGATAATTTATTTATTCAACATTAAGCATTTTTTACTTTTGTTGCTAGATTCTTGTAGCTACTTATGTTAAACAGATTTTAATATAGGGATTCTGTCTTATTAGTTATTACATAGACCTTGACATTTGATTCTGACACCAAGTTTAACAATCCAAGTTTCTTCGCCAATATGCGCGTCTTACCAGTCAGTAATTTTGTATTGGTATTCTGTTTATGTATCTGTTTGTACAAAGTGTTGGAGTTCATGAGCCGTGGTCCGCAGCTAGATACCATATATTCATCACTAATTAAAATAATGTCAGAACAATGCAATTTTTAGTTCAAAAGAAATAATCTCGCAAACCATTATTGTATACATATACATTATATTCTATAGATTTCGAGAAAAAAATTCAAGTGGCAGTTGGCCATCATAAGACAAGTAAATATTTGCCCCTAATCACTTGAGTGAGGAATTATAACCTTAGATTGGGTTAGGAACATAATATTCATTTCATATGATGGATATTAGATGACATGAATTGAGTTGTCATTTCAAATTCTCAAATTTATGCTTACTTTTGAATGCCTTGGAATTAAGACAAATTCAAATCCATTTTTTTGGTTAGGCAAACATGTTATTTGTACCAAATCCAAAATTTCAAAAGAATTCTAATTTCTAAGTTCCCAAAAAAACCAGAGTAGTTAACAGTCTTACATATAACTAGCCTGGGTTTTTGGGTTTTTTTAGGTAAGAAGTGCACTCATGGCAGAGGAAGAGGCTGCTGCTTTATCAGTATGGGCAATTGCATGCTTATGTGGATCACTGCGCCTTGAACATGTGAGTTAATATAGAAATTGATGTATAGTTTCCTGTGTTATCCTTGGTATATCTTAGATTTTAACTTATAATTGGTTATTAGTACAACTGAAACACCAATAGAAACTCTGAGTATTAATTTGCGTATTTTACAGGTGTTGACTTTGTTCGCAGGGGTCCTGCTGGAGAAGAAGATTGTAATTCTTTGTTCTAATTTGGTATATTCCCATTACATGCTACTAAATTTTTATTTTATTTTTTTGGTCTTGTTTGCAAGTATTTACCCTTTTCTGTTTTAATGAATCGGAAGTCAGTTTTCCTTCAAAACAGTCTCCCTACAAAAATTCTATGGTCTCACTCACCTTCTTGAAATGTTCTATCCCAACCAATTTCTTTCAGATCAGTTGTTTATGAAGCTTTAATATAGCAGATTATGGATTTCTTGACATTTAAGTTTAAATATTGCATGCCTCAAGGCTTACTGGAGTTCATGTAATTTCTACTTAGATGCACTTTAAGCTATTTTGTATTACGATATTTAAATACTTAAATTTTTTATCTTACATGACTTGATGGAATTTCCACTTAGATGCACCTGAAGCTAATCCATATGACTTTTAGAACTTGTGGTTTTTGTCAACTGCTTAAATTTCATATCGTTTTGCTTTGATACACGAGCTTCTGAAATCATTAATTTTATGCTCATTTTTTTAATACAGGGAATATTGTCAGCATCAATTTTGTCAATCATCCCTCTCATACGTCCCTTCAAGTGGCAGAGTTTGTTGATGCCGGTATAAGTTTAGTCAGCACCTTGTAAATAATTACATTTCTTTGTTTTTTGGATAAGTTTCTTTACATTACGTTTAGGTTGACTTAAAAATATCTAAATGTATTCTACAATTGAATACCTTCCAGGTTTTACCAAAAGACATGCCGGACTTTTTGGATGCACCTGTTCCATTCATAGTGAGTGTATAGTGTCTTGGCGCTTTATTCTGAGTTTTAGCTTTTTATTGTACAAGGAGCTTTGGAAGTTGTACCTGAAAAGTTACTTGTGAATGGTTATTTTGTAAAAATATGAAGAAGGATGTATTGTTATGTTGCATTTGATTGCTGATGGTTGATTTATAAAAATATTATGTAGAATTTGCTTCTTTTGTTCTGATGAGTGAAACATTTTGTACTTTCCAGAATATTATTATGTTGCTTTGACATTTTAGTTCCTTAACATCCAGGAATACTGTGCAGGTTGGTGTGAAAACACAAACTGATGCATTGCAGTCAAAATTGGCAGATGTCATTCTCATAGATGCAAACAAGAATCAGGTTAGTGTCTTAAGATCAGATTTTCTGGTAAATAAATTAACGTACTGCAAATTAAATTGGGTGTGCTTTCTTTTAAGTTATTAACTATCCCATGAATAGCAGTGTAGGTGGTGTTGTGATATGAAACTCGGAAATTCTGTATCTAAGTAAATAATGATCTTTTTCATGACAAAAGCATGACACATAAGTCTTAAACTGTGTATTATGATACAATTTTTCAACCCTTCCCTTACAAATCTACACAAAATATAATTCTGAGGGTAGGAGAATATCTTAACTACTGGATCCAGCGACCAGGGTCTAGAGCACCTTTCATTTCAAGTCGGCTGAAAAAGAAAGAAAAAGGGTTCGTCGTCTTTTCATTTCAGCGACCAGTGATGCAAACAAGAAAGAAAGGATCCAGCGAGGTTTGAATTTCGCGTGGTGGGAAGGGCCTCACGATTCGCATCTTAGTCTATGAACCCGCATAACCCGCCAAGTGAAATTTGTCCAGCATATCACTGGTCAGAAGAATTGATCCCTCAACCTCTACTGAAGTAAAAGTGAGGGGTACCAGTGGAACTAGAAGCCATGGATAGAAAATGTACAATTTTTTGTATCTTCTGCAACAAATAATAAATATGCAGAAGAGTGGGGTGGGCTTTATAGGACATTTGAATATTTTTCATTTATGCTCCAGGTGAATATCTTCAAATGGGAAAGCACTAACCTTAGATCTATTTGACTAAGGCCGGAAAGGCTCCGTGAGCCTATGCTGGGTATGCCCTGCTGCCATTTAAGAGCTTCTTCACCTTTTGTTTAAGTTAGAAAATGGATTCTATATTGAATTTGTTTAAATATAGCTCCCTTGATATTACATGTCCTGTCTAAACCTGTAGGGTGCAACTGTAATAGAACAACCTTACAGTTACCATTTCTGGTTTTAACGTCATTTCTATTCATGCATGTCTTCTTTCAGCGATTTTGTGTTTGCATAGGACTCTCATTTCCATTTTAACAATATTGTGACTATTCTATTGTGTGAACAACAGGTGAGGTCGCCAACAATACCAGAACTACCCAGGCAGAAGGAGCTGTATTCATCATTAGCTCCGTACCATTCAAAACTTGTAGGAGAAAGTTATCTAGGAAGAAAGCGACCAGTTTACCAGTGTACCGATATACAGGTATGTAGCTGAAAGTTTAGCTCTTTCTTTCTCATTATTTCCTCTCTCTTTAGTGTGGTTTCGTTGAAGGTGAGTTTATATGTACTGAGCATGTCTCTTGTTTGTTCCATATGGCATAAAGTTTGCATGCTTTTGTACTGTTTTCATGGAGTAATTGTTCTAACTAAAGGAGTCTAGGCCTTTAGCTTATCTCTCTTCTCTTTGAAAGTATGTCATGTCTTAGAACTTAGAAGTCAGATGTAGTAGTTCTGGGATTTTTTTTTTACTGTGGAGACCCGCAGTCGCTACCCTTTCCCTACTTGGCATGGCTTCTTTCATATAGTATGGAATGCATAGTATTGATATATGACTTGTGGTATCCCGATATTCCTACCATTGCAGGTTGCAGCTGCAAACAGTTTCCTTGCAGAAGTGAGATCTTACTTGGATTCTCTTACCTCTAACCTCCGATCTCACACCATTACAAATGTTCAATCCAATGATGATAAGGTTCACGTTCTTTCAGAAATTGAGTACTGTTAACAAAAGATTGCCTTATTGGATCCTTAACAACTCATTATTCCCTGCAAAGTTTTCCTTTCTTGGTCTTTTGTCCAATATTAAACGTTTTGCTTTATTTAAATTCTATCAAGATAAAAAAATTGCCTTTGGCTAATTCCTCCTTTGTTCTCAGGTGTCATTGCTTTTAAAGGAAAGTTTTATCGAGTCCTTCCCCAGCCGTGATAGACCTTTTATGAAGGTGTGGTTCTTAACATTCCATGTCATATCATTTCTAATATGTACACTGCATGTGTACAGACATGTTAAGTATAGATTGTGTAGTACATTAGTATTAAGTAGGTAGATTGTAGTCTAATAATGCATGCAGCCACAATGCAATATTATATGAGTAACTGCTTATCATTGATAATAATCTCCGTTCTTTGCATTATATACTGTATAATTGTTAATGATGCTGTTTTTTTATTATTTATTATTTGTATTATTATAAATGATTAATTTGACCTAGCAAAATGAATAGGAAATAGGGAACCTAAGTCTCACCGAGGCCATATATTGACCAACTTATATTATCTTTACAAATCAATAAATTAGTAACAAGCAGCATTAGGTGAGGATTGAGTCTTTAATTAGCGACTGAAATGTTCAGTGCCTTGAGAACCATAATGGCTCTTTCATTAGATTATTAATTGCCAAAATAATGAAACTAATGCTTTGTAATAATATGTTTATTTGTTTCTGATTAAGATTCTAATGATTACCTAGCTGGTTAGCTGGTTTTCAGTATGCTGTCTTGTGGAAGTAGAAAAACACACTAATATGCTGTCTTCTGATTTGGACATTGAAACAGCTTTTCTTGGACACACAGCTATTTACTGCACATACAGATCTTATGCTGTCTTTCTTCCAGAAGGAGTAGAGAAGCGAAGCAACGTTGGCCTATAAATCTTATTTATAGACTTAACACTGGAAAACAAGTTTTGTAACTCTAATAATGCCTCAACTTATACTATTAACCTCTGTGCATATTAATTTTCGCCTCTAGTGAAACATTATTATCTGCTATCCTTGTGCCCTTATCATCCACAACGGGATTATAATAAAGTGAACCAGAAGTTTTGCGATTTAGCTGCACTGCTGCAGTCATAGCTTAGTGTTGTGACACTGCAGATATATTTTAGGATTTTGAAAGACATTGGATTTTTTCTATGGTAGATAAAATATTGCATCGCTTAAAATGTAAGTGTCTTACAGATCTGGGATGGCTCAACTTTAAAGCCATCAATGGAGAATTCTTGTAGCGTATATTCTGCCAAGTAGTTAAATGGTGCTGACCTGTGCCGGTCTTCTTTGGGGATTAACAGAGAAGTAGTAAGTTGAGTAATGTTCAAATCTCTAAAGAACAATATTATAGCCTTTATTAAGTTGTGCTTCTACCATTTGTCCATATTGTAGGTCAGTCGAGGTGAAACAAAGTTATAGTGACTGTAAATACATTTATGTAGTGTTGTTGGGTGCTTTGCATAATTGCATACTATTTTCCATGGTAGGGGCCTGGAGAATTGTTTGCATCGATAGTCCTTGTACACCCAGTAATGTTATCTCTTGTCTTTATTCAGATGATTTTTCAGGCTTTCAGCACGTCAGGAAGCTTTTTGGTTTTATGTTATCAAATCTTGAGGCAATGTTCAGACATGCCACTAATTCAGATTCATTACTAGTTTGAAGAAAGAAAAATAAATATGTCTAAACTGACTCGAACCTGACCTAATTATCAACATGATTTATGGAGTAAACATGACTTCAATAACCTAAAAATGACCCGAAATGATTTGTTTTTACTACAGTAATTTATTTCTTTGAGATTATATTTTCCTTTTAATCATTTCAATAAGTTTTGGAACACCATGAAATTAAGACATGAACTGATACGACTCGAATTCCAAAATGGTGACAATTTCCCACCCGACACGAACTCAACCCGAAAAAATATGAATTTGGGTTAGTAAATATTCAATCTGAAATAACCGCGTACAATTAGACACGAATCCGAAATCTGAAAATGACCCGAAAATTAATGAACTATCTATTTATAACCCTATTTTTAAAATACTTTATATTTAAAATAACTATATTAAGTACAATAAACTAACTTTCATAATTATTTACTTATCAAAAAAAAAAAACTTTCAGAATTATTTAATAGTAATAATAATATTTTATACATGTCATGCACTTTTTTTAACCTGACAAAGTGGGTACAATATATATTATACATTTGAACGGTAACTTTCACGTGCAATGAAAGAGAAATGAACTGTTCTTTTTTAAAATTTGAGCAAAAACAATCGGTTCATATAATTCAATATAAATCATGACAGATATAGTATATAATATAGGAGTATAATTTCAATCACTCTAAAAAAGAGTTAAAATGGTGAAACCCGAAACTCGACACGAACCTGATAAGTACGGGTTAGTATTATGAAAAAATCAATCCGAAATAACCAGGTACAAACTGACACGACACGAACACGACCCAGAATCCGAAATTGCCAAGACGGCTAGACCTAACTCGGGTTGTCTCAAAAGTCAAAACACTTTTGTGTGTCTCAGTTGTTGGAGAACAGGACGAGGCTTATCACCCCGACTTCCCAAGTTCGATCACAACTAAATACATGGAAATAAGCGGACACCCCGGGATAAATCGAGGTGCGCGCTCGCCCGGATAACGGGTAAAAATATAAAAATTTAGCAAAAAAAAAAGATTTCTTAATACTTTGGGAGTTGGCATATGCCACTTTAGAAAATGGTTATATTTGCAAACTTGTGTCATGAAAACTGTACTGACTCGAGGACACAAATAATGCAGATGAAGCTGTGAAATTTTGCAAAAGATTTACAGTAGGTGAGCTTTGTAGCAAGTCTTGTCAGAGAGTTGTGTATGTAGTTCAGTAGTTGTAGTCCCCCGCTTTATAGGGGTAAAAATAATGTAGTACAACATTTACAAGTTATTACATTAGTAAATTACAATACTAAATTTGATGTCATCTTTTCGTAACAATGGTTTGGTTTGGAGTTCAAATTATAAAGTGAAATATTTTTGCGAATTAGAAATGCGAGGAAGAAATTAATGAAAGAGTCTTTATAGCAGAAAACGCACCTGAAGTTGGGAATGAGTTAGTGCCACCTACCATCTGTCCCCCTTGTGCTATAAATTTACTGCTATAGTGTTGATTCTTTAAATCTTTTTTATATACCGCAAATATATAGCAAAACGTTAAATGGATATCGGGAGATCATATATATTCCGTAACTATAACATTTATTACATAATAATATGTTTTGTAATATTTTACGTGCGTATGTATATGAGTATATGGTCTCTTTCGAAAAAGATCAAAGCAGATTTGCTTTCAAAACTAAGAAAGTATTGCTATATATTACAAATGTATGTAATGGTAGGAACAATAGCCTGCACGCGAGCAAACAGAGTGCACTCGTTTATTTCACTCTTTGTCAAGGGAATAAGAAACAAAACATGACCATTATTTTCTCTTTGCTTACCATCCTTCTTCTGTATTTTCTTTTCTAAATTCCCCGAAAATTTAAATATTCTAGTTCACATATTTGGATCAAACGCTATTATCCATATGCAATTAGCGTCAAGTCGTCAACTAATTTTGTATTTGATCAGTTAAATAATTTAGCTGCAGGCTGCTAATATTTTAGGTTGGGTGTTGCGATAGTGCCACCCTGCGCCATATGCAAGCTTTTTTTTTTTCTTGATACTTGTCACTCAACATACACCGTATGGAATTTTGTTAATAGAAGAATCAAAATGAATAATGATTTATCGATACTTTCGATGGATTTTGAACCATTGCAGGCCGAGCTTGATGCCTAAAAGTCATGACACGTTTAAATGATGCAGGTGTGATCAGATGTCATGGAATAGATTTCTAAAATGTGCACCTTATGTAACACAGATTTTGAAATATGAGAGATATGCCCAGGGCCAGGGTTTCCATGTTTTTGTGCCTGGTTTTAACGGGAGGACATACGCATACTATAGTCTATAGCTAAGCATTAAATTTGCATCCCAACTGAAAATGACAACATATGAAGTAGAAAACATATATTCCAGGCACAAAAGTTTTTACTAGACTTAGGCCGGTTGTGTCGTGTATTTTCATATTTCGTACATTTGAACTGTTACACGAATACGATACGAAATTTGCTATTGTTTATATGGTGCGTTGTTAGTGATGGTAATGCATGGAGGTCGATATTGAATTGATAAAGTGCGCTTTCAGGGTGTTGGTGAATTTAGTAACAATCTATTTAGCAAAAAAAAAAAAAGAATTTAGTAACAATCTTTTTACTACATGGCATTAAAAGTATCAAAGAACAAAAATATCAAGTTCCTCGTATGTAATGCCATCAAATCTTCAAATTCACATTTATATCCTTGAGAAAACTATTAAATACCGGTAGATTTCTGAAAATTTCTCATTCATCAATCCCTGATTTGTGTTTGATTGGATGGTTCATGTGTTAAAAAGTTATCATAACTGCCCACAAATCTTGATACATAAAAAATCTTTTATCTTCAGCATTTAAGAAAAAAAGTTACTATCTCACAGGCTCACAGTAATAGTAGAAGTAATAGACTACTAGTACAAAGTAAAATGATAACAAATGGTAGATGTGTAGCACTAAGCTATCAACTCTTCTCATATCTTCTTCTGCACATTGCTTAGCTTTGGAGCTTACCTATTAGTTTATAAATTTCTGTACACTTGTGCAGAAAAAATATATACAAATAGCCTGCCATAAAGTCAGATAGAGAGTGCACTGTTGCAGAGATGCCACAGAGTGGTGACAGTCATATTATGATATGAAGCAGCCCACTGACCATTTTCAGAAAAAAACTGAATTACCTCTCTCCAGAAGAGAGAGAGAGTGTGTCTGTGACTGTGCTTTTACAAGAGAGAGAAATGTCAGTAGTATCAGTGGCAGCACCATGATCAGAACCATTAGTTTTATCCATGTCAGAAGATTCTGCAGCACCAATGGTCCCTGAAATAAATATATACCTACTACTACTACTACTATACTCATATACTCGTATATATTTCTATATGTATCTTTGTATATCTTCTTGAAACACTTATGCTCTAGGATACCTTTTTTCTAGTTTCTTCAACTATCTGAGAAATTCAGGAGACTAAAAAGATTTGTTCTTTCTTGATATTTTTGAAAAAATGATGAGTTTGAGTACTAGTGCTAGTGCAAGGAATAACAGTAGGTATCCTTTCACTGCATCACAATGGCAAGAACTTGAACACCAAGCTCTCATCTTTAAATATATGGTTTCTGGTATGCCTATTCCTCCTGATCTCCTCTTTACTATCAAAAGAAGCATGGACACTAACAAGCTCATCCTTCACCAACCCCAACACAGTAAGCCCCTCTTTATTTTATTTTTCCCACAATAAATGTGCGCGCGCGCGCGCAGAGAAATGCGGTTTTGAGTAAAAAGATGTGATTTTTAATGTTTTGTTGCAGTGGGATGGAACTGTTTCCAAATGGGGTTTGGGAGAAAAATAGACCCAGAGCCAGGGAGGTGTAGAAGAACTGATGGGAAAAAATGGAGGTGTTCAAAAGAAGCATACACAGATTCCAAGTACTGTGAAAGGCACATGCACAGAGGTAGAAACCGTTCAAGAAAGCCTGTGGAAACAACATCAGCAGCACCAACAGCAACAGCAACAAACAGCAGGGACATTTCTTTGCCAACTGCTATACCTATCTCATCAAGAAACAACACAAACAGTCCTTATAATATCCAACAAAACAACTCCACTTCTCATCACTCTCTCACATCAATAGCCTCATACAACACCACCCCACTTCATAATACTTCTATTTATACACACTCACCATTTTCAAGATCTTCTGGCATTGGTTTGGACTCTGGTCTTTACTCCCACACAAACAAAGACTTCAGGTTTGCATCACTTTCTTACTTTTCAAGATATAGTTGTATATCTTTTAGTAAGTATATTTTATATTGATGTTGTCTACTTTATTTTATTTTTCCAGAAACAACAGCTATGTTCATGGGATGAGAGATGATATTGATGAGCATCCATTTTTCTCAGAAAGTTCTGGAACTGTGAGAAGTATGTCTGGTTCTTCAGTGGGTGATTCTTCTTGGCACTTGGAGCCATTAACAGTGGGTGGTTCTACATTCAGACAGAAGACTTGTTCTGGTTTACAAAATGGATACTCTTACTTGCAGCTTACCTCAAAAGAGAAGCAAGATCAACAGCAGTACTATGTGCTAAATGATGAAGCCTCAATGAAAATGGAGAGAGATGATGAACCCCAGAAAGTAATGCACCATTTCTTTGATGAATGGCCTAAAAACAAAGAATCTTGGCTTGAAACAGACGATAAGTTGTCAAACCATGGCCAAGTTTCAGCAACTCAGCTATCAATATCCATGCCTAACTCTGCTCATCATAACTTCTTCATGTCACATAATGGTAACTAGGGTTAGGCAAATGTCAAGTTTCAGTCTTTTTCAGCAGAGCAGTACTGTTAAGCTTGTATTATCTCTATGTTTTGCAGATAAGTGAGAGTTTTGCAAATGTGGCTTACAGAATCAAAGGCCAAAAAAGTACTTGCATGGTGGTGGGTCAGTGCTTTTATGTTTCTAGCTCTTCTGCAAAACGCAGATATATGTGTGTATCAAGTCTGAAGTCAGAACATGAACAGTAACAACTCTTTTTTGTACAAAAGGGTTTGTCTGAGCATGGTTTATTTGAATTTTGTGTGATGTAATTGAGAGTTAAGCATGTGCTTTCTCACACCATATTCTGTTGCTAGTACCAATAATCTTTTGTTTTATGAGTGGGGTTCAGCCAAAAAACTCACAACATTTTGCCACATGCTTGCTTAGATGTTTTATGAGTAAGCAAATTTGACTCTTTTGGCTTTTGCTATAGTAAGCTTTTAAACACTAGTTAAAGCTTCTGATCTGCTGCAGCACTGAGGTAGAGATAGTAGGACCCTGTTAGTAATGTGGTTTTGGCTTTTGCTGGTGTGTTACTCATTTATGTTGTTTATCTGATGTACTACTATCTTCCCAAGAAAATTTACGTTATCAAAGTTTTGGGGAACATTTATTCTCCTTTGTAGGTAGGTAGTCTCTAATCTCTACATTTAATCTCACACATTAAGCAAGTGATCATTTTTGTTTGTAATATTGTGCAATCTCGATTTTGACCTAAACCATTACAACAGAGGTTTGGAGTATTTATAGTATATATAGACAAAGGCATCTCAGAGCTCAATCACAGAAACTATGATTAAAATACTCATACATTCATAAAATTCGAATTATCTATCTCTTTGTCAGTATGGAACCGTATTCGCACCGGGGCCGGGAATAATTAATTATTAGTAATAGAAATGGAAACATCACCAAACTAGAGTTATTTTGCTTGTTTGGTAGACAGAATTAAAGAACACATCAATACATGGGCAAACAAAACAAAGACAATGTAGTACTAAAGTTTATGTTTTACTTGGTTTTCAGTGTGATACAGCCAGCACAAACATATTATCTTCAGACGTAGTAGTATAAAAACAAAGTCAATCACTCGTCTTGGAATATGATTTTGTGAATAAGATAAGGTAACAACGATTTTTTTTTTGACAGGAGGTAACAATGAAATTTAAATGACACTAGCATTGATTTTATCAGTAAGCTGAAAAAGTCTTGAGATATAAATATACAATAGTGGGTCATAAACTGCCCACCAATAAATAATAATTGTGAATGCTAAAAGAGAAAAACAAGTAAAGAATTTTCGTATGGTCAATGTAACTAAAAGAACAGGAGAGGATAATAATCTGGTCAGGAGAAGAGGGTACAGTGTAAATGTAAATATAATGATAGTAATGAGGGGACTGGGGAGGGTGCAGAGAGTGTGTGAAATAAAGAAAAGAGCGCACTACAGTTGAGTCCTTAAAGTTACAAGACTGAGCCAGACCCACCAGTTCCAGAACATGTTGGAAGCACCTGCTGCTGCTGATGCTGCCTCACCCCCTGCCCCTGCTCCAATACGTGCGTCCCCTCTTAAGACTTTATCATACTTTTGTTGATCCTACACACTTTTACAGTTTTACTACAGCTCATCTCAACAACTGTATATATGCACTGTCTTTGTGCATTTAAAATCTGACAATCCTTATAAACTGTAGCTCATTTGGAGTTCTGACAACAAATTATAATCATGTGAACAAAAATTCATAATGAAAAATACTAAACAGATAATCAAATTAGCTATGTAAGGTGAGACTTGTGTACCACTAAGAAATTTGAGAATTACGTGGGACTTGCTTATTGCCAGAAGTTCGACATGATTGATTTATGTTTTTATTAGATATATTCACATGTTATATACATAATATATATTTGAGATACGCATTTGTGAGATAGAATAATTTTCGAAATGTACACACGGAATGCATATCCCTCCTCTTTTCCAGATCATATGATTTTAGTCCAACTTTCTTGAAATTTCTAATATTCGGGAACACTTTAAACAAGTTTTTGACGAAAAAGAAACAATAATTCGTTATATTATATAAAATAGAAAAATAAAGATCACTAGACATGCTGAGCGTATTGTATTAGTATAAGATAAATGGTACTGTTGGTGCAGCAGCTCCCACTCCAAGCCAATCTCTGCCAACAACATAAATAAATAGCAGCAGCGACAGAAGGCCCACCACCATGGACTGAATGAGTCTGTGATTGTGAATGTGTTTGGTGTCAGAGTTTTGTCAGTAAACACCGAAAACTAGCCCTGGGAACTCACTCAGCTTCTCAGTTGTCACCGCCCAACCCTTTACTCTTTTCACCTTCAGTACATATAATATGTTTGTGTGTGGAGCCACCGCACCATTTCGATTTTCAACCAGAACCAAATTTAACACAACATATGCACTACACAAAGTTTACTAATTTAAATGAACTACAGTATTACACAGTAGGTTTACATCCTGTCCTACGTGGTACAATTGCATAATGAACCATAAGTGCAGGGGAAGTATTATCTGTGGGAAAAAATTTAATTTCGTAACCAACCAAAAGATTGACATTAATAGTAATTGTTGGATATAAAGATTTCTAGAAAAGATAATATTGTTCTACTTTCGAGTGAGATATACGGGCTTTGCTCGGTTATGGTTACATTAATTTTATCGGACGTATTAGCCCGATATCGATCCTGAACATGCACATTACATTCCTGTATACATAGCAAATCCACTGCCTTCTGTTTCTCTGCAGTTAGTTATATGGTAAAACCAACTAGGACGAAATTAAAGACAGCTCAATACAATATCTAGCCATTTAGCATATGTGAAGTACATAACTACATATTGAATCTAGCTATTTAGCATATGTTTGCACATGCGAAGTACATAAGTAGAACTTGTTGTTACTAAGAAGCAACTATTCATGTCTTCATAGAAGTCATATTAATGATGCAGGGCAAAAGCAGAACTTGTTCGTCAAAGATAAATTTGACAACTTGCAACCAGGATTAAAAACAAAAGCTAGACCGAGGACAAGAAGGTCATGGTCCTATACAGCTAATATTGACATCACTTGCAAGTTGTAACAATGCTAGATGAGGGCCAAAACGAGCCATGATCAAATATAGATAGCTAAATTTCACATACACCTGCTATCCGACACTAACTCAGAACTTCAGGGTAAACCTAAGCAGACCCACTGCTCAGAATTAAGTGGCCCATCGCCCAATCTGTTTGAAATTCATGTAAAAACTATTTTTTGTTACACCTTCTGCTTGTAGCACTTGTGCCAATCAGGATTCCAGCTCATCTGTCCTTGACTCCTTGTTCTTAAAACTTAAGGGGATAGCCTAGTAGTAGCAAATAGATCGAATACATGGATATTATGTCAAAAGGATGACATAAAAGCAAGCAGCCCAAAAGCATTTTTATTTCATTTTGATTGGACTCTTGAGCATCTCCAATACTATTATGTATAGTGGTTGGTTAAAATAATATTTAATAATAATTCTTTAAATTATGAAGAATAAAAAAGGTGTTTTGCTTCAATGGTATTATGTATAATGGTTATCTATTATTTAAAATTAATATTTTATAGTTAGTAATAACAAGGAGATTGCAGAATTGAATAAAAAAAGGGAGGGAATTTATGTGAAACCTATGTGGACAATTATAGATAATGAGATTGACTAACAAATATAGACAATGCATATAGAGAATTGTAAAAATTTATCCAAGGGTTCACATGATTGGAGTGTCTGGTCTCGGTAGAAATGACCAGCCTCGGAAGAACAATATTGCTTTTCAGCATTTTATGTCCATGCATACCCTCCCAAGTCCCAACCTCCAAATTTAAGCCAAGATTATGCCCATAACTGTGAAGCACTGGATGCACAACTAGCAGCTCTCAACATGGCCGAGTAAAAAATTAAATTAAAATCGATACCAAATCGAAACCGGTAAAAATTGATAAAAATTGAATCGTATAAAATCGATCCGATCCGAAATCGAAAATTAAAAAACCTAACCGTTCCTAACAATTGCGGTTCCGGTTATAGGTTTAAAACCGAACCGAACTGATTATTAAAATAACTAAATTAATATTATTTATAATTTATATTTTACCTATATATGCTAGGGTTTTGTTCTATGAAAAATCTTAAATGGAGTACTAATTGGAGAATTGTCTTGCATTAAATTCTGCAATATATTATAAATAGAATATATTAAAAATAATATATATTAAAAATATCATTTAGTACTCCATTTAAAGTTATCCATAAAATATATTATAAACAAAATATAATACAAAACATATATGTTCTCCTATGAGTATTTCATTTAAGATTATTCATTCAATTTTTACCTTATATATTTATATTATACTATATTGTAAGTCTATAACTAGTCTACGTAGAGTGAAACCTGTAATATTGTTGACAGATGGATGTTACAGCCTTGCAGGCAGCCAGAAACATAAGATAGACCAGGATGTTGCTGCAGTTTCAGATTATATTTATAATTGAATATGAATATTTTACTTTGCTAATTGATAAATGTTTTAACTAGTTACGTAGTTATGCAGACTTTGTAACGTAGTTATGCAGACTTTGTATTATAGACTTCTAGAATTCCAGTTTCATAAACTTGGATGTAGAAGTATTTTTATAATTAAGTTTTGTTTTTATAATTTTTCTCATTTTTGTTTTTTGCGGTTTTATTACCGAAACCGAACCGATTAAAACCGAAACCGAACCGATTAAAACCGAAACCGATCCCCCATTCGGTTACGGTTACGGTTTTCGATTTTAAAAACCAAGAGTATGTAGTTTCGATTTTAGTTTAACATAAAACCGCACCGATCCATGCTCCCCGGCTCTCAACATGGTTTTTGATTTTGCAGCCTCGTAGTCAACTTTCGTTTGCTAATAATCTAGAAAAACCAGTATATAATCACATCGTGTTAATTATCGACTAACGAACTGATATAGATAACTAATTAAGGTATCGCAAATTTGCTATAATCGGTATCCTAGATAATAATTATTTGGCTTCGTGGCCTTCTGTAGCAACATTTTCAATAGTCCTTTAAAGGGAGATTTTGTTGATTAATTTCGTCTAATAAAATGAAGTGATATAGAGGTCTTAATACGAAGACATGCATATGTAAATAGGAGATCATATAGACAATTGTGGAGTGTATTATCTTATGTATGCTCTAACACTATTTAGAAAGAGGGAGAGATAGTGGAGGAATAGAGAGAGAGATGTTATCATCATGAATTGTATATTGTAACAAACTTAATTGAGATGTTTGGGGGAACTTTTTTCCAGAATAAGTCAACTTATTTTAAGACAAAGTTAGAGATTCCTAACTTTTCTCTGAAAAAAGTTAACTTTTTTTTGCAACTTATAGAATCTCAAATATACATTAAATACTTGTATAAAAAACATTTATCAAAATATGAAATTTTTACCCGAAAATAAATCCAAAAGGACTTATTTTTAAGGTAAGCCAAACGGGCCAAATGTCTTATCTCTGTTTATACTACTAGCCACGTTGACGATACATACATCATTTCATATCTATAGTTATAACTAACTAAAAGTCACCAATAGCTTATTTGGCACACTACTGTTATGTACAGTATTATCTTTAATAGAATGTGTGAGAGAGAGATAGCTATGAGAATGCAGAGGAGCATGTTTAGCTTATAGTTGTGTTCTCTTGTTAACAGAGTCCAGTGGGCTTCTGCATTACGAACGAAAATTTAAAAGACAGTATCAACTGAATAAATTTAAATAATGATCGTAAAAGTTTATTTTCCTAAGTATAAAATTAAAATTAATACATATTTTTTAGAAGAGTTTTTGTACAATTTTAAGGGTTTGTTTGGACGAGGAATTAGAGATAGAAGGGTTGGGTCAGGGAGGGTTCGAATTTTGAGAACCGTGTTTGGAAGGAATTTAAAATGAAAGGGTTGGGTTTGGAGGTGTTGCGCGGGGATTGGACTCAATTTTTGTAAAGCTTATTTTGAGCACAATTTTAACACCCAAATCGGGGTGTTGGGGACTATCGGGAACTGTTAATACTCATGTAACCACGTGAAAGTATGTATCCAATTATTTATTTTGTAATATTTTTAACTATTTTACTTAATTGAGTGTTTTATTGGACTTAAAATTAATCTACTAATATTATTTTTTTCAAATTTTTAAATCTTTGTATACTCGTAATTTAACATAATTTTTTATAATTTTATAAAAATTTTAATTTGTTTTAAGAATATATTTTATTTTGAAAAAGTTCAAAAACATTTTATTTTAACATTTACCTATCATTTTAATTTTGCATCCAAATAAATTAAGGTCTAATCATTCCCTACTTAAACCTTCAATCCAAACAAATAACGGGTTCAACCAACCCATCCCTTCCCAACTCTACCCTTGTCAACCCAATCCTTCCCTTTTTTCTTCAAACCTCACCTGTAAATTATGAGATGATGGGAAATATTATTTGACGGTAATAGAAAATAATAGTATATATCAAAAATATATATATTGATACCTTTTTTTAAAAATTTTGATAGGCCATTTTTTACGTTAGAATTAATTATGAATATATTTTATTAATAATTATTCGGAAATATTTTAACAAATCTTTCGACCTTCGACGTTAAAAGTGGATAATAATAATTATGGTAATTATCAACAAAATTATAAATTCTCTCTAATATATAGGAAAAATATATTTAGCTTACATGAATCCAAGAGAAAACATAGGCTTTTTTTTTATAGAAAAATGCTAGAGTCCCAAAATTATTTCCCAAAAACATTCCCAAAAAACACTTGTATAATTTTAATTGGTTATCAAAACAATAAATGAGATGGACCCCTTGTGCATTCAAATTAATACACGAATTAAAATTTTCTATTCTGCCACGTCACTACTGCCACATCATTTTGGGAAAATATTTTGGGAATTTTGTTTGGTTCCCTAGCATTACTCTTTTTTATAATAGAGAAAAGATAAGCATTAGATAACCCATATATATTTATTTTTCACACATATTTTATATACGCGCTATAAAAAAATATTTAAATATATACATGCGAAAAATAAAGAAATTAAGACATACAGTATTATTTTACAGTACAAAAAATGTCATTACAACGTGTAAAGTATACATACAGCTCGCGCGTGTTCATACAGCTACATATAAATATGGAAGTGAACTGACTGCAAGCCTCTATGTGTTTGATATAAATTTCAAAAAAAAAAAAAGAACCCATTAGACATAAACCCTAGCAGACACCCAGCCTATTGCTTCGCCCTCACTGCACCATTGGGTAATATACATATTGCTCTTCATTTACAATTACATATTAATGATTTTTAAATAATACCCATGTCATATATTTACATATGTGCATTGATTTTGTATGTGTTTGATGAACTATGAACTAGTAGATATAGATTTTTAATATTCAATTGTGATAAAAATCAAATCTTTATCATCATGTGTGTTTTACCCAAAAACCAATTAAGATAGGAATAGCAAAGTTTTAATCTTTTATTTTCTTGATTATATTTGTATTGTGTGTCTTGGGGTTTGATCATGTAACATTTGATTTTGTTAAGTTTTTGAAATTTTATTGAGCTAGGTTCTTTATATGTACAGGGGATCATTGTTTGTTGGAATTTGATTTTATATCGATTTAATGGATACTGATGACAAGAAAAATGTACCCAGAAAGGTCTGATCTTTATATCCCTATTCGATTCTTGTTGAATTTGTGTACTGATAATTCATTGTGGGTTTTAAAATAATTTATTATTTTTAATGTTATAGGTGAGATTTGCTCCGAAAGCTCCTCCTCGCAGAGAACATAAACTTGTTTTACCCAAAGTGTAAGGACTTTTGTTAGTGTAGTTTGTTTATATATTGAAATCTGCTATTGTATGCCGCTAATCTACTGATAGTCTTGTCATGTACCCACTCTAATTACAGAGAAAAGTTTGAAGAGGCAGATGCTGCGAAGGCAGAGGAACTTATGCAGCGCTTCAATGTAATTCTCAGTGTGTTCGTTATTTTAATTGTGTTTTATTTATGCTCTTATGATTTAAAATCCGAACTTATGTAGTTATGTCTCATTTTAGGAAGCTTCGGTGAAGATAAGACCCAAGGCTGAACAGAAACGTAGGTGTTTTTTCTTGCAGTTTCTTTTACTATGATTGATCTCTAAATAATGTTTAGAATCTCATACATGTTTGATGAAGGCTTATATATAGAGTATATTAAATTTTCGAAAAAAAGATCTGTAACACCCCGAAATTTCTCAACTCAAAATTTCTCAACTCAAAATTTCTCTTGGAGTGTTACAGCTGAAGCACTACGACATGCTTAAATAAAAACATTACATAAGGTTTCTAAAAGTTCCCAGGATACACAATGATGCACTATAACTAGTGCCTGGTCAGGTCTACATATGTTAAAAACAAAAGGATAAAACTACGCAGACAACATAAACTACAGGTTGTTTGATTTAAACTACTTTTCATTCATTAAACTAAAGATGATCTGGATATTAATGCTTCAAACATTTCTTTCCACCTGAAGCCTCCTCACAATCTTGCTTAGCTGGAGGTAAAACAGAAATTGAAAAAAATGAGCTATAAAGCTCAGCAAATTAACAAGGAATATGAATCATAAAAACACTTCTGAGTAAACTAAGATTTGAAAGAAAAAAATCCTGAATATTGACATAATACTGATACTCGTAGAGAGAACATGGAAGCTTATCAAAACTTGTTCAGAGACCGAGTGATCCAAATGATCAGAACCTTTTTTTTATACCTCGACACCGAGGGTGATCAACCCTTCGATGCTCAACGATCTGCATGCGTCGTGTCATCAATAATATAAATATACCCTCGTGGTACATATCAGCCACATCATATGGTGACCCTTAAATACCCTCAAAATTCAAGGTTGTCCATCTCGGTCGAATGTATCGTTGAATATAAATTTAATCTTAACATGAATCCACAAGAACTCAAGATTTAAGTAGAGATTTCAATTTACAAAACATAGGATAAAAGAGTATCAAGATACAAGTTAATGACAATGAGGAAAACTAAATTGAATCAATGCATGATACCGGTGTTTAGGAATACGATAATAGAACCACAAATTAATTATGATGAAGTTTATTCTCGAGCATAACAAAAGCATAAAACAAGGCCGATTACGGATAGATACAGGCTACTCGAAATGATTTCACAGGGCAAATACATAAATGAACGAACATAGAAAGAAAAGTCTAGAGAAAGAAACTTGCCTTAGTCCTTAGCTATGGTTATCTGAGACTGCTAATTCCTTCTATCTAGCGTGGTGTAGAACTGAAATACCTTGTATGTATTTATAGGCTATAAAACCAGCAAATATTTGACTGACCCAAAATATTTTCCTTAATCGTTACACAAACAGGGTCAAAGATTATGATTATGCAGATTTTTGATGTATTTGAACACGCAATAGTTACCACGTGTCTTAGGTCTTCCTACCAGCAAATATGATTCGCAAATATGTATTTGAACTATGGCTTAATTGTAGCTTATGTTAACACATTTGGTTAGTCAATACGGTATGTTACAAGATCCTTTTGGGGCTTGTTTCTCCCTTCAACGTAACATTAAGCCAAATAGGTATGCAAGGATGAAAAATTTGAGGTGATTTAGATTATATTAATGATTCGCAATGGTACTTTCCCTTTAATAATTTTATCCGTTAAGTATGATGTAGAGATTTATACTCCAAATTGATGTATTAAAACTCTTTTGATTCATATATGCAGCCAAACAAGCTCAGGTTGCCTTCGGTAGAGATGGGGGATCTTCTATGAAATCATATGGTGGTTTAAAGGGTACGTACGAATTTAAGAATAGTCGAGCGATTCAAGCTAGAGGTAATTCAACTTTTTTTATTGCCACTTGTTCAGCTGCATTAAAATGATTATTGCACTTCACTGAAATTGTGTTTCCTCGCGTAAAGGTGCCGCTTCAGGTGGGAGAGAGATCAAAGAATATAAGGAACCATGGGTAGGTATAATAGTGTGCTAGATACACAATTTCTTGTGAAGTTAATATTGTTTCCCACTCACTGGTTTTCTCTCCATGCTTGTATAGGATTACTATACTAATTACCCTGTGACTCTTCCTCTGAGAAGACCATACTCTGGAGATCCGGGTACGATTTAAGATGCAGGCTAATGCTGCAATCGCAGCTTTCACATAATATTTTCTAGTACAAACTTTTTAACTTGGCCCAAATGTTTTATGTATGAATATATTAATTACCGTGCATAAATTTGGTCATCTTTTATGATAAAACTTGTTTTGTTTATGCTTTGAAAGATATAAGTTTGGTTGTTCCCTTGTAGAATTACTAAATGAAGAGGAATTTGAAGAAACTCTAGAAGGCATTACTTGCGATGAATCTCCCATTAATTCAGCTATTGAGCTTGGCCTTATGGTAAGTGTTCTGAGTAAATTAGTACATGTAATCATGTTATGAATCCCTTTGATTCTTTTAAAATGGTTTCAGGAGGAGGATTTGGAAGCAAATATGCTGTTCTTCCAATTTCCGGAAAATATGCCCGTGACAAAACAATCAGTTAAGAAGGAAGCTCCTGAAACAAGCAGCACTTCTAAACCAGTGAAAAGTCAAGGAGCTTTAGGAAAAGCCTGTAATTTAAATGAGCTACCTGCCGGCTTCATGGGTAAAATGTTGGTTTACAGGAGTGGTGCGGTCAAGCTGAAGCTAGGGGACATCCTGTATAATGTGAGTATGCATGCAGCTTATCACATTTGAACCGTATGATTTGTTTATGTAATTATTTCTCGATATTTAATATGTTTCCTTTTATTATCGAACTTAACAAATTATTAGATGCGGGAAATGTAATTAGATACAACAAATTTAATCTTTCAACTTTGAGAGTAGGAACATAGTGAACTTACAAGTTACATTTGTTAATGAAGGGTCAATCTTCCTTCACTATCAAATCTGAAATGTATTGATGTTACTTGCTCTCTTCTCACAACGGTTAACTTTCAAATATCTGGATGACTGGATAAAATTCCTTACATTCTTATAAATTATTCATTTTTGTTGTTTTTTCCGAAATCAGGTTTCTGCAGGATTGAACAATGTTTTTGCTCAGGATGTTGTTGCGATTAATACGGAAGAGAAGCATTGTTGCATTGTGGGGGAACTAAACAAACGTGCCATTGTTTCCCCAGATTTAGATTCTATCTTAGATAGTATTTCTGGGTTATGATAGTTTTGTCATTTCACAAGGAAATTTTGTTCTATACATATAGAAGGTGAATCTGCTGTTTTCTTTTGAATGACACAAAATATATTACTGCTTTACAAACTTTCATGTTAACTTCATCTGAAAATGTATTGATGAAGCATGACAGCCCGGGAAGAATAATTCTGAATAAAGATGAAAACTCATTGATCATCAATTATATGAATTTTGGGTTTGTGGGCCATATACAAGTGCCAATTACTACAATGTCAGTTTAAGAAGTCATCTGTCACACCCTCAGTGGTCTGAACTTCATGCATATATCTTAAACAACTTAACAACTTTAGTTTGATTTGAAAATACTTCACCTAATTTATATACAAATCATTGTTGATCACCTTTTCTGTTTTATACCTTATTCATTGCTTGCTTGTCTTCTGAGCATATATTAGTTTTATAAATAACACGGATCTCGCGTAAAAATTGAACGTGAATAAAATATGATCCCTTATTATAAATAACATTTAAAAGTAGAAAACTAGTATGATGCACGATCACGTTAGCATTATTCATGTTTACTTGCGTTGATGATATTTTATCACCTAATTAAAGTTGGTGGAAAGTAATTTGAGCTCATGCCTCCATGTTGTGGTTGAAGAGTCATAACAGTGTGAGGAGCATGAGTGTAGGATGGTGAGAGTTCAAAAGAGAAATTCTGCAAGATCACAGCCAATGCAACTTTAACTTCTATTGTTGCAAAATGGTTTCCAATGCACATCCTTGGACCCCAGCCGAAAGGAAAGAAAGCTAGCCTATCTTTAGATGCCTTTGCAACTCCTTCTGAGAACCTTTCTGGTTTGAACTCCTCAGCATCATCGCCCCAAAGTTCTGGATCATGATGGATATGCAGTAGAGGCAATGTAATATCCACTGCAGCAGGTACAATTATATCCCCGATCTTGGTTTCTTTGGAGGTTTGTAGGTATAAAGCAATTACAGGTGAATATAACCTTTGGACTTCATATATTATCATAGTGACCTGCAGGAAAGCCAGAATGATGAAATGCATTAAGAGGAACTTGATTATTTTAATTAGATTAGGGCTAAAGAAGAGTTGATAAAATAGGTTTTTTTATGAAAAGTGACATACATTTTTAAGGCAGCTTATACCCTCAAAACTTGGAGTGTTTTTTCCGCATACTTGCAGAACCTCCTCCCTCGCCTTTTCTTGCCAGTCTTGGTGCATGGCTAAGACAACCATTATCCAAGTCAACCAACTTGAAGTCGTCTCATGTCCTGCAAGATAGAACAGCTTACATTCCTCTATGATATCTTTTACTGTCATTCGGTTACTATCTGTGTCACTTGCATTATTTTGTAGATTTATTTGCTTAGTGGACTGCAAGAGCAGGCCTAATAAGTCGTCGCTCCTGGATTCTCCTGCCGCTATTGCTCTGTCGTTCTTCTCAACTAATAGTCTGAGCATTGAGGTAATCCTTTTGTTCAAGCTGTGTCTACTTCTGTTCTTTTTGGTTGGGATAAATCTGCTTAACAGACATTAAGTTGAAGTGATTGAAAGGATTCGTATATTAGATATTTTTTCTCTCAAACAAAATCAAAATTCACTTGTTGAGATAAACAAAGTTGTTCAAAAAAATTATATTAATTTAATAAAATGTGTGATGATATACCTGAAACCAGGAATGTATAACGTCTGCATGGCTTCCATAACTAGTGTTAACGGAGGAATTTGGTGATAACAAATTTCGGAGGTTGCTGGAATAATAAAATTATTTCAATGGGGATGAGAGGGTTTTTGATGTTAGGGGCTGGACTTGAGAGGTGTCTCGACTTGTTAGATATGTCAGATCTGTGTACCCTATTTATATAGAGATCAAGCCCACGCAGTTCTGTTTAAGATTAGGATTGTATTTCCATGATTGTTTAGAAATATATTTGGAATTGGTTGATTTTATCTATTAATATCATATTAGGATATCTCCCTGATTTGAAGGATATCGTTGGGAGAAATATTATGTGAAATAAGTTAATTATTAGTGAATATTAGGAAATTTGGGAAATTATTGAGCCTGACGAAAATATGCGGTAATAACAACCCCCGGTTCTTTAGTGTAGCTTGCTGTAGTGGAGAATTAGTGTTCTTCGATCTTCCAAATTTCCCGAGTCACTGAAACAACGAGAAGTGGAAGATTAGTAAACAATATAGAGCACCAAGATGTCCGTAATATGCATGCGGATGCAGATGTAGATGCAAGTAAGACATGTAAAAGTGTAAGAATGAGTAATCTCAAAGTTCCGCTTTTAAGATCTGCAACACCTCTGAGGGCCTTCAAAATCAGCAACACCCCTGATGGCCTTTAAGATTAGCAACAAACACCATTTACCACAATGTCATCCTCCTAGGGCTTAGTCTAAGATTCATGTACAATAGTTCATGCCCTTCCAAATTGACATCGTACTACCATGCAGTCCTATTATGGCTGGCTTGCGGTAAACTCTTGCATAACAGCCTATGACCTTCCCAGCTACTAACATAGCCTACTGTTTATACAAAATCTCCGGCCCAAGATGCTTAAGGTTCCTACACAGTAGCCCGTGCCCTTACAAGTTGTTGACATGGTGTACCATCATACAATTCTCCTCGAACCCTAAAATTCAAACAAAGTGATTTGTGGCCTTCAAAATAAGATTTTTAAGTGAGATATATCTTCTGTATTTTTCCAAGTGGCAATATTATTATTCTTCACAATTCATGCTCGCATTATTCTTCTTCACAATTGCTTGTCGCATGTCTTGAAAATAATCTTCGACATATACATGATGCAGCAATATATATGTAGAAAATAAATTATTATGCAGAATAATAAAATAGAAAATAAGACTTATCTCCGTTTTGATGAGTGGATCTGCTTTGAAGATTGCGCCAGGTCGAATCAGTCAAAATCGTATGTACTAATACAGCGCACGCATAATTACTGATTGATTATTCAAGCATATGAAGTGTGAAGTCCCCGTGTGTCTGCATATTCATTCTCCACGAATACATACATCATTGCACCATGTGGCCCCACTTTCTTTCTTCCTCTTTTTTTCACGGCTAAGCATACTCACAGATCACAAATTTGTTTATATAAATTTTAATATAACCACACCCTGCCGCTCTGCTCCACCGTACCAATGAACCGCTCGAAATCCATGATAATTCCCAAATGTTTTGTATATGTTTGTTCGATTAAAATCCCCATCAAGGTTATCTGTCCTCCACGGATAATAAATAATCCCCTCCTTCTAGCGCCAATTGTTAACAGAGGAATTTGGTGATAACAAATTTCGGAGGTTGCTGAAATAATAAAATTATTTCAATGGGGATGAGAGGGTTTTTGATGTTAGGGGCTGGACTTGAGAGGTGTCTCGACTTGTTAGATGTGTCAGATCATTTTCCAAGATGTCTGCGTACCCAATTTATATAGAGATCAAGCCACGCAGTTCTGTTTATGATTAGGATTGTATATCATAATTGCTTAGAGATATATTTGGAATTGATTGATTTTATCTATTAAAATCATATTAGCGTTAGGATACCTCCCTGATATCAATTTGAAGGATATCGTTGGGAGAAATATTCCGTAATTAATGAGATATTATCCCTCGTTTCTGAGAGGAGATAATTAACTTGGAAATAAGTTAATTATTAATGAATATTAGGAAATTTAGGAAATTATTGAGCCTAACGAAAATATGTCGTAACAAGTAGCACCTGGAGTTCTTTTTGTAATTTTAGAATCTTTTTACCTTCTTCGTAGCTGCTACCAAATGCTGTTCGAAATATAATATCACCAGTAAGATCTTGAAATTCAGTCCAGACATCGATTTCACAAGTTCTCTGAGTACCAGCTAATTTATTCCATCGATCAACCATCGTCATACAACTATCTGTGAATACTGGTACCATTCCCTTCAATATAAGAGAGTTTAGTTTAAATAGAGATTGACACAGCTGAAACCTTGAATGTTGACCAAACTCTTATATCTGTTGTCCACCTTTACTACAACAAACTCGTACAGAAAGTAATTGAATTGTTGACAAAAATGCATTATCACCTTTACTACAACAAATTCGTATAGAAAGTAATTGAATTGTTGACAAAAATGCATTATCGACGTTTCAGGGTAGAATTCAGTGAGAGTTGTATATCATCAACATATAGCTACAACATTGAGCTATTTATCGAATGATCATAGAATCAAGAGTAGTGCTCTGCTTGAATTCTTAGAGCCTCATTCTGTTGAACTTATCCCCGAGCTATTTTGAAAAACTAAGCATTCTAGTTCGCTAAACCTTCTTTTTTGTTAAATAGAAAACTGAAGGTAAGTGTTCAATTTGAAAGCAAAGAAATTCAATTCAGAATGTAACCTTCAATTTTTCGAGGTGGAAAGCAGGGCTAATTATTCTTCTATGTGCAGCCCATTTTTCACCTTCCAGAGTAGTCAATCCATTTGTCAGAATCAGTATACGAGGATTAAGTGATGGCTTCTGAAAATGTCCTAGCTTGTTCGACAGAACTTCTTTCACCAAATCCGGGTCCATTATATTTAGTCTAGGTGTCTTGCCTAACCAAAACATAGATATTTTCCCTGTTGACAAAGAACATTTAGCTAGCAAAACAGTCATGCTGTAAAGATCGACAGCGTCTGGAATATAAGGTATTAAAACATAACTGAACTAATAAATTACATGACGCGAGAAAGTTCATATATGTTACCATATTTCTGCACAAGATTATGGGTGAAAGGATCCACCCTAGGCACAATCTGGTGATTTAGGCTAGCTGGTTTTGACCATGCATCTTGTATTTGCTTAACATATTGTTTCAAGTCCCCGAGCAATGGCTTATAAGAAGTGCCCTTGATTCCTTGCAGCTTCAAGTACTTATCAAGCCTCTTTGGTTTCCACCAAATAGAGTAGAATGTTTTGGCAAGAAAGATTGGCACCAGAAACAATGAGATCACTATGGGAAGTAACATAATTTGCTCCATTTTCTTACAAAAGAGACTGTCTTTGTGATCAGTTGCTTTTTTTGATGAAGTATTTTTACCAGGACAGTGTCTTAAATAGTGAGTTGAAGACATCATCCGTTTGAAATATTTGGCAAATTGGAGTCTGTCATCTCCAATGGATGACACACTAAAATAGTGTTATTTTGATACTATTTTAGTGTCAAAATTACATAATTTATAAAATCAACTCCAATGTAGGTTACACTATATCCTACATTATATGGAATCTTTTACACTATATTCTACACTATAAGGAATCTTTTACTTATTAAAATAATAAAGAATTGAGTTTTGGGACTTAAAAATGATGAATTTGTTTTTTGTTAACAAATATGAGGTATAGTTGGAATTTTGATTAGTGCCAAATTTGGTGTCAAATGACACCAGATATATGTTTGACACCAAATTTGGTGTCACTCCCATTATTTAATGCACACTATTTTAGTATTCCATTGAAATTGATTTTACACTAAAATAGAGACAAAATGACACTATTTTTGTGTTTTAGTGTATCATTAGAGATGTTAAACTTTCAGTGTCCAGTACACTTGGGCCTCACGAAACAAAACACTAAAATCCTAACATTAAATATTTTAATGATAAATTGTCCTGCAGAGAGGGACTTTATACTGCCTCTTTGCATTATAACTGTAAAAATAGAGTAATATGTAAAAAAGGACGCAAGGGGTATTTCATTTTTTCCCCCCAATAATTAATGACTGAATTGTTTACTCCTAGCTTGCTGTGCGGAGCAAGTAATCGCCGTTTTATTTATTTATTTAAGCTGTCCCTCTCCACTTTTATTTATTGCACAGAAATTAGTCAAAGTACTAATCTATTTTTATTAAAAAGTTACCATCCGTTGGATTTTTTTTTATTTTTTAATATCAATATATCATCTTTAGTCTAAATTTTTTAAAAAGTTAATTTTATTTTAAAACTAAAAGGGTAACACGTGAAATAAATTATTAATGTACATTTATATATGGTAGAAAAAAGAAGAGAATGTTCCTAAAAAACAAGTTAATATTGTTTTAATATTACGTAATATGGTACTGAGGATGGAGCCCAATAATTGATGTTAGAAAATTTAGTTATATTTATATTGGATCCCGAGGTCAAGATCGAGATTCTAGCCCAGCGTATATTTCTAAATCGATCAACATAGAGCCCGTAGATTTATCCAATAGTTTAATATTTTGAGCTGGGCTAGATTCTGCTTGACATTGGGTATATTTCATATGGGCCAATAAGTATAGAATTAGAAATATGGGCTCCTTTTTTTCTTTTGTTCTAGTTTTTCTATTTCTACTTTTATGATAAAACAAACTGATTTCTATTATCCCTATAAAATTTAATCAACCCAATGCAAGCAAATTCTACTATCAAATAACCTGTAACCTACAACTAATTCCTATCACCATATATTTTAAAAAAATATATAATTGATTTAAGTTACATATTATTTTCAGTGGCGGAACTAGAATAAATTTTTAGCATGGGCACTATATAATTTTAAATAATAATAAAAAAATAATAAATTATAAAAAAAAATATTAATAATAACATATAATTTATATTTTCCCATTTTTTATAAATTTTTAATATTAGAAATAAATCAGAATATTATATTTTCTTTTCTTTTCATTTTAGAAAAGGATTTTACCAATTTTTTGTTTGGATATAATTTTAGCGGGGCACACATTTTAATTTAACGGGGGCACTAGATAAATTTTTCATATTTCAAATGCTTGCTAAACAATTTGAGTGGGACATCTCCCCTAACTTAGCAATTTAAATATAATATATAAAAAAAACTGTCAGGGAGGGAGTACTATACATCAGCCCCTGATTATTTTGCATTATATTATTATGAAAAAATGGTCTTGATCATCCTCGTAAACATATTAAAGTTATGAGGGTTTTGTATATAAATATTAATGGTAATTTTGTAATTTTAAAATTCATTTCCTATGTTTACAATTATGACTTCCTGTATAGAAATTTCATTCAATCTCCTATAATTACCTAAAGTCATCCTATTATTACATATACCATTTAAAAATAAATAAAATGAATATACATATATTGAAATAGTTTTCGATTAAATTATATAGAAAGGTACGTTTCGGTTTCAACTTTCAACCCAATTAATTTACAATAAACATATTCAATTTTCATTTTAAAATATATTTTTTATAATTTTTAGATTTTATAAAATTCATTAAACATTAAAATTACATAATTATTTTAAAATTTGAATTTATTCAAATAAACTTATGTGAAATCCTTTAAAATATCATATTATTCAAAGATTTTATAAAACAATAAAATTATTTTTTTAATATAAATTATTTTTTTAATTTTATTTATTTTAACCGACCGTTCTAGCCATGTGCTCAGAAAAGTTGTGTGTTTTGAATATTTAGCTAAAATGACATTTGTGCTTTGAATTCAGTACTATCGCGAGCACACCCACGTGAGTAAAAGACTTTTCGACGTTTATGTAAATGTTACGGAGTAAATTACTAAAGTAAGGTTGCTTCTGTTACTTCACTTGCTCCCAAGACTTGTAGTGAATAATTCAACAGTAGTCGTACCATTATTGGGGGTGTTTGGGATTCCATAAACTTAAAATAAGTAGTTTATTTTTTATTTTATTTTACATATTTTCATATTTTTTTTAAAGATAAATATTTGTTTTAGAATTTTAAAACCAAATATGAACTTACTTTTTTCTGAAAATAAGGGCTTATTTCTGAAAAGTACATACATCCCTACTTTTTTCCGAAAATAAGCCCTTATTTCCATAAATTGGCAGTTGCCAAACAGGCTCATTGTAAGATACATCGCGATGATATTTGTTGATTAATTTTTACTTGGTACCGTGTAGGATGATAAGAGTAGCATAGTGCCTTTTATTGTACTTGTACAGTAGTCACTTTGTTTTCATGAAACAAATAAAATTTCTCTACCTACAGGCCGCTGGCTCGTGATAATACATATATTCCCAGGTAAGTGATCTTACTCCGTTTTGTTTAATAAAAAGTTATAAATAAATAATATATGATTTAAAAATAATAACTCAATGATATCTTATACTCCTATTCCTATTAGTTGTTTAATTTAATTTGAAGGTAAAATTGGTTAATATAAATTTAAGTTTTGAATCTCATTATTAAGATATTAAAATATAATATTTATATTATTAAAAAATATTTAAATTTTAAATCATATTAATAATATATTAAAATTTATCATTCATATTCTTAAATGTAAAAGTATTAAGATAATATAAAGAATTCCAATAAAAAATACCTATACAAATATATATATATAATACAATATAAATATTCATATTATATTGCAAAACACATAGGTATAAAATAGTTTATATATTTTATACAATATATAAAGTTGGTATATAAATTAAAAACTTGACCTTTATATATGCCTAATTCATATTTATGTTCTTAATTTTCAATTCTTTGCTGTGGCATGTGCCGTCGGGGCAGGCGGGACCTAGCCAAGAAAAAACAACGGTTCAGGATTAATCAGATCCAAGATATATAATATTCTGAATTTAATCGTCCTTTTATTTAGAAAAAAATAGTCACTGAATCATATCACAAGAAAGTAAAAATAATTTTTTTGACCAATGTGTCATATAGTACGTAATTAGTTTATTTCTTATTGTATAACAAAATAGGAATTGTCAAAACACAATTATTTGATTCATTAAATAAAGTTACCTGGATTAATTTTAAGCTTCTTATTCTCTTCTTCTTAAAAAAAAAAGGGTTTCTTATTCTCTTTATCTTTAATTAATGTGATATACTTAGGGGGTGTTTGGCTTAGCTTATAAGTAATAAGTTATTTTTTAAAAAAAAATATTTTCATATTTTTTTTTGAAAATTAATATTTATTTTAAAAATTTAAGACCAAATCTTATTTTCAAATTTGAAAATAAGTTATTTATTTTCAGTAAAAGTACATATATACCAATCTTTTCGGCTGAGGCAAAGGGGCGTTAAACTATCAGCCTCAGCCCCCTCTCTTTTAAACAAAAATTCTAACTTTGTTCATTAATTTAAAATTGTCTTCGATTATTGATGATAAGTTTTTTGTAAATATTTCTTTATTGAAAATATATTTTCCCAATTATTAAGCTAACTCTATCAATATTTTGAATTTTGTTCATTATTTATGCGAGGTCGGTGTATTGTATAACACTAATTTATTAAAAAGTAGTTTTAGGATATCACACTTAATTATATTAAAAATTCAAGACATTTGGATAAATATTACATCTCAAAAAATTGTACTCAGTATATTTGAGTGAATACTGAATAGTCATACACTTATCCGAAAGATGCTCCATAGTTTCAGATCTACTCGAACTATAATAATTTTAATGAAGAAAAATTTGTTTTAAGTTATTATTTTCTTATTTGTTCATTCACTTTTAATTAATATTATAAATTTCCGTCTGATTTTTATTGATGCATGGATGTACTATTAAAAAGAAGTTTAGCTTTCTTGTATTACTAGTAAACAAAACATTATAATGAGTACGTGCCTATAAAATGAAATCAACGAGTCATTTATCTAATTATTGGTACAAGGAGGTGGCCTTTTGCACATTATAATATTCCACCAATTCAGTCACTCGTACTCTAAAATTGATCGCAAGGCTCACATGGCTTTTGCCTGTTCATTGTTGCTAGTTGTGACACCTTTGAATTCTCTTTGAAAGTCGAAATTATTTATGAATTTATTATTTAGTATATATTCCCTTCCCTTCTTATTTTAAATGTCATTTTTAAATATATATATATATATATATATATATATATATATATATATAATCAAAGTAGAATATTCAATCCTCATACTGTACAAGTAAGTATCACGAAAAAACAAATGAAAAAATACTCTAAAAAATTAATAAAACCAGACGTAAAGAAACAAAATTGTTTCAATTATATTTGCGGAGATGTCTCGATCATCGCAAATGAGACACGAAATGTGAATTAAATGGGAGACAGCGGAGTTGGATTCTAGAATCACAGCCAACCGCTTTGCCAACAATTTGCGACCATATGTATAGGGTCACCTTATACGGGAAATATATTAATATTAGTACTCATGTAGTTAATATTCTAGGGAGAAGAAGTTCAAGAGAAAATTATTATAAAGTTTCACAATTTTTATCTTTGAAAAATTATTTATAAAAATGAAAAATAATTAAAATAATCTTATAATAGAATTAAATAGTTAAAACGATTTTTACAATAGAATTAAATTCAAAATCAGATTTTTTACTTAAATATTTAATTATTTTTTATAAAAATATGTGTGGTTAATATTTTATATTGAAACCAATTTTTTTTTTTGTGAAACATAAATATGATTAATTTTAAAATTATTCATGAGATTTTATATATATTAGAATTAAAAAATATTCATCTATATAATACTATAGAATAATGTGCTTAATATGTAATCGGTAATAATTGTGATAATTTATACTCTCTCCGTCCCAAATTAATAGTCACATTTGATAAAAAATTGTCTCATAATACAAGGCAACTATCATATTTCCAATGTAATTTTATACAGTAGTTAAATTTCTAAAATAACCAATATTGGTACTTGTACTAATAATTAATTAAATGAAATTATCATTCAAATTATGCATTGAAATTATCTCAATCAATGCAAGTAATATGAATACAAATAGAAAATACTGTAACTTTTATGTTAGAAATTCTTAATATATATAATTTTTTTAAAAGTGACATGTAAAATGAGACGGACGGACTATCAAATTTCTAATATTTTAAAAATCGAATCCAATTTTAAATTCAATTACCGTATCGTATTATATTGATTCAAATATAATCCATAGCCAAACCCACGGTCACATGGCCTAATAGATTAAATAAATATTAATAATTGTTATACTTTGTAAAATTATTATCAAACAAAATGTAATAAAAAGCACATTGTTATTGCGCATATTTTCCAAAGTTATCATATTAGTTTATATATATATATATATATATATATATATATATATATATATATATATATATATATAATGAATGGATGCTGTTTTTCTCCTCTTTTTGTATTTTATATTTATATTTATACACGGTGTTCTTTTATTTTTTTGATAAAATATATTGTACTCTAATGTGATAAGAAAGCGAACACGTTGTATAGGGGTGAGCACTGAGCAGAGAGGGGTCCTATCATCCAAAATCTGAGCAAGGAGTGACCAAGTTCTAAGTATTATGCTGCTTGAAAAGTATTTGTCAAACAAAAAGGAGGTAAGAAAAGCATCAAGTATAAAGTATTATTGCAAACATCTGTTTTTTAGCGGCACTTTTTAGAATTTAAATGAAAATTGAAATAAATTATGTTATTTATTTGAAATTTTAAGTATGCATTTGTGTCTATGTTTACAAGTTTATACAGAAATTTATCTAATTTTCTTCAATTAAAATAGCAATTTCGACTGAATATATATCTAGGACCATATGTTTGCAATTTAGAGACGTCCAATCCGTCAATTATGTCGATGCAACAAAATTTGAGGGGACAGGACAACAGAGAGAGAGTTAGTGACCCGATAACATAGCTTTTGTAGAGGAATCTACTGTAATTTGTAAGAATCTGAGTTTGGAATTGGATCAAGCGCAACAAACAAACACAAACAGTGTTATAACTATGATACAGTTTTATTTGAGGGCAGTTAGAATGAAAACATAGGAAATTAAATGTACACATTTCACATATTAAGCAAACCAATCACCTACTAAACAGTCTGATACAGAAGCAAGGTTGTAAAGATTAGAATTAGAAACCAGACATGGTTCCTCTGCACCCCAGAACTCCTCCAGTATCTCCATTATAGGTTTCTCATACGACGAACAAGGCGACGCACTTTCCATCTCACAGTCCTTGGGATTATTACTGCTTGATAAACCCGAGAAATCGTAATTAAGAAAATCGGTTAAGCAAATGTCACTCGAGTCAACGCCAGGAACGAGATCCGAACATTGATCAACACAATTATTTTTTAATGTCTGCTGAACCGATGGCTCTGTGCTAGCACCTGTTACCAACTGATGACTACTTTCATCCAGAGTGGCCTTATCATGGGATGATGCATTGGTGTCGATCTTGTGCTGCGTTGACTCGGATAACTTTTTCTTGAATTTCTTCATCTTATTGTTGCGTTGTTTAGTAGGTGTCTTTGGAGAAACAGCAGCAGAACTAGTGTGATTATCATGAGCCTTTTTCCTCAGTGTTGTGTTCCAGTAGTTCTTGATTTCATTGTCTGTTCGGCCAGGGAGCCTTCCAGCTATCAAAGACCACCTATCCATAAACAAAAAAAATTAGTGCTAAATTAATTATTTCATCCCAAAACATATGAATAAAAACGAAATTGTTAAGCAAGATTATGTACATAAACATACCTATTACCGAGGAGCTTGTGAAGGCGAATAATGAGGTCTTCTTCATCATCAGAAATGTTACCTCTCTTAATATCCGGTCTCAAATAATTTAACCATCTTAGCCTACAACTCTTCCCACATCTCTTCAAACCTGCATCCATTAATCATATAGTTTCACCTCACATTCTATAATCAAATGTATACATATAGGATTTTTTCGGCTAAACTTATGTCGAAAAAATAAGTACTTATTTTCCGAAAAAATATTTAGCCAAACACCCTTGTAATATACTTTTGTGTGCATCTATGTGTGTGTTTACCTGCTCTTTTGGGCAGGTTTCTCCATCCACCTTCACCATGAAGATGAATATAATCAGTGAGAATTTTGTCCTCAGCAGTGGTCCATGCTCCTCTGTTCAACCCAACCTTAGAACAACAAGGGCTCCTTCCCATTTTGCTCTTTTATTTTAATACTACTACTTTCTTTGCTTTTTTCACAAAAGCTCACTGCTTTCTCATCCTCTAACTACTACGTTGTACCATATATATACACCCATACAAGGTACGTATAAATTATTACATCGAGTGATTTGTGTACATACACGTATTAGAAAATACAATGTAAACTGAGCATGTAGTATGTGTACATAATGAGTACCCTCATGATTGTGTGGTTACTAATTAATCTACTCTGATTTCTGAGTAGAGTGTACATGTCATACAGTTATGACTTGGTTAATGCTTGAGAGTTTTTGTTAAATAAACAGGAGTATTTTGGTAGAGCACTTCCATCCAATTCTCTATTTATGTCTTATTTTTATTATTTGGGAAAAAATAAAAAATTTATTTAATATATCTTCACCATCCGAAACTTTAAAATATAATAATATATATATCCCCTGTTCATCCCCATCTCAACAACAAGTATATAATAAATCAAAAGTTGTTTGTTAAAATTGTAAATAAAAAAAGAAAAAAAAGGATAAATATGAATAATGAGATATAAGAAATTTTAAAAGATAAATAAAATTTAAAAATAATATTGATAAATTATTTTATGGTTTTTAAGGTTTTGAAAATATTTTTTGAAAAAAATTTACATTACTCTTTGTTAAAAAAAATAACTCCATATATATGGATATAAAATTGGCCACCAAATTAATTCTAATTGATTATATATATGTAAATATAAGAGATTTGTTTTATTCAATTATAATATAACTAATTAAAATTTGCCACTTGAAATTTGAGATTCATTTTAAAATAAAGAGTTATTAGCCAAAAGACCCAACAAATTTTTTATTTTTTTACAATTTAATCTATGAACTTATTTATTCTCATATAAACCCAACTAACTTTATAAAGTTGTGAAAATAAGATAACCACGGTTAACTATTATTTATGGATATATATTTTTGTCAACTCATATAAAAAATGTCATGTTGAATTAAATACATAATAAATTCTTTTAAATTAGTTACTAATGGATATTAAAAATATAAGAAAACTAATAGTTAATTTATTAACAAAAAATAGCTCAATTTTTTTCTTTCATACTTCGTTTAACTAATAAACTATTTATTAATATATTATATTTTAAACTATCAATTATATATATATATATATATATATATATATTAAAACTACATATTAAATTATTTATATTATAAATTTAAGAATTTCACAGAAAAAAGTAAAAAAATGATGTCAAAGTACTTAATATTTATTTTATAAAATCTTCTAATTAACTATAATTAATGATTTTTTTCCAATTTAAATCTAAAATAATTTATTCAACATATATTTATTATTATTTTATGTACTTATAATCTAATTTATTAATTGGTAAGAGTAACATAATATATACTAAAGTGTTTAACCTTTTTTTGTTAAGCAAATGTGCACCACTAAAATATAAAAAATAATATAATATATATATATATAAAATAATAATTTAAAAAATTATAAATGTGATTCTATTATTTTAATATAATTTATAATTAATAAAATTATTACTATTTTGTAATAAAGAAAATAATATGAATTATAAAAGAATATAATAATGTTTAATAAATTATTTAATGAATAATTTATTATGTATCTAATCCAACTAGATTGATAATTAATAGTTAACTATGATTATCTTATTTTCACAATTTTACAAAGTTTGTTGGGTTTATATGAAAGAAAATATGTTTAGAGGTTAAATTGAAAAAAAAAATAGAAAGTTTGTTGGATTTTTTAATTAATAACTCTAAAATAAATTTGAAAGCACTAGAATATATTCTTATTAAATTTATTCATTTAATTTTATAGGCTTGAGCTATCTCTGGGACTTTTAATTTTCTACGTATGTTGTTGTTTCCATAAAAAAAAAAAATAATTAATGCTACAGCTTGCACGGTTTCCTATATTTCCATCTAAAAACATGACTCTACATGCAATTGTAATTAAATTGACAAGGACTTCAACGATTGTCTATAACCCTAGTACACTTCCATTACCATTTCATTGTCTCATCACCCTCGCATGTCTTAGTTGTCTACTTCAAAATGTAGAACTATATATGATCACAGATCACTCATCTTGTGTTAGATATAAACTCGTGCTCAGATCAGAATAAAGGAGAGTGAAAAAATATAACAAGTAGTGGCTTATAAAATTTAGTAAATAAAATTATATTAATTTAAAAAAATGTTATAAAATGGACGAGGCGTCTAAAAAAAAGGTAAAAAAATTGATGATGAGACGGAATAATTAAGTAATACTTTATACCTTCATTTAATTTTGTATGATATTTTGTCTATTTATATGTAATCTAATATATTTATTCGTAATTTTTGTTATATATATATAGGGCTACTAGGCTCAAATGCTACGGAGAACTAGTATGTTCTGTACTTCGATAACACGTGTTGGGTAACATTTTTTTTCACTATTTTTTTTCTCCAAATGTATAATTTAGTCTTCTAGTTGTGTTTTTATTTAAGAAAGCACATGTTTTTGATGAAAAATGTGATATTTTTAACAAAATGAGAAGTTAGTTATAGTATGTTCTGTAAATCATATGTATTTGTTCTGTAAACATTTTTTATTATTTTTTAAAGAATTCAAATAATTTTCTCATATAATTGTGTTTGTATTTACAAAACACATGTATTTTAAACAAAAAGTGTGATGATTTTTACAAAAAGTGTTCTCCAATTAAAAAGTTATCCATAGAGTCCAACTTATATATATATACATGCTTAGGTTCAATGAGGAACTCTCTTATTTTGAGTAACTGAAGAACCAACAACAAATATAATTACAAAACACATGAAAAAATTGTTGAACATAAAAAAAACTACAGAACACAAAAAATAATCATAAAACAAACAAAAAAATTACATAACATACAAAAAATATAAAACACAAATTTGTGTTCTATATTTTTTGTATGTTATGTAATTTTTTTATTTTTTATGCAATTATTTTTCGTGTTCTATGATTTTTTGTATGTTATGTAATTTTCTATAGTTATTTGTTAATCAAATTTTTATAAAATAGGAATTGGTTTCTCAGTTAATCAAATAAGGAGTTCTTCACTGAGCCTTACTCTAATTGGTTATTCAGACTCTGACTAAGCATGATGCAAAGTGGACAGGAAAAGCACAATAAGCCAATGTCAATTTCTTGGCAACAGATTAATTTCTTGGTTTAGCAAGAAACAACAAACATTATCAACCTCAACAGCTGATGCTGAATACATAGCAGCTGGAAGTTGTTGTGCTCAAATTCTATGGATGAGAAATCAATTACTTGATTATGGACTAACATTCTCAAATATTCCTATGTAATGTGATAATACTAGTGCTATTAAAAATGTAAAGAATCCTGTCCAACATTCAAGAACAAAGCACATTGATGTCATGTATCATTTTATTAGAGAGCATGTTGAAAATGGTACTGTTGAACTTCATTATGTTTCAACTAACAGATAGATTGTAGAAATTTTAACAAAACCACTTGACGAGTCTACCTTTCTCAGACTGGTAGGTGAATTAGGGATGTTAAATATGTAAGTGATCAATCATTACAAGAAGCAAGATATGTACTTTAATTATAGTCCCTGATTTATCAAACTATAATTTGTTATTGTAAAATTTTATGAAGTACTTTATCTTGACAGAGTCTAACTTCTAGACTCTGACGAGTCTATAGACACTAAGAGACTATAGACTTTAATGGTTTAGACACCTAGACTCTGAAACGGTTAGAATTCGCGTCTGTAAACTCTGATTACGTTTAAATCGTTCAAATTACTTGAAATAGGCAGTAACATTTACTTTTTACTAGTTACAGATTGTAGACTCGTGTGTATTGTATGCAAGTTTAACAAAATATAATTTTTAAATACAATTAACTCACTTGTTTATTGCAATCTATTTTCTAAGGCAAAAATTACTTACAGAGCTTCTCAAGAACCCTAGCTTTTTATTCCCAAGAATTTTCATTACTTTCACTTTAATTACTTCAATGGTTGTTGTTTCTACCATCATGAGGGGACCCAAGGCAATTTTTTTCACTTTTTGAGATTTCGAGTTCATGACAACAAACCATGTTGCAACTCTTGGAGACAAGAAGGGTGTAAATGCAGATTACTATTCAGTGATGGATTTCTTGGAACAAAGTGAGTTTAGCTATGTGTTGAAAGCATCTCATGTTATTCACATGGATGATGTCTCCGAGGCTTGGAGCTCTGTTAAGGTTGTTGATCCTACTCAGGATCAACCAAGTAAAATTATGTTTACCATTGGTGATACTACATTTGATGTTATTGTTGATGTTATCAATTCCGTGTTTAAATTACCCGTGAAACAACCTTTTAATCAAATTGTTGATGATTCTGAAATCAAGAGCATGCTTAAATCATTAGGTTACACTGCTAGCACTGACAAAATGAGTAAATTAACTAGGCCTTATTTGAGAAAAGAATGGTCCTTTTTCTTTGATCAAATTACAAAATATTTTACTAGTAAGTGTAGTGGTTTTGATGCTATTACTTTTATCACTTATCAAATTGGCCACAGTCTCCTATTTGATAAAGTGATCAACATTAGTGATACGTTTCTCACTCAAATGAGAGCTAAATTAAATAATGTGCAAGAGGGGAGGAAGAAAGTCTATTATCATAGATTTCTTATGATTATCTTCAATCACCTCATTCCTAACATGTCAACTAGATTGGCAAATGATTGCTGTGTGCAGGCCTACAAACAACAAATGAGAATTTTCTCTGACAGCAAGAGAATTGATGAGAAGAAAGAAACCAACCTGTATGCCATGGTATATCCACAGGTAATGCATGTAAAACTATTAACCTACAAGTCTTCTAACTATAATTCTTCTTTCTTTGGAGGTGAAATGGTGCATGAATAAATTATGAAGAGTCCCCCTACACCTACCCAAGTAGCCAAATTCTCTTCCACCACACAATCTCAAAAATCCAAATCTAAAAAGAAGCCAGCATCTGTTGTCTCTCAAAAGACACCAGTTGTAAAGAGGAGGAGATTGATCCAAACCAAACTGGTAGATGAGAAAAGTGATGAGGAGCTCAATCCCCTAGAGAAGTAGGTTGTTGAAGGGCTTTCATTACTAAAAGAAGGTCATAATGCACCTGATTCTAGCCCAAAAGCCAATACTGCAGATTCTCTAAAGGCTATAGTCTCTGAAAAACTTAAGGATGCACCTCAAGATTCTCAACAAGAGTCTCTTGAGAAATCTTTTGCTAAGAAATACAAGAGGTTGAGGAAGACTTCTTCTACACACACACACACAAGCTTGTAATTGTGATTAACCTTGTTTTGCAGGAAACAGATGCTCCTAAGGCTCCTGCAGAGCCAGACTCTGAAAGCAAGAAAACTCCTGAATCAGTGTCTAATGTTGAGTCAGAGTCTAGACTTCCTTCAAACTCTGATCATGACACATTTTGGACAGGAATGCCAAAGGAAGCAGCCTCAAGTCTTATAGACTCTATAATTGTTCTATCTGATGAGGTGTTTAACTTTCTATATCATTTGGTGGAATCAATTGAAGATCCAGAATCATACAAGACACAACAACAAGTATTGGATCTTCTCTAAACATATGATGCCCTAAGGAAGAGAATGGAGATGGAGCTACATATATCTACACAGGATGTAGTCACCAATCTATACAGATACCTCTTCAACTCTTCATTATAAAGTCAAGCAGCTGGGATCATAGAATACAATACAATTGAAGTTCTCAAAGCACTTGGTGTGTCAAACTCTAAAAAACCAAAAATGAAGAAAGTCAAGAAGATAAAAGCCCTCAAAAGGAGACAATCAGAGTCTGTTTCTAAGTCAGAGACTGAGTCTGAGCAATCAGTCTTTGATTATGAAGCAATTTGGGATAATTGAGTTACCTACATAACAGTCATTCAATGGATTTTTCACTTTCAACCTCTGTCAATACAGGTGGTTGATTATCTTGTCCACAATATAGGTACAATTGCCAATAAATACATCTATTCAACCTACCAGAGTAGATTGGATCAATTCAAGGGCATATACTTTCAAAAAGTGATAAGGAAACTGCATGAACTCTTCAATTTCACAGATACCCAGGAAATCAATGCAATCCATACAAGGGCTTTTCATCATAATTTGGAGGCATTTATTATTGAAGAATAATAGAATGAAGAATGTGTTGGAAGGAAGTTGAAAGAGGGCACTAGTGCTCTAGTGGTAACTAGTGAAATAAGTGATCAGTCTGTCTCACCCATACAAGAGCCACTTAATCAGAGGTTGGGTGATAGTAGGAAAAATGAGTATGTTGATAGGCCCTATTTGCCAACTCACCAAAATGTTGATGAGAACCCCAATGATATGAGAGGACAGACTCTGATGGAGGCTCATGAAGAAAACTCACAATCAATTCTGTCAGAGTCTATCCACTTTGAGGGGGAGTGTCATGCAACAATAGTCAAAGATGGTGACACTAAGACTTTGGCTTCTAATGAAGTAATACTGAAGCAGTCAAAGTCTATAGTAGACCCTGAGACTGGGATACTGGAGCCAACAGACCCTGAAAAGAAAGAAAAAGTTTGTAAGGGTTCAAAGTTTGTTGTTGCTCACCCCTTGGTGGAAACCCCTAACCTTTTATGGGGTACCCCTCCATCAAGGAGGTTCAAGTATTGAAGCATCTCTTACTTCTCTCACACCCTCTGATGTAGGATTTTTGAGTGCACACTCCCAAATGAGTGTAAAAATGACAATGAGAGGTTATCACTGACCTAGGCAAAAGGAGATGTAAAAAAGGCTGTAGAGAGCCAGAGTGAAGATGAGAAAGTGGGTGCCCAACCCCACTGTGAGAATGAGAGACTAGGGTATCCTGAACCTAGCTTTATTTATTGGGATCAAGAATTTCCTCAAAGTTGGTCCAATGAGTTGAGGCAGATGATTTATGAAAATTCATTTTTACTTATTTTACAGATTGGCGAGATGGAAGAAGCTTTAGCTGCTCAGAAATCATTCACATAGAGACCACAACTTCATTTAATGGATTCTCTAGTTAGGAGAGCATGCAGAGTTATGGAGGTTTTGGTGAATGACCGCATATTCAATCTGAGACTACAAAATTGAAGTCAGGAGAACCAATTCTTATCATGCCTATCTAGGCTAGGCTTCCAGAGTCTACAGAGTCTGATCACTTTAAGGAGGAGTCCGGGTCTATAATCCCTTTTGTTTAAGGAGGAGTGTGGGTCTATAGTCCCTTTTGTAGTTTCAGAGTCTACTCAACCACCAGAGTCTACACCTTCTGTCACAAAGATTGAGCCTGTTGATGTTGTTGGTGATTCAGTCTCTGAAGGTGAAGGGGAGATGAATCCATTTTTCACCTATTTCGATCAAGTTTTTCATCAATCATTTAAGAAATAACTTATATGCATTTAAGAAATAACTTACTTATTTTTTTTAAAAGTATACATTTATATATATTTTTTGAAGATAAGTATTTATTTTAAAATTTTAAGTTTAAGTTTAAGTTTAAGTTTTTAAATAAAAAATAAATATTTATATGCAAAATAAGTACACTTTTTTCAAAAGTAAATTACCTTTTTACACAGAAAAAGAATCCCAACACATGAGATGGAGTCCCACTTTTAAGCGCATTATTGGTAACTTATTGATTAGTAAGTGTTGCACATGTATATACAGTAATGATCTAGCTAGACTGGTAGAGTCATAAATATGAATTACCAAACCGCATGTGGTCCAGAACTGATTATTGCGGAGTAGTATTCAAATCAACTTCATTTTCTGAGTTTTACACTTCTGTCTGTACGTAAAACACTCAAATTTATATACACCATGTGAATTTGCAGAAGTCGTTATTGGTACGGTGAATTTGGTGAACAATGAACACGGAACGCAAATCTCGAATATATTACCGACACCGTGTATACGGAGTATATACTAGGAGAGTAATAAATAATATATTATATATTTTAAATGTATGATTATTTAAATTATTAATGTTTTTTATGTAATGTTGTACATGAGATAAATTATTTTTGAATCATATTTATATTATGTGTTTAAATTCTCATTAATATATTGTTATATATTTATATTAATTAACATAGATTAATAATTTGTGCAAAGCATTAATAAAATTTTATTAATAAAAAGAGTTTCGAATATATTATAAAATATATTAATTAAAATTTAAATAAAAAGTATATTTTAATATATATAAAATATTAATATAATTTTAATATTCAAAAAAATATATTATAAAATTACAATTTTAAATAAATTAAAGTATTTGAGTGATGAGAAAATTGAAACATACTATTAGATGTGAGTACAACTCTATATTCTAATATTTAAATTAAAAAAGAAGTTCGATTAGAATAATATAATATAAAAATATATATAACATAGATAGAGTACAATAATAAAATTTAATTAATATAAATAAAAGAATAATATTATTTAAATAAAAGAATGTATTTTAATTAATAATATAGTATAGATTCTCTAAAAATAGACCAGCTAATATATATTCACTTGATCTGGCATTTTTGTAAATTTACCGGATGGAATTTATTAATATATAAAAGTTAATTATTTTACTAATTTTGCAGAAGGATTTTAAATTGAAAAAGTTAATTTATTTTTCTAACGAATTAAAAAATTAGTAGACTTTTATTTAAACATTAGTTAATTTATGAAATGAAATTACTATAAATAAAAATAACTAACACACACATTTTATAGTTTTTCAAATCTAATTTATGAATCTGTCAAAAGAATCCAATTTATGAGTAAATTATTATAAGCTGTTGTCTCTTTCAAAGTAATAAGCTGGTTTTGTTTATTATATAGAGAAATTAAATATTCCTTCCCACCTATTTAATTTGTTTATATTTAAATTTATTAAAATTTTAGCCGTATGGTGTAGACTTTGGCAATAATGAGAGAATATATATATATATATATGCATAGAGAGTCTTACTCGGCTAAAAACCATTCTTTGACTAGATACTAGAAATTAAATAATTTTGTTTAAATCGCGTCAAAATATAGGTATTCAAATTGATCGTTAAGAGATGTATAAAAATAAAGTGAAATCGGATTTAAAAAAAACTCACAAATTAACGAGAAAAATTAAATTAAAAACGGAGAAAAATAGATAAGATCATATGTGAGAAGGTGTATTTTGATATTTTATACCTGCTTCCAGGAGGTTCATTAGATTAAATTGATCCAATCGCTTCCTCTATTTTTTGTTTTTATTTGAACAAAAACATATATATAGAGAGAGAGATCCAATACAGGGAGTAATTTTTAATTAGGAATCGAACGCCGCCATAGATGGTCCTAGTTGGGTTCAGTTTAGCTTAATATAAACTGCGAGCCATCATCAAACTACCTGCATGTCAAATATTATAATTTAACGACAGAAAAAATATAATCTATTAATGAAATTGTGAATTCCAAGACTCTTCAACCTTGCACAATCTCGATTAAATGATACGATCTCAACTTGGCCACCAGAATTTTGGGCAGCCTGGATATTTGATTAAAATATGTGGAATCAATTTTAAAAACTACGTAATATTATTATGTTTATATCAGTAAATATTCTTGATAGTTTTTCTTGGAGCTCGATCTGTTAAGTTTCAATATTCAATAGAATGCTAAAAAAATGTTTTTGAGTGCCCGAATAGAGTAATGCTAAAAATTCAAAAAATATTTTCAAAATGATGTGACCATGACGTGACGTGGTAGAATGAGCAATTTTAATTTGTGTATTAATGTAAATGCACTAGAGATTTATTTCATTTATTATTTTGACAATCAATTAAAATTAAATAAATATTATTTTGAAAATAATTTGAGTACTCCAACATTTATTCCCAGAATATTCAAGAACACTCTTCGATATATTCTCATATCTCCTTGATTTAATTTATTAGTCGCTCTATTAATTTCCTATTCGTAAACATCCAACGTGATTCAGTTTTAAAAAGGTCAACAGATTTCGATCTTGTTTAATAATTATATCTCACTGCCATTCAGTTGGTGAACGATCAAGATCTTCCTTTTTTTAAAAAAAATAAAGAATTAATTCATTAAATAAAAGTCATACGGCATTCCATTTTTCTTAAATTTATATATCAACAACCGGGTCATATATTTTTATTTATAATATAAAAATGCATATTGATGCTTAATGATTTGTGTAAGGTAAAGGTTTCGTTAATAAAATATAATATTGTATATGTACATATTTTTTAAGCCTACAAATCCTAAATTTAGTAATAACGACTAAATTTCATCAATATTAATAACTTTTAAATTTATTTATTATATAAATATCACATACTGATTAATAAAAACTATTTTATTTTATATTTTGAATATCAGAATATTTTATAATGTTTTATACATTCATTATCAGTATTAATAAAATTCAAATTTATAAATTAAGAGTTTTATAGCACTGTAGAAAATATCCATAAATATAACACTCTAAAATGTTTGATGATTTGTATCATAATAACTACGATGGTATATACACATGCATTTCATTTCACAATTAATAAAAGTTAATCTAATTAATACTTACTAAACGTTGACTCTATAATAAACATTGGATCATGTGAGCAGTATGTGCATTACAGTCTTACAGATCATACAAATTTGGTAAGCTGTCATGTGTGGAAGGATTCACTACACTGGACCAAATGCGGTCCAGGATCAAAGGGCTACCTCCAAAACGTCACTTAATTAATTAAGTACTGTATTATTTTTGCTTAATTTTATTAGTGGTAGTAAATCTTAGCAGCCTCGTCCTTGGCATTTTCTAAAGGAGTCTTCAAATTTGTTCCTGAACATTAGAGTTACGTCTCGCGTAAATTATGGAATATTCTTTTGTTCTGATAAAACATAATCGGAGGACTTTGATATTCCTAAAATTTTGTTTTATTTCGGTTTCCACATTATACATTTAGGATTTTTAAGATCCCCGTCAATATTAATCTATTAGTCTAATTTTCTTTTAATCTGAGGTTAACTTGAATAATATGAATATATTACGAATATATAATTATGCAAATTTATGATTAAAAAAACAACGTAATTTCTATGTCCAACTGTCTAACATAATACAGTACTAATGGGTAGAATGATCATCAGAACACCATTAATATCTATTACATACTATATTCCTTCCATTAATATCTTCATTAATGCTTTTTATTTTCTTTTCACCATTAATATCTATTAATTATTATATATCATAAATTAAGAAAATATGTATAGTTAAATAACAACTATAACATTTAAATTTAATTTTAAATGATATTCTAACCAAATCCTAAATTAATACCGTCTTAATTACATATTTATATATAATCTTTAAAATACAATATACTTAAGTATATTATAATTCATACTTTTAGGATATTTTAAATATACTTTTAAATGTAAAGATTTATTAATTATATATTATTTAAATATGTATATTATTATTTGTTATTTTCAGGTATTTAACGAAAAATCCTCCTTATTTAGATAATTATTTGGTAATGCGTGATAATATTTTAAAAATTATTGGACAATATTTATTGAGATTGTTTTTGTTTGTTTGTTACTCTCATAGTTTTGAGGTACACATAAAAAACAAAGTAGGGTGTGAGACACAATTAGACGAATTAAGAAAATTTTACACATTTCGACTATTTTACTTGTAACTATAGTTTGATATTTATGTTAGTTTTCTTCTAGACTTTCAGTTTTTATTTTTTTAAGCATCCGAAGATGTCTTATGTATGTTTTTCGGTTAGATGGTAAATTTTATGTATGTTTTTCGGTTAGATGGTAAATTTTATTGAATGAAAGAATTCTTTCAATCAAAATTGTATTTTGATACACTTTATTTATGGATTGATTTTCTTTTGACAAAAAGAAGATATACAAGTAACTCAGCTACATTTAATGTAATTAGTGAGAGTAGTCAAATAAATAAATTATTTACCTAATTTTTTTAAGTTGCGTGATTTTTTCAAAATGATATGTAAAATGTAATGAAGGGAGTATTATATTATCTCAACCTTATTTAAATAGTATTATTCAAATAATATATTAACTCGTGAATGACCACAATTTAATTAGTAAACATATGTATAAATGAGTGAATTTATGTTAACAAGTATATTTGATATGCTAGCGTACATATAATACTTTTTTAAAATATTTTATATATATTATAACTTTAATAAGTATAAATTAGTATAAAATATATAAAAACAAATATTTTTAATAACAATTTTTTTCTTAAAAATTGAAACATAGAACAAACTCGTGACTCAGGTTTAGAGCTAGTTTTATTTAACGTGGCAAGAATTTTATTTTATCAACATGTAGCCTCACAGAATCTTTTTCAACTGACATTGTATTGTTCGAGCATTCAAGATCCCTAATTATGACCATTAATTTGATCAGATTTAGTTGATCGGTTAGAGTCGTCATCTATTTCCAATCAAATTTATTTGGCCCATTTTCAGTTATCTTCCTTTTATCAATTTTAAATTTTAAATCATTTATAAAATAAGGCAAATAAACTCATAGGGCCATTGAAGCTTAAAGTTTTTAGAAATTTGCAAGAACACAGGAGCAGTTTGCATGTAATTGTGAGTGTCGTTGATAGTTTTAAATTGTAAGGGCTCCTTTATCGTCGTCGACTCTACTCATCGATCTTGAGATTTCAGATACTCATTTGAAAGATTATAAATTAACTTATTCAAAATATAAATAAATAATACATTCAAGTATCTGCTGAATTTCAATAAATAGAAGGTTATGATCATATCGGCTTTGGCAAAAGAAATGAATGTAATCGTTTACGAATTTTATTTCAGCGGGGGTCCATGCTCCTTTGTTCATCCCCATTACTTCCGGACAGCAAGGTCTACTTCTTCCCATTTTGCTTTATGTTTTTCAACAACTCACAACTTTCCCTTCGTTTCTAGCTACTACCAAGAGCAAGAAGCAGTACTAGTATTCATATATGTATATATATATCTGATATTATTGTTCCGACAGCATCTGTAGAATGAATATGGGAAAAATAATATAGATATATCGTTTGCATACCAGGGCTGTGTGTAGAATCACAGAATGATACTCCTTCCGTCCCCCCTATTTGTTCTTTTTCGTTATCCCCTGTGGAAAAGAAATTTGTTCCTAATTAGTTTTTCTTCTCACTTTTTAAAATAATTTTATAATTTTTTTTCCAAATATTACTCTTATATTATTATTTTCAATATTTGACTAATTGAAATATACAAATAATTCAACTAATTCAATGCAATTATAAGGAAAAATTATTAAAAAGTAATTAATATTTTCTTAAAATGTGCATTTTTTTCAAAAAAAGACAAGTAAAAAGGACGAAGAGAGTAGATGGTGTGTTAATAGCTAGGTTCTAGCTCACTGTAGCAAGGTACTTTTTTGGCTTAAATTCAATCGACATATGATTATTTAGTTTCATAAGAAGTTAAAATATTTTGATATTTAGTTCCAATAAGAAATTCATGGAAAGTAAACACACGATCCACCCCCTTATATCTCTGCCATCGATTTCATATATTACCTCCGATTATTGAAAATATGGAAGATACTCCACTACTCTTGCATCGTTCAATTTAATTCTGACCTATTTAATTAAAGATATTTTTAGGGTGAATATCGGATATTTACAGTACAGTACTGTTAAATAATGAAGAATTTTTATTATTCAGTAAATATTAAATAAGAGGTTTATATATTATTAAATATAAACCAATAAGTTTTTAATAGCAGTATAAGAGAAATCATCAATATTGATGGTACATGTACAATTACTATTTTTATATGAACAACCTATCAGTATAAATAAGGTTGTTATGCAATGAGATAAGATAAAAAGAATAATTATATTATTATAAATACATTTTATTCTCTTTTATCTTTTCTGCACTATTAGCACAATTAACTCAAATATCCAACAAGTACTAGATAGAAATTTGGGTGCCTGCACCGACTTTTAAAATGGTGTTTTTTTTCAAAGGTTGTTAAATTCTCTCTAAATTTAGAGCTTGTTTGGTTAAACTTAAAATTATGACTTAAAGTGACTTAATGTGATTGCATGTTTGAGTAATTTTGTATTATGAGTGACTCATGAGTTTTTAAACATATAATAATAAAAATAAAAATAAAAGTGACTTATGAGTAATTTATGACATATGGATAACTTTTATCAAAATAGGAAGAAAAAAAAATAAGTCACTGAAAAAAGTACCTAATACTTACTTCTGACTTTAAGTCAGTTTCTGACTTGTTTTTAACTTTAAATCAATTTCTATTTTATTATACGAACAAACATTTTTCAGCTTAAAATCAGAAACAACTTTAAGCTTTAAATTTCTGGCTTAAAGTTGTGCCAAACAGGCTCTTAGAGCTTTTGTTAGAGCTCCAAAATAAAGGTTAGAATTAGAATACAGATTTTGTTCTACGCTCCAAAACTCCTCCGGTATCCCCGTTATAGGTTTCTCATACCAAGAAGACCGTGGCGTATCTTCCATCTTATAGTCCCTCAAACTATCAGTGCCTAATAAATCCGAGAAATCAGAATCAAGAAGCTCCTCCGCTAAGCAAATGTCACTCGAGTCGATGTCTGGCAGATTAATGTTCGAAGATTTATTATTAGTCTCATCCTATTAAAATATAAATATAAATAAATTATATAAAATTATATTCATATAATATTAAATAAAATTTAAATTATTATTATATAAATAATAATAGATTCAAATCATATTAAAATAAAAATATTAAAAATTTATTCGTGCATCGCACGGTATATAAGTATATATATATAAATAGACACTTCTAAATATTACATGTGTGTACATAATAACCACACGTATTATAAATGTATAACATGTACCACAATAAACATCTGTTAAAGATCAGATGCGTAGTCAATGTATCGGAGTCATCTCCACTGATTTTTTTTAATATATGGGTAAATACTTCGTTACAAATTTTTTAGCGTAAGAACCCTGAGTTTTCTATTAAATTTTATAGAATTATAATAAAAAATTAAAAAAATAGTGCAGAACCCTAATTTTATTTGCAAATCTACAATAAAAAATTTATCTACACATTTTTTTATATTTTTATTATTGTATATATATACAACAATATATACAACATTTGATATTGCACCTCTAGGTTTCAAATTCGCTTCAATTTGCAACATTTTAACCAAATTAGCAGGGGTAAAATTGGAATGATTTATTCAAGTATGGTTTATGACAAAATGCACCTCATAATTTTAAAATTTTGACAAAGTGCACATCAACTTAATATTTCAATTTTTTAAAAATAAATGTTAATATTTTAGAAATAACCAATTATAAGTTATCTTAGTCAATATATTTTCTAGTGATACTTGTTAAAAGATATAATCCCTATGTCTTAAATTACTTATTCATTTGAAATTTGTACATATTTCAAGGTGTATTAAACATATATAGTTTAATTAATTACTTTTATTTTTTTGTTAATAAAAATTTAAATATTAAACTTTTATCTATACCACCAAAATTATGCGCACAAAAATATTTTCGTCTCCCAAATATCCAATTTTTAATGAGTTATGTAAATATAAAACTTAAATGTAAAGAAAAAGGGAATGAGACACAATATTGTACGCATATTAAATTACGCTTAATATAAAAAATTAATTTTTAAATTTACTTCTAAAAAGGAAATTTTTAAATAAATTTATATTTTTTGACATTTTTTCACTAAGAAAAAGATTAGTTAATATATATTATAAATGGTTATTTTTAAAATATTAACTCTTGTTTTTTTTAAAAATAAAATATTAAGTTAATGTGCACTTTGTCAAAATTTTAAAATTATGAGATGCATTTTGCTATAAACCATACTTGAATAAATCATTTTACCCCTGCTAATTTGGTCAAAAGGGTGTAAATTGAAGTGAATTTGAAAGGTGCAATATGACAAAAAACATAGTTCGAAAGAAATATAGTTTAAGAACAATTTAAAAAAACGCCAAAAAATAAAGGGTACAAAATGCAAATATCATACTGTTAGAAATAGCTAGTCAGGCGCGTAAACACTGACGTCACAACAATTCTTCAACGCAAATCTTACTGTAGTTAGTTCGGCTGAATTTATCTATCTAGCCAACATGTACAAGTGGCATGCATTGATCCACAAACATTATATTCGAGAAAACCGGAGTAATTAATGTGGCCCGTAAGACTATATGAGTATATAATTATTATTTACTTAATTTCTTTCAAAACTCAAAAAATTGAAATGCGTCCCACGTACATGTGAATCAAAACAAGTGTAAAAAGCCTTACCGGTACCGTCAATTAGGCGAGCACCACCATACATATACACACACATTATGAAATCTTGATATAAAAGTAAAATTTTATTCACATTTTCAATTTTTGTCTAATTGTAGTGAAATCTCATGATGTGAACTGCCCTTGTCTGCTCGCACCAAAAATAGTCAAAATGGTAACAGGGCTATATACACATTGGCACACATGTGTTCTGCCCTTCTTTCATACACATCTCTCTCTTGGATATCAAAAACTCATGAATTTGAAATTTAAAAAAAATGAAACAAACACCAGACGTGAGTTTTATCCATTCTAAACTCATACTTCATTTCAGAAATTCTAAACCAAACGACCCCTTAGTCTTTTAATGATATTTATATACATTTTTCCTTAGCCAAGATATAATACATATAGATGCACCTCACATACTTTTCGGCTGTGATAGACTAATTAATTAAAATAGTAAAAAAAAATAAGAGACAACGCATGTAAATGTTACACTTTTAAAAAAAGTATTCTCTTACAACCTATGACATAATTGTCATCAACCCTAGAAATAACCTTCAATAATTCACCATGCAAAGCACTAGTCAGATACTCCTACTTGGTGTTGACGCCGCTGGCAAATTTAACCATTTCACCAGCTTGAATCTCGGACATTACTACCACGGCTACTATCGACTCGAGCCCAACCCCGAGCTTTTGGGGCTGGCTTTATGAGCTGAGCAAGGTCCCTTAATCTGCGCACTACGGAACAAGCGGGGCTTAGCCAAGATGAAAAGAATGGACTCACGAATCCCGCAATTTCTTGAGTATACTCTATCCCATTTCGTTAAGAGTCTAGTTCTAGAAAGTTCACAAGACTAATTTTTTGAATGTTTATTGTTATTGCTTATTGTTTCCATTTAATTGTTATAGAGACATGGTCCCGAGTGGTTTAATTGTTCCTTTAATATGCAAAACCCAGGTTTAGGTATAACTCCCTCCATCTTATGTGTCTTTTTTTATTTTTGTGCGGTCAAATTTATTCAATTTTGATCGTAAATTAAAATAATTTTTTACATTTTTTAAAAACAGAAAAATAAATTTTAAAGTTTATTAAATAATTTTTTTTATGATATAATTTTATTATTTTTCTAATTATATTTTATTTATAATATTCAATCAAAAATTGATTAATTTGATTAACAAAAATATAAATAGGACAATTATTTTAAAATATAGGAGTCTCTAATTAGTTTCGATCTGCTATACTTTTTATATCACGCAGATGCAACACGTGATTTTATTTAAAGGTTAATAGATTTGGATCTAGCTTATGTCACTGTCATAACAGTTGGGTGATCGTTCAAGAACTTTGAATTTATTTATATATATCGACAACCGTGTCATACTGGTACGTAGGTATATAAATAATAAATAGATCCCATCATCCCGATTAAGTTGACGTTTAATGTGGTCGTTTGGGGTTCTTTAAATTTAAAATGAGTAGTTTATTTTATTTTTATTTTTTACATATTTTTATATATTTTTTAAAGATAAATATTTGTTTTAGAATTTTAAAATCAAATATTACCTTCAAAATAAAAAATAAATTATTTATTTTCAGAAAAAGTACATACATCCCTACTTTTTCTGGAAATAAGGATTTATTTCCAGAATTTAAGTGGTAGCCAAACAGGCCCTGTATCATCATACTTAATGATTTTAATATAGAATTCATTCGAAGAAATTTATTTTACAGATGTCTAAAAAATTATTTTATATTTGAGTTGAGTACAGTACGCAATAAGTACGTATGACGGAGTATAATTAGGAGTCTCTCGCGAATTAGGTAAAGAATCAGGCCTTTTAGTCAGTTATAATTGAATGTCATTGTGTCCAAGCTGTCCGTCCATATAAAAATTTTAATTGATGTAGTTATGCAATGCAATGCAAGTAGGGTACATCTCATTTATTATTTTTATAATTAATTAAAATATTTCATTTGATCATGTTTGTACTGCCATATCGTTTGATTTTATTTTTTTTGGATTCTTAAACTTACTCATAAAAAATTGGAAAGTGTTGGTTGGTTGGTTGAGACTTTGAGTAATGCATGGCTGATCATATAATCTACGGTGGAGTCTATTTCCCTTGACTTCTCATATATTTTGCTGAGCGATTGCTCTTCTTAACAAAGTTGATTAATTTGCATTTAAAAAAGAAAAGAATAAATTTTGTCTATTCAAGCTCCAGAAACTCGCAAAAAAGTGAATCAATCTACCATAAGTAAGTAACAATATTTTTCAACAGAATTAATATATTATTTGATTCCCCTTCCAATTTATTTATTTGTATAATTCGATCTTGTGGTTCACATGGATTCCCGATGGGTGTGGTATATTGAGAATGACCTTAAATTTTAGCATCCATGAGATTAGTTAATACGTACATTAAGTCACATCAGCAAAGAATATTCAAGAATCTTATATTTTGGGGATCGGGTTTTTCATGTGTAAATAAGAAAAAGAGACGGGTGCAAATTAAAGAGTAATCATTGCAAAAGACAAAAAAACAATTTTAATTATCTAATTATTGTTAATTAAAAAAAACTAGGTTATTTAGTGTTAGTGTTGCTACTATTTCTTCTCGAACGAGATCTTCTAAGTTAACTTGCATACTAAATAAATTATCAAAACACCATATGATTTTATTAAAAGAGGAGTATCGAACATGAATATTACGAGTACTATTTTTTTCCATTTATTTTTAGACTAGGTAGATAAATAAAATGAACTAAAAAAATACACGAGAAGATACACCATCAAAGTAGCCAATCTCCTATGCAATCGTTGGATGTAGAAGCAAAATGTAGGTTAGTCGGAGAACTTAGATCTGGTTCAATGATTATATTTTCGACATTCCAAAGCTCCTCCAGCATTTCCATCATAGATTTTTCATTTGAAGATGAAGGCGACGCGCTCCTAGTCTCATTCTCTTCGTGATTACAAAAATCAGAGCCGAATAAACTAGAGAAACCAGGACTAAGAAGTCTGGTTAGGCAAATGTCGCTGGCGTCCATGTCAGTCTCGGGCTGAAAATCATTGTTTGGCTCATTTAGAGGTTCATTAGTATTCACAGAAACAGTTTCTCTACTCTCACCGGTATTAAGGTTTTCGTACATCTTATCCTTGTGAGATCCTGCTTGCAAGTGGAACGTACCCGATATTTTTGGTACAGGTTCATTAGTAGTAAGATCATCTAGTTTTGGATTAGTAATCAATAAAGCGGGTGGAGTCTGAGCTAGTTTAGAACCGACATTGTCCACAATTGAGTGGCGCTTTCTCTTTTCCTTGTTCTTGTTGTTTTGTTTAGTAGGGACCTTTCGAGGAGGAGGAGCAGAGACTGTGTGTTTACCATGAGTCTTTTTCCTCAAACTTGTGTTCCAGTAGTTCTTGATTTCATTGTCTGTTCGGCCCGGAAGCCTACCAGCAATTAGAGACCATCTGTAACAAAAAGTTCCCCGTTAAAATTCTTGATTCTTACCAAACAATATACTGTACTCCACATAAAGGTGTTTGACATTTCTTATTTCCGAGAAATAAATGTTTATCTCCATAAAAAAGTATACATTTGTTAGAAAATGGAAAGTTTAAGACATATTTTATATATGTTCTTGATGTAATTTCCGGAAACTAACTAATGGAAGTTGTTCTTTGTTATGAGGACTTAAACTTTCATGTCTGGATCTAAGACATTTTCTTAGTGTAATCCATATATAAATTGAGTAGAAGTTACTTCCTTGAAATGGGTTAAATGAGTTTGTCTCACATAGAGAAGATGTGAGTGTTTTATATGCATATATGTGTAAGGGTAGTTTCAACTACTAAGGCATGTGAGTGTGCATGGTGTAATTGCGTGCGTGCGCGCGCGTGCGCGCGCCGCCACCTCACCTCGACTCGGATCAGGTCGAAGGGCGAATGTCTCAGTGACGATTAATATATTCTATTGATGGCAGTTTAAGTCATAATAATTATTTTAATTAATGTTTTATCTGCTGTTACGTTTCATTGTATCATATATACAGAAAAACGTTGGAGATAAAAGAGAGACAAGTTTTGACACAAGTCTGAAAAACTCTAGTAGTCATACTCTGTATCTCTTACACACATACAGTATATACATAGGTTTAGGTTTTCTGGGCGAACTGAGGTGCATGTCGATGTTGAGTGTTACGTGTCTGTGGACGAAGTACTCTATGTTGTTTTATCATGGAAGTGATATTGCTGCAACCCAACACAGCGTAGTGGAACAATTATATCTTCAAGAACAGTGAAGACTTCTTGCAAGGTTTGGCGACTCAGCTGTTCTATCGGTTCTATCAGTGTATGCTTAAAACTTCTGTTAGAGCTAAATTTTTTATCTTTTCTCTCGTATTTACGGTCACTGATCAATATCTTGTTTGCCTTCGTGTTTGTTTCGTAATTGGTATCTGCATGTTTTTGTTAATACTCATCATACAACTGCTCATTGTTATATTTAATTTTTAATATTCCCAACAACATTCACGTACTTATTAAAGGAAAGTAAAACGGGCACGTAATACATACCGGTTACCGAGGAGCTTGTGAAGGCGAATAATGAGGTCTTCTTCATCATCGGAGATGTTTCCTCTCTTAATATCTGGTCTTAAATAATTCAACCATCTCAACCTGCAACTTTTCCCACATCTCTTTAAACCTGCGCGCACCCATCGATCATTTTATTTAATTAATTTTCGATGCTAAATATAAAGAGAGACTTATATATAGTGTTAAAAAAACATACTACAAATATAAACATATATACCTGCTCTTTTAGGGAGATTACGCCACCGGCCTTCACCATGGAGTTGAATGTAATCGGTGAGAATTTTGTCTTCGGCAGAAGTCCATACACCTCTGTTCAACCCTAACTTTGAACAACAAGGGCTCCTCCCCATCCCTCTACTTTTATTACCTTTCCCCTACTTGTCTATCTTTTTCTTCTTCTGTGATTCCCATCTAACTACCTCCTCATGCTATATATACACAGACATGGGGTGTAGATGTATATAGTCTTTGACTAATGTCTACGTAACATATTAACATGTGTACATTATTAAATTAAGTAAATTGATTTTTTATTTATATTTTTATTAATATTTAATATAAAATTTTATGTTAATATTATATATTCTCTTATTTTATATAAATTTATTATATTTAATATAAATATGTTATAATTTGAAATGTGTTATAATAAATATATAGTTTTGCCTAAAAAATAAAACTTGAGGTAATATAGATATGTATATAATTAGGACTCGTATTTAATAAGTAAAATTATATGTAATATATGTCTATTTTTTAGCCCCATGATCGATCGATCCGGCCAAAATTTTTAATTTTTCGGCTATAATAATATCTATACTATATTATTATAACCAAACTACATAACATTTTTTTTGAAACACTGGGGTGAACCATAGAAAAGATCATAACCGTTCAATTTTAGGTGAACCATAGAAACGATCATAACCATTCAATTTTAATAAAATCTAAAATATTAATCTACTAACTAAAATATATCTCATATTAATATATAAACTAAAATATCCCACATTAATCTCCTAACTAAAATATATCTTTATACAAAGCACAAAAACATTATTTTATTAAAATATAAATACAAATAAATTATAAAAATATATACATATAATATTAAATAAAGTTTAAATTATTATTATATAAATAAAAATAAATTTAAATCATAAAACAAATATTAAAATAAAAATATTAAAAAACGAAAAAAAATTATCCGTGCATCCACGGGACATAAGCCAGTAGTATATAGGCCCCGTTTGGCGCTGCTTATAAGCTGAAAAAGTTGGTATATATGTACTTTTTCTGAAAATAAGTAACTTATTTTCAAATTTGGAAATAAAATTTGGTCTTAAATTTCTAAAATAAATATTAATTTAAAAAAAAATATGAAAATACTTTTTAAAAAAAGTAACTTATTACTTATAAGCTAAGTCAAACACCCTCCTAGTATAGTATAGATGTGTTAGTTAGCACTCGGTTCAATTTTTTGTTTTTCCGTAGGTATTAAAGTGTATAGTTTTATAAATTATTGTTTAAATAAATACATAAATTTTTATTTAGAAAATAGTCTAAAATGTTATAATTTCATCAAGTTTATATATCTTAAATTATGTACAAAACATTAAAATAATTAATATTTATATAGCTAGAGGAATATACTTCCACGTTCATGTAGACCAAACAAAAACTATTATTTTAATAATTTTACCCAATGCAGTTTTATATTAGCTGGTCCCCCATTTGTCCTAACCCGTTTTACACTGCACGTACTGTCGTGTTTGTTTTTATTATAGTCCTAATTAAAATTTAACCAAAAGCTAAGAAATATGTTTTTATAATTTGAAAAGGTTGAAATTTATATTTTAAAATAAATTATATTTATTTTCTAAGAATATAATTTTAAATATTGTTAATTATATAATATATATAATTTTCAGTTAAATTTGATCGATTTGAATATAAGAAAATGATAACTAATTTTAGACTGGAGGAATATTTTAGTGAAAGATGTGTACCTATAGTTGTCAAGTATTGGACCACGTTTCTCTGATGCGTTCTAATTGCTATATATTAATCATTCTTTCTACAGTTGAATTATTTTAATTAATAATATATAAATAGTATACAAAAAATTAATAATAAAATAAATTACTATATTAAATTAAATAATTATATAAATTAATTAATATATAATTAATTTATAAGCTAGTAATAATATAGTATAGATAAATATATAATTAAGAGGCTGCTAGGCTTATAAGCCGAACACGATATGAATTATAAATTGATTGATCTCGTCAATTATTATAATTTTCGACCTACCTAACAAAAAGTTCAGAATAAAACATTAAGGTTTCTAGAAGATTGTCCTTTTTCAAATAAAACCGACTTCTCCCGATGGACATGTTTTTTTATCTTTTTACTTCACAAATAACCCATTTATGTTATTATTATGTAATAATTTGTATTACAAAGTTCATGTTCTTACAATTTAATTCAGACTAAAATACTAAATAATGCATTATTGTTATTTTAGATTGATTAATGATTAAATTTTTAAAGTTACGATTTTATACAATACTGTACCTTTCACAAGGGATTGGGAAGATTGTCGAAGATGCTCAGCTCACCATATGCAAAACAAAACTGTATTGTATGACTCTTTTTTTTGCTGAGTAATAATCTCTCCGTCCCATCTATTTGTTTACTTTTCGGAGAGCGTGTCTGGCACGCATTTTAAGGTGTATATAAAATATAGTTTCATAATTTATTTTTAAATTTTTTTTCTCTAAATAAAAATTTAATGTTTAAACTTTTATTCAGAGAAAAAAAATTAAAAAATAAATTATGAAACAATACTTTATATGTATCTTAAAATGCGTACCGGACAACCCGTAAACAAATTGGTGGAATTGAGTGAGTAGACTTTATAAACTCAGAAAAAATACATCAAGAACTAAAACATACCTTGCACAAGTCTAATTGGAACAACCTCCAAAAACTTTGCAAATAAAACCTGTAAAACCTCAAGCACTAGCGCCTAACGTTGAAAAACCTGATTGTACTGTAGGACTTGGGTTGAAAAATGTTCACTCGTAACAAAAACACGTGTTATATATTTTAATATAGGTTCGTTAACAGATTAAAATGATGTGGTATTTACGATAGAAACAAAATTGATAATATATTATATGTGATTAATTTGAAAGTGGTCCATATTTGCCTAAGCAACTTTTGACAAAGGTAAAATGCCAGAGGGTGTCGTCAATCGTTATCAAGGAAAAGGTTACCACGAAAAAATATACTCATTAAAGCATATAAAGCTTACAACTCCAAAATTTTGTAATATTATTATTATTATTACTTTTCACCCTCTATTATTTTATTAAAATGATTACATCGAACACGTTTCAGAATGAGAAGTTGAAATAAAAGCACCAGTTTTTTTTTGTGAAAGAAAAGAAAAGCACCGGTTATACACCAATCAGTAATCAGCGCATATATTTAATTTAGCAAATCTAAAAAAGGGAGGGGAATTTATATAAATCTTAATTACTCGTACTCTAAATAATTAAAATAAATTGGAAATTCTTTCAAAAAATATATAAATTGGAAATAAAAATTAAGAGTATTTAAATTAGAGTAAATGAGAATGAATTCAAAGGAAATGGAGCAATAATTTAAACACCTGATTTAAAAAATTTCATTCTATACAATTAAATTAATAATTCATCTAAATATTAATATATGGATCAAGTTCACGACGATGTCCCAAAACTGGAACTTATTCAATTGTTAAATTACATTGCTCATTTGCAAATACATGCTTTATTTGAATTAGTATCCCAAAATTTTAATATGATATGTTTAATCAAAAGCAAGTAAATTCATGCATGAAAATTTTAAAAAACTAATCGGTAGAAATAATCATGTAATTTCACAAATATAAAAATCTAGTAATTAATAAAACTATTGTTTGGTTTCGTGCAACGCCGGAAGAGGAAGTCTCGAAAGAAAACTTCCACTATATCAACTTAATTAGAAAATAATTATTCCCTCGGTCCCGTACTGGCGCACTCCCATGGCAGTGTTCGAATAAAAATATATAAGATGGTGATATTAATTAAATTTTACGGTATAAAATTAATTATATATGCTTTTTGAATGACAAAATATAGAAAATGAATGGGATGGAGTCGTATTTATAATTTACCCATATAAAGACTATAAAAATCCTTGTCACAAATATACAACTTGAATTTATATAAGTGCTTGTTTGATTGATAATAGAAAGTTATCTTTTATGGAGGTTATACTTGTTATGGAATTTGAAATTAACATGAAATAGAAAAATGTGTTTGTTGATATGTGAAAATTAATTTCTAATAAGAAATGTAAGTTACCAATAGGAGGTTAGGTAAGCAAATTCCTATAATATACAGGTATTGAAACTTCCCCAACACTTCTATTTCCTTTATTAATGTTAATCAAACAATATTTTCAAAATCTGCTTCCTAGGTATTTGAATTTCGCATGTATTTGAAGACCTCTAAAAAGTGCTTATTTGGTAGACATGAAAACACATAGGAAACTTGAACTTCCTATGAAATGAGAATATATAAAATTATTTGGTTAACACTGTGATAAGTAAAAATGCCTTGAAAATATAACTTCCCATAAAACATAGAAAGTTGTTTACCCACCCTCCTCCAGATAACTTATACTTTCCATGAATTACATTTCTCTACTTATCAACCAAACAAGATTTTATATTTTCTAGAAATTTCATAAAGGAATTTAATACCTATTAATTACAACTTCATATGAAAATTACTTATTATGATTAACCAAACAAGCACTAAGAATAAGTGTAGGGGAATTCCGGAAAAGTATATAGAACGGGATTTTCATTCCGAAACACATTCATAAACAGAAATTAAGAACTTAGAGATAGACTATTCAAGAATTAGATAAGATAAAAGAAAGCTACATTACAAAAAGTTTAAGAGATTTTTTCACTCGAATTACACTAATTACTATGCAACTATATATGATAAATTGTGGCTCTATGCTTGATCTTTTAGTTGTGTTTAAGATAGCTATTGACCTCGTCAAATTTTCGCATATATTATCTTTTTATTATATTAAATGTCTGAGTCAATTACCATAATCACTCACTTAAATTTAAATTACTATCATGAAAAATTGATTCCGAAATCATAGACTTAACCACATAATATTCATCTTTACCACTTAAAATTATCTCATTTCGATATCAACTTTTTATTTCAATAATTTAACTCTAATAAATAAACAATAAAAAATTATCATAACATACAAATTTATAACCTGTCGACAACCCAACCCAATTGGAAATGCTGAATGGTTACAACATCTATTTATTTGATAAAATATTGATTTTATTTTCGTGCGCGTCTCCGAACTAGAGGTGGCCAAATGAGCGGGTCGGGCGAGTCATGCCGGTTCACCGGCGAGCCGAGTTGGCCACCTCCTAACTCGTATACGGCACGTGTAGCTGCCCGGGCCGTGCCGAGTCAGGCCGGTCCGGGAAAAGTCTGGCTTGTGCACAGCTCGGCGGGTTTCATTTTTTTATATTTTTTTAAATTTTTATTCCATTTAATATTGTAGTCCAACAGTCCGAATTGTCTCGTGTCAGGCCGAGCTGAGGCGAGTTTGACGAGTCCGTGAATGAAGTGTTGAGGCGTGCCGGGCGGGTTGCGAGCCAGACGACTTTCAAGTTACAACTACTTGTCTATAGTACTACTTAGTATTTGCAAAATGCACCAAAGAATATCCTTATTCGTTAATTGGCTCATTTATTCATTAATTCATCACTTTATTTGATAGAATCTATTATTATATAAAAAAATTATTTTTATTGTAATAATGATAATTAAAATAATTAATCACTCAAATAAATTAATATATAAATTAATTATTTATTATTTACATTATAAGTATTTATTGTTCCATCAATTAAATTGGTACTGTAATTATTAATTGGGTCACATGTTCATGAGATCCCGGATAAGTTGTTCCAAATTTATATACATATTTTATATAAAAATATGAGAATTTAATTATAATTGTAACAAGTTATGTATATTTCTAAAAATAATGTAATAAAAAAATTTAACCTCAAATAACTTATTGAGTCATTTGGGTCAATCCAAGTCAGGTGAGGTGGGTTGACGGGTTGGCGAGCCGCGAACTGTGTCGGGCGTGTAGGTTTTACTCGTCGCGGTTCGCACGGGTTTGACGTGTCGGTCCGTGCCGGTTATGGTTCACTCCAAATCAACTCATGCCCGACTCGTTTTTTAAGCAGTTCGTGCCGGTTTTTGAACCGGCCCGATTTCCAGGCAGCTACCACGAGTTCAAGGGGGAGCCGACACGCCCGTTTGACCAGCTCTACTCCCAACATAGGACAGAAATAACTAACCATGCAGAAACTTGGCATAAAAAGGCGAGAATATTTATTCCAAAAGTTATTTCAATTTTTTTTTCCAAATAACGTGGCATGATATATATCTTGTTTTATGCCATATTTTAATTTATGTACGCATATATATGCACGCAGAGTCTTATATTATTATAAAAAAATTAGCAATTATACAAATGAGAACTCAGTGTTTGTAAAAAAATTTGGGACCCCTAGAAGGCAACCACCACCACCATGCACAGGATTTTATCAATTTTCGCATAGTGCGGCCCTTAACCGCGACATGTATTTAATGTACTAGTTGTCTGGCTACTTGATGCTTTTACTACTCATCCCACGCTGTCATGCTATGCGGGGCCGCGCGGGGTTTGCCCTATTTCTTAACGGCAGTGCTACATCCACGGGTAGTATTCAAGGTTGCTTTTAAGTGGGGTTACTGTTGGGTACTGGGCAGGTTGAGATATTATTAATTTTATAATTTAATATAGATTGTAATTTTCAGTAAGATGCAATGGTGCATATTCTAATTTTATATTAGTCAGTGTTAGATATAAATAAATGTTTATTTATTTATTTATAATATTTTTAAAAATATCTAAATTATAATATGAGTTTGTAACTCATGTGCGGATTCTTATTTATTAATTTAATATTAATGTGAATATTTATACGTTAAAATTATATTTATGTCTATTTAATAATTATTCAGATCAAAATTCTTTACTTTTTAAAAAAAGTTTAAAATTAACATGAATATTAAATTTTAAGATATTATTAATATGATTCATATATAATTTTTTTACATATATATATACATATATTTTTATTTATTTAATTTTAAATATACAAAATAGTAAAAATTTGAATTACTAATTGTAAACAAATATTTTGTTATACTTACAAAAAATATATTTTTATGAATTAAATAATAATAAAAATATAAAAGGTATGTTTTAGTGAATAATAGTTGCTATAAAATACGACACAAATGCTCCCTATTGCCATCTTGGTGATGCTCTCACAGTTGATTTTGCTTCTTATAATCACCGTAGATAGATAAATATTTTTAAACCTGTTACTTGCTCAATTTATCTAACATCATGTTTGCACATATATCCCACAAATCACAATATCCAAAAATATCATCTCCTTAATCCTTATTAGTAATTTGTCATTACTTGAATTTTTGTTTCCCACTGTGATCCAAATTCATTTTGGAATTTTGACATTTCCGTTTATCAAATTTTCAAATTAATTATATATTTTAAATTTAGATTTCATGCAAGGACAATAATGTTTAAGATCATGCATGTATTGACTTTAAATTTTATATATCCAAATTTTGATCATATATGTTTGACCTATTGTCATCGTACTTATACAGAAACAGTGAACCCATGTAAGGTGTTTCAAAAGCATACACGTGTTCAGTTTTTTAGTTACATATACATGTTTACATCATGTTTAATACATTTATTTAAAATAAATGGACCACCATCAATAATTGCTATTAATTAAAATATGGTGGTGTTAGATTTTAGTTATTCTCTTAGTTCTCGTTATATTCTAATGTTTATATAATCTAAATTCACACATGTTATCGTTTAATATTTTGATATATTATATAACTTTTTTTTATTTGTCAACTACGAAATCCTAGATCTACTTTAGGTAAATATGTGAAGTATTACAGTAAACAATAAAACATATGATATTTTTAAAGAATTAAAAGAAGAGATATTGGTAATTTGGGCAAATTTATTATTTTACACTTAAATGCCAGGTAAGATACAGTGTTTGTTTTATTTATAAGTTAAAAAATATTAAATTTAAAGGTGTTTGGAGACTAATTTATCAGAATTTTATATTACTATAACCACTAAAGTGGTGATTCATTATATACTTAGAAGTCGAGAACTCACCTATCAGCAATTTTGCATCACCCTTTTCAAAGATAAAAAGACGTCCTTGCCGATCTTACAAAATAGTAGTGGTATTTTGTGAACTGATGAGCCCAAAATTCAGATCAATCTAGGTTTGGAAAGAGATCCCGAAAGAAATGTAGCAAGTAAGCCCAATTACCTGATTGCACTGGACCCAAGTGGTCCATTATTACATTTTAAATTTCATTCCCGAAAGACTTTACTCCACAGGCCAGTAGAGCGCAAAAAACTTCAGTCCAGTAGAGACCAACAAGGTCTTTCACTCTTGCCCAAATTAATCACATGAAAATTAACACAAACTCAAATACAACCAATTTATATTCGGAGTCGAGCCCCAATTGATCGGGCAGGGAACTTTCAACCAAACTTTAAATTTATCAAAATTTAGTTGAAATCGGGAATATTCGGCTTGGCTCATTTCATCGTGTTATTGCAAGATATCAATCAAAATAAAATTTCTGCAAAGGATCAAACACTAGGCCAATTTCAACTTACAAGGTACACAAACAGTCAAATAACATGAGAACATTTCATAACCGGTCCAAGTAACCATTTTCAATTAGCATAGCAGGATTGCTTCATTATTGATGACGGGAAAAAAATTAACAGGTAGATTCAACTAACACCTCAACCATCATCAGAGACTAACCGACTGCTGCGGCTGGATCACATAGTCAAGAACCAACACACTCTCCACTAGATCCTTAACTTTCTCCTTTTGCGAATTCAACTCCTCCGAATTAGAATCCAATTCATCCAATTCACTCGCACCAGCAACCACTGCTAACGAAGCAATCGAAAACCCCTTGGCTCTCCCAGGCGAAAAGTTTTTACCAAAACTAATCTGATCAATCACCGACAACTTATCCTTAAGTCCTCCCATCACTTGCAACAACTCATCACTTTCTTTGTCACCCAAACCTTCCTTGACTTTCAAAAACTTCACTCTTATCCCAGATCCTGCAGCTAACGCCACTCGTCCATCGAGCTCATCAACAATCCAATCCACCGCCATTGCATCATCAACAATCGGTTTAACAGCCTCCGTCACAACACTAACATGCGCAGGATGCACATTATAAGCATTCAGATCATCCTTAGAATTGTAACGACCGTGAAGCATGTGAGTGAATGTGAGCGACGACGAGGATTCAATGCGATGAACCGCACCAGCAGTAATGTAGACCACTTGATCAAGCGAGCTTAAACCGTTAAGACCGTTAATCATAGCGCTTATTTTTGACTCGTCAGTATCTAGTTTGACTTTGAAGAGGACCACGTGCTCGACTATTTGTGATTTTGTTGACATTCTCACAGGAGAAACAAACGGTGACAAAGAGCTACGACGAGGATTGAAACCTCGAGAGACGGAGACGTTGTGCTTTGACGGAGACAATGGAGGTGAAAAATGGGTGCGTGTGCACAAGCTCGGGCACATCATCGTAGTCATTGTTTATGTTTGATTATGTAGTATAGTTGTGACTTGTGAGTGTTGACGACTTGACGGCGATGCATATATAACATTAGACCAGGTCGTTACAGCGTATAAACGCTCGTAGTATAGTTTGTTCTGCTTTTTGACTCCTTTTATAATAAAAAAAACATAAGAATGAGAATAACTTACTCCTTAATAAAGTATGTAAATCAAAATATTACTGCATAAGAGTATCCATAATTACAATTCGCATTCATATTATTTTAATTGTGTGTTTGAGATAGCCGTTGTCTGAAAAGTAGGTGAAAATGTATTTGCTAAGTGTTATAAACAGTTTTGACCTGTTTTTCAATTTTTGGAAGAAGTAATTATAGATTTTACTATCAAACTATCCTAAAACATTATTTTTTATATTATATTTTAAAATATAAATAAATAAAAAATTATTAAATAATTATCTGATTTTTTACCGTATCAACATTTTTTTTATAGCACGACAGTTTTAAACACCAATCACAAATGGAGTCTAAATATCATTCACCTCGCTCTTTTCATGTAATTAATTATCAATTTTGATTTATGCGGATATGATTCGATATCGGTGTGTTCTAATATTGCCAGTCCAAAGACTCGAAACAATTGAGATCTTTACGGTATACCAACGATGGAAGCTGGCGAGTGAGCATCAAGTAACGAAAAATACTAGTATTTGAACAAAGAAAGGCTAGTAATAATACTTAACAAAAGAAAAAGGGTAGTAACGATTACTCATATTTTTCGAAAGACAAATTAAGTGTACGAGTATATTTAGTTATACAGAAAAAAATCTTGTGTTTAGTTCTAAATTCGGTATAAAAAAAGTCAACCTCAATATCCATGAGATAAAAATATTGTCCAATTCGGACATTCAGCTAAGAAATACTCCCTCCGTTTCATATTAGTACTTTACTTTCAAAAAATTAGACATATTAAAATTTTTTATTATTAATTGATTGTACTCGTATTTATTTTATTGAATGAATATAATATATGGTATTGACTTGATTTTGAAAATATAAATTAGAAATATGTGGAATATAGTTGATTTTGAAAATATAACATAGATTAAATTTTACATTAAAAGTTGAAATGGACAATTATTTTGAAATAAATTTTTTTTTTGAAAGTAAACTATTGAGTAATATGAAACGGAGGGAGTAGCTTAGTACATAATTCGTATTAATTCTCTTTAAAAAGATTTTTTTTTTTTTGCGAAATCTTTAAAAAGATAATTTGAATAGTTTAAATATTAATTATACAGTACACGATAGGTGCAAAAGAAGAAAATATATACTCCCTTTTTATAGTCGCAGACAGATAGAGAGAGGGTGGGCTGTGAACCTGTGAGGTGAATGAATGCCAAATCTTAGTACATATTCTCGTCTCTCTTTAAAACACAAACACACTCTCTCTCTCTCTCTCTCTCTCCCTCTCTCTCTCTGTGCAATCCAGATTTCAGAACCCAAGAGCAAAGCAACTGAGTCTTTAAACAAGTCTTTCCTTGGATTCAATCGCTCATCTTTTCTGCTCCTGTCTTGTTTCTCTTACAAACAAACGTTCCCTGATTTTCAAGGTAAGATATATGTACTGTATATGTGTGTGTGCCTTTAATTAATACAGCCTACGAGTATTTTCTTTTCCTTTCTTCCAAGTTTATTTCTTCCTTAATATTGCAATATCTTTTTCAACTCCCACTTGTTTTACTTGATTTTTTTTAGTAATAATTTACACAAAATTTTGTTTTCTATCTGTTTGGCCTTATATATATTCTGTTATCCATTGATTATCTGAATTTTCTGTGTAATAAGAGGGAAAAAAATCACCATGTTACCATGCTTGGGATTGCATGTGTTTATATTTCTGGCTGTGTAACTCAATGATACATATTCTTCTTTTCATCTCAGATTCACAGTCTGAGCTTTATGTGTTTCAAGACTTTCACTATTTGTCAAAACTCAAAAGTATGCCCTTTATGGAAAAATGAGATCTTTTTTTTATTCACATTTTATCATATCCAAATAATTATATTATCGAATATTGTGCAAGTACAATAATAATAAAAATATTGTTTGTAACTTTGTACATTATTAATAAAATTTTGATTAGATATATATGTGTACAATACATGTTTTTATGATATAGCGAAAGAACCAAACAAAGTTGAGGTCATGATTTTGTAGTTCAGACTTTGTCTCTTATGCAAAGTTGGTCCAAACACAATTCCGAACCTTATCATGTTCTGTCCAGGTTTCCTATTAGTACAGTAAGTACGGTTAAAACTAAATTATTTTGGATCATTTTCTTCCCAAAATACATGTTAATAGATTTTTTTTAATTTGGATATGATTATATCTTCTTTAACCTTCTCTGTGTGGTGCAGATGTGTTCTTGATTTGATGTAATTTTTGTTCACAAATGGAAGGGGATGCATTTTCGGGTTTAGGGAATGGTACTCAAATAGATGCCAAGATAATGCACACATTTCAGAAGAGTTTTGTTCAAGTCCAAAACATTTTTGATCGAAATAGGGTGTTAATCAATGAGATAAATCAGAATCATGAATCCAAAGTTCCGGATAATCTGAGTCGGAATGTCGGTCTGATCAGAGAGCTGAATAACAACATAAGGAGGGTGGTTGATCTTTATTCCAATCTTTCGAGCAATTTTAGGAAATCCATGGACTCATCTGAAGGAGATTCAAGTGGTGGTCTGAGACCTGATAGCAAAGGTACCCACAAAAGAAATAGGCCTGGTTAGTAAATCTATTAGTTAACTTCTTTTCAACTGCACAATTTCCTTGAGCCTTGAGGTAACAGGATATATATTATCATGTTATGTAACTAATTTGTGCACCGCACCCTGTTTCTTCCTTGGTTAAGTTTGTAGTCTTTATTTAGTAACATATCTGGCAGATAATTGCTCAAGTATGTCAAATTGCATCTCTGTAATGTGGATCTAATTGAAATCAATCAATTCTCTATCAGTTTCATGTTCATCTTGCTCTTGATTGAGTATATTACACATGATGGGCAATAAAGTTTTTATTAGTTAATCTGTCCTCTTCTGCAGCAATGTACTATGATTCATGAGTTTTCATGTATGTGTGTTTTTTTTTTGTATAAAGGTGATTTATGAGCTGTGTTATCTTCTTCCACTTTTTGTGTTTGTCAAAAGCAATAATATGGTATGTGTCTTTTCTAGATTTCCCCATCATTTCTTCTGGTGAAGTTTCTTCTACTTTTGGTGAAATTCTCACATTACTTTCTTTTATATTCCAATTGAAAAACTAAGTGGTGGCAGATATACTCATTTCAGTCCTTTACCAAGAATTTAAAACTCCTTTTTCTTTTCTAAAATTCCAGTTTTAATATATTCATGGTCAAAAACAGTACTTAATATTTATATGTAGAGAAGCGAACTGTCGATATGCTTAAATTTATCTATAACATTCGTGCATTATTACTTTCGACATCATTTTCGTTTCGCTTTTTTTACGGGAAGTCGAGAATTCGAAACTTATCTACAGGAAAGATAGGAAAGTGGACGGGTGTGTGTCTAAAAAATTCAAATGTAATACAAATGTACATACTTTTACCGGAGGTCGAGAATTCGAAACTTATTAATAGCAAAGTGGACCGATGTGTGTTAAAAAATACAAATGTACATATGTATGTATATCACTTGATTTATAGACAGAAGATGCTCTGAAACAAATGGGGAAAAAGCTGCTTTTAGATAATCTTTTAAGTTATCAATCACACCCCACAGAGGAACAGAATCTCAGATAAAAGATGATGGGCTATTGACTAACAATAATATGACTATCTTTCTTTGATTGTCCTAACCCAATAAAAATCTAATGGATGGTATTGAAAAGGAAAGAAATGAATTAGAAAATGAGAATGGAGAATAAAAAGTAACTTTGGGTAGTTCAAAACAAAAGCACAGCCAGCACTACAGTTTGATGAGACAGACAAGTAATGCTCAACAGTGACCTCTATTCTCCAACAACTTGACGGGGTCCCCAAAGCCTTGTTTTTTTTTAACTTGAACTGAACTACTTGCTAAATTCTCAACTTTTCTTAGGTTACCTCTTGATCTGCACTCTCTCTTTCTATTGGCTGCATCATTATTTTATGAATGGTATTTGCTAATGCTTTTTCCTTTTTCTTTTGGATAGTTAAGTTTCATCTTTCTTAAACCATCGCACACTTCGGGGTTCGGGTGACTTGAAAGGAGTAGTTGATTGGCATTTGGCACATAATATCAAAGTACATGGACTATCATACGTATATACTATTTTTATCCTAAATTACTCGTCTAAAGTAATTTTTACACATATTTTAAAATATATTAAACACATAAATTGGTTAGTTTTTTTACAATTATGTGTATTATTCATCTTAAACTTTACGTTAAAGTCAGAATTAACAAATAATTTGTTACGGAGAAGTATTACTCGTAATTAAATAAATTAATATCAAATAAATGTTATTTTTATTATTGAGGCCTGTAATGCTGGGGGGAATGGAAAAATCGGATCGATTGGTCCCCATATGAATACCAAGACTGCAAGACAAATTAAAAATGCTAAAACATGGCATGTGAAGTGGGAATCTACTTTTCCTTTTTGTTCCTTGCTATTCTAGCAATTAGGCAGGTAAACTATTTGTCCCTTACAAGTTGCGACTATTCAATTCCTCAGGCCTCTTCAACCCTACAATTATTTATACTTTAAGATATACAATTATTTTCTTTTCTATATATTTTATAGATTAAAAATTGTATTAAGTTAAATATTAATATACACACATTAAGCATATTTTACTAAACTTTGAAAAATTAAGAAACTTCGCGATCCACTATAAATATATAGGCAAAAGTTCTATAAAAAACCTACATGGAGTAATAATTGAAAAACATATATGTTCTGCATTATATTCTGTTTATTATATATTGTAAAATCTAATGCATGACAGATTATTTAGTCCAGGTCCTTTAACTATTAAATTATTTAGTCCATGTCCTTTAACTATTAAATTATTTAGTTTAGATTCTTCCATTAAAAAAATAGTAACAGATGTTAAAATCTTGTTTATGTGGCTGATTATTTTACATGTCATACATGATTTAGACAAAATGTGGTAAAAACAGTTGACCCATTATTATGTATTAAAAAATAAATATAAACACATGGTTACATTATTAAGGAGATGTCATACATGATTTAGACAAAACGTGGTAAAAACAGTTGACCCGTTATTATGTATTAAAAAATAAATATAAACACATGATTACATTATTAAGGAGACTAGGTTTCTAAGTATTGAAATTACGGTTTAAAATTAATTTGGGGATCCTTAATTAATCGTGAAAATCTGAGATTCAAGACTATCTCAACAAATTTGTTATCTTTAAGATTATTATTTTTGTAGTTGTAAATAAAATTAAGATTTGTAATTTAGAGATGAGATAAATAGTTATAGGAGAGGTGTGAATAGAACTAGGGTTTGTAATTGTGAATAAATGTTTAATTATGTGGGTTTGTGGATATATGTATGTATTATTATGTGTTTGTTGTATTATCTTTATTTTTTGAAATTTTCACCTTGTATTTGATTTTTTATAGAGGAATTTGATGGATATATATGTGTAGGTGGTTATGCGTGTGTGAGATACTAAATTAAAAATATATAAGTAATAACAAAGGTTAATATTTTATAATAATATGTTAAGTTAGAAATGAGTTGTTAAAACACTTACCACATCAGCAGGATTTTAACGTTCGTTAGATTTTTTAAACGGTAGGACTTGAACTAAATAATTTAAAAGTTAAAGGACCCGAAATGTGAAATCTTTTATTCAGGGAATCAAACAATAAAATCGGAATAGTTCATGGATGTATCAATTGATTTTCCCCTCTACTGATATATGCACACCCTAAAGTTATTTATACACACCCTAATTCTCATTTAGACTAAATTACTCATCGTCTTTCATTTGTTTTATATTTAATGTTTCATTGATTTGTTTTTTTAGTCTTCTTTCATTTTAATATTTAATATCTTATTTATATTTTAATATGACCATCATAATATGGGGTAAAACCTTTCTTAGGAACCAAATTAAGAACGCAAGAAAATAAATTTCAAAATATAAACAATATATTAAATTATCTAAATTCAATTATATCATCTAAATTTAACAAATAAATTATAACAAGTTAACAAATAAATCTCATGTATTTAAGGGGAACGTGAATTGATTCGATACGATTTTTGGATAAAACTGAAATCGAAACTACATATTCTCATTTTTTAAAAATTTAAAAACCGTAACCATATGTCCAGTTTTAGTTTGAAAAATTTCATCAGTTACCATCATTTCGGTTTAAAAAACGTACAATAAAACCTCGATAAATTATAGCATCGGGACTGATAAATTATATTAATTTATCGAGATTATTAAATTATCGAGATAATATTTACATTAACTCTATTATGTTGGGATCAAATTTTTTTATTAATTAATCGAGATTATTAATTTATCAAAATTTTATTGTATTACATAAAATTTATAAAACAAAGAAAGATTTAAATTCAACTTCGAATTCTACTCATGCACAGTAAACTTGGTCATAGGCGGCTAGCAGCTGTTAATATCATCTAAAAAATGACAGTAAACATTAACATGGAATAAAAAAAAAGGTATTATCTCACATCCATAACTCACATCACTCCGTAAACCAGAAAAATAAAATCAAAACAATGAATAACTATACTTTAGGCACATCATGTTTGTACATTTTATTTTAAAAAAATTATATAACTTATATAAATATATTTATTTATTTTATTAATCAAATTTTTAGTTTTTTTGGTTCGGTTTAAACCACAATTGTGGTGATTAATTTTTTGATTTCTGTTTTCGGTTCGTATTTAGATGGATATGTTTTCATCAATTTTTAGCGATTTAGGTTTCGAATTCATATTTTTTTGATTTTTTGTTTAAATCACTAAAATATAAACAATATAATAAATATTATTTACCAAAAATACAAATTTCCAAAGTTTTTTTTTGCGATTTTACCTTTTTCTGAAAATATTTGCGAAAATACCATTCAACCAGAATTAACCAGTATACAACTAAAATTCGAGGTTGATTTTGGTTGAATTCGAGATTGAATGTATTTGCATAAAATCGTCGAGTTTATATGTAATATAAAAAAAGGTATTTTTGCAAAATATTTTTTAAAAAATGTATTTTTTCAAAATAAAAGGTATTTTTACAAGTTTCTTTAAAAATGATGATATTTTTGCAAAAATATTTTTTAACCCAGGAATTTATGAAAAATCCCTTTAATAAAATGAAAAAAAGACTTAAAAAGCAATTCCGTGAAAAAATAAACGGACAAGAAAAAAAATGGGTACTTTAATCTAAAATAAAGTTAGAATATGTATAAATAACTTTAGGGGTGTGCATAAATCACTGACCAGTATTAAACGTATAGCATATAATCAAGGCAATGATGCTAGAAAATGTATCGAGCCGCGAGTTTAGCAAACTAACAGTGGAGTCCACGTTACAACTAAAAATTACCTGTGTAAAGCAAACTAAACGTACCTTGTGTGAGATATTTAATCGATATCAATATACTTCCCTGGCTCTAAGAGCATCACAATGGAGTCCCGTTTGACTCCTCGGGCCATGCGAAATGGAATTTTGTTAAAAAGAGGGACCGGTTTTGCATTGTACAAGAAGAGTGAGAAGTGGGTAGTCCCACTATCCTGGGACCGTTCCATTTCATTTCTTTTTCTTATTTTAATGTTAATATGATGGAACATGCATGCAACTCCAGTACTACTTTTTCAGTTTATTGTTTCCAACGTTATTGTAACGTTAATATAACGTATAAATACAAGTGTTAATATTAGCTATTTATATAACGTTAATATAGTAACGGTAATTTTTTTATATAAATACTCATTTCTCATACCTTAATTATAATATTTACATTTTCATAAAAATATAATTTTTGTAGTAAAAGATGAATCCAAACAATTCCAACATTTTTATCATGATATTTATCTTTTATTGTAATAATATTTTAAAAAAATTTAATCACTTTAATTTGATTATTAGAATATTAACAATATTTTAAAAGAATTAAAATTGAATTGTAAAATATCATTTTATCATAAATATAATATGATAAGAATAAAATGGGTCCTACTTGTAAGTGAGAAATGGGACTAGCATTGGAGGGGTTTGATCACTTTTCTTTGAAATCCACTTGACGCTTACGTGTCAAAAAAGGGGTCCCATTTGTAAGTGGAAATGGGACTCCACGTTGGAGATGCTCTAAATAATTATCCTTTCACCAGACACTCAGACAGTCACAATATAATGGTAGGATTTTGAGAGTGGACTCCGTGTCTAATATTCTAACAGTCATTTCTCCACTTTCATACATTCATCACTTTTACCGATTAAGTCCTCTTCGCTCTCTCATCATCTCTTCTATTATCGGTTTTTTAATAAAATCGAGATCCAATCCTTTTTGGAAGAGATCTTGTTGGTACCTTATTATCAAGTTTGTTAGTCGTACCCGTCTTTTGGATATATTAATATTTTATGTTTTGATATTTTTGTATATCTTGTTATGGGTTTCAATATATTTTCTGAAAAGAATTTATATGATATTTTGGGAGATTTGTAAGACTCGCATCGAATCTGGGTCGGTGATGGACTCGCATTACATTTCACAATAAAAAATTGTTCATATTTTGAGTATATTTGTTCATCCAATATCACTCAATGTAACTGATAGTTCTGGACATTGAGTTACAGATTGATATGTATAAAAAATAACTCTAAGGAAATAATAAATATAGCATTTATTATTTCATTTATTAGACCTAGCTTGATCCATAGGCTTGGGCCCTTGAAACGAACAAGGAAAATAAATCTAAGGATCAACTGGATTTGTAAGTTCATCCCACAAGCTCTGTTGAATTCATAGGCCCATTAAGCCTTTGTTATTAATTAATTTCGTAATTAATTAATAAAAACTCAGTAAAGATCCAAGAATCCTGTTGAAGGCCCTCATACTAGAAGAATCTAGAAACCCTATTTATTAATTAATTTTGTAATTAATTAATAAAGCCTCAATTAAAGGCTTGAAGAGTCCTACGAGACCCCTCATCTATGAAAGGCTCTAGAAGCACAATCTCAAAGATAAATCTCACCTGCTAGAGTCCAACTGGGGCTCTCATTCCTTAAAGGTTTCAACAACCTTGTCACTAGGAGACTTGCCCTCCAAGTCTCTTATTTCTAATCTGATTCTAAGCCCTCGTACGCCTATATAAAGGGCATAACCCCTCAACATTAGAACTACGTTTTTTGGCTTGATTCTCACACTCATTGAGATACGTAGGCAGTTAACGAGGATCCGAGTTAGTCACGAAACGTTAACGCAACCATTAAAGTTTGAAGCTCCCCCAAACCTTAGCATTAATTGCGTATTAAATACACATCGTTTTTAATTCGTAACACAGATTATACTTTTATATAAAGGTCAATTGTGATGCTACTGGTTTCACAGCTGATGAAAGTTGGTTTGCTCGAGATGTTATTTAAATACTTTTTAGATTAAAGAATTTGAATATTCTATGTGTTAAGCTGTCTAAAAACAAAACAACTATGTGTTTAGCTTGTTCTTTGTTTCACAGTCAGGTCGTAGTTAATAGTTTAAAAATTTGTTTCAGCTTGTTTATATTATTTTAATAAAATCCTTTTGACTGTAAAAAAAAAAAACACCTCGTGTGATATTTGATATGTACAGTAGTTGATGGTAAGTGTCACCAACTTGTGTCTCATATGAGTCATATAACAAACATCCCCATCCATCACGATTTCAGAACCATTTCTTTTACTCTGTTCATTTTCTTTTCACTATGCATCACACAACAAGATAAGGTATTTTACTTGTATTTTAGAAAAGTTAATTATATATAATTTAGGAAAAAGTTTAATGGAGACCATTTTTAAATTGAAGACTCGGAAACCATATATGTAATGCAGGCAGAACATTGACATAAAATATATTGGAAAATAATTCTCTATAAGGTCTCCAATTAAAAAATGGTTATTCATTGAACCCAACTCTATTTATCATATATAGAATCAATCATGCAAGTATATATTTCTTATTCAACCAACTACGTAAACATAAAATTGATTATTTTATAATTTATAATTTAGCTTATTATGTATAACTTAATTATAAATTTATAATTTAGATTAATTCTGAAATAGTAGATTTTTCTAGCCCCAATTTTTCCGTCAATAAGAATATATTTTTATAAGGTAATTTTAACTCCAAATGATGTTTTTTTCTTGAAACAAACTCCAAATGATGTTAAATTTTTTTAAAATTATCCTCCTCTTTATTTATTTTACAACTTTAAGAATATATTAATAACATATATATATATATTAAATATTTTATATGATTTAAATATTTAATTAAAATTTTTTGAATATGCCAGTTATAATAATATAGTATATAATAAAAATTATTTAATATAGATAAAATAATATTTTTTTTAATATTCATGAGATTTAATTAATAAACTGTAATTTCAAATAAATCGGAGAGTTTGAGCAGTAATAGAAATGATATATGTTATTAGATTGTTATACCAAAAAATAGAAATGATATATGTTATTAAATTGTTATAAAAAAATTGTTGTATGAAAAAGACTTACCGGACGAACGATCGACCAAAAATTTGCGACTGCGGCTTTAATAATATAATATAGTATAGATCGATTACATGGGCCTGTGAGTAGTTGGAAAGTTTCACATTATTTACACTCTCGAAAACATAAAAACCCAAATTTCTGCTCCGCTTAAGTTGATGGGCTAAAACAAAAATTACAATTATAATCATCCTCAAGCCCAAAACAAGTAAAAAGCCCACAATAAGTAAAAAGCTGAAAATAAGCAAAAAGCCCAAATAAAATCCCAAACTCAATCTCAACCGTTGATAACAAACCCTAGAAGCTCACTCTCCATCGGATCAATCACTAACATTATATACTACTCCTACAATCTCTTTAACAAAACCCTAGCACAAATTAGAGGCGTTCATTTGCAGGCCATCACCACTCGTTCCGATCTAACTCACCAACTCGTTCCTGAAAATGGCGACTCAGTTAAGCAAAAAGCGAAAGGTCAGTTCTTGTCTTATCCAACACACACACACACACTTTTATAGAATAATAAAATTTGAACCAATTGATATTATTTATAATTGTGAAAATTAGATTTTGAATGAATAACACAAATTTCAATTGTATTCCTAATTAGTTATCGATGAAACTACTAGATTGTTAGTTTTTATACAAGTGTGTAATGTGTATGTATAGGTTAATTGAATTATATATTGATTGTGATTGTAGTTCGTCGCTGACGGAGTATTTTTCGCTGAATTGAACGAAGTATTGACAAGAGAGTTAGCTGAGGATGGATACTCTGGTGTGGAAGTTAGGGTTACTCCGATGCGCACTGAGATTATCATCCGTGCTACTCGTACTCAGAATGTTCTCGGTATTCATTGTTATATCGATCGTTGAATCTCGATAAATTTATATAGTGTTTCGGTACTAATGTAATAGCATGTTAATAATATATCTCGGTGAACTAATATAATTCTCTGATTCCGTACCTATTAATAATATTTGTTTATGTATGTTTAGGGTATGAAGCTGTTATGTTGTTTTGGTAATCATTTTTAAGGCTGAATATGTAATTATATATATATATATGTGTGTGTGTGTATTAGTTTTTGGATTAACTAATCGATTTTATGATTTTACAATGTTTAATTGATTTGGTAATTATTTTTATGGTGAGGTGTGTAATTTTGTGATTAAATGTATGTATATATATTAGCTTACTAATGTGGATTTGATGATCAACTTATGTTTATTTATTGATTTGAGTGTACTTGATTGATTGATTTGTAATTCTAGGTGAGAAAGGAAGGAGAATTAGGGAGCTGACTTCTGTTGTACAGAAAAGATTCAAGTTTCCGGAAAACAGTGTTGAGCTTTATGCGGAGAAGGTAAACAACAGGGGACTCTGCGCTATTGCTCAGGCGGAGTCACTCCGATACAAGCTTCTTGGAGGATTGGCTGTCAGAAGGTATTTTGTATTTGACTTTGACTAATGCTGAACTTAAACTTCTATTCTTGATAGTTTGTACTCAGTAACATGAATAGGCTGACAATTATTGTTACAATACATGGTTGAGCTGTAATTTTGTAGATCATTTTGGTGCCATATTGATCTGAAAATCTAAGAAATGTGAAATTGAAGAAATTCATTGAATTTATATGTTATGACATTATCCTGTCACCTACAAAGCAAATCGGAACTATTATTTACCAATTTTGTGTCGGAAGGTGACAAAATTAATCTTATTTCTCCTTGGCATGATCCTCTTGAAATACAATAATACATACCGTGTTTGTAGAAAGGGTTTTTTCAGGGGGTTTTAGACTCAGATATACTTCTATGTGCTTTATCCTTAGACCTGTTATGTCATCTATAAAGCAGATCGGCTATTTTATTGCCTTGAATTTGTGTCGGAAGATGACTATAACTAAAGCCTGCCCATTTCTTTTTTGATGGTTTGCAAATTGCTTACCAACTCATGATTGGGTTGGCTACATTTTTAATTCTTTTATCAAATTGTTTGCTTTTAAGTATAAGTTGTTTAAACTGTGATAATAGTTAACAAGTTGTTCAAGAATCTGTTATCTGACAGGTGGCTGTTGCGTTCCTCTGATATTAAAATTCTTATTTAGCTCTAGAACTTTGCAGTTCTAGTTTGTTCCCTGGTTAAGCAACCTTATTGTGATCAATTTGTTTCAGGGCTTGCTATGGTGTTTTGAGATTCATCATGGAGAGTGGAGCAAAGGGATGTGAGGTGTGTTTGTGTAATTGCCACTGTGCATCATTCCATACCATGTAATTTGTGTGGTTGTGCATCTGTATGATTTTTAGTGTTTTGCTAGGTCATTGTTAGTGGAAAGTTGAGGGCTCAGCGTGCTAAGTCCATGAAGTTCAAGGATGGGTACATGATCTCTTCTGGTCAGCCAGTTAAAGAGTACATTGACTCAGCTGTTAGACATGTGCTTCTTAGACAGGTGTGTCTCATTAATTATAATTGTGTTCTGCATAGAAATGTACTCATGCTGCATACAATGTCAAGTGTCTGAAGTTCTAAAACATGAGTGTTGCAATAATCTCCTTATGATTGTTATGGATTCAATGCAGGGAGTCCTCGGTATCAAGGTTAAGATAATGCTTGCATGGGATCCCAAAGGAAAGCAGGGACCTATGACTCCTCTTCCCGATCTGGTGACTATTCATCCTCCCAAAGAAGACGAAGAATATCGTCAGCCTATTGCTGCCACTATACTGCCGGCAGCTGATATCGATCTTGGTGCTTCACCCATCCCCGGTCAGATGCCAGTTGCTTAAAGCAATTTATCATGGAACCCATGAAGCTTCAATATATAACGTGATTCACTTGCTGCAGAGGCTTCTTGTGTTCTTTTTGTCTGCCAGTTTTGTTAATCTGTGGGAATATTGTGTTTGATATCTCATACCTAGTACTCATCAGGATATGTTTGAACTTTTAAGTCCTTTCTTGTCCTTAAATTACAACTTTTAACTGCAGAGGCCCATTCTGTTTGACTTAATATTTTCAGGAACGATTTTTGTTATTGAAACTAAAATTGAGCTGGATTTTTTGGGGAATAATAATTTGAGGGCAGTATGGAGTTTTGCTAGGATTATTAGTTAGTACTTGCAAAAATTAATAAAAAAGAAATGGGGATAGGGATAGGGATGGAGACGGGAATCGGATGTAATAAAATTTTAAAAGTTAACTAAAATTTATGATTTTAAGGATTTATTATTTTTAGTATGAATTTGGGGAGGGGATGGGACCAATGTATACCCTGTAGTATATATCTTCTTGTTCGTTATCCCTCGTAGACAAGTGTAAGATGTAGCTATGTCAGAGCTCAGAAATGTAACCCTTGATGTTATCTGGTACCCCATTTGTACACTTTATTCTTCTAAACACAGTGAGTGAATCAATTTAACAAAATTAACAATATAGCCCTTCTGCTTGATATAGTAAATTTTATGAGCACTACGTTATTGCTCGAAAATTATGATAAGTCTTTACGTGAGCCTGTTTGGTTTTCCTTTTTTTATCAAAATAAATTCCAGGACGGAGTCCCAGCACCGACGGAGAAAAAAAATGTAAATGTCTATTTTTTTTAAAAATAAATACTTATTTTTAAAAAATAAATTTAGTTTTTATTTTAATTTTTAGAAATAAATACTTATTTCTAAAAAAAAGCAAACATTCCGAGGGCCAAATAAGTTTACTGAAAAATTATATATAATTAATTGAAAAAAACCCTATATGACTAGGTTAACAAGAAGGCCTGAATCTGCAAAATAGTTTATTTTTGCAAGTCTCCCAATTAGTTATGAAACAACAAATAATTACTATCGAGGATTGTTCAAATTTATGCTAAATTTTATGTTTGTTCAAATACATCAAACTTGTCACACTTTAACAAAAACGAAACATGGGAATTTCTAAGAAGATTAAAATCTTAAATTAGAATTAGTGTCTATCTATAATACTCGTATCTAATTTCAATCTCGTTAATAAGAATGAAAAATTAAAATTTAATACAAATATTTATGAAAAGTCTTTCACATTTCTAGTAAACGGATTATAATTGTATTTTGTATAATCCAAATTTTAGTTTTATTTATGAAAAATATATCAAAATCTATTATTTTTGTTATTTTATATCCAATACCGATCAACGGCCCTGATGTAATCCATTTGAAATATCGTTTTTTTACCTTATCTAATGAAATCGATAGATATATAATACATACAATATATACAATAATCCTCCGCGCCATCTCATAAATTTCAGTCTTCTCTTCCCTCTTAAATTTGCCCTAGATTTTTCCCCAATCCACACACACACACACACATTTACGATGCCGGTGAATTTGACGGCGAACGCAATCTCGGCGATTAACGCCGGAGATTTGAACGCGAAGCCTCTCGTTCAAGTTTTAGATGTCAAAATCATCGGCACGCAGGAACGGTACCGTTTAGTGATATCCGATGGCGTGTTGACTCAGCACGCAATGCTCGCGACTCAGCTCAATGAACGAGTCAAAACCGGACGAGTTGTCACAGGATCTGTTGTTCAGTTAATCGATTATATCTGTAGCAACGTTCATTCTCGAAAGTAGGTTTGTTTATTCCTCACTCACTTTAATTTCGCTTCTATAAATTGATTTTTTTAAATCGAAAGTATGTTATTTATTGTTTAGTAGAATCTCGATAAATGAATAAAATTCTCCGGTCCCGAGGCGAGAGGAATGTTAGTTATGGTTCTATGCGTTTATTTTACTTTGTTGTTGTCTCGGAATCGGAAGTATGTTATTTATTGTTTGGTAGAACCTCGGGAAATTAATCAGCTCGATAAATTAATATAATTCTCTGGTTTGGAGTCTAGAGGTTTTACGATATATGTATGTTAATCTGACACGTTAGCTATGCGAGTGTACTTATTGTTGTGGTTATATATATAATACGATGTGATACAATTTTACATGATGATAGTGTATTGTGTTTTTGATTGATGCTTATATTGTTTGTGATTCTGTGTATCTCCTTGTGGAATTTACGCAAGGTTAGCTTTACTGAGTGAGGATTCTCAGTTGAAAACAAGTGTACTAATTGTTTTGGTATTGCTTTAGGGTACAATGTGATATAAATGTACATGATGAGAACGTACAGAGTTAGTTTCTTGTGTGGGATTCCTAATTGAAAATTCAGATGACGTGCCTAGTATCTGGACTGTCACTACTGGGTGAGATTTGTTTTATGTAACATAGACTTGTGTAACAAACATCAAATTGGCTGGTGATTTTGTCACTTAATTTAATTTTGCAAGAAGGCTTTTCTTATTTTTAGTTCTTTGGTGTTAGCTTATATGATATTTATTATTTTTTGAAGAGTCATTGTTAATATAAAAATTGAGTATATTGAAACTACCTCAATTTCTAAAGCTTTGGATACTTGCTTTAATTTTGGCTATGTTATGGATGTCTTGTTGAAAGTTGAAAATAGTTGACAGTTTTTACAATTTGGAACGATTTATGCAATGTTGCAGGATTATAGTCGTTCTAAACATGGAGACAATTGTACCAGAGTGTGAGATAATAGGGAACCCAAAGTTGATTCCTGAACCTGATTCAGCAGCCCAAAAACCGATGCCTAATGCCACCTCTGGAAGCACAATTCCAAGTACAAGAAATAATTATAGTGGCCCGAGTGCATTGAATAATAATACACAGGGCTACCGTCCAACTGTTCAACCTGCATATCAACCACCTCCAAATTACAGGAACCAAGGGACAATCATGAAAAATGAAGCACCTGCACGCATCATTCCGATCGCTGCTTTAAATCCTTACCAGGGTAGATGGGCTATCAGAGCGAGAGTTACTGCTAAAGGAGACCTTCGACGCTACAACAATGCAAGGGGGGATGGGAAAGTCTTTTCTTTTGATCTGCTTGACTCGGATGGGGGGGAGATACGTGTGGCATGCTTTAATGCTGTTGTGGACCGGTTTTATGATACCATTGAGGTGGGGAAAGTGTATGTGATATCAAAAGGTAGCTTAAAACCTGCACAAAAGAATTTTAACCACCTAAAAAATGAATGGGAGATATTTTTAGAGACCACTTCAACCGTGGATCTTTGTGCGGATGAAGATGCTTCAATACCACAACAACAGTTCTCCTTTAGACCCATTAGTGAAATTGAGAATGCTGATAACAACACTATATTGGATGTTATAGGTGTTGTGATTACTGTGAATCCTTCGGTGCCAATATTGAGAAAAAATGGCATGGAAACTCAGAGAAGGGTTCTGAAGTTGAAGGACCAATCTGGGAGGAGTGTGGAGTTAACTCTATGGGGCGAATTCTGTAACAAGGAAGGTCAAAAGCTGCAAGAAATGGTTGATTCTGGCTTCTTTCCAGTTGTAGCAGTAAAGTCTGGAAAAGTTAATGACTTTAGCGGCAAGTCCATTGGGACTATTTCTTCCAGCCAGCTCTTTATAAATCCAGATTCTCCGGAGGCTGTAAAATTGAGACAGTGGTTTGATCGAGGTGGAAAAGATCTTGCTTCTCAGTCTATCTCTAGAGACATAGTGCCTGGAGTATCAAAAAATGAGATACGTAAAACTATCTCACAGATTAAGGATGAAGGTCTCGGTAGATCAGATAAGCCAGATTGGGTCACAGTGAAAGCATATATCAGTTATATTAAGACAGACAGTTTCTGCTACACAGCTTGCCCGTTGATGATTGGGGACAGACAGTGTAATAAGAAAGTGACTCGGTCAGGCTCTAGGTGGCAATGTGACAGGTGCAATCAAGAATTCGATGAGTGTGATTACAGATACCTTCTTCAGCTCCAAGTTCAGGATCACTCTGGGTTAACATGGATGACTGCTTTCCAGGAATCTGGTGAAGAGATTCTAGGTTGCTCAGCAAAGGAGTTGTATTTGTTGAAACATGAAAAGCAGGATGACGAGCTGTTTGCACAAAATATGTTGAAGGGTCTTTTTACACAATTTCTACTGAAGCTAAAAATCAAGGAGGAATTATATGGCGATGAACAGAGGGTGAAAGTAACAGTTGTTAAAGCAGAGAAGGTTAATTATGTTGCCGAAACTAGATACCTTCTTGCTTTAATTCCGAAGTCTCACTGAGATTGGTTAGTAATGTAGTAGCCTTAATCTGATTAAAAGATAATGGACAAATGATGAGGTTTCGTTGCAACATTATGATTTATAGGCTCTGTCTATTGAGTTGTATTTAGACAGAATTTGAACAATATGTCCACTTTATATTTGGTTTGACGTATAATTTTGTTCCAAGATGATTACAGCCAGTGGCTTTGTTATAATGTTATTTCTGACGGCCTATGTAATTTCTTTCTACTTCAGTTCATGCATAGCATGGTATTCTCCTACTACCGTACTTGAATTCATACTATATAATTCCACCCTGTTGAAGGGTGTGAATTTGCTTGTATTCCCGAGTATGTGTATGTCTAATTATGTGTATGTCTAATTAAAGCAGACCTGTAAAATACATGTTTCAGCTGAATGAGGAACAAATGTTCTTAGTTACACTTATATAACATAAATTATCAGTTCATAATGAAGAGGTACAGGAAAAAGAATACATGAGCTAGAGCTGCAGCTCAGCCCCGCTTGACTGGATCGAAATTGGAAACACCAATTACAGCACCTACAATTGCAACCAGAACAACACCACCAGCAGAAATGCTAAGCAGGAAGTTCTTAAGTGATGGTGAAACACCTGAGGCAGCTTCAGCTACATCTGGAACCACCATGGAGGCAGTCAGTGCGGCGGCAGTCAATCCTGTGATTGCTTTCTCCTTGAAGGAAGCATTAACTTTAAAGCTTAAAGCAACTTTTGATGACACCATTGCCTTCGAAGACCTCACCGGCAATGGCTTGAAGAAGGCTTCAGAGCTTGGTACCTTCTTCTGGCTTGAAGAAGTTATTGGCATAGCCATGGAAACTGCAGAGGTAGAAGCCATTGCAATCCTCTCTTTTGCTGTTTCTCACTTTTTCGTTTCAAAACTTTGTTGAATGGATGGTAGTGTTTTCAAATAGATGGAAATAGATATTAGAGGGAGCAATTGTGATAAGAGGTGGAAAATTGGGGAAGATTTTGCAAGAGCATCTTTGTCCTAGGTGGCAAGTTCTCCACTTTGATAAGGTAGATAAGGTTATCCACTTGTCATTGGTATTTTGGCATTAATCATACTTTTACATGTGTTTAATATATGATAAATGTAATTGTTTCTGGTGATTCTTCCATTGAATTATACATTTCACGTGTGCAAAGTTTAAGGTTATCATCTTCTCCTCAACTCTACTTATGTAATGCATTAATGCAAATATATTTTTACTACTGTATAAATTTATTTGGTGTCTCAAAATTTTCAGAATAAAATTTTAAAAAAATCTTTAGATTAATTGTTCGATTTTCTAGTTTTCCAAACTTAAATACTTGAAAGATAAAAGTGAGGAGTTTATGCATCAGTCTTCATGCACATCCGGCCGTCACAATTGTCCTCAACACATCAATTTTGAGTCATATATATAGCCAAGAACTCATTGCAATCGTTTATTATTGATGATCCAATGATTTAAATGATATTTACTGATATCATTTATGTATATAGGACATAATCTGGTTGCACACTGTCAAATTCGAGGCTAGTACTTTGTCTCACCAATAGTTACGAGTTTTGACAGGAACAGAATCGACAGATATCTAGATGAGTTATTTGATTTTCATCCCAAGGCATTTTACAAAGTCTGAGCAGGAGACACTGCGGAGTAAATAGTGCACACGAGCGCATGTGTAGACACGTAATGTAACTTACAGCTAAAGACAACACCAGGTGGACACCTGCACTACTGTCTCTTAGCATTTGATGCTCATGCATTACATATACATAAACTACTGATATTAGTTTCTTTCATAATTGAACAGACTCACATCCCATTTTGCTTTAGACAGGTCTTGAACCCGGCCTCTACTCCGGATAAACAACACGAGAAAGATAGGCTAGTGGCTAGACCAAGAGTCCTTTGTCTTGCATAATTTTACCGCGTTTAAGTATGAGTTTCCATTCTTTCCAACCAAATCGAGTATTAACCTTCCGTCAATAGGCTTCTGTAACAACCGCTCTCTTAAACTAATACGGGGCATAAATTATTCGGAGAGTATAACATACATGAACCTTCATTATATTCTTCTATTAATCTGTTCTATCCGTACGTAGGTGAGGTATCTGGCTTTTGTATTGTACCTTCACTATTATAAATTTAAACTCTGGCAGAACAGAAATGAATTCATATGCACGTGCTCTCTCCAACATATTCCTTTTTCAACCTACACTATTATTGAACAGACATGATCATTCAAGTAAACAAGAGCTCAATGTCCAATTCATTTAAAAATCTCTCACTTTAATAAGTTTTTATGAGTAATTATTATTGTCTTAATGACTAAAGAGCTCTTCTCTTTAACAACATACACCAATATGTTGTCGGATGAAACGTTAATCACATTGCCCTTATTTCATCTTTAACAGAATTTTCTTTCGTGTCCAAAGTATTTTGGGTTATGAAAGACGGAAAGTGTGAAGGAAGTTCTCAATCAATAGAACAGAACAGGTTACATTGAGTCATTGATCTCAGAATCTAGGAAGAGTCCGGTCACAGTTCACATAGGGAAACTATCCTTTATAGTTGTCGAGCAACATGTAAATTCAAATCAAACCGAGTGGATGTGGACGTTAGCTCTTGGATTCAGAATGGGCAAAAATAAAACCTTAAAATTCAAATATATGAGCCAGAACATACGGAAGCAACGTCTTAAAAACATAAAAAGCTTTGAAATTTGAAGTATCGATCCAGAACAAAATAACGAAACCTGATTTTCATTCACAACCCCAAATGGCCAAATACCTATAACCATTCTTCTAATATTTGTTACTAAATTAAATATAAGCCAAGAGATTACTAAGCTAATGCTTGATAAGAATTAGCTATGTAGAATAACCATTTGCAATGGCCTTGTTAGTTTTGAGCTTAGTAGTTCCATAAACTGGCAGCTCTTCTGCATAAACTGTCATCCCGATGTTGTCTAGCTCAAATAGATCTGAGCTTGAACAACTTGACGTATCATCCTCAAGATCTTTATGATCAGCTTTATAAAATGTTCCTCTATACTTGGTAACATCTCCGACTCTTGCATTGTAATTTTTCTTCTCCGGATTCTTAGTGACTGGAAACGACACAATCCTCGGATCATCCTCGTAAACATTCTTTTTCTTGCAATCTTCACCGGCAATATTCACACCAACAGGGCTAAATCTTACAGCCCTTTTTAAGTCATTGCTATCTTTTTTACCTGGCGTTTTGCTCAAGCAAGTTCTCGATAATGAAGAAGATGCATAAGAACTTGTAGTAAAGTCTTTGAGTGATCGTGATTTTGTTACTGAGCATGAATCCTCATTACTCTTGTGTTTCTTCATGGTTTTTGAGCTGAAAATTGAGTTCAAAAGCCTTGCAATTCGACCTCCTGGTGAAATTGGCTGTTTCACCTTCTTTAATTCACTATAGATCTGCAAAGCTTTAGATTTTGTTGTCGTAATGAATTTCTTTTCACGCTTTGGTGTCTGCATTGTGTGAAGAGACGAAGATTTTTGCAATGATCTAGTCACAGAGGACTCATTATCAGACGACGAAAATAAGGTGCCACAGCAGCTGGAATCTGAAGAATTTGAGCCATTCGAATTCCTCAAAGTATGTTTACTAGTTTTACCATTTTTTTTCCCATGATCTTCTATCCATTTCTCAACCATGATTGCTCGTCGAAGACTTGGAACCTCTTCTTCATACTCCACCTCCTGTTTCCTTCTCATTCTATTTTCTTCTTCTTTCTCCAACGGCTCATCTATCGATCTGCAAATTGAGTCGAGCAGAGACGAAGAAAAGGATGGCATCTTTCGTCGTTCTCCAGAAAATGTACTCATACTTTTCTGGAGCAAAAAGAAAATGCAGCAAAAATGAGGAGGGAATGGCTAGAATTTTATAGGAGACAAACAAGACAGAGCAAATTGTGCAGGAGGAAAAAAAACAGCAAAGAAATATTAAAACAATAAAACACAATTACGATATATATATTTCGTGAGAAAGCTGATAACTTAACATGAATATCAAATCTTTTTTTGACGTTCGAGACTCGAGTTTGAATCACAGAACTTACAACAAAACTCAAAAAAATCATGAAAAAATGTTAAACAAATCCAACTAACTACATTAAAAGATTTTACCGTACAAACTGAGGAGAGTAATGAGTTCACATGAAAGTGTAGATAATTTATGTAGGAGTGTGTGTTAACAAAAGAAGCTAGGGGCAGACCCACGCGTGAGTGTGATTCTTAGCAAGGTGGGGTTGATCTGATCATATATTAAAACTGTCTGTAATTTTGTTGCTAATATATTCACCCCTCACCAGTCAAATTGCACGAATATTTCTCGAGTCCAAAGTAATGAAGTCGCGTACAATTTTGTGATTTAAAGTAAAAGCTGAAAAAGATAAAAAAATTTGCCACCCCATTAAAAGAAGATATTATTCCCTTTTTCACATAAAAGAATTGACCGCATAAAAGTTTTGGATTTTGGTGAATAATCTGGGGGAATAAAGAAAAAGTAGTAGTATATTTATATCTTATTACGCATTTACTTTTTCTAAAAAATATAATGAAAGATATTATTTTGAAAAATATATCTACATAATATAATGTCAAAACACAGTATTTTTTTCTCTGAGGAATGTTGTGTACCTTTATTCTTCGGTATCAATGATTCATTTTTTTATTTTTTTTAAAATCGTCAAGATTAATTTTTTATTTGAAAAGCTAATACCTCCTGTTATTTTTTTTGACTAATTAGCTTTATATAGTATCTGTTCTAACAAATCAGCGAGAATCGAACCACTATTGAGACGACAAGAGATAAACCCTAAAATATAAATCGATAAATTATTTTCTAAATATTTTCTTTTAAATAAAAATTTAATATTAAAATTTTTATACACGTTTTCTTCAAGCTGCAAACTTCTGCTTTTCATTGTCGAAAATATACATTCAAGGTGAACAAGTATCATGTACAAAACTAAGGGAGGAACATGAACCTTTCTGCTACACATAATTTGAGGCAGTCACAAGAATGAACTTCTTACATACAAGGATCCTACGTAAATATGGTATACCTCAACCCATGTATCTATAGACTGTAAAAGTAGTTAAAAATCATTTTTGCAACTTTCTGAAGAAACTTAAGTTGTGTTCCGAGAAACAGCTCTATGCAGGCACAACGCTTCACTTACTCTACGTACCCAGAAAAATAAATGGATTTGTAGGCTATAAGGTGATCACAGATACTGCTTGTGAACCCTGGCTCGATTTTCTTCCCACCACAGTCTAGCATCATCTCCCCAAACTTTTGGCGGCTGAATAAGACATGATAGTACAATTTAAGATCCTTTAGTTCACGTTTATAATTGACTATAATAACGATAAAACTATAAAATTATATTCTTATGAGATATTAATTAGAAGATAATAACAATGATAATGATATTGGATGACTGTTAATTAATAGACTGACTACAATAAAACTATTTTCGCGATGCCTGATTAATTCTAACAGTAGACCGAGGCTGGAGTATTGCTGCACCTCATCATGAAGCTAACACCCTGCAGAACTAGAGTATTGCTAAATCTTGTATTAAGATTGTCAACCTACATCATCGCTTTTCTACTACAGCAATGTATTTTCAGTGGTCAAAAGAAAAGTTTACACTAAACTAGCATTTAAGTGCCTTTTTATGGGGTGAAAAGAAAAAGTTGCAGAAAACCAATATTTACAGCTAGAATAAAGGTTATCGATCAGTACTGCTTTTAGCTGCCTGCGTGTTAACTGACGTAAACAAATATATCACAGGGTACTTGCATCATCAAGTTGATAAGAGTGCTGACCTGAATCTGACACGCCTGAGTTCCCTTGCACCACCTGCCAAGGCTCTGATTGTAATATAAACACCTGGCTCATCCTGCTCAACCCATTCAGTCTCCAGATCACTGGCATTGCTGATAGGTAACTCTCCAGATCGATCTACATCTCTTGATGAGCTAGTCCTTATAGAAGCATCCATTGATGATGTTTCTATTTTTGTGCCGCTAATGCTTGAGAGCTTTGGTGTTGCATCAAGTCCACGTGAGTCATTGCCATGACATGAGTACATAAAATGGTGCTCATAGGAATCCGAGGATGAATACCCCATCCCCGTTGGACGTAATAAGTTGCGGGGTAGGAGTTCTTTATCTAAAGGTGGCGTGTCGGGGCTGTCTTGAACAGATTCAATTTTTAAGCCCTGTTTTAAGAAAGAGAATCACATTACTGAAAGAAAACTAGAATATTAGTTGTTCCTGTTCTTGTATAAAACAGTGGATGCTTATTTTAAATGTACATAGGACCCACGAAAAATGTTTACTTAAATAACCTGTACAAACAAACGTAAAGGTCATAATGATAAACAGGATACAAGCGCAACGATCATGTAATCAAATTCAAGGTATAATATCTTACTAGCTAAATCTGAAGCTCACCTGATCATCTTCGGATTTCGGAGGGTTTGGAAGAGGGAATGCTTGCTTGTTCAATTTTTGGACATTGTAAAGTTCAATTACTTTATCATAGTTCTCTGCCCACCACTTCTGAGCTTGCCATTTGTTAAAAATTTCCCGACTAAAGCAGATGATTACAACACATTAGTCTTGTTCAGATCTAAAACTTCTATCAATAGAAGATGTCAACATGTCACTTGTAAAGAGCAGTAGTTACACAGCTGAATACGATGGAAGATGAATATATGCAAGTAGCGATTGACAAAGGGAAAAGCTATCAAAAAGTGGCGGCATAGTCAGCAATCGGGGATAGTTTAGAGCATCTAGAATTACATATATTATATATTATCATGGGACAGTAATCAAAAAGTATCAACTTAATGATAATGATACATATTAACAAGCTAGTGCTAAAGGAACCAGACCCATCCACGATAACTAAGTCCTGCATTATTGAGTTCAATCATCCGCGATTAAATTAATGAAACACTAAATATTAAACCTGCAAAGTTGAAACTAATTAACTTCTTAAACAAAACCACACCTCTCATGTTTAAAGTGTTTTATCCAAACCAAAAATGCCCCTCAATATCGAAGCATCTGATATGATGTCATTATCAGTTTGATCATAAATGCCATAAATATATTATAAGAGGAACTATCTATCGATTTGAAATTAGATTCTTAAACAAACCATATAAGGCATTAATCATCAGGTATTGCATCATTTTGAGAATTTCTCGATACTTTTGATTACTTAACCCTCCCCGAAGAACCAATATGGTAGGAATCACAGTATTGGACGTTCAGTCCTTCGAAACAGAAAAGTAAAACCTCTGTACCTCTCGTCACTAAACTGACCAAAAACCATGTTCATATTTTGTCATCACTCAGCTAGTTAACCACAAATACACTTCAAATCTCTACCTTGAAATGAAATGACTGAGAATAGTCACAATATGACAAACCTAAGACAAAGATTGAAGGGAAAGCAAGAGCCAGCCCGACAAGACAACAAAACTCTGGAAAAGCCATTCCAACACAATCAAACCAGGCCCACTAACAAGTTTGAAGTTTTATACATTTGGGAATTTATATACTCATAAATCTCCGATATTTTTTGTGGTCATTCCATTGTAGCCAGTATAAAATCACTGTCAGGCCTGTACAAATTTCAAATAAATTGGGAAGACAATTTGAAGAGCTAATATAATTGTAATAGACTTTTTGCATGGCCTAGTCAATATTACAGGGTGATTTGCTGTGTAAGCTAAGGTCAAATTTGCTGTCTTCACCTTACAATTTATCATTTTAAGAACTATTAGAAACCAATGATGTTCCATTAAGTTGAGGACAAGCACATACCCTACCGACTAATAACAATGCTTTCATTACAATACAAATTTACAACTACAAGTCTTCCACATGACCGACCACATATATCAATGAACAACTACTATAATAGTGATCAATTTGTAGAACAACTAAATGATCCTTTTCAATTACTCACTCAGCAATAATCATATATATGTTTGCGTAATACATATGATTGAAATGGGTCATTGTAACACCCCAGTCCCACATCGAGTAGATTGGGATAATTTGTTCAGTATATAAGTAAAAAGTAGTACTACTAAGTGCACCAATAAATCATGATCTTTTGGGGGCCTGTGGTGGGCTTGTGAATTACCCAAGTTGTTGTATTTGGGCCAGTTTACTTTGCGCCTATTTCGGATTCGGAAGTCGGGACTTGACCCGATTTTCGAAAAAAACTCGGGATTTGACTCGGGTTGTCACATATGGTATCAGAGCGCACTCTCGAAGGCTTGATTTGTCAAGTTGCCGGAGGTGGGGACACGAATGCTGGTGTTATTATCCCACAATGGTCAGAGGTCCAGAGGTGGGGATACGAAGCCAGCTGGTATTATCCCACAATGGCTAGAGAGGTACGATCTGGGCCTATGGGCTATCTGTTCGGCCTGACGAGGACGTCAGGAATTTAAGTGGGGGAGTTTGTAACACCCCAGTCCCACATCGACTAAATTGAGATAATTTGTTCAGTATATAAGTAAAAGTATTACTACTATGTGCACCAACAAATCATTGATCTTTTGGGGGCCTGTGGTGGGCTTGTGGATTACCCAAGTTGTTGCATTTGAGCCAGTTTACTTTGGCTTATTTCGGATTTGGAAGTCGGGACTTGACCCGATTTTCGAAAAAGACTCGGGATTTGACCCGGGTTGTCACATAACACGAATGCTGGTGTTATTATCCCACAATGGTCAGAGGTCCGGAGGTGGGGACACGAAGCTAGCCGGTATTATCCCACAATGGCTAGAGAGGTACGATTTGGGCCTATGAGCTATCTGTTCGGCCTGACGAGGACGTCAGGAATTTAAGTGGGGGAGTTTGTAACACCCCAGTCCCACATCGAGTAGATTGGGATAATTTGTTCAGTATATAAGCAAGAGTACTACTACTAAGTGCACCAACAAATCATTGATCTTTTGGGGGCCTGTGGTGGGCTTGTGGATTACCCAAGTTGTTGCATTTGGGCCAGTTTACTTTGGCTTATTTCGGATTTGGAAGTCGGGACTTGACCCGATTTTCGAAAAAGACTCGGGATTTGACCCGGGTTGTCACATATGGCTTTGATACCATATGTGACTGACAACCCGAGTCAAATCCCGAGTTTTTTTCGAAAATCGGGTCAAGTCCCGACTTCCGAATCGGAAATAGGCGCAAAGTAAAGTGGCCCAAATACAACAACTTGGGTAATTCACAAGCCCACCACAAGCCCCCAAAAGATCATGATTTATTGGTGCACTTAGTAGTACTACTTTTTACTTATATACTGAACAAATTATCCCAATCTACTCGATGTGGGACTGGGGTGTTACAAACTCCCCCACTTAAATTCCTGACGTCCTCGTCAGGCCGAACAGATAGCTCATAGGCCCAAATCGTATCTCTCTAGCCATTGTGGGATAATACCGGCTAGCTTCGTGTCCCCACCTCCGGACCTCTGTCCATTGTGGGATAATACCACCAGCCTTCGTGTCCCCACCTCCGGCAACTTGACGAATCAAGCTTTCGAGAGTCGGCTTTGATACCGTATGTGACAACCCGGGTCAAATCCCGAGTCTTTTTCGAAAATCGGGTCAAGTCCCGACTTCCAAATCCGAAATAAGCCAAAGTAAACTGGCCCAAATGCAACAACTTGGGTAATCCATAAGCCCACCACAGGCCCCCAAAAGATCAATGATTTGTTGGTGCACATAGTAGTAATACTTTTACTTATATACTGAACAAATTATCTCAATTTAGTCAATGTGGGACTGGGGTGTTACAGTCATAGTCTATGTGTTTCGTGTGTGCTTGTTGTTTATAGTATAAATTGACAAGTTGTGTACCTATTAGCATTATATCATCACAAAATTGTAGAATATAGAAGTATCTCCTAATTAAGCACGCTTAGTTATTTCTAAATTACAATCAACGTCCACTAAGAGTGATTTCTATCAAATATTATGATAGTCCGTCCACTTAGATGAACCACCGTGATTATATATGAGCACGCCAAAATATATGCAAGTTTAGAGCAACTAATTCAAGACCCTAACTTGCTCATCTCTTAATAACGTCTTGATAACGTAAGTTATACTCCTATATTTTATTGATTCAAATAATATAGCATAAAATATATACAGTATGCCTGTGTTATAATTATGTTTGTCTTGTTAGCTAGGGTCCAATGTCTTTATTGAAAGAGTCTCTTTATTCTTATTAGAGGTGCACGTAACATCTTCCTAGTTCCTACATCTAATTAATCGTTTAAAATGATATACCGGATACAATTGAACTATTTATCACATAATAATTACACGGTCCATTAACAGCATAATATACTACGAGTTTTCGCAGTGTACAATTTTTTTTTTTATATCTGTACTATTATATCCCATATATGATAAGAGTAAAATGAATTTTATCTAAATACTATTCAACGTCGTAGGATCGATTCTTAATGACTACATAATATTATATACTAATGATTTATAAGTTATAATTATTATTGAGATTCCTAACCACTATAATTTTTCTTACTTCGCTTCATATTAAAACTCAAACTCTATTAGATATCTTAGTAATATATAAATTTGAATTTAAAGAGCTATTTTGAAATTAAATTAAAAAGAAAATTCGTAATTATTATGCTCCTTACAAGGCAGACATTGTTTGAGTCATCTTTTGAGTTTCAGAAGTCAGAATTAGACAATTTTACAGCCCACACAAAACTTATAAAATTATCTTTAATTCTGATGTGGTCCAACATTCAAAATCCAACTACAACAGCCCGTAATCTAGACAGAAAAGACAGTTACGAATTTTTATCGGAGAATTCTATTCCGTTTAGGAAACCTTTTTATAATTGATTTAAAACATTAAAACATGTTTTATATTAGATTTATATAAAGCTATATCATATATCAGACATTATTATGTATTATTATTAGAGTAGAGTAGAGATAGTATTAGGGTTTTACATACAGAGATGATTAAAGTTTTTCTTATCCAAATATTTTTTATAAAAATATTTAATATATTATATAAGATATAACGGTAATTTTAAACATAGAGCCAGTTACACTTACGGGAGAAATTATTATATCGAGAACTCAGAAACCTTGTTAATTCACTGGTTTGTATTGAATTGAAGAAATTACAATTAAAAAAAAAACATATTTGAGTTCGCCGACTAAGAGTTCAACATTAGCCTAATTTTATTTTGTTAGTACATATACTTTAAATCATGCTATTTGATAAATAAATTAAATTAAATTAAAATAATAAATATTAATACATTTTTAAATTTAATCAATTTATATATGAAAACATTATATTGAATTAATTTTGGGAAATTCTATATGATGTCCTGTGATATTGGCTTTTCCGTTTGGTACCATCACGTTTTTTACTCCTACATATGGTACCATTGAGGTTATCATTTGGTTATGATTTGTTCCATATGGAACAAATCATAAACTCGGTGGTACCATATATAGGAGTCAAAAATACGATTTTACCAAACGGAAAAACCAATACCAGAATGGCACTATATACAATTTCCCCATTAATTTTTAATGACTAAGAACTATTGTTAATTATTTTTATAATTAAAAGTCATTTGTATTTTTAAAATAATGTTATTACACATGTTGAATTGTCATGAGTCGTGACACACATTAAGTATTAATTTGGAGTAATATGTTTGGTTCAATAAAGAATCTATCATATATTAGTATAAAAAAGTGGGATGTAAAAATTAGTATGAAGATAATTGTTATATATCGTTTTATTTTTTTAATATTAACTTAAAGTTGAAATTTCATTAGCAATATAGTAATATTTATTATTTATTGATGCAAGGTTTAAATTATATATATTATATAATTATTTATAAATTACAATTAATACTATACTACTGAAAATCTAATAACATAAAAAAAAACTTATTCAAATGAATAATTATATTATCATATTATTAACATATACATATATAGTATATCTCATATACAATAATATCTATTAAATTTTATATAAAATAAACATAATAGAGATCTTATAAAAATATATTTAAATCTAATATTTATAATCTTAAATATATTAAACATATGTTATATATATATATTAAAAAATTATGTTCATAATATTTCGAATCACAAAATTTTACATATGTATATATTAATAATATAAATTTATATTGTGTGCGATGTGCATATTTATTTTTAATATTTTCTTATTTATATTTAATTCGATTGATGTAAAAATATATAATTTAAATAAATTAAAAACTAATATAATTATAATATATTAAGACTTTTTAAAATTATAAAAATATTATATTTTAAATAAATAATTTAATTAATAAAAAAATATATGTGCATCGCACGGGTTAAAATCTAGTATTATTAAAACCGAAACATTAAAAGTTTGGTAGTCAGTCGGTATTTGGGCTGGATAGTTATTGTCGGACCTAAAACATTAATCTCTTAACTAAAACACTTCTCACATCAGTCTTCTAACTAAAACACACCCCTAAACAAAACACACAAATACTATCCTATTAAAATACAAATATTTTTAACTAAAATATATCCAAAACATGTAAATATTATCTTATTAAAATTGAAATACTAATAAAGTATATGAAAATTATATACGTACAACATTAAATAAAATTTAAATTATTATTAATGAAAATATTAAAATAAAAAGAATAAAATACTAAAAAAGCTTGATCCGGGATATAAGCTAGTAAAAAATAAAATACAGTAGAAGAAAATTTACCTGAATCGGATGCGTTTGAGGTCATTACCGCCACCCGGAAGCGAGACAAAGGTAATAACAACACCTTGCTCCACCTGCGCAACCCACTCTTTTGGCTCTTTTTCCTCCACCAACACAACCGCTTCGCCTCGCCGTCCACTAGCCGAGAACAATGTCGACGCCTGTGTAGCTTCCCCGCTCGACATTCCTTTCAGTCTTGCCTCCATTTCCTTCCCCCATACCCTGCCAGAGCTCGAGTTTGAACTCGTTGTTCGACGATAAGACCGCCTAATTTTCTCTGATCCCGACTCGGGTTGGGCAAAACTCTCTTGAGACTGAGTTGATGGACCGGTACATGGAGTGCAGCTCCTGTATGCACCTGATGCTTTCAATGCCATGTCCTTAATCTAACACAACAAATTAACATATAACACGATGAACATAAATAGCTCATGAATTATTAGTTAAATACAATATGCGGTGGCAGAATCAGAATTTCTAAATAATCGAGCAAAAAATATCTCAAACACAAATTCCGACAAATACTTGTACAATAGTAACAATTTTTTTCGATAATTTAAAATAATCATTAATTCAGTCGAAGCTTTAGTATAGACACGTACACACCTGAGAAGTTATTGTTTTGGTAGATAAATGTTTGGTATTCGGATGAACAGGCGGAACTCTATCGGAGAATTTAAGCTGCGCGTCACCAGGAGGAGACTGATCACGATCATCATCACTACTAGACTGTTTTGCACGAGGCATGCACGTCAACATTTTCTTGGATCAGCACAGTTCAGTTGGCCTGGATCTCTTCAATTTTGTGTACACGTAATGTGTGTAAACAAGTAAACATACATATATGTACGTAGACAGGAGTTATTGTTTGTCAAAAGCACGCACTAGTACTAGTGTGTGAAAAAATTAATAGTACTAGTACTAGTATGGAGGAATGGTCAAGACCACGAGGAAGAGATAGCAAGTTGGTTTAATGGGGAATTTAATTTAACGAGGGGAGTTCCTGAATTTAAGAGGAGATTCTTTTCCTTGCTTTCTTCCTACCCTCACTAAACTACTAGTAAAAGCCAACTTGTCTCTATCTTTTTAATCTTTCTTATTAATACCACTGTACTACTAGTATTGTGTTCATGTATTGTATTTATAGTTTTTGTACTACGGAATTTAATTTTTATTTGCAACATACTCCATCCGTTTTTAATTTTTTACACGTATTTAAAAATATTTTAATTATATAATAAAAATTATTATTTTAATGGATTATTTTTTTAATTGAAATTTAGTTATATATTTTGATCAAAAAAATTAAAAATAATATCTTTTAATATATGATCAAAATACTTAAATACGTATATTAAAAGTCAAAATAACATATAAAAAACGAATCATGCAACGGACATTTTACAAATTACTTGAATTTTTGTGTTAACTTATACATATCTGACTTTGTTTTTTATTTATCATCGTCAGTTACCTATTTATCAGCATTTCATTTATAAATGATATCCAATTATAAATGAATAAAGAGAGTATTATATTTATAGTTATATTTTTTATGATTTGTTTGTAAACTTAGATTTTATTTAAAATTTTAAATTTGTTCAAATAATATGTTTGCATAATAAAAAAACTTTAATTTAAAATTTTATCAAAATTTAAAATATTTATATATTAATATAAATTTTAAAATGATATAACATTCAAAAGCTATCATTTGAAAATAAATTACAGGGTGCTACTGTATTTGTATAACATGTACAAACAAATCTGCATGCAAATATGTTCAAACAAAGCAACACGCCAAAATATAACTATAATTTCTTTTCTTCAATTAGTTCATGCTTAGGAGATCACAAATCCTACTCTTTATCTTTATTTTATAGAATAGAACAAAAATAAATAAATAAATAAATATAATAGAAATACCAAATTAAAAAATTGAAATAAAATTTCTCTTTCCTACTACATATAAATATTTCTAGTTTTGTTTAAATAAGGTATCAATATTGTAGTGTTTTTATTGCAGGTGTAAGTTTCGGGGATTAGGCCTAAATTTTAATTGGGGAAGATTAGGAAATAGGAATATGACTGGTATGTAATTTTCATGTTGGGTTCAAGTATTTGCATAAAAAAGAATTCAAGTTTGGGCTCGGATGTATTTCTTAGATGGACTGTACATTGCTTAATATATTAGTACTATTCTACTTTTTTCAAATATATCCTCTCTTATTCTCTTTCTTCAATTAGCATAGCAGAACCCATTTATTAAACGGGCTCATTTTGGGCTATGAGACATAACTCGTTGACTTGCACCATGCTTGTTACTTAAAAATTTGCTTTGTGTTGATCATTTTTAGTGTCCGTTTCATTTATTTTTAAGTAATTTGTAAGTTGAAAAATATATGGATTTTTCAACTTATATACCCCGGGAGCCAAATGGTACCGTAATGTCCATCCTATTGATTGATGTCACCGAACCAAAAAAATTATATTCCAAGACTCGTATAACTTGAAGGGAAATTTTAATTTTACTATTCTCAAAAAATTTACTTCTGACAATTTAATTTTAAGTTTCTTCATTTTTTTCTATTTTCACTCGTTTTAAAATATATTCCATCCATTTTTTTTATAAATTACTTTGACCTTTGACACACATTTTTAAGTGCTTTGATCGTATAGTAAAAATTATTATATTTGATTTTTTTTTGAATTAAAATATGTAATCTAAATTTTACTTCACAAAAGAAAATTTGTAAAAATAATAATTTTTACTATATAGTCAAAACATATAAAAATGTGTGTTAAAAGTCAAAATGACTTATAAAAAAAATGGAGGAGTAGTCATAATCTAATACTCCTCCGATTTACGGTATTTACTTCCTCCGTCCCAAATTAATTGTATTGTTTGACTTTTTTGTAGTCAAATTGACCAAAATTTGACTGAAATTTACATATAATATATAATAAAAAAATATAAAAAAATATATCATTGAAAAGTATATCTAATTTATTTTAAAATGCATTTTTCAGTTTTTAAAATTATAAAAAAATAATTTTTAATTTTTAGTCAAAATTTAGTCAAATTGACCATGAAAAAGTCAATTAAGACAGTTAATTTGGGACGGATGGAGTATTTTTATTTGGGTCTTTCTAGTGTGTGTCCATGAACACACTCTAACGACTACTTTTTTATGGGTTGACAAATTTTTATTGGTGAGAATTTTTGTGCATACACGAACCCTTTATTATTGATGAAAATGGAGTTAACCAAAATTTGTCAAACTCATGAAAAAATACAGTAATCGTTAACAGGTGCCCCCACTAGAAAAAAACCTTTTTATTTTTTTTGAAACCTCTTATCCATATGATTCTGGGTCGGTTATTTATTCCATGCATATTTTCTATACTTGGGAGCTTGTTCAAAGTAGAATCGTTAGCAATGGGTCAAAATGAGTACTTTCAAACAGAATTGCTAAAAATAAGGTTAAAGATGGCAAGTTTGAGGCTAGAAGTTTGTTGTTCCCTGTAAGATGAACTCATGAAGTACAGTACATTTGAAAAATGACCAAGGCACAAAACCCCTCTAGAAATTGATTACAGTCCGATTGCAGTACCCCACAAATTTGAAAGAACACGCACACTTGGTTTATTAACCCACGTGTAATGGCAAAGAAATCCGCGATTTTGAATAAATTTGAACTTGATTAGTTTGACAAAATTTGTATTTGATTTTATTAAAAATTGAGTTGCTGGAAAGTGTCTAGTTATTAAACAAATTCGGATAAAATTTATACTTGTTGATGCTATTTAATTACTTATATTATATTGCTTTGTTTGAAAACTCAAGCCAACCAAAAATTATTAAATTTAAAAGTCCATAGTGAATAAAAGATTTTTAATTTCATATTAAACTATAAAATAAACAAGAAATATATTCCCTTATTATCATCGAAATAAATATTTATATTTTTATTCATTCACAATCAAGTGAATAGATATAGCATTAGAAAAAATAAACAAAATTTTTGAATAAAGTAATAGATGTTTGTTCCTGAATACTTAATTACATCATTTCATCTCCCTAATTTTATACTCTACTCCCTCCGTCTCTTATTACTTTTCCTGTTAATTATGTGCGCGTTTGTCAACACACACTTTTTGATCGTTAATATCTTTAATTTCGTATTAGTATTAAATATAAAAAATTTACTGTATTAAAGTACTCACAAATAGGAATCAAACAAAATCACTCATGACTATATTTTGTCTTATAAATTATGTATAAATTAGTAGTCAATCGCTTACAATGAACAGTACAAAAATTCAAAACAAGAAAAGATTTCCGAGACGGAGGGAGTAATAAATTACTATAAACTACCATATAACCCGTGCAAAGTACGAGAAGAGAGTAATAAATAATATATTATATATTTTAAATAAATTAAATATTTAATTTAATTATTTATGTTATTAATATTTTTTGTGTAATGTTGTACATGTGATAAATTATTTTTGAATCGTATTTATATTATGTGTTTAAATTCTCATTAATATATTGTTATATATTTATATTAATTAACATAGATTAATAACCTGTGCAAAACATTAATAAAAAGATTTTCGAATATATTAGAAAATATTTTAATTAAAATTATATAAAAGAGTATGTTTTAATATATATAAAATATTAATATAATTTTAATATTCAAAAGTTTTTATTATAAAATTACAATTTTAAATAAATTAAAGTTTTTGAGCGATGAGGACATTGAAACATGTTATTAGATGTGAGTACAACTCTATATTCTAATTAAGAAAGAAGTTCGTTTAGAGTAATATGATATAAAAGTATATATAATATAGATAGAGCGTAATAATAAAATTTAATTAATATTATAAATAAAATGATAATATTTTTTTAATATTCATAAAATTTAATTAATAAATTCTAATATTAAATAAATTAAATAAGTTGACTAATGAGTAAATTAAAACATGGTAGTATATTGTTTAAAAGAATGTTTTTGAAATTGAATAGGAGACCGACACGTGTATTTGAAGTTGAGTGAAACACAAAAGGACCAAACCGACGAGGGACCATTTAATAATATAATATAGATTAAATAAAAATTATAGGATAAATTTTAATAATATATTAAATAAAAATTATAAGACAAGTAAAATTCGTAAAATGAAAATATAGAATATAATTTAAATATAATATAATATTATCATATTTTATTATCCTATCTTGTATAAAAGGAGGACTACTGGGGTTAGAGTTGTATGTATGATTATATTCTTTTTAAAATTATATTTTATTAAAATTCAATAGTTAAGATTGTTTTTATGGTTCATCTAAAATTGAATGATTAAGATCTTTTTTATGGTTCACCCAGTACCATACCGATCAATAAATTTTTTTACTTTTCGATTATAATAATATAGTATAGTATATAGTATAGATATGAATGAAATAAAACAAAGAAAAAAAAAACCAAAAATGAGAGTGGTATGCACTAAAGAATACTGGGAAGCTGACAATTGTGGTACCATTGGGTGTCGTGTTGTTTATTGGTAACACAAAAAGATCCAAACTTTACCCACTTAGCTGTTTGCCTTTAGTCCATAGCTGAGGATCTAGCCTTTCCTATATTTATCGTAAACTTGTTCAAACCGGCTTCATTTTTAAAATCATGACACTTTTATCATATCATTAATGTAATTTATTATTTATATAAGCAGTTAAACTATTTATTGAATAATATCCTGATTAAATAATTAGATTAATATGGATTTTTTTATTCTATTGTGTTATATAATAAAAATAATATTCAAGACACCACAAGGTTCATAAATTATTCTATTATTATTTTTATATACTTTAGGTTCTGTTAATCCTTATTTTCTTCAATATATATAATTGTTTCAATTTTAATGGGAGAGATAGATCATAGATGCATATAAAAAAAATATAATATTTATAAATTAAAATTTTTAAGAACATAAAATATTATATACAAATTATATGAGGAATTTATAATATTTCCTATGAATAAATCAATGGCCAGGAATGATGAATGAATAGTGTAAAAGGAAAGCATACAATATAAAACGTGGAGCAGGCCAGAAAGTGATACGTGGATGATAAAGGGCGGCTGGGCTTGTCTGCGTGGTATTGATGGGTCCCACAATAATGTCACACTTGAATATTTATAATTTGAAATGTTACTCTTCATTATTTTCATTTTTTAAATCCAAACATGATGTATGCTTGAAAATAAATATAAGCATCACACATCATTTCCATTTTTTGGTAAATTTATATTGTAATATACTTATTGCTATAATTTAATAAATAAAATAATAATTTTATTTATTTATACACATGTTAAAATCTCGAAAACTAGTTTCAGTTAAGATCACGTAAATGTTAAGACAAGACTTGTGAACATAGGAAAGCCTGCCTACTTAACTCTATAAAATATAGAAATATAGACAAGATTGTTATATAGTCTTATAGATATAGACTAACTAATAAATTTTTATATATATAAAAAAAGAAGGGATTTTTGGGGGTGAGTTTAGGATATGTGAGTAGCGATAGCAATGGTGGTGGTGGGTGGCAGTTGTCTTTATTATTAGGAATAATAATAAGAGTATCTGTAGAGAGAAACCCAGTAGTTTTTGTATTTAGTATATTTTATAGAGAAAGAAACAGATGACTTGAGGGTTTCAAGAAAGGAGACATGCCCAATTCTATCCCAACACTTTTCTTTGCTTCTCCTAATTCTTGAAGCTTACCCACTAGATCTTTATAAGGTACTATGTCTTTTCATTCTCATTCTTGTGTTTACTACTTATGCATGTTTATGTACTTTTATTTGACTATATGTTTGCAAATCTAGTTTTGCTTCTTTGGTTTCTACTTTCTAGTGTTATCATCTTCTTGTGTAAAAGTTTGTGAGCCCTTTGTTAAGTATCAAGTTTTGTGGAGGTTTGCATATTGGTTCTTGAATGCATGTGGGGTTTGAGTTTATGAATCTTTAGTATAAGTAGTAAGAATATGTATTGGGGTTTGAAAAGTTTTAACTATTTGTTTAGTTTCTTTGTTTGTTTGATGTTCTAAATAGACAAGCACCTTGATTTCAATATTTCATTTGGAAACTGTTTTCATCATACTTTCCCCTTCTTTTCCTTCATTGATTTGGGGTTTCCTTGTGTGCTTTGGGTGTGTATTTTACTTCCTGTTTATTATTTATATGGGGGGGGGAGTGGATTTTATAGATTAAAGGGCTGGTAATCTTCGATACACTGTTACATCAAGAGAAATTATATGTTTGGGAGTAGTTGCTCCGGTCTAGTAAGTTTGATGGTTGTATGTAATGGATTGTAAGATTGAGCAAGTAGCTGCAAGGACTGTGCCCTGTGTAGGTGATCTGTTGGAGGGAATTTACTATGAACTACTGAACTAGAGTGATTTGAGGTTAACTGGGAAAAAAATGGATTAAAAAAAGAACCTCCATGACAATCTAAGGGAAAATCAACGGTATAAGAATATAGATTACTTTATCATGGTAGGAGAACATTTTACTCTTCAAGTGTTAAAACAAGCTGAACTTGAGCTTGAATTGTTTCCTTGTGAACAGAAATCCTCGTGTCTTTATAATAAACAACTTGAAATATTTAATGAATAAAATGTGATTTTAGAGGTAATTTGCGAAAGATTCTTAGTCATAAGGTTCTGAACTAGGAGATTTAAGGATTTGGATCATCTTTTGGATCTGAGCCCCAATCTTTTGTATTTTATTTCATCTCTGATGGAAGCATAAACAAAATTGAAGTTGACTGAACTCGAGCCTACATACCAGTTAACTACCCTTAATATCACGCGAACTTGTTATACCAACTGCCTACTGCTTTACATTACATAATGAAAAATTTTTGGTTGCTAATAAATGCCCTAAATCTCTTCAGTTGTATGTCATTCATAAAGCAGGAACTCTGTATGTGATTATTACTGAAGAAGATTTAGAGTTGATACATGACTACTGTTGGAGAAAGATTTAGTCATGTATGAGACATGTTTGGAATTTAAGGCGAGCCTTTATTATTACTTATTAGTTCATTCATCCGTAATTGGTATGATTGGCTTGCTGAGCAATGTATTTGTCACTAAATAAGATTTAGAGTTAATATATAGGAATCTGTTAGATATAATTTGGTCATGTATGAGACATGTTTTTAAGGCTAGCCGAAGGGCTTTCTATTCTAACTTCTAAGAGATGAATAACTTCTGTGATTGTATATGAACTAGCATTCTTGCATAAGATCAATGTTATTCTCCTGGATTATGTAAATAAGTCTTTCTACAAAATATTCCTATGATTAACTATCGATTTTATATGCTTTTTAGTTACCAGCGGAGCAGATTTACTGTTAGAAAATCTTTGGACATGTTAAGGATTTGAGGTGAAACCAAAGACTTACAGAGCTACATAAACTTCTATGATTGCTTGCGAGCTTGCTTTCTTGCATAATATTTTATGTTCCCTCCTAGACTCCTACCTTATGTATTATCTAATTATACTCTGGATATCTCTATTACCTCACACTTTTATGTTTCCCGAGTCTAGACTTGACATAATGTCTTTTCTTACATAAGCTCTTAGAGTTGGCAATGCAGTACATTATATTCTGTAATAGATATATTGGCTACAAGTATTTAGTTAAGTTCTATTTTTTTTAGCTGCACAGGTGCAAAAGTTGCCACAACAAATATCGAATAGATTTTTTGGTCAAGGTTATATCCAGCCAATGCCTCATATTCCTTTTACTACTACCACATCATGGTGGAATCCTCAGGGACAGCAGTTTTTTCAGCCGCTATCAAAAAGTTTAAGCTTGAAAGTGGGATCTCCTCATGAAGCATGTGAAGAGGAAAATCATGGAGGTGAAACCGGTCATCATCCGCAAAACTTGGACCCATCCCCAACCCAGTCCCAGTCCACTACTGATCAATCTCATCAAGAAGTATCTGCTATAGAATATAACTGTTCACATGATCAGTACTTTTCATCTGATTCAGGTTACAGGCTTGCACAATACTTTTAATTCTCTTAAAATTTTTCATGATCTTTAATGGATGATATATTTTGGAAATATATTTTATTGGGGGTGTTTTTTCCCATATCCTTTCCATATTTATCATGCTTAGTTAATTGTCAATTGTCATTATCAAATCTTTGTGGTTTGTATATTCTTCATGACCCATGCGTTGATTTATTACTACTGGTTTGTCTTTCTCTTTCTGTCCTGTGCATGTATACAGAAGATAAAAATGCGTAGTAGGATAAATTCATCAAACATAGGAAAAACTTTTTGCCTAGTATTATTGATTTTCACTGAAGTATTTTTGGGTTTATTCTTCCATTTCTTCTTAATCATGCTAAATACTTTCTGTGTTGCATTGCATTTTGCAAATGGACTAATATTATACCCATAAAGTGGTTATACTTGCATCTTATTCTATTACATGATAAAGCCTACATTAAAATGAAAGTCTTAGCTTGCTACTAGAAGCGTAACCTTCATATGTAATTATTATCTGATGTTTAGCTTCAAGTAACGAGTTTGCCATCAAGTTATGTGTCAAAATCAATTTTTTTTCCTTTCATGCATTCAGCTCAAGGCAGAAGCTATAGCAAGCATGTCGAAGGTCCAGTGAAGCCAGTACTGGTTTTCTCAAATCCGTGTTTTGGAATTGACCGATCCCAAGCTGAAATAAACCCATCACTGGTAAGTTAAATTGTCGTCCATCGCTGTTTTTCTCTTGATCTCCTGGCTGTCAATTTAATATTTGTAATTTCCCTGTACAGGCTCATATTCCATATGCATACGGTGATCCCTATGTTAATGGATTATATACTGCTTATGGACCACAAGTAACTGTCAGTACTGCTAAAACCATTTTATATGTTTTGACTAAAATTTCTAATGGTTACTGTGCATGTAGTTTGACTTCTGCTCTTGTGGCCTATTTGTTTCTTTAAAACCATGTACAGCCCCAGGTGATAGACGTGCCGCCTATACGAGTCCCACTGCCTATCGAACTTGCAGATGAAGGTCCGATATACGTCAACGCAAAACAATACAATGGGATCATGAGGAGGAGGCAGATGCGTGCGAAGATGGAGGCTCAGAACAAACTCCTCAAAAGTAGAAAGGTATTTTGCACGTCCTGCAGTTATTGAATTATTCATATGATAACGTGTAAGTGGAGCTAATTGGACCTATATATGATAATGTGTAGCCTTATCTTCACGAGTATATTGTGTGTCCTGCAGCTTTGTAATAGTCATTTGACATAATGTAAGTAGGGCTAATTGGATCTTTATATGATGATATGTAGCCTTATCTTCATGAGTCTCGGCATCGCCATGCAGTGAACAGGGTTAGGGGAACTGGGGGGCGCTTCTTAAGTAAGTCTGAGCAGTCAAACCCTGCTCACCCCTTCAACCACAATCTTGGTTCTAGCCCTGTCAATCAAGCAGAAACAGGCAAAGGCGAAGCATCAAAGGATTCTTCCTCTAGTATCATGTGTGTTGACAACAACAATAGTTCCTCTTTCCAGCATCCAAACCTGATGTACATTTCCAACATGGGCGGAGGAAATGGGGGATTTATGTACGAGGGGACTCCGCAACGATCATCTCCAGTTGTTCGGTGAGAAATGGAACAAGCAAATGACCATGTCACCGGCTGGGCAACTCATCCTTGGCTTTGTAACTTTCAACTTAAAAATGTTCTAGTAAGAAGCATATGCAGTGCTTCTAGCATGACTTCTGATGCTTAGTATTTTATGTTTAATATACTGAGGGGTCTGGACGATTCTTCCGCACCACTGGAGGATTCTCTAGTTCATGAACATCAACTGTTTAACTGTGATACTGTTTGTTGCTTATAAGTTGACTGTTTCGGTTTTTGTTGCAAGTTTTCAGGATCTTTTGGCTGTTTGCATTCTGTCAAGTTACCTGCATCTGTCCAAATGTTACTATATATACTAAGTATGCCCTATGCAATTTTGAAACGGTCTGTTCGGATTGCGTGACTAATCTGAAAAGCGGTGGTGTTGCAATTATATATAGTATTTTCTTTAATGATACTAGTGAAACTTCATGGTGTCTATGTTCAATTTAGACATTTACATGCAGAACAAAATTAGGCCCGTCTTCGAAATTATGCATGCTAGATTATAATTAGTGTCATTGTGTGTCAGAGGCAGAGCCCCCATCATCATTGAACTGGCCTTCTCAGGTGGTTTCTTTCCACTAGCAAAAGCTCAAGCAAGAGTATGCCAAAGCTGTAAACATCACAGTTCTTTGGCGCCTTTCCTAGCATTGCATGTTCGGGTTCATTTTGTTGGTATTTCTTGCAATCTGTTTTCTAAAGTTAGGGATCACTTGTCACCAGGGAGGTCTGTATATGCATGTATGCATGGTGCAATTGTTTTTCTAAAACTGAACCAAAACCATTAATGTTTAGCTTCTAAAGTTAGGAACCAAAACTGAATCAAACAATGCATTTACCAACACAATTAGGTCTCAACTCTCAAGCAGCAGCAGAATGCTAAAATTCTATCTTGGTAGCAGAAAAGGAGTTGGTACAAAAATAAATACCTGCTGAACCACTTGAATCCATTAATATCTATTTTGGCTTCCCTTACCTGCTTATATCCCTTAGACGGAGTTTGAATACATTTCTGAAAGCTAAGAATGTACTGCTCTCGGCTTTGCAGGGCCAACTATAATGTTCTTCCGAGAGAATGCTGGAAGTATCCATCCTTGCCTGTGTCTGTAGTTGTTTATTGGAGGAATGGCCTTGCTCTTTCTTCTGTTCCATACTTCCATTTAGAAGATATTTACAAAGTTAACTATCAACGTAATAATGGAGATTACTTGCTCTCAGACAGTCAATATAAAATCTTCGTGCCTAGTTTTTTCGTAATATGACAGATTTTTACTTCAGTGACATACCCACATATTCCAATTCCGACATACCATTACTAGTAAATTTGAAAATTATACTCCAGAATAAATATTTGTAACGTCTGAAAGTTGATGTTACTATTATTCCGTTTACTACAATACAAGTTATAAACAAATTTCCAAAATATGAAGTGACATTTTATTAAATTCTTGACAACTGATCGAGACCTTGGATTTGATATAGGATTGAGGAGTACTATTACACTATAGTCCCACCCCTCCTTATTTTATAGTTCAACTATTGCGGAAGGCCTTCATAATGTATATACAGATATAGCCCACCGGCTTGAGATGGTGCGCATGATGTTAAAAAGACTACAATGCAATGTCTTTATGCTTTCTTATAGAGGGTATGCATATTTTGTGGATTATATATAAAGGTTATATTTCTGGTCTAGTTGCTTAAATGCATCCCTAGCTTCTGGAATATCAACTTTTTGCAAAACGATTTACTTGTTTAATCTAGAATATAATGGTTCTTGATAATGGACAGATATGGTGCTAGTGAGGGCTTCCCATCTCAGCAGGGCATTATAAAAGATTCCCGGGTCACCACTCTATTATTTATATTAATTTTACTTTTGGACCCTGAAACAGAGATGCTATTGAATCTCAAGAAGCATGTATCTTAATGTTAGCTAGGCTGCATTAGATCATCTGATTCAGAGGACATGCATTGACAAATCTAGTATTGCAGTATTTGGAAGGTCACTTGGAGGTGCAGTCGGAGCTGTACTGTGTAAAAACAATCCGGACAAGGTAGAGCTCTTCAGTAAATTTCACGATTATCTGTGTTTACAAACATGCGTGGCTTGATCTGGTAGCATCTTTTGTTACACATTCTCTAACTGGTAATCTAGCATTTCAAATTCAGCAAATTCTGAGCAAATTGAAATTTGAGGACTACATAATGCCTCAAAGGGTGTAGCGGAGTCTTATTTGGTTACAAATGCATTCACATCTTAGTGTGCTTTAACTTTTGAGCGTGGAAATTTGATATATAGTCACATACTTTCCGGTTCTTCCTGTCGGCATTTTAACAAAAATCAGATTGTGTGTTTCTCATACATCAAAATTCAGCTATGCACAAGTTTTCATAAAAGTTTTGAACATTTCTACCTGATAGGAGACCAGCTTTTCTCTCATATTTGTGTCTCTCATACACTCATACATTGGATTTTGCAAATCTAGTGTATTTGATTGAGTCATTCCTCTAAGGTAACTCATCTTAAAAAATAAAGATTCTTTATGAAGTCTATGTTAACATAAACTATACTTTTATAGTCTCTTTTTTATAAATATGTTTGTGATAGATAAGTTAATTTTTGTCCAAGTAGCACTTAAAAATATTAGATACTAACGTCTGTCTCATGTCTGTATGCTGTATAGTGACGGGTTTAGCTTTTCCCTGAGAAATTTTAACTTGTTAATGACAATTTCACATGGTTCTAGTTGTTATTAACATATTCTTATTTGCTAAATCAATGTCTATCTATACTGGGAAACTCCAGATGCAATCACTTCTTGCATGCATTATTCATATCTTTTTCCTTTGCAACTCCTGTTTCATGTAGTACCTATACAATTGAATGTGTCAACTCGACTCTGATAAATTCTTCATTACGGATCATAATATGTTTTTTACAATAAAAGAAAAGATTGCACACACAATTCACAAAGCAATAAATATATTTAATCGTGTTCTGCTAAATTCAATTATGTGCGCCATATATGTTAACATATCCTTTCTGAGGTATTATATTGGAGGAAGTAGTTCAAAGGTCCCTAAGGTTCTTAATCATTTCGTTTGTTCTCCTTTCCTTGGAATACCATCGATATTGTTGGGCAGGTGAGTTTTGCTGGGACGATGCCTTTAGAAGCATGCACTTTCGGTTTTGGAGGAATTCTGATACTTTCGTATAAATATTTCAAACAATATTTCAGTTGCTTTGGGATATTGTAAATTTTTGTAACATTTGATTAGATCCCTTGATAATAATGTTTACTGATGTCATCTTATCGTCCTCTCATGGCTCATCCTTTTGGTGCACTACCTCATTGTTAAGCTTTGGATGACAGGTGAAGCAGCCAATTCTTAGCTTAATTTCCGGCTTAAGCGATGAGATGGTTCCTCCAACACACATGCAGATGTTACTGTGTATGCTAAAGCAGCTGCACATAATAAGCAATGAAAATTTGTTGAATTTCCTGATGGCATGCATATGGACACATGGCTCTACAGCATGTACCAGAAAATAAAGAAGGTTCTGCAGTTGTAAGCCAGCATACACAGATACTGTTTGTTTTTCCTTATAAGTCGAAAAATACATACTTTTCGAAAACCAAAACGGAGCCATAGTTTTAATTCTATTTCTCATTTATAGAATTAATGTAAATCACTTGGACCAAATAATGACAAATACCCAAACTTGTGCTTGAATGGGACACTGAGTCTTCCTGCCAAGTCAATTACAAACTTTGCACATACTACAGTATGGCAACGTTGCTTCCTACCATAACCTTCTTTATTTTTCTTAGTTTAACATTATGCAGGCCAATGATTGGACATTAAAAACATTTTTATTCCACTTGCACTTGCGTTTCTAAAATAAACTATAAAAAATGGATTAATAAAGAATAATTATATATATTTTTTAAAAATCATAAAATGTTTAGATTTAATTATATTTCTTTGCCCTATCATATATTAATATAAACCTTGCTTTTAAAATTTTAAAAATAAAAAATTAATAAATTTAAAATTTAATAACTACAATTAAAATTAAAAAATATATAGAATGTAGTACCAAGCCTCATTTAATGATGAAATCCAAAGTGGGGTAGCAGCTTTAACCCAATAAAAATTCAAGAAAAACCACCCCTTGACTCGCATCTCCACCACCTCCATCTTTAATCATATACATACATTAATACACACACACACATATATACACATAAAGAATGTCAGGCAATGAAGATAATAATGGAATGGAAGAAACTACTAATGGGGATTCTTTTGGGAAGGTCAAACAAAGGTTCAAGGATCGAACTCTGGTTAGATTCATATTATATATATATAATAATAATTAAACCCTTTTCTTGATTATGCTTAAAGTTTAAGTCTTTATGTTGTTTGATTGATTTTCTTGATTTGGGTTTTGTAGAAAGTGGTTCAAACTAAAGAGATGTTTTCAAAACAAGCTATTAAAAGTAGGGAGATGTTGTCAAAACAAGCTGTTAAAAGCAAAGAGATGTTGTCTAAACAAGCTGAAAAGATTGCTAAACAGGCTGAAGAACATGAAAGATTCATCAATAAGGTATATGCTTGTGCTTATACTAATGAGTTTATGTTATGCATTATGTATTCAAACAAGTAACTTTGTATGTAATTTAGTAAGAAGAAAGAAAAGAAAGTAAATTTGTATGTAAGTTTGTTTTGGTCTTAACTTGCTTATGTGTATTTGGGTTGATAAGTGTTTCGAATCGTGTAAATCTTGAAAAACTAAACCAAATATGAATCCTGTTTGTTGAGCAAGAGTAAGATGTGCGCGTACATGGTTTGTGTAAAGATCCTGGCTTTTACCAATGATAGTATGAAATTAGAGGGTAACAAGCACTAAATATCAAACAATAAGATATCATGCTGTATTAATATTAACGAAAATGGCATTAATCTTTAATGATTGTGTTATAGTAATGATTCTTTTTATGGTTTATAGATAAGGGTCTTTACTGATTTTAAATGGTATTGAATGCTTGTGTTTTTGAGAAGTTTTTTCGGTTTATAGGTGACTCATTTCCTGGGTGTTGTTGCATTTGGAACTTTTTGCTTTCTTTTGGGTGCAAGTAGGTGCCAATTCATTTTTTCTCAATAGTTACAACAAATAATGCAATATATTGATATCACTTCTGTTGGTGGGTTGGCTTTACTGTTATTAGGGCCTCAAGACATCCGCTATGTATACTGCTTGTTCTACGTCATATTTGTTCCCCTTCGATGGATCTATTACCGATACAAAAAATGGCATTATTATCTTTTGGTAAGTTGTCTTTACAAACTTTGATTCATTCAGTCTCATCCATTCATATATTCAGAACTGAATTTTACTCTGTTAAGGTTTGCCTATTTGTAGGTTGTGATACTGTCTAGTACTCTAGTGATGAAATTCTTCTCTTATATAATCGTTCATATGTGTGGGTATAACTGTTTAGATTTGAATATAGTCACACTAGTTTTTGTGATGTCTCAGAATTTTTATGTCAACCTGCACTTAATACATAAGAAGAAGATTGTGGAGTAGAGTAATTTGAATTCGTAATACGAAGATTTGAATTTTTGTCAAGTTGATTTCATATGGGACTTTTCTGGTTCTGAGCTTTAAGCTTTGCTGTTTCGACTGAGGTGGACTTTCCGGTAGTTTGACAAAGTATCTTGACTTTAAACTGAGTAATGCACTGATGCCTCCTCTTCAGTACCTTTTATCTCGTCGTGGTCCATGTCTCCACTGTTTCAAGAATAATATCACTGACCGTACAATCTCTTTCAATATTAATAGCTCTAAGAGTTACAACCGTAATAGTTATGGACCAGTAATTTTCCACTTTATACCATCTCAATTTTTGATTGATTTTAATTACAAATGACTTGTCATGACAATGTTGCAGGATTTTTGCTACTACGCCAATACAATTTTTTTGGTCATGCTTCTGTTTTATCCCAAAAATGAAAAGCTTTTCATGGTTTCCTTCTCATTTGCCGAGGTAAACAAATGAGCTGAAATAAGACCTTATATTATATAGTATTCATTTCTTTCTAACCTCATCTATAAAAATGCAGGGACCACTTGCGTGGGCATTGATTGTTTGGCGCTGTAGTTTAGTTTTTAGTTCTGTTGACAAATTAGTAAGCGTCCTCATACATCTTTTGCCTGGTAAGTTGCATTCTTCTTCTATATTAAATGACTAGTTTTGTTTTTATTTTTCTTTTGAATCTAGCTATCTCTAGTTGTGTTTTCTAAGTAATGCTTTCAGCAAATACAACTTAAAACGATTCACCTGAAAAGTTTTTAATTATGTATTTGTAACTCTGTTGTTTTGTTTTGCCCTTAGAATTATGATATTTGTTTAGTCCAATAAAAAAAATGATGATAGCCACTTTAAGTTTTTGGTGTTCTCCATAGATGGCGATTGTATTGCAAATCATCTGACATTCCTGTTAAATAAGGTTTCACTTCTTACAAACACATATGAGCACTTTAGCACACCTTGACACAGTCCTTTTTGTTACTGACTTGACTTTTAAAATTAAAAATGCAATATATATCAATATTGGAGAGGCTACTTAAACCTTTTAGAGTGCAATCATTTGCCTTATCCCCGTTTCTATCAGCACCTCAGTAGTCTTATCATGTCTTGAGTATACGGGGGTCTTGATTATATCCGTAGTCTGGTTGAACTTCTGCTAGGTATTAGGTTCAGATAGACTTTATGAAATTAACTTATTTTCTGTTTTCATAAATTAGACACCTTCAACCTGAAGTAGTGATTACTGACCTTGAATTAATTTATTTATTCAGGATTGGTATTTTTCACAATTCGGTGGTGGGATCCTGCTTTCTTTGAGGCCATGCATCCTGAAGGGACTGTTAAAAGAGCTTCATGGCCTTATGTAGAAGACAGATCTTATCTATGGACCTGGCTTTTTGTTGTTCCTTTGGCTGCTTACACCATTTGGCAGATTTTATATTTTTTGATTGTGAATGTCCTTCGTCGTCAAAGACTGCTACAAGATCCTGAGGTTATGACTTCTTACAGGTTTGAGAAGACTTTGAAAACTATATCATAATATATTTTCTCTATGTTTTAGAGTATTATATATATGTGTGTGTGTGTGTATTTATATGATAAATAAGTTAGGTTTTTCAGAGGTCATCCTGGACTTTTACTGCAATAAGGAATTACTTCAATATTAGAATTTCAAGAAAAGTAAAAAATTATATCAGTTACTTCATGCATGCATTCACATCTTTACAAAATACACCCCGACGCTCCCAATCATTTAGACGCCTTTTTACACTTTCCACGGGATGAACCTTTTGTTCTCCGTTTATTATTTTCCCTTCATTATATCTTTAGTAAGTTTAAAAATGATCTGTTGTTGCTTTATAGGGAGCTCTCTAAGAAAGCACAAAAAGCAAACAACCTATGGTGGCAATTAAGTGGTTTACTTGGTGATCAGAACCGCATGTTCATGTATATTCTGTTCCAAGCAGTGTTCACGGTAGCAACCATGGCCCTGACAGTTCCTATATTCTTATCATATGAACTACATGTTATCTTCCAAATACTCAAAGTTTCTGCATCTGTATGGAATGGAGGAAGCTTTTTGCTGGAAGTAATGCCAAGACAGGTGGTTCTCAAGGAGAAGAAAAAATCAGAGATGCAGCCCATACAGACTCCACAAGTTAAATCTTTAGTTGCACCAGAAACTCCTGTAAGAACAACAGATACCGTTAATACGGGTGAACCCCCATTTCAATAGCTACGAACAAAATATGCTTGTAAACCTGTTTGTATACTATGTAAAGAAGGTGCATGCAGCTGAAGTTAAAATGTAGGTCTTGTGTTTTGGTGATTGAAATGTAGTGGCTGAAGTTTTTGTTTTATAGGGCATTGTTAGGACCAAGTGAGAGTGGTTTCAGTTAGTAAATTGTGTTTGGTATCATCAACCCTGCCATACAGGATTTGACTTCTTGTTTTAGTTTATAGTTTCATGTGCACTGTAACTGTTCAAAAACATGTACCATATCAATTGATAAGTTCTTTAATTGTTTTTAAGTAGAGTTTTAATGATTTTTGTTATCTGTACGACTAAACAGTACTAGAGCAGTTAATTTCTTAATGAACCGAGTTGGTCCAAAAAAAATTGAAGTTGATAATCTCGACAAGTTCAACTCAGTTTGATAAGAATTTGAGTTGGATTTCGAACAAAAAATTTATTTGATAAATTTATATAATAAAATATAAATATTATGTTTCAATTTTTTAATATATCAATTTGTCAATTAACTTAGTTTGAAACAATTTTAATTTGATTTACAAGTCCAAAATAATTTTAAAAATTAAAAAATTATATATGTTATCAACTCCAAGTCTTCAACCTGTCTGTCTCTGACTCAAAATATTCACGAGCAACTCAATTTATTTGTTAACAAACTCAAATTCAAATAGATAAATATGTTCAATAAATATAAATTTAACGTAACTGGCTCGAATTAATTTAACGTGTTGACTAAAGTAGTATGGGAAACGTGAACTTAACGGAGTTAAACAGAAATAGGGTTTTTTTTTGTTTCATGCACTTTCTCCTACAGGCATGGCTCGTAAGACAGCTCCGCAAACTCTTCCGGATAAATTCATCGTTAAAGAAATATTAACGAGACTCCCATTAAAGTTTGTAATAAGATGTCGATGCACGTGTAAACTGTGGAATTCTCTCTTGTCCGAACCTGGTTTCGTACAATCAGGGCCGACTCCGACGATAAAAAGGGCTCATGCAAAATTATTGAAATAGGCCCCTCTGTATAGAAAAAAATGCACATCGTACAAAGAATAATTAGACTGTGTTTGAGAAGTTGGATTTCATTCCAAATAACAGAATTTGAGTTGTCATTTTAAATATTCATATTTATACTAATATTTGAATAATTTGGAATTCAAATGAAATTCAAATTCAAATTCTTACAATTACCTAAACATGTTATTTGATCAAATTCAGGATTTCAAATGACATCCATGTTCCCAAAGATGCCAATAATGTATTTAAAATCGCTCTACAAGCATTTTTTGATACAAACTCATCCATTAAACTCTCATTCTCTACATTTTCTTATAAATCTCTTTCAATAGATGGAGATAAATTTTGATTAATTTTAACTTCAAAAAACTCATCTCTCATGATACAACGGTGACAACTTTAAAGGAACAAAGATTCTAACTTTCATTTTATGCACACATATTCACCCGAAAGGAATTATGATTGTTGTGCAACTTTGCAAATATTATGTTTTTTTGCTGGTTATAAATGGGGAGTGAAAACGAGTATCTCACAAGAAAATTGATTACCAATATAAGAATTTTTTTATATGTATAAATATTTTTTTCTGAAAATTTGGGCCCTATCCAAAGAAGATCCCATGCCATTGCATGGGCCGCCTAAGGTCAAAGCCGGCCCTGGTACAATCCCAACTAAAGTATAGTATCTCTCAAAATCCTAAAGATGATTATCTTATATGGCACTCGCAAACATTCTGACACAATCAGATTTCCCGATGGTACATCGATCATCTCCGGCTCAAATTTCTCCGAAATTTGCATCAACAATTTCTCTTACCACACAGACGTTGTACATTACCCCATTGGTTCTATCAACGGTTTAGTTTGCATGTTCCGTTACTTTAGGATGCACCTAAAGTTACACTCCTATCACTTTATAATACGGAACCCGGCTTTGAATTTATATAAGAACATTGAATTACCTAAAGAGTGGACCTCAAAATCTAAAAGATTGGATCATTACAAGCTGTTTGGATTTGGTTTCGATTCCGTGGCAAACGATTATAAAATACTAGTTCAGTTTACGGAGCCAGCACAAGCAATTGTGTACTCGTGTGAAACAGATTCTTGGATTAATATTGGTGACACTAAATTTTCTGATGTATGTGTCATGAGTTAGGCTCCCTCTGTTATTGTGAAAGGCATTTGTTATTGGAATTGTTTTCACGCGGTTCTTAAGTTTGAGGCTAAAAATAACAAGTTCTCGTACTTGGATGTTCCGCGTGTTGGTGAATATTACCATCTTGTCAATCTGAATGATTACCTTGCACGAATAGACTATGCTCAGGTTGGACAAGGTATTATGGATGTGTATATTTTCAATGAGGAATGTAGTCTTTGGAGCAAGTTCTACACAACTAACAGCGGAATAAATTCTAGGTAAATTTATTTTTTATATTATATTTTATTGGTATTTACTATAAAATTTTATAACGTTGAGAATTTATGTTAATATAATATAATATTATCCGCGAGGAGTTATATAAAAGGAGAACGTTAGAGTTGTATGTTATTATACAATTATATTTATATATTTATATTCATAAACTTTAATGATATATTAAATAAAAATTATAGGTTAAGTAGGATTCTTAAAATAGAAAATATATAATATAATTTAAATATAATATAATATTATCTATGATGAGTTGTGTAAAAAGAGGACTACCGGGAGTTAGAGTTGTATGTATGATATATATTCTTTTTAAAATTAGATTTTATTAAAATTGAATGGTTAAGATCGTTTTCATAGTTCATCTAAAATTGGACGGCTAGAATATTTTCTATGGTTCAACTTGGACCAAAACTTTTAATCTTTCAGCTATAATAATATAGTATATATCTATCTATACTATATTATTATAACCGAAAAATTAAAAAATTTGGTCGTCGGTATGGTACTCGGTGAAACATATAAAAAATCTTAACCGTTCAATTTTAGGTGAACCATATAAACAATCTTAACCATCCAATTTTAATAAAATCTAATTTTCAAAAGGATATATATCATACATACAACTCCATCCTAATAGTCATCTTTTTATACAACTCATCATGGATAATATTATATTATATTTAAATTATATTCTATATTTTCTATTTTAAAAATCCTACTTATCCTATAATTTTTATTTAATATATCATTAAATTTTATGAATATTAATATATAAATGTCATTCTCAGATGAACATAGAAAATATCTTAAGAGTCCAATTTTAGGTGATTCATAGAAAAGATCATAATCATCCAATTTAAAAAATATTATTTAAAAAAGATATATCATACATACAACTCTATTACCGATAGTCCTTTTTTTATACAACTGCTCACAGATAATATTATATCTAAATTATATTTTATATTTTCTATTTTAAGAATTCTACTTATTCTATAATTTTTATTTAATACTATATTATTATAACCAAACAAGAGAACTTTTTTTCAACTCAATTTCATCACCATTCAGACTCTTTTATTTATTTAATTATGACTTATAATTAAATTTTATAAATATTAATATATAAATAATATTGTATAGAAAAATATAAAAAATAGTAATAAAATAAATTACCATATTAAATTAAATATTTTAATTATATAAAATAATCAATATATAATTTATTAATATCATCCATGCTTTGCACGAGTTATAAGCTAGTATATATATATATATATATATATATATATATATATATATATATATATATATTAATACTCCTAAGGATGAACTTAGGTAACTAACTAAGGTTAAAATAAATAAAAAACAGCACATTATGGGTATTTTTGTGAATAAAGAGGTTGCACTCTATTATTACAAAAATGTCACTCAACTTTACATACAAAATTATTATAACCTTAGGTAACTTATCTAAGGTCATCATTAGGAGAAGTTTTCTCATATACATATAATATTTATTTATGTCGTGTACTTTTGTGTCGTGTACTCAAAGACTAAACTCAAATACGATACTAAATCTAAGATCATGTACTTTCGTGTCGTGTACTTTCATTTTTCGTGTACTCAAAATTAAAACAAAAACACTAAATTTTCGTGTCGTATTATTCGTACCGGGTAATCCATTATATATAACATCTAAAAATTCTTAGAAGTTAGGTAAATTTTAACTACTCATTATTTTAATTTTTACCTAACCATTATACCTAATAGCGTTGAAAATGCTCAAAACGCGAACTTAAAACGGAGTTGAACAAAAATATTTTAGGACGTGTGAATTTAAACAGAGTTAAAACAAAAGTAGGATTTATTGGGCTTATACGTTGTGTCGGTGGTGCTGGCCCAATCTTACTACTCCATTATATATTCTTTAATCTAATCTATATATTATAAATTACTGCAAAACCAATATCTCAGGTTGGGTATCCATATTTAGGTTCAGATATAATTTTAAACTATAATTTGATCCATCAACTATCCAGGTTATGTATACATATTTAGGTTTTTATAAGATCTATATTCTTATTTGACTCATTTTTAATTATAGAAAATGTATATATAAATTTTAAATATCATTATTATAATTAGTAATATTTATGGTAAGCTCATTAATAAATATTTGAATTAAGCTTTCACTTTTGGTAAACTCATTAATGCACATTATTACTTTATCACATAATATATATAATATAATATTAAACTAAATTAATTTTTAAATTCATTTATTATAATGCATAAAAATAATATTTTATTGTACTGATATTAATTTTCTTAAAATTGTATTATTTAATCTTAAATATAAATTTATTTAATTTACTTAATTTTACATTATCATTATTACTCCATCCGTCCCATTTTATGTGAGTCACTTCTTTTTGCACGTATTTCAATGTGCTTGGTAGATGTATTTATAAATAATATTTTTTAAATATTTTCATTTTGTATAAAAATTTAAACTTTATATTTTTATATAAAATAAAATTTTTTAAAAAATATTATTTACAAGTACCTCTACTGGAAGCATTGAAATGTGTGAAAAAATCAAAGATAAACATAATTTGGGACGAAAGAAGTATTATATATGATATTTTTTATTAAATACTCCCTCCGTCCCGGCCAAATGTTTACATTTGGTCCGGGCACGGAGACCAAGGATAGTGGGTGTAATAGTGATTTTATTGTTAAAATAAATGAAGTAGTGGGTGTAATAGTGTAAAGTGTTGAAAAAGTGGAGTGAAGTAGTGGATGTAATAATATATTTATTGTTAAAAGTTACTATTTTTAGTAATGTAAAGAATTGGATGGGACGTCCCAAAAAGGAAAGTGTAAAGAATTGGTTGGGACGGAGGGAGTAATTTTTTAAAATAATGTGTGTGTAGCATGCGTTATAATATATTATATTTAAATTAATTGAATAATGATATAGATCGGATTGAAATAGATTGGTCGAAAAATCACAGAACTCATACCTAATTCATTAGGTTTAGTTTCATGTATGAACCGAAAATAGGGCCGGGTTTTTATTTGATTTTGTCGAGAAACATGAACCCTCTAACGATTTTCTAGCAAGTTTGTGATTGGACATGTTATTTATGATATAAGTAAATTATTAACACACAATATTATAATTAGTTTGAAAGAAAGTTATTTTAAATAAAATTTAAGATATACAATATTAAAATTAAATATGTAGAAGTCCTAAATAAAAATTAAATATGAAATAATATATATATAATAAAAAATAAATATACGACAAGAGATGATACTGGGTGTGTGATTTATGTAATAAGGTTTTAAAAATAAACGTAAGAATTCATTATAAACTTAGATTTAATATTCAGTCAAATTTTTTTAGATATAATATATGAGGCTAAATGTTTAATTTTTAATAATAACACAAATTCATTTATTTTTAGCATTAATTAATAAATAGTGTAATTTTTATTATTTCATATTCAATAGAAGTATATTTTTAATTTTACAATTATTTTATTGGTTCAATTTGTGTTTATGTTAATTTATTATGTATAAAATCATATATCTATTAATATATAAATTATAAAATACCCTCCCGTGGACATAATCTAATAAGCCCTGAAAATTCATCCCATGTCATTATAAACCTGCTTATTAAAAAAAACCTGTTTTTCTGTTTTATGCACTTTTTCATATAGGCATGGCTCTTAAGACGGCTCCGCCTACTCTTCCAGATAAATTAATCGTTGAAGAAATATTAACGAGACTTCCATTAAAGTTTGTAATAATCTCTCGATGCACGTGTAAACTGTGGAATTCTCTCTTGTCCGAACCTGGTTTCATGCAATCCCAGCTCAATCGTAGTATCTCTCGAATTCCTAAAATGATTATCTTATATGTGGCACTCGCAAATATTCGGACACAAGTCACCCAATCAGATTTCCGATGGTATATCGATCATCTCCCGCTTAAATTTCTCCAAAATTTGCATCGACAATTTCCCTTACCACACGGATAGTATACATAATAATTACCACCAGCTGGATGATATACAGTTGATTGGTTCTATCAACGGCTTAGTTTGCATGGTTCGTTACTTTAGGTTACAAAAAATGTTACACTCGTATCACTTTATAATATGGAACCCGGCTTTGAATTTATGTAAGAACATTCAACTACCTAGAGATGGTACCTCGAAACATAAAAGAGTTGATTATTACAAGCTCTTTGGATTTGGTTTCGATTCCGTGGCAAACAATTATAAAATAGAAGTTCAGTCTACGAAGCCAGCACAAGCTGTTGTGTACTCGTGTGAAACAGATTCTTGGATTAACATCCGTGGCAGTAAATTTTGTAAATATAATTTAGGTATGTGTTGGGCTCCCTCTGTTATTGGAATTGTTTTGACACCGTTGAGGTTCTCAAGTTTGAGGCTAAAAATAACAAGTTCTCGTACTTGGATGTTCAGCGTGTTGGTGAATATTATCAACTTGTCAATCTGAATGATTGCCTTGCACGAATAGAGTACGCACAGGTTGGACAAGGTATTATGGACGTGTATGTTTTTAATGAGGAATGTAATTTTTGGAGCAAGTTCTACACAACTAATAGCGGAATAAATGATGTTAGTTTAATTCTATCATGTTTTAAGAGTGGTGGTATGATTGTGTTTGATAGTAAGAATAGATACTACAGTTTCTGTGATCCGAAATCGAACCAAAGGAAGAATCTTGCTTGTCGCTGTGATGGACAATATTATCGTTAATTTTGTAGGGGGTTTAGTTATACTCCAAGCTTGGTTGCTCTTCAAGGAATGGAGTCAGAAAGGAAGTCACTGTGTCCACAAGGTCGTTAAAGATTTGCAGCTTACTAGGACATTTGGAAGGTAATTGAATTTTAACGTTCTCTTCGGTATCTGTATTTCAGTTAAAAGTCAAAAAATGTTCTTTCTTCAGTAATGTAGTTTAGTTGGAAGTTGGTAGTATCTGTTGGTACTTGTTCTTTCTAAAATTACGTGAATGCATGATACTTGTGTTAATTACTATGCTATATCCATCATATCCTGCATTATATTCCTAAAAACTTGGGTTATCGATACCTTGCTATGTTACACTGCCTCTTAGAAGACGGAGGCTTTGCCTCTCTCTAATAAAATTTAAGGCAAGGCCAAACAGCCTGCTTTCTAAGGTATGGGTCATATTTTCTCATATGATGAATTTGATAGAATAGTATATTATTGCCTCTGTTTCAGTTTTCTCTTTCAGTCCACTGTGAATCCTCCATTCCTCTTTGTTCCAAAATCTTCTGTGTTGATAATTTCATGTTTTATAAGTTGGCTCCTTTATTGCAGAAAACGTAATACTTGCGAACAACAATATTTCAGATATGCATGAATCCTTTACAAATTATATGGCAAACGGCACCAGTCCTGGATACTAAGATATGTATCGCCTAGTTATTGCCTGCACTATATATTATAGTTAAATTGTAATATATCAAGTATTATTTTTTGACAGTAACTGCTATAATTCAACACAACAAGTGTACATGCCATGCTGTTGTAAGAATGAATCGCATTAGTCACAATTTTGTATACCCTCTGTCCCAACTAATTCTTAATATTTGAGTGACATCCCTATAATTTTTAACATTTGAGTGGGAAATATTAAGATATAGATTGGATATCGACGTGTTAAGGAATGAAAGAAATCGAGGAAGTAAATATTATGATAATGTAAAACCCCATGCAGATGTAAAGGCCAAGAGAAAACTAAACCCAAAACCATAAAATCTTTTGTAACTTGCCATTTTATAGAGAGGAAACATCAGTCAGTTAAAGAATACTTGCAAGAATCATCCGATTCCACAGCCAAAGAATGGAAGTGTTTTGTCATAAATCCCTTGTCGTCGGAACTCATGATCTGCATCCCTAATAAGTAAGTGTATACCTTCCCTTTTGCCAGCATCTGCAGTTTCCCCTGTCATCACCTTGTCTCTCAATTATATCAGAATAAGTGATACGTTTGGATTGTCGAAAATGATTCTAGGATTATGCGCAGTGTCTTGAGTGAAAGTGTTGTGTATTTGTACCACCTAAGTAGTCTGTAGTTCCGCTAGCTTTAAACATTGAATAAATAGAGATCGAGCTGATGGTCTCAAAAGGTCATGATGCTTAATTAAGGCTGATTTCACCGCTTCTAGGCCGAACGACCTCCTTCCTCAAGTGTAGCATCTGTGACAAAGCAGTAAGTTCTCACAGTTTAAACTCATTATGAAGCTGCTTCTAATCTTTCTTAAATTTTAAACGATTATATAATTTCTCAATACCCATCCGCGATAAATATCCACTCTAGTAAGTGGAATTATCACTTTGATTTAATTGAATATTTAGAATTTACACTAACTATTTACGAAAATATGATTTCGGATGGGAGTTCCTCAAAATGTTGTTTTCTTGTAGCTAGAGTTGAGAAACTCAAGAATCAGCATTTGAGATTGATTGATCAGGGGCTAGAAAAGTTTTCTTTTAATTTTTAAAAATTAAATTTATTAATTTTAATTAACAAATTAATCACATTATATAATTGTTTAATTTTTTTTGATTAATCTATTATAAAAGAAATATTTTAAAATTTTAAATTAATACTTTTCATATAAGTCAAATTTTGATTAATTTTACTTTTGAAAAATTAAATAAGAAAAAAATATGAAGAAAAAAAAAAGAAATATATATGTTATCACCGTTTCAATCTCCTCTTTTTCCTACCTTTTAAAAAATATATACGCCAACAACATCATTTGATATGTATTCATTATAATCGGACCACAAAAATAAATATAATAATAATAATAAAATTATTTCAAACTAATTAACGATTGACAAATTTATCATATATTTTATCTATCTTATGATAATATATGCACATTAGCACATATCGCAAGTATATATTTCAAACTCAGACACTTTAAGATCATTAGTTCCATACTTCCACGATCATTAATCATTTTAAATTCGTATATATTATTTTAAAAAAATGTCAGGTTATTATAAAAATTTCAATATATATATATATGTGTGTGTGTGATTAAGTCTAAGGATAATATCTGTTCAACATTAAATTCTATATAGGTGAAAATAGAACCAAGTCCTCGGATAACTCTATCATTAAACTATTGTCAACTCATAATTTTTTTAATATATTAATAAATTAAAAAAATTTAATACACAATATTTCAAAATTCAAATTACAAATTACAAATATCTCCGATCCGTTTTTTTCCGCAAAAATAAATAAATCATACTCCGTATTCTTCTGGCACAAATTAGTAGGCACACTTACCATTCTTACATCTATCTATCCATAAAAAAGTCTCGAATACTGTGCCAATTTGCAAGAACTGTACAACCCAAAGTATATCGACAGCTCAAAGATGGATAACTACACTCATGGCAGCTCTACTAGCACTGATGTTGTTGATGATGATGATGTGTCTCAAGTAGAAGCGATAAAAATATATGGACTTGGCAATTATTACTTCTATTCCAAACCAGCACCTCCTTTGAAAAACCAAACCTTAGAGGAACGTATCTGCTGTCTCAAGACAAGGTAACTATTCTTGACTATGTTTCTTGGTTTCCCAGTTTCTATAACTGTATGTATATATTATTTGTTTCTAGGTATGATGTTTATGGGATGAGGACTTGTGTGGAAGCTGTGATTCTGGTAATTTTATCTTTCTTTTTTTCCTGATCAATCTTGTTTAGTTATGTGATTGTCGTTATTCAAGGTGGTATAGTAGAAGACACTATATATGATTGTTATGCAAGACGATGAATTAACATACGAGAATGAAATGAAATTTTATTATGTCAATAGATACAAGAAGCTTGAGGTTTTACGAGAGGCGCTTTAGATTTTAGGAACGTTGGTAACTTAACATGATACCAGAGCTGGTCTATGATGATTAAGAGAGATCTTGTGTTCAGAATTTCCTAACCCCAAATTCCTGCAAAGTAATCAATTGCTTGAGTTTGTGTCCTTTAAGGATTGAGGAGGAGTTATAAATCTATTTTAAGGTTACTTTTCTCAACACTTTAAGGTTTAAGTCATCTCACATGTACTTTAGCGTTCCCCCTTCCCCAGATGAAAATACCACCAGAATAATTTATGATCTCATTAAAAGGTTCAATGTCACCACGCAGTGACAAACAAATAAAGTTGTCCACAATTTTAGAATAATTCGGGGCAGGTAGTTCGAACTTGAGAACTCTCGTAAATTTTAGTTATGGTATCATGTTATTATCAACTCTCCCAAGATAGGTGTGTCGGCAGAAGTCACTATACTTTTAACTCTCTAACTAAATGTGGAAAATGTTTTGTAACTTCTGTCTATAATTACAACCATCTTACTCCATGATTATTAATCCTTTGGATCTTCACAAGTGGGGTCATGTATTAAGAGTGATTATTCCATATAAAATGTGGGATTGTCATGGATGAAGCCAATGTGTATAATTTAAGCTTTCTGATGTTTGATGTTAAGAATATTATTCAGAAAACTCCCAATTGTTCTTTGGTAGGACTTTCATCTCTGTGCTCATAAGCATACAAGTATATGATGGGTTCTAGGAGGATTTTTGACGAATAATTTGCAAGATTTTAATAGCTTCTTAGATGTAGCGATCTTTTACTAAAGTGACAACATAACACACATGATAAATAAACATTTAAAATTGCAGGTGATGAAATCTCCGCATAAACTTATATGATGTTTTTAACGTACACAGGTTGAACTCTCCGAAACTCCCCATTTATTGTTGTTGCAATTAAGGAACTCCACATATAAGCTTCCAGGTGGTCGGTTACGGCCAGGTGAATCAGGTTATGACCCATTCCAGACCTTTATTGCTCTATTTAGGTGCCAAGTCCTCTAAAAGTATCGTACAACCTCAAAAATTACTCTACTACTTTATTCCTGGCAGATATCGAAGGCTTGAAGCGCAAGCTTACAAACAAGCTATCTGTTCATTGTGATGGTATTGTTCCTGACTGGCAGGTACTAATCGCTAGCTATATACCTTTCTCTAATAGCATTATTATATCAGCAAATGCATTAGTTTTCAATGTTTAGGTAGGAGAATGCCTTGGTAGGTGGTGGAGAGTTGGCTTTGAGACATTGTTGTTACCATACTTGCCACCTAATGTCAAACGTCCTAAGGTAATTGTTGTGTGAGTTCCTCCAGCTTCTCTTGTCGATTAAGTAGAATAAATTCGTTTTCTTTACTTCTTGATATGCAGGAATGCAGAAAAATCTTTCTTGTGAAGTTGCCAGAAAGACAAAAGTTCACTGTACCAAAAACCCACAAGTTGCTTGTGGTTCCCTTGTCCCAACTTCATGAAAACCACAAAGTATGGAAGCTTCTGATTGTTTAATGTTGAACTTGAAATTTATGGGAATTGCATCAAGATCACTTTGTTTTCTAGAATTATTAAAGCACTTGCTACATAGTATTCGAATAATAGTGTTTTACTTGAATAACAACTGAATCACTAGTCATATGGAAGTTACGTCCACAATTATGTTAATGCCAAACTCGACTAGCCGAAAACATTCAGTTTACTGATCTATAATTTTTAAAGCTAAATTCGTGTCTAAAAAGTGTATTTTTTGCAGATCTATGGACCGATAATATCAGGAGTTCCCCAGCTGCTATCAAAATTCCCTATTGAAACTGTGAGTCGTTAAGTTGCACATCGTAAAGGCAGTTACGCTGCAAAATAAAGTTTTGGAAACTGTTAGTTGGATAAGTTAACCATAACTACATATACTTATAGAAAATCCTCCACGACTGTTGTAAGTTTTAGACTTGTACAAGGTCCCTCCATATTTTGCTGTTGTGTGTAGTTTTGTTTATAACAAATATTCTCATTTTTTTTCTTTTTTTGTTAGTATATATAGTTTTCAATCAGTAAGGTTTTTTTTTGGTGAAGTATTCCGGGAGGGGGAAGGATCCTGGCCACTAAGCTTTCAATGAATCCTCTGATATTCCTGATAATATCTTAGTTGCAAAGATTAACAATTTCGATTTTTCTACTTACTCTGTCTGAATTTGTTTGGTTTTAAGCTTATATTTGAGCCAAGTGAAAAAATTGGTTATATTTAGGGCAAGTGAAAGAATGAATGTTGCAATATCCAAAGAGGGCTTTTAGGAAAGCCACTCATATATCACCATTTGCTTATATAATGACATATATAAATCTTATTATCCGAAGATAGAATTTTTAATTCATGTTAATTCTGAACATACTTGACTCAGATAATGTTAACTTATCAAAATACAAAGAAAAATTCAAGTCGACTAACTTGGTCAAACAGAGTATAGTCAACCTCCAGTCTTGTGTTCTGTAAAAAATGCAAGCATATATGTACTATATGTAAGTTCTGTGAATATGCTCTCCAGAGAGAGAAGGCATGTCCTCAAACACTTTGGTAAATCATCTTCACCTATGTTCTTATGTTATGTTTTCACTTTTCTTAGACTTGCTTTGGTGTATGAATTTTTGAAAATCAAAGCTGTTATGCGCATAGTTTTCTTATACATTGGTGGGAGTTCTATCAGTTGTACATTGGATCCACATACCTTGAAGTCTACGTAATTTCATTTCATTTAGTGATTATCAGTGTACTTTAATTTGTTCGCTTCCACTACAAACATAGAGTCCAAGTACGGTCATAATTATGTGCAACTGTTGAAGGTTTTGTTTGGAGTGATGGTGAAGCTTAATATCGACGGATTCAAATCTTGGAATGATCTTCTGTTCTTCTCTCTTTATCATAGTAATGTAAGTTTGCCCAAGTTGGGACCTTTCGCTGATCTGTTATACTCAGAAAATCGAACCGAAACACAGAGATAGGTCGCATTTAGTCCCCCAAGTGGAGAGTCCACTCTCAAGTCTCAACTAGTACCATTCTGCAGAGTTGTTTTGCGACTAGTTGTTTTCATCACCCAAAATGTATTTAATTGTTGTTGGTATATATCATTTACTTTGGCCGGCAACATTCTCATTATCTTGTCAACGTGTTGTTGATGATCATTGATCATCAAAACCAACTCATACATTCAAAACAGAAGGCTTGAATTATTGAGATCAACTATTTTTCTTTTAAACGACAAAATAGCACTACTATGCATCACTCACTTGTAAATTGATCCAACATTCGGTATTAAAAAAAAATGTTAGAACTATAAATCTCGTACATATAATCAAATTACTACTTATATACTGTGATTTTCATTCCGTTATCCCCAATAAATCGAATAGGAACCAAAAATAAAATCAATCAAATATATATTCGAGATATTCGAGGTAAGAATTATACTCTGTCATGATATAAAATACCAAAACCACATGGAAGCTATAGAGAATGAAAAAACAAAAAATGGAACTATAAAGTCTATAATAAAGAATTTGGTTGGTCAAAGTTATAAACGAGGAATGTTGACCAAGAAAAACAGGAAAGGTCTTTGTAGCACTCACCGGATCAATATAAAAAATTACAATAAAGAAAAGTAAACGAGAGCTTCTTTAACATTTATTTTCCTTAATTATATCACTAAATTATCAACCACTTCCCAAACATAGTTCAATTATACGCAGGATGTTAGACATTTCTTCACTAAAATAACACATTTTAAAGTAATCACTTTAAAATTATAATTTATTTTAATTATACTATATTTTAATTTAAGTGAGATTTTTTAATAACCAGTGACATGTTATGTTATTATTTGTAGTAGGTTTGTTGTATAAAAAAGTTAGATTTAACACTGCATATTCTTCCGTACAATTATAATTTTTTAATATGTTTTCAAAAAAGATTATACAAATCAACTTGATTGATTAATTGACATATAAAGAAGTCATTATTTTAATATTTTAAAAATCAAAAATAATAAAATTGATTGGGAAGAAGACTTTGCAAAGACTTTCCCGGAAAGATATATGAATTGCTGTTGCATTTTAGTAGCAGCGATCTATAGATACATACACATACACACAGCAGAGCAGAGCAAAGAAAGCAATTCAAAGCATGAAGAAAGGTAGCTTAGGCCCTAGCCTCAAGCTCTCTCTCCCTCCTTCCGATGAAGACTCTCTCACTAAGTTCCTGTATGCCTCTCCCTCTCTCAATCTCTCTCTCCGTCTCTCTCGCAATCTCTCTCTCCGTCTCTCTCTCTAGTTGTATGTATTAATTTGGTGAAAATGATAACAGAACTCAATCAGGAACGTTTATGGACGGAGATCTACTAGTCAACAGAGACGGCGTGCGAATTGTCTCTCAAACTGATGTTCAGGCTGTATGTATCATGTTTTATATCTCAGATTTAGTTTTCGAATTGACTGATCATTGTGCTTTTTAGCTTAAGCGTTACTTTTGATGTGTGTGTGTGCACGCGCGCGTGCCTTGTTAAACAGTTTAGTTTGAGAGAAGTTTATTTAGAATTATTCTACAACTACTTTATTGATTGATTGAACTAGTTTAATTCCTCGATTATATCGCATAAGTTTGGATTCGGAATTTACTGACCTTTATTCTCAGGCTTATGCATTACTTTTAATTGTTTCACTCGTGCATCAGCTCTAGTTGTTGGAGTTGGTCTTACTTCAGCAATGTTCGCATAAATTCATGTCAAAATCCTTTTGTACTGCTTAATTGAACAAATTTAATCTCTGGACTATAATGAATCAGTTAAATTTGAAATCTACTGACCTATATGATACGATCGAATGTAATTTACATAACATATAGATTTACTGAACAGATTCATTGTATGAAAATTCTTAGTTGTATGATTTGTATCTGCCTAAAGTTGTTGACCTGTTCTATACATCTTAGTGTAATGTAATTCTAAATTTGGGGGAAAAAATTAAGGAAGTATTAAATGTATCAACTATCAAGTTGGAAGAAGTTTGTTTTGTTATTTTCGTACTGCTTATAATGTGGTATCTTAAATTCTTAATGTCACTAGATTGCTTTTATATATATATATATAGATATAGATATAGATATAGCATTATAGGCAAGGGCGGATACATGGAGAGGCCTGCAGGGACACGTGGCCCCCAAAAAAAGTTAGTAATATTTTATTCATAATTTATCATATAAATGTGTATATTTTATTAAGTGCCCCCACTAAAAAAAGTTAAGTGGCCCTATAATGTTGGTAATTATATCAAAATTGATTTTTTTTTAAATTTATTTATATGGCCGTAAAGTATATATAGGATTGGTTGGAGAACTTAATTTTGAACACTTAAGGTATCAAAATTTTATATATTATATACTGAAAAAGACAAAAAAAATAAAATAAACTGACTCGCCGAATCATGACATAACTCATTTATGTATATGGTGCGGGTGCCTGCGGAGGAAAAAATTTCTGGATCCTCCACTAGTAGTTTGTCCTCTCTCTAGTGATTTAAACTATAATCTGCCTTTTCTTGCCACTCATAAATATACAGATTACAGAAACTGTAAAGAGTTTATTTTATGCAAGTGTTTCAATGTCAATTACTATAAGAGTTTCCAAGGTAGTTATAATCTCTTAATATTTTTGTGTTTTTTCAGGCACCTCCTATACAGGCAACTGACAATCAGTTAAGCTTGGCTGATTTCGATGCGATTAAAGTTGTAGGAAAGGGAAGTGGGGGCATAGTGCGACTGGTGCAACATAAATGGACTGGACAGTTTTTTGCCTTGAAGGTAAGCTGCATAATATATAAGATTTGGACAGAATTGGGGAATGAGAGTTAGACTACTGACTCTTAGAATATTTAACTATTTATATGAGAGATATTACTGATTTGTAATAAAGAAACAGGGGACAGTATATTGAAAGAGAAAAAAGTAAGCCAGAAGTTCTGTTTCCATATATGGAATATGACTGCTGCATTCATGCTAGAAGAGGACTGCACTTTTGTATAGAAAGAACAAACTTTTCTCCTAAGCTAAGAACAGTAATGATGATGTTACCGCTGATGTAATCACGTGATGTCATGCTCAATCGTAACACTGAACTACTAAATAATTTACTCTCTCCGTCCCCTTTTACATGTCTCTTTTGAAAATGAAAGTTGTCCCTTAAGCAAGTCCAATGCTCATGGTTGTCATGGCGCCGCGGCGAGCCGCGGCGCCCAAGGACCTCCACAACAATATGTCGATGTATCGTCTGCGTGGCGTCCATATGGCGCCCGTGGCGTTTATATATAATATATTAATTATTATATATATGATATATATAATAATTAATATATACTACTAATTTACCATAACAAGATGAAATAATTCTCATGAGTTTAAACATAAAAAAGCAAACATAACAAACCAAATCCATAAGTGACAAGTACTCAAACATAACAAACCAAAACAAAAACTAGAAAGATATCAAGATAATCAAAGTTATCAAATATAATCATCAAGTAACAAATCATCTCCATCATCATTTCCGCCGCCCTTACGACCACCACTTTCGCGTGAAGTGGATGGTGCACCGAAATCATCTTCAACTTCTTCATCATCACACGGGACATCATCATCCATCCCCTCATCCAAGTCCGTCTCCGGCCCCGGCTCATCATCATCATCATCATCACGAACACGTGTTCGTCGATTATATGTTTTATCGATTGAACGAGCACCTCTTGGAACATTTCGTGGCTCGAGTGCCTCGGACGCACCCATGGCATCATCCACGTGAGACCACAAAGGATTATCTCCAACCCACTCATTTTCCCATTGAAAATCCTCAATAACCAAAGGATCAAACCCCTTTCCACGGCGTCCATGGCGTCCTGTGGCGTCCTGTGGCGACGCCACAGGACTACTTCTCATGGCGAACCAGACGCCATATGAAAATAACTCGATCTGGCGCCATATGGCGATAAAACGGACGCCATATGGACGCCGTAACAACCATGCCAATGCTAGAAGCTAAATATCTATTGCTATTGCTATAATATAGCATCAAAAAGTGATTTTTGGTGCTAAAATAAAAGTTGCAGTCCAATGCTAGTTTTAACTAGTTTCAAATTTAGATAACTTTTTAAACTTTTACCCATTTCAATATACTTTTGGTGTTAGGTGATGTACAATACAAGTATTTTTTAACCCTTACCCTCCATTTGTAGTTATTGATGACGTGGAAAGTATGGATGGATCCATCCTTAGTTTCAAATATAGAACCAAGGATGTATTTATACATGGATGCATCCTAATATGAAACCCCTTTGGAGTTAGATTTTTTTGCATTTGATTCTATAATATAGCAATAGAACCAATTATAGCATTGCATTGGACTTGCTCTAATGTTCATCTCTTCTTTCAATATAAATAAATTTAAGTGTACTTTTTAAAACTATCCTTGTATTTATTGTTTCCAAGATTTGACTATTTAGAAACTTAATTCTACTCATTTTTCAATGTAATAATTAAGGGTACATATAGGAAAAATTTATCTAGCTAACTTTCTTCTTAATATGCGTAATTTTTTTAAAAATGTCCTTGTATTAATTGTTTCCAGTTCGCATTGCAATGTATACTGTAGCCTGTACATCGTCAAGATGATACTACTGGTCATTAAGAAGCTATTCGTAGTGAGTCTAGATATATTAGCCCAAAACTGTACAGTAATCTGCATAGCTCTTTCGACAACACTGGTAAAGGTTTTACATTGAGTGTTGAAAAAGAAGTATAAGATGAGCCATTGAGTTCAGTTTGTATTCTACTTGTTCACATTTTTAAATGATATGTTCTCAACTATTGCTTGGGCTGACTTGAAAGCTAAACAGTTTATGGACAGTGGACATAAGTATCAACTAGCTTTGCATGATTAGTACATAAATACATGCTCTTAGATTTAGTAGCAAGACTGTATCTAAGTTGTCGTTCTCTTCATTAGTTGTGGGCCTTGTGGCATTGTTTCCTTCATGTCCGAGGCTTGCTTATTATATCATGTCCGTGCTTCAGGTCATTCAAATGAATATTCAGGAGTCTGCTCGGAAGCAGATTGCACAGGAACTGAAAATTAATCAGTCATCACAATGCCTCAACGTTGTTGTATGTTATCAGTCTTTCTATGATAATGGTGCCATATCTATAATTTTGGAGTACATGGATGGAGGATCTCTAGCTGATTTTTTGAAAATAGTCAAAAACATTCCAGAGCCATATCTTGCTGCCATCTTCAAACAGGTCTTATTAAAGTCTTGTGATTTGTCAAGGAACCTAATTAATCATGCTTATAAACCACTACTTTGCTGAACTTGGGTGATATTGAGATTATTATTTTCTACATTAATTTTCCTTTCAAAACCAAATTCAGGTGCTGAAGGGTTTGTGGTATCTTCATCATGAAAAACATATAATTCACAGGGACTTGAAACCCTCAAATTTGCTGATAAATCATAGAGGGGAAGTGAAGATCACAGACTTTGGAGTGAGTGCAATTCTGGCAAGCACTTCTGGACAGGCGAACACTTTTGTTGGCACATATAATTATATGTCTGTAAGTACACTACATATTGACATATTCTAGTTATTGCTGGTCATGAAGTTCAATCATTATAATCAGCTAGTAAATTTCTGCTCTACTGGTCCATATTTGATTATGTTCATGGTATATTGTAGCCCGAGAGAATCAGTGGAGGTCAACATGGGTACAGCAGTGACATTTGGAGCTTGGGCTTAGTTTTGCTCGAGTGTGCGACAGGTTATTTTCCTTATTCCCCACCAGAGCAAGATGAAGGATGGAGTAACGTTTTTGAACTTATGGATACAATTGTTAATCAATCACCACCTTGTGCACCTCCTGATGAATTTTCTCCAGAATTCTGCTCTTTTGTCTCTGCATGGTAAGGTTCACAATCTTCAAACATGACTTGATTCAGATGTTTCACTTTGTTGTATATGTGCTAATAATGTGCATGATACTAACGTGAGAACAATAGTGGAATAAAATTTATGCATTTTCTATATGGCTTTGTGACTTATGAGACATGAAAGTAACAAATTTACAATATGCAACGTATATAGACCCGTAGAGATATGATTATTCTGCTACATGTTCGAATGTGTATTGACAAATAATGTCTCCTTGTGTATAATTTCATTGTTCAGTGTTCCACTTTCTTTTTCCCAACTCTAATATCAAGGCTGAGGACATTTTCATTTTGTTCTATTTTCATTTGAAGGCTTAATTTTTTAAAAACAAATATTGTTGTCAATTTTTTTTTATGAAACAGAGGGAGTAACAACCTTTAATATACTTCTTTCAGTGTACAAAAGGATCCCAGAAAAAGACCATCTGCTAATGAACTCCTGGTACATATATCAGCATTTTCATATTTCCTACATATGATTGTAAATCTTGCTAATTAGTTTATGAAGGAACATTTATCTAAAAATGAGCCGTTTCTGATGGTATGCAGAGACATCCTTTCATCAATATGTATGAACATCTAAACATTGATCTTGCTGGTTACTTCACTGAAGCTGGATCCCCACTTGCAACATTGTAGGGGACGAGTTTGGTATGTTTTTAGAGCCTTGGTTTGCTCCTCTGTTGTATGACACTGAAAGATATGGTTTTCCCTTGAGCTTTAAAGACGATATATCTGTAGCTTGAACATTTTTACTTATATTAGTGTAGCAAGATAATGTTGAGCGTTGACATTTATCAAACCTGTGTTGAGCTATTTTATCCTACTACTACTACTGCTACTACTACTACTACTATTATTATTATTATTATTATTATTTCAATTTAGTAATTTGGTTCTCCCAGTATATTTCATGATTTCATGCTAACCTAAATTGAACTATTGAAGCGTCTTGTTCTGAAGGCAGAATAGAGGACGACTTGTACTACTGTAACACTGCCGCACTGTGTTTGAGTCATTGCAGTAAAAGTTCAATTTTAGTTGACCAAAAACCAAAATGATGCTGTGTGAAAAATCAGTCTATACAGGTATAAGATTTGTACACACTGTCACATTCTACAGTCTACACTATGCTTTAATACTTACACTGGTCGATGGAAAAGAATCTCGTGGATTAGAGCATCTCCAACAATATAGTTATTTGATTTGGCTCTCGTAATTTATATAAAATATTGATTGGTTAAATTTAGCTTTTTTGAAATCAATCTGTGTACAGGAGTGACAATTTCTGACCCAACCCGAAAAAATATGAATTTGGGGTGACAATTTCTGACTCAACCTGAAAAAATATGAATTTGGGTCGGTAAATATTCAACCTGAAACAACCAGACACGATGACCCGAAAATTAATGAATCCTCTATTTATAATCCTATTTTTGAAATATTTTATGTTTAAAATAATTAATTTAAGTACAATAAAGTAATTTTCACGTGCAAGATAGAGACTCGCTGGTTCATAATTATTTAATAGTAATAACAATATTTTATACATGTCGTACCTTTTTTACACATGATAAAGTGGGTACACTACATATTATATATTTCAAAATTGCAAAACCTTACAAAAGCCCTAATATTCTTGCAGAATTTAACCGATCAATTAAAGAATAGAGTTTCTTTTCGAAAAGCAATAAAAAAGGCTATTGAATTAAACTAAACAAGGAGATACAAAAGGAATTCAAGTACAAATTTCAGGGTGTATTGACAGAAAAGAAATTGCGCGTGTTGAATGAATGGATCAGAGAAGGAGAAGGCAGGGTTCCCTTACAAACCATTCGAGCTAAAATAGATTATTGTTCATATAAGTTCGAACTATCTATGGAGTTTTAGGCATTAAAATTTGGATATTTATAGACGAGAAATAATAAAACTTTACTTGGCTTTCCCTTCGATCCAGTAATGGAACAAAAAAATAAAAATTCGTTCCTTTTTTTTTTGTTCAATGTAAATTTCACGTGCAGTCAGTCCATATAAATCATAAGAGAGAAAGTATATAATATATGAATATATTTTCAATCACTCTAAAAAAGTAAAGGTGGTGAAATCCGACACGAACCCGGTAAGTACAGGTTAAGATTAGAAAAAAATCAACCCGAAACAATCTGACCCCACACAAACCCGACTCGGAACAAATTGTCACCCCTATCCGTGCACGTTCCGGTAGTAGTAGCTTTCTTACTCTATTTTTCATATTATAATCCGTTACAACTCATGTCAAAATTCAGCAGTGTGTTAACTCGCTGCATTTGACAAATTATTGTAAAATAAACTAGAACCTTGGGGTATTTCCAACCACATACTTGCATGTTATGTTATATCACAAGCTTCTGTGAGAGATACCAATCCGTAAGAGAATAATATTATGCATAAAAATTAAATTAAGATTTATATAATTAATTTGGGTAGAGAAACAAACCGTTTGATAATTGGTTTAAATGTGCAGCAACAAAGGAAAACTTGAATGTCTTAGCAGTGAAATAATTATACACCACTAGAAAATGTGTGTTTGTAAAGATTAGGGCTTGGGTATTCCAACAAGGATGGTGGTAAGTAGACGCCCCATGCCTCCGCTTGCATAGACACGCACATGCATACTATACTTTATTGAATATAATTAGCGTCATAAATATAATTTTATTTTATTAAGTTGTCATTATTGGTTTATTATTAATCATTAAATTCTAAATATATGTAGAATTCGGTATTTTTTTTCTTTTCATATTAATTTATAAAATTTGTAAATTCATATATACTTATTTTCTAATTTTCTTATATATAATATATCGTGATGTACCATTTGATATCGGAATGTAATTCTTATATTCATGTACGTTACATTCCATTTATGAGTTATAGATGAGTGTAAAGATATGACATCTGAGGTTAGGATCGAGTACATTCCATCTATTAGTTTATAGATGAGTGTAAACAAATGATATCTGAGATTAGGATCGGAAAGCCTCTATAAAATTTGTTAAACAGTCTGTAAATAAAATAGCTCACTATTTAGCGTGATATAATTATTTTATTAATAAACGCGTATGGTGAGTGGTAATACTCACCTGGAATTCAATTATGTAATATGATGATCGACGACGAACGATTTAAAAGATTAATGAAATTTCATTTTCTGTGAAAAAAATACGCAAACTAAATTTAATGTTGCGTTTACATTTTGTATTCTAGTTTATAAGTACATGAATCCATTTAATATAAGTACCATTATTTGTTTTTAGTATTTTGTACATTAAACGTAATTACTAAATACATAACACGACACGGATGCTTGGGTATAAATATTCTTCCTATTTCATTTCACTAGTTTTTTTTTAAATAATGTATATGATATCAGAAAAATTCTTATATATAATATATATTTTCAATATCACGTCATATTTATTATATGAGTTTTATTATGAAATTGAAGAAAATTTACATTAGAATTGATAAATTAAGTAGATAGATTTGAAAATTTTTACAATAAATCGAGAGAAGACAATTATTATATGATAAAAGAAACTTTTTAAAAAAGAGTAATAGATTAAAAATAAAGGAGTATGAATCTAAATTTAGCTATTTTGTAAACATTTAACCTTGAAATTAACAATCATATCCTTCAATTTCCTTATTCAGATATAATAGATACGTATGTGACAATTATACTACTCCGTTTATATTTGTATGTCCATTTTATTTTTTCGATTTAAATTGATTCATTTTTTTATTATAATTTAATAATCTATACTATTATATCCTATATATAATAAGAGTAATAGAGATATTATCCAAATACTACCAAATGTCAAACATCGATTCTTAACAACTACATAATATTATATATTAATTATTATAAGTTAATTTTTCTTATCTCACTTCAGATTACAACTCAAACTCTATTAGATATATTAGTAATATATAAATTTGAATTTAAAGAATTATTTTGGAGTTAAATTAAAAAGAAAATTCGTAATTATTGCATAAAAGACATTGTTTAAGCCATATTTTGAGCTTCAGAAATCAGAATTGGACGATTTTACACCCCACACGAAACTTACAAAATTATCTTTAATTTTGAGGTGATCCAACATCCAAAATCCAACTGAAACAGCTCGTAATCTAGAGTAAAAAGACAATTACGAATTTTTGTAAAGAATTCTATTATGTTTAGAAAAACTTTTTATAATTAATTTAAAATATTAAAATAACTTTTTATATTAGATTTATACAGAGACATATCATATATGAGACATTATTATGTATTATTATTAGATTAGAGTAAAAATAGTATTAGGATTTTATATAGAGAGATGGAGGGAGGTCGTGGATGTTTCTTGTGAATTTTCCTTCGAGAGGAAGGATTAAAGTTTTTTGTATTCAAATATTTTCTATAAAAATATTTAATATATTATATAAGATATTATTGTAATTTTATACGGAGAATCGGTTACACTTACATGATAAATTACAAACTTTATTAATTCATTGGTTTGGATCAAATTGAAAAAATTAGTTTCTTTTAAAAAAATAATTATTTGAGTTTTCCGGCTAAAAGTTCAACATTAATCTAAAATATTAAATACACATTCTATTTGTTACTATATCATATATAATACTATATCAAAAATACGTTATCACATACTTTGAATCATGCTATTTGATAAATAAAATAAATCAAATTAAAATTAAAATAATATAAATTAATAAATATTAATACATATTTTAACTTTAATCAATTTATATATGGGAAAATTATATTGAATTAATTTTTAATAACTGAAAACTACTATTAACTATTTTTATAATTAAAAGTCATTTATATTTCTAAAAGAATGTTATTACACAGGTTGAATTGTCATAACACACATTAAGTATTAATATGGAGTAATACGTTTGGTTCAATAAAAAACATGTCATATATTAATATGAAAAAGTGGGATATAAAAATTATTATGACGGTAATTGTTATGTATATTATATCTCATATATCATAATGTCTTTTAAATTTTATATAAAATGTAATAGGGATCGTATCAAAAATATATTTAAATCTAATATGTATAATCTTAAATATATTAAACATATGTTTGATATATTAAAAAATCATGTTCATAATATTTCGAATCAAATTTTTTTACATATTTATATATTAATAATATAAATTTATATTTTGTGTAATTTGCATATTTATTTTTAATATTTAATATTTTTTTTATTTATATTTAATTCAATTGATGTAAAAATATATAATTTAAATAAGTTAAAAAACTAATATAATTATAATATATTAAGACTTTTTAAAATTATAAAAATACTAATAATTTTAAAAATAAATAATTTAAATAATAAAACAAAATATTTGTGCATTGCACTGGTTAAAATATAGTATTATTAAAGTCGAAATATTAAAAATTTGGTAGTCGGTGGGTATTTGAGTCAGATAATTGATTAGTTGTTGGGCCTAATTTTAAAATATTAATCTCCTAATTAAAATACAACTTATATTAATCTCCTAACTAATTAATGTATCTCACATTAATCTCCTAACTAAAATACATCACTATATAAAATACACAAATATTATCCTATTAAAATATAAATACAAATAAATTATATAAAATTATATACATATAATATTAAATAAAATTTAAATTATTATACAAATAAAAATAAATTCAAATCATATAAAAAATAAAAAATAAATTCTGCACTTGGACTACACTGTTGTATATGGTGATACATATACATATGTATATGTATGTATTCAAATTGTACGGTAGAGATTAAAATAAATAAATGGCTGAAATTGGATTTCAATTCTCATTTGAGCACATACATATATATATTAACACACATGTTTGTGGATTTGTAATATTATTTTTGTTTTTGTAAATATATGTTGGGAGTTATTCCCTCTGTTTTTTATTATTCGACTTTTGAATTTTTAACACATATTTTTAAGAATTTTGATCGCATATCTAAAATTATTATATTAAAAAACAAATTTGAATAAAAATATATAATCAAAATTTGTATGAGCTCTATATACATAAAGAGCAGCTATTTTGCCCACAGAAGTGCTCTTGTGGCAACTGACAAGTTTATTAGCTTTTTAAAGTTTCTGCAATTTTTTCAGCTGACAGGTGTAAGTTGTTAATTACTAGAGTTCACATCAAAGCAGATATATATGACATTGACTTCAGATCTTAATTTTCTAAATTCTCCCGAATTTTGTGATCTAAAGCTTTACCTGAACTGCTAAAATGTTTTAATATTGTTTCTAATGTTTCCTGGTAGAACAAGGTAGAACACGCGACTGCTAATCTGCTATAGTCATGTCATCACCATTTAGCAGCTGCTAAATTTTGCCTTTTTCACTGTAGATACACATGCATATGTAGATAAGCACAAATATTAACACTTACGCATATGTTTCTCTTTTGTTTATAAATCACATGGAGACTGTTCAGAGATGAAGGAAATTATGTGTGTGTATACAGGAGGGATGATGATAATGGTTTGAAAAGTATTTACAAGGAAAGTGCAGGTGATGAGTAAGTTAATACCCCGCATAAGAAATTGAGTTACGTTGTGGGTCGTTTGGTTCATGCTATTTAGGTATCAGGTATGAGTTTTGTTCATTCCAAACTCATACACGGTGTTTGATTTGAAATTTGAAATTTTAAAATCAATAACTCAAACCCACAATTTATGAGTTTTTGATAGTTTCGGGTGGGTATGAGTTATGGGTATGAGGAATCAAATTAAAAATTATTATTTTTAATTTTATTTTTATTTATAAAATTACATATTAGTTCTTGAAATAAAAAATTTATAATGATATTGTTTAATATTTGAGAAATAATAATGATTTATTTTTAATGTTAACTGCTTATATTGTTTTACTCAATAAAAAATATAGTAAATTAATAAATTCATTCCACTATTCAACCAAATTCAACCAAACACATGATATCAGAAATAATACTTCATACGCATAACACCTTAACCCAATTCAATTTCTGATTTCAACCCGATACCACCCCATGAACTAAAGGAACCCTTGTATGTTTGGTTCAGAGAAGCTTGAAAAGTAGAAAGGCAAAATTGTATACAAGAAAAGTACCATAGATGTATCTATATATTGTGGAACTGGGTAAATCGGGGTTAGGAGTTATTTGCACAACTGACATGGACCGATGGGAGCCAGTAGGGACCATCCAAAAAACATTGACAAGTATTCTCAAAGTCGTCCAAGCTTTGTGATCAGTTATTCAGTTGGTATAGAATTTAAAATGGGTCAAGCTAGGATGCTCACCTTATTAGTATTAAACACTAATCATTGTTAACCAATTTTCATTTTTTTGGGTTTAGTTTTTTCGAACATCACTAATGTATTATAGAGTCATGGGATAAAATAAATTTTGTACAATGTTAGATATTTAAAATAACTTGAATGTTAGATATGATAGGTACCAAAAATTGTCTCAAAATTTTTCTCAAATGATATGATATAACACGACACATGACAAGTTTTTATTCGTGCACGCGCATATGTATGTACGTGGGTTCCCATATTATTATTAGAAAAGTTACCATTTATATACCTGACAAATCAGCATTTGAGAAAATTTTTAGGGTAAATTGATCCAATGTTAAAATTGGCAAATTTTAATTATGTAAATCAATCCAATATTTAGTGCTAATTGATATCGACTCCCATTGAGATGCATGTTCTGATTTGTATATTTTTTCGTTATATGGATGTATGGATTCAGATTACGAAATAGTATGTTACTATCGTATGTTTATCAATGGCTTAAACTTTTCAAGGTATCAAACAAGTTAAAACAACAAATCATATTAATCTTCTGTCATCCATGGGAGTCCGGCGTCCGCAGCTTATCATTGCCTTCAGTACTTGCAGCTTATATTCCCATTACCAAATACAGGATGGACAATCTCGTGTAATTAGAGCAGAAAACAAAACCACAAAAGGAGAATCAGATTTCTTCTGACACAAATTATGCTGACATCTTCACCTTCATTCAACCATGTTCAAATTCGAATTTTCCTTCACTACATTTACAATGAGTCAATAACACACACCAACAAATCAAAATTAAAATGTGCACCTAAAATTCACTATGGTCACGTATTTGTCCTCCCTACTATATATATTGCTACAATAGCACCAGGAAAAGAAGTTAACACTTGCCAATGTCATCCCGCAAAAGTCCAAAAATCCTGACTTGTACACCTGATTTGTCACATGGATGCATCATGCATTCTTTCTTCTTGCTGATTCAATAAACACAAGAGCAAGTATTTATAATTTCTTATACCATACCCTCACATCCACATAAAATTTTTACATCCTCAGTAATTCATATTTTGGCTTGATAAATTGTGTCTGCGAGTCTATCAGCAACCACCACCACACACACCAATTGCTAGCTTACAGTATTAAGTTCATTTGTCAACCATTACTTGTGCATAACAGCATTAACATACAAGCTTAACAATTAGAAAAGAGCAACCGATCCTCCTTTAATGTATTTATCATTCCGTCCATACTACAGTTAGGGGAATTAGTAACAAACCTAAGACAGATGTTAACATGAGAGAATAATGCTTGGGCTCAAGATAGTCTTGGACGTAGGAAGTAACAACTGACAGTGCTCATTTGCAAATAAGGATATGATATATGAATATAAATATCAAAATAAGAGCCAATGGCATCATCACTTTACAAGTACCTTCAAACAATGCAGTCCCCCAGGTGACTGGTGCTTTCTATTTAAAACAAAAACCTCCAGCTTTTCATACCTTTGGAGGAGCTTCATTGCCAAACAAACTCTTTTAATACTTCATTAGTTTGTGTTTTTCAAGTGACGAAATGGTGTGAATAATAAATGGAGAGAAATCTATAACAATAGCTTTTATGATTGAATATTTCACATCATTGCACTTGGTTACTATCCATCAGAGGTGATTTTAGGAAGATGGAGAGAAAAGAGAGGCGTGTATACAGTAAGCAGAGTTCAAACAATGCCCTATGCAAATACCAAAACAGAAGGCCGCTTGCTTGCTCCTCAACATTGTTTCATGATCAAAAGCAGACCAGTAAGAGAATATCTGCTCTGATGCTAACCAAAAAAAACATTGGAACTAAAATGTTATGGCCTTGAGCTTAATACCCAACTATACTAACTACTAAAACCGAGATCAAAATGTCTAATCCTCGTAGCAAACAACATATGGTTAATCTGCTGAAGAAACAAAATTAGGTCCAAAAGAAATGTACAGAAAAAGCATCATTATAGAACAGAATTACAGTGTTGGATTGATTTTCTGCCCACAATGTACTTGAACTTGAGCAAAATTGCGGTAGAGAAGCACTAAAACAGGAAGTGGTTCTTTGATCATTCATAATATATCCCTATAGATTAATATTTACAGTAACGAAAACTGCCCAGAGACTTCTATTGTCAGGCTCTTTTTAAAAAGCATATATGTTCTCAGAAAACTACAACATATGCCATGTAGCAACAGTTTATAAGCTTACAAACTAAAATTGCCACACATGCATTCAAGTAAAACAAGGATATGTGCATTGACTCTGGAAGGTATTTTGTAATGCAGGAAAAAGTAATTGTTACCTTTTACACATCAATGTACTCGGCCTCAAAGCTGGTCTACCAACTGCCACACGACAATAAATACACCAAGCCATAATAGTCCCCTCTGAAATTACAGCCACTTGAGACTCGTGGAACACTAGAGAACATATTTAGTACCCTTTCCTTTATGGCTGTAACAGTTCAAGAAAAATTTACACAAAAACTTGGAATACTTGAAACGTTCAGATAACAGGATAAGAAAATTAAAATGGCTGGTAATAATTTCACAAAGATTATTTTTAATTCACGCAGTAGTATGCAAGCTACTGATTTGGAACAGGGGAAAATTATGAGGGCGGAGTAAGTTCACATCAACATGAGGTGTGAGGTTGAAATTTGGAAGGACGTCAGGATGGTGGCAAAAAACGTGCATGGAGAATGAAGAGGATTTCATCCTTTAGTCTCAAGCTCCTTAACGGAGGTTAGGATTGCTTAAGATCTATGTTACTCGGACTCGGCTAGAAGTGTCCAACATGGATACGTGTCCAAGTATCGGACTCGGCAAAATTTTGAAAAATATACATGCTTTTGGCCTAAAATAAGTGTCCAAGTCCGAGTGTCCATGTCCGAGTGTCGAGTGTCCGACACGGGTACTCGAAGGTAAAATGAAGAGTCCGAGTAACATAGCTTAAGATATAAGGTAGCAGTGGACCAAGCCTTGGAACAGAGCTGACAAATCACAATTGAGCCACACAATACCTATTCCTTGTAATTATAATTCACATCCATCTTGTTGACTCTTCCACAAAGGCCTTGCAGTACAATTTTGGCATATGCTACTTAAAAGTTGAGACCATGCAATGGCAACAAGAGTATGAACTCGTGTCTCACAGCCACATGTTAATTCTTCTTGAGGAAGTACAACCAAAAAGCGGAAGGCAAATTTGCAACTTACCAAGTTCATAAAAAGAAATATAAATCAATAGTTGTGGAGGAAACCCTTCACATGTCCTTCTTTGCATTTCACTCCCTTGGCCGTGATAAACAATACAAGTACATACTAAGACAGCCATCAGTTTAGTATTTTCCCCCCCTGCAAAACCTCTCAATAGTAAAAAATGGACACCAGAACGTTCAGCAAAAACAATTAGAACCATGACAGTAAAAAAAGTGAGTGCAACAAACTGTGACCGAGACAAAAATAAGATTAGGTGAGAACATGAAGGTCTATTGATTTTAAGCATTAAAAATAACCACAACTTCTTCAGTGCAGTTCCAGTAGAGGCTAGTGCCAGCATGAGCAAGTTCTCTAAGCAAAAGAAGAAAATCTGAAAATTGTGTTTACAAAAGACGAGAAATCAGTTTGATGCAAGTACATAATACTATCATGTAGCTCTTTATTAACACTAAAAGGACTATACTACACAGGCATGTTGCCACAAATGCATTGCACTAAAAATTTGGACAGAAAATTTTGCGCTTTCTGTTCATACGATTTTCACTATTTATATACATAGATGTCTTAGTAGAGGTTCGTCATTTTAATGACTGTTACTCAAACTCTTCTTAACGCCTTGACTTTTACATACTAATATAAACACATATATTGCTCCGAAAGCAGTTGAAATTGAACAACTATTGATTAAATGAGCTGATTTTATTGAAAACAGAAAATATATGTACAGAAGGCATTAGCCCTAATTTGTAATGCTACATCCAGACTACAGTGATTGATAAGATATGACTCGGACATACTAGCTTGGATGTAGGCAAAGATCTTTACAGTCAATGTCATTAACCTAAGGGAGCAAAATCCGAAAGGTTCATTCGGAAATTAACTTATGCAGGGGTTTCCGAAAAAATATGTAGCCTATTTATGGAAGGGGCAGTAACATGACCATCCACGTAACTTGTCACCTCTTACAATTATCGATAGCAATTGCTGTTTTTCCAGTTTGTCGGTCGGTGATTCTGTTTCCTTTGTAAACTGTATAATAAACAGGTCTATACAACAAAAGCAAATTCAGACCATCATATTCAGATCTGATAGGTCATCCATTGGAATTTCAAGGCCCATAAAGTCATCATCTTGTAATCCATCATCGTCAATATTTAACCACGAACCAATGTCTTGCCCTTGATCACCAAGATCATCAGGGACATCTAGACCCCCATCCATGTGCAGGGTGGAAAAATCAATGGCCTCACAATTGTCCACTACATCCAACTTAAAGTTGTCCTTTTCCTTTCCGCTACCACACAAAGTTATATCCCCAGACTTTGAAATAGAAGATGGTGAATTTTTTGGTTGCTCAGACATCTTTCCAATAAGGCCATTCACAGAAGATAATTGAGTTGTTTTCTGCTTAGGCTTAGACTTGGATTTCTTTTCTACCTTAATATTTCCAGATGTCATCCTCCCAATTTTAGTAGTCCCGTTTCTAGATACCTCTCTGTTATTTCCTTTACCTTCTCTGTCCCTATCACTCCTCTTTCCTTTTGCACTACTTAAAATTGAAGTGCCAATGCCTGAAGAGACACCTGGTGAAGTTCCGACAACGCCCCCGACAACATCATCAAGCAACAACTCTCTCTTTTTCACTCTATTTGACCATGTATCCTCTTTGCCTATATTTCTCTCAGAGCTGTAGTTCCCTAAGAAAGCGCCAGAACTATACATGTCATGGTTGCTAAAGGAAGGTGTTTGCTGTGTACCTACAAGACCTGAAAAAGAAATTTATATCAAAAACAGAAGTTGTGAAATATGCCAGAACACGTATCAATAGTCCATGTTCGACTAAATGCACAATGAAATTCAACTTTTGGCATGACATGGTGAAAGCATAAATGCCCACAAAATGGAATTCAAATTAATATCCAAAATATCTTGTAGCAACATAAACAATACCTGAAATTCTAACTTCCCTTGAACAACTTGACACACTACCGTAACGATTTTCATATTCTCCATTTCTAGTGATATCCATTTGTTGGGCATCACTCAACTGCGAAGACCTAGAGAGAAACATTTCCCTAAATAAAGGCTCACCAAAGCAGCTTTTTCCCGTAACTTCATATTCCCGACACCGTTCCAATGTCCGTTTGACAAAAGCTAGAGCAGCTTTCTTCGCCATTTTGCTACTAGCACTCTTTCCTCCCGGAGCATTTGGACCCCAACAACTCTGTCAAATTAAATATACCTTATAAATTTCCAGTCCTTTGGAATAAGAGAATTATTTTGGCCAAGTTTATGCTTTAGTGCCTTGATATTCGTGTCCAAAATTTCTTTAGGTATACGTTAACATTGTATGATAGTAAACTCAAGATGAATTAAACACTGTATGATAGTAACCTAAGTGTTCGCACAAAAAAAATTCATATTAGCAAATGGACAATTCAATTGCTTCCATGCTATAGTAAAAAGTACAATACTTTCACAATCATCGACATACTTTCAAGTTTCGGCCAGACTCACAAAGAATATGCATGAAAAGCAAAAGGTTTCTTGGATTGCTCTTTCTAAGGAAGAATATAATGGATACTAGTACTAAATTGACACAATACGATAGCTCTTCCACTTTTATTTTCGTCCTCAAGTTTCCTCAAGGCCACTCATTGTCACTTAAGGGTAAAGCAAGCAAAACAGCCATGCAATCAAAGGTTGAAGGCATTACTTAAGATAAATGCCTACACTCAGTTGCGTGTGATTTCAACGCAGGGGCATGTATAGGAAGGAGGTCAGGCAACTGTCAAGTATTAGAATTTTTTAGCAAAAATCATGTGATTCTGTACAAAGAGAATAACAACTTTCAATCTGCTGTGATATTACAGAGTTGATTCAAATTATCACATGAACCTAGATTTTAATTGCTAACCTTGGTAAGTAACAATACAATGATAGCGTCAAACAGATTTATACGATTATTTTGAGCACACTGTCGCTCTTTAAGGGAAACATATATAAATTATATAAAACTACCAGCTTAGATATAAACAGATCATGTTGAAAACAATGGTTTCCCCCAGCTTTATTCATTGTCATATTAAGATACAACGTTTTGCTTCTTGTCAGGCTGTCAAGTTTCCCATGCAACATGTAGGATTGCCATTGTAAACTTATGCACAAAGTCAAACCTCAATACATATATATATAAATCAGATTTACCATATATTTTTGATATGCCATTCCAACAAGTTTCTCAAGAGCACTCCATTCAAACTCCCTGTACGACAACAATGTCAACCTTAGCATCCAGATGTGAAGATTCAATATAATTATCATTTGCAATTGGTTTTGTAAATAGAATGGAGATTGTCATTTACTTCTCTCGAAGCTCTCTTGATTCCATTGACGACTTCAACAGTTTGTCAAAGAATGCTTTCTTCCTGCAAACCTACAATTTAAAACAGACAACCAAATAAGGATTCTGAACAAATTATAATAGTCTATTTTTCCTCCTGCCTTTAAGTAGATCGAGTAACATACAAAAATGTACAAGGACTGATTGTCTATTTTTTAGGTGAGAGAATGTACAAGGCATCAACCACCCTACAAATCTTATATGATTATTAGGGTAGTTATAGGCTCAACTAAAAATCGACCCCCTGGACATGAATTATGACTTAAAATAAATTCAACTCTGAACTATAGTAAGAATCGAAGGCAAGAAACAATACATGCAGCTACAAAGCTATTCGGCAGTAATCAAAGAGAGGAAACTTATGAATGAGGTACTCAAGCCCAAAACCGGCCAGGACAAGGATCCGAGTCATTCCTTACCATGCCTGACCAGCGGCAGCCAACACATGTTATGCAACTATATTTTGACATGCATATTTTTATTTTACATTGAAACTTTTACCTTCTCATGATACGTGTCCTCAAGTTGGCTGATATCTCGACTGATTTCGTCATCCCCTGTTTGAGCTAAATCAGGCTGAACCGAAAAGGAGGCAATAAATTTTAATCAGGAATGTCAAGAGTATTAAATGACAACAGAGAATGGAATAAAGATATCTTTCCAACATGGCAGGAAAATAATTTAACAAACCCCACACCAAAAAAACAAGGAACAAATAAGAGAATATACCACTGATTCAGGAGAAAGTCCAATACTTTGAATCTCCAACAGTGCTCTTTCATTTATGGACATTTTGTTATACTGAAAATCGGAGCAGGATAAGACAGGTTTTACTGCTTGACTTGGAAGCAAGTCATTTTCGGAATGATCAACACCAGATGTAATCCACATGCCTGGCATGGGAAAACTGTCCTTATCGGATAGATCATGCTCCAGCTCATTAAAGGATCTCCCACTGGCAGTTATCCTATACCCACCCAAACCAGTACGTCCAGCATTCTCAAATTTGTGTAACGACTGGTGTCTGAAAGAATCAGGTTCTACATCTTCATCAAACTCATCGGATCCACAAGTGTTAAATTCTGATCCTTCGTTTTCACTGCAGCAAGGTTCTTCAATTCCATCTTCTGAAATTAAAGCAGAAAGAAGTATCTGACAAAGGGGAATGTCAGTGGGAGACCCTGCTCCTGGGCTTAAATGTTCCGGGCTAAGTTCAGAATACTTTGCTTCAGTCATACTTCTCATCCGGTCAAGCATGGTTCCATTGTGTAACAGGCTCTTTGGGGGTACCAGGTTTGATTTAGATGCACTAATATCAATATTTCCCTGAAGAGACAAGGGGAAGGGGGATTTAAGAATAATTATATCCTTCAACTGTTAAGTATTAATCAAGAAACTTGCATTCCGATTCTACAATTTGATACTTTGCTGGGTAGAAAAATTACAAATGGAAGTAAAGATCACATCATCATATCAGAAGTAGGATAACAAGGTGTTACTGTCTTTCTGATGCAAGAAAGAAGTAAGATGAAATCTTCATGTTATTAAACATTATGGAACTAATATGTGAGAAGTAATTAAAACTTCAAGGAAAGAACCTAGATATCAAACAACATAAGATCCAATGAGGACTTCCACCTCCACCATGGAGGAAATGGAGAAAGCCCTCTTCCTAGCTTTTCACAGTAAGAGCATCAAATGCACAAGTTTTTGGGCCTGAAAATATTTGACAAATTGCATTGCTTTCGATTTGTTCATCAAACAATTATTTTTAAATGCCACTTTAGGTGGGAGAGGAGGCTTATATGAGATGTCAGTATTTCTTTATCCATTACACTCTTGGAAATAAGAAACTTTTACCATGTTGAATATCATTTCACAGATTCTGAAAACCAAATTTGAGTAACCCTTTGGATATTGAATACCAAATACATACTATGAGAACCAGCTTCACATAAGCTACAAGTAGAGCGAGTTAATGCTGATACTTTCTCTATTAACTATTGTTATATGTAATATTTGATTACATATATTTCAATGATGTAAAATTTTCATATTTTATGCTGTAGATTTGTTAAAACTACATTTGTTGAATGTGTGAATAAATCATTCCCATAAAAAACAATCTTTACACCTATAATAAATGCAACACAATACCTGCTTTTTTAAATAGTCAATGTCCACCTCAGAAATGAAACGAAATAACTGCTCCATCTGCCTCCAAAATGAACTTGAGAAAGCATAAGCTAAAACAATAATGATGCGTATCAGATTGACAAACATATATTAATATAGAAGAGTACAAGAATATAATCTCAGAATAAACAGTACCAGTATTAGTAACAGCATTTGCAGCTGCCAATAGCTCTTCATGCCCATCATCAGAACCAACTAAGAACATTAAAACAGAAGTGATCAAGAAACAAGAAAAACAATTAATCACAAACATAAGTAACACAGTTTTAAGGGGACAGTACCAAGAAAATCTGCCGCAGTATTTACTGTAGTATGCTTCTGACGAGTATAAGCCTTACGATCTGACAGCTTCCTAGTTGGTGGTCGCCCTGTTTTGCTGTAAATTTATAGCATGTTAACCAAGTGTAACTAATTATTTATGGTAAACACGAACGGAGGACCTTAAAACTGTAAAAGGAAAAGGTTTGAACCTCTCGGTCTTGTCAAAACCAAATTTAGCACTTCTGAGCTGTTTTGCAGTTCCCATATTACCATGCTTTTCCATGGCCAATGGCACGAGGGACCTCGTGGAAGTAAAACCTCGTCCAGTCCTCCCTTGTCTTCGGATGCCATCTCCGACGTCATCTCCAGTAACCACCTTATTTTTCCTTGATGGCACAACAAGATTTGCAATTTTTTGAACATTCTTTCCAGATTTATTATCTACCTCGTCTGAGTTCTTGCCCTTATCTTTAGATTTAACTTCAGCAGTGCCAGACTCTTCACTTTCTGATAATGCAGTTGATGGGTGCTGATCCCCTTTTATTCTAACCTGCTGAGGGGATTTGCTGGAAAGGCGCCTTGGGAAGACTGACCCATTGTCATTACCAGCAGCATCAGATACAGTATCTAATGAAGGGGTTTCATCATTATTTGTAATAGGGACAAAGTTTGTTCTTCTTGCTGTACGTGACATCTTCTGGGGCCTCTGGCTAGCCCATTGAGCAACAGGTGGCGATGAAGATTGTGCTGAAGAAGTGGGTTTGCGATTGTTAGCCCCAATAGCAGTCGGGTTCTTGCTTGTACAATGAGAAAGTTCCCAATCGGTTGTAGCAGTTGCCCTTTGAACAACCGCTGATAACTTCGGAACAATGCCTGAACTTGACCGTGGAGCCCGAGAAGCTGCATTTAGTTTTACACTTGAAGTAGGACTGGCAGAACTAAACTCTTCCCTGGTATTTGTTCTGGTGATATACAAAACAAAAAGGATATGCTTATGATTTAAGCTGATCTAAGATAATAGAAAAAAGTAAGAGATGGAAAAAAACAAAGAGGGATTATATGAACATTCCAATTTTGAACACATTCCATACTTGTTGACAGCTCTGGAATTAACTCTCTCCTTTTCCGAACTAGTAGTTACTCTTCTCTCCTGGGGAGCAGAAGCCATGTCCTGATCAGACCTAGGTATGGAAGAACGCATACCCAGGCTAGCCGGCTGTGATGTGCCATCAGCTTTTACAACTCCAACAATTTCATTAACAGCTCCTGGCCTAAGTATAATGCATATTAGCGTACTTAAAAAAGTATTTAACAAACAAAGAATTGTAAAGGAGTAAATATATTTGCATGAAGGAAACCTCATTTTTCCATGAAGAGCTCAAGACATGTGACTTTATAAGGCCGAACTTTGTTTAGTGACTGAGAATCGTGACATCTAATTAATGCAGACAAGTAAGTCTGGGTCTTCAAATCCATTTAGATATTTAACAGTGCATCTTTGGCATGAAGTAGATGAATACCACATTCTTCAAACTAAAAGATTACGATATAGTAACCAACAAGTCAGGATTTAAGTTGAGAATGGGGATATTTGTCATACCACATCCCACAACGGCGGGTTATATTTGTTAGTGTATAAGACTTAAAACTTACCTTTGCTACCTACATACCTACACCATGACCTTTGGGCAGACCAGTAATTGACTAATAGGTCAGGGTGACCTAGGGGACCATTAGGCCTTAGATGGACTCGGTTGCGGATTCTTGCATGATCGATGCATATTTTCACAGTACATACACTCATGTACATTAGTTTGATAACAAGTCGCAACAAACAATCACAGCTACATTAGTTACCGAAAACCAGCACACTTCCAAATTGCCACGTGCGTGGAATGTGTCATACACCAATGTTCTCAAGGTATAAAGTTCTCTATCCAAAGTTTGAGAAAACAATTTACATTTTCTGAACAAGAATTAACATTTGGAACAAAAATACAGACATCTGCAAGTAAAAAAGAAACCTCTCAATCATGCAAAAGAACTATTGAGTTCAATGATCAACAAATTCTTCAAAGCCACAGATAATAATAATATTAACATATAACAAGGTTTTTAATAATAATGTTAATAGTTTTGCTAACCAAATTAGATTTATAAAACATAACAATAAGCTTAGCACTAGTAGATAGTTACCTGAAACCAAAGGTTTCATTCAAACTAGAACGAGAATCCGAAAGATGCTTTGGTTGCAATCCTTGTTTTGGTTCCCGATACCCGTCAATGGGCTTTGATGCAATGGAACTTGGAGCGGTATCTGCCTTTATCCCAGAACGTTTTTTCTTCATTTTTGACTTTTCCCAACCATCAACACCCATAGGTAATGTTCGTTCTTCAACCTGAGTTGCACTGTTATTTGGAAGTCTTGACCCCTCTTTATCCCTATCAGCATTCCCAGATGTCCTTGCAGGAGTATTTGGTCGTACATCAATCTAGATTGTATAAAATTCACAACTCAGTTCTATATAGAGACAAAAAAAACTGGTTTCATTGGTCAGTAAAATGAAGACCGACACAAACAAAAACTGAGAGCCATCTTAGAAGCACAAGAAGTACATTGCGATGAGGGAGACGAAAACAAAGGTGATAAACAAAATGACCGCTAAATACTTAAAGAGAAGAAACATTAGTTTGTCCAGCTACATATCAGACAATATAACATGTCGCCAAATGATGAACAATGCCTTTATCCAGGATAAGAGGGCATTATCATAAAATATCTGTCATTCCCCTTAACGTATACAAGAAATAAGCTAATAATAGTTCAATTTTGAAAGAACTTATTCACTGGTCCATGTGACGTAAATAAACATTTGAAAGAAAAGAAGGGGAGCAAACCGGAACCTTTTCAAAGTAGGGTATGAATATCAATTAGAAAAAAATCCACAACAAAAAAGGCATGACCATTCAACTTCATATTAAAACAAATAAATAAATGAAGATATATATTGACCTACTGGGTACACTAGACTCTGCTTCCAAGGGGGACTTGCAGGGTATGGTTGGTTTACAAAGAATTTAACCCAAAGTCGTAAGAGGAAAACTTAATAAATGAATCAATGAAATGTTCATGTAAATGATCGTGTCATCAGTGTTGTAAGACAATATCTAAATAGTCGTGTTATATTAAATAGCATGTATCCAGGGACAATAAACATATATAAAAAATCAATATACAAACCCTGGGTTCCGCCATAGATGTTCGGGTGCGTTTGTTCGGGATTGAATTCCTGCTTCTCTCCACTGACTTCTGTTGGTCAAGTTCAAAACCACTAGCAATAGTATGGCCCGAGGCACCCATTTTACCTACAGTTGGCCCTATATCAGAACGATTACTTGAAAATATGGCACTGGATCGCTCCACAGACAACACATCTGACCGGGATCGTTTTCTTGATGGTATGCCTGGGAAACACTTGTTGAACACTGATAACCCCTCGTTGAAAATCTTCACACGCTCCCTGATATTAATGCAGTGCAACTTTATGAATAAAATTTAACTCTAAAGGAAAGAAAAAAGTATCACAAACTACCTGGCCTTAATACTACTTTCCCGCAAACCAAGCTTGAAACGTTTGAGTTCCTCAGGCAATAAAGAAGCAAGTTTAGTTTTCGAAGAACCAGATGGAGAGTCATCTGGAGGAAGACCAAGAGCAAGACCTGCTAGCTGCTTAAAATCAATTGGTCGATTAAATTTATGATCTACAACCATAGCTTTAGGATCAAACCGCAAGCACTGTAAAAAGCTGGTTACATCTCCTTGTGTAACAGCCGAAGTGCTTCTTGACATGCCTGGAAGAGTTGATAAAATAGGGTTTTCCATATTCTCACGAAAACTACTTGACCTGTCCAATAACGCACCTGAGTAGGATCCTCTCTGCCCAGAGGCATATAAGGGCCTATCCGGGCTTCCAGAAGACAGATCAAATTTACTAGATGCTGCCATTGCATCAGTTTAAGAACTTCCTTGCTGTTATAAAGTGCATGACAATATGATAGCACCCCTGGACATTAGAGCAGTACACAAACCCTTGACAATAGTAGGCAAAGAAGGGATCTTCAAAGTATACCAAGTTCAAGGGGAGACCTAAATTACCCTACAAAGTGTACACCTCAGAACAACCAGTGTAAGAGAGCTAATAATTTATCACAGATATTTGAAAGTTGAAACTTATTTACCATAGCGTTAAATTAATACGAACAAGAACAAGGTACAAAGCGAGCCCCAACTGCAGGCTTAGCACAGTACAACTTCATCAGGATTTTAAAAAATGCAACAGCATAATTTACTAGACTTTGGGGGGGGGGGGGGATATCTAACAAGGCCAGTGCACGTGTATAACATTATGTATATATACTAGCTTATAACCCATGCAAAGCACGGGTAATTTTTATATATTAAATTGATTTATATTAGTTATGTATGTTAGTATTTTTTTTAAATTTATTTAGTTTTTTATAAGTCTAAATTTGTTCAACTCTAATTCTAAGATTCAATATATTTTCTCCTAACAATAATATTAAGGTAATTTTTGTATTTGCAAGGAATTAAACCTTAATCACTTCTCTCAATATTAATAGTTAAGAACATGACAATTTTAACTCTGACAACAAACCACATTAACTCTCGTATGCTAATTATATATAGGATATAATTGTTATAACAAAGATGGCTATGATACCATATAGGGTACATGTCACATTTACTTTATAAATTATAACTGAAACCATTACTTTCAGCAATTAGTCATAGTGAAACGGACTAGATCACGAGGTTTAGCTAACATTTGAACAATATCCCTGCCTCACATACACACAAGTAATTTTTCAACTTTCCAGATACTCAATGTGTTCTTACTCGTATACAGATTATGTTTCCCACAGGGGAGCTCTCACAGAAAACAGTAAATTATGTTGCAATTTAATTGTAAAAGTATTTGACTTGATATATGTTGTTTAGACTTGAATACTTATCTGAAATCTAAAAAACAACTAAAGAAAAATGTTAAAGGTTCAAAAAATTACCTAAAATAACACGATAATAAATTACATAAAAAATTAGAATTTATTTTATTACATAATAATTATGTAAAACAATGTGAACATGAGTATATGAAGGATAGAATTGAAAGATACTTCTACTCGGATATTGTAATAAAATTCAGATTTATATATCAAACAATATTATTCATTCAAAATTCAGATTTTTATTCATTGATATCATTCAGAAATATTAACCATTCAGATACAAATTATTCATATTTTCCAAATGACCCCTAAGAGTTAAGTATATGGTACATATATATAACCCACGTTTATTAGGAGAACTAAAAAATTCTAGAAACAATATATTCCTATAATATCCCTAATTAAATTTTAAAAAAAAAAGTTTTTACGATAATAATTATTCAGAATCTTGGTTGCTACCTATAAAAATAAAATATATATTATCTCCTGAAACTGAAGTTAAAAACATGTAAATACATATCATAAGATCTTTTTACTATGCTTTAATAACAGATACCTTTCGGTATACATTAGCTCCCCATATCAAGGAAAATGGTGACTATATTATAAAATTTATTGGCCACATCACCCACATGATTTATTGAAGTCCAGTTTAAACCACACAACAAAAATTGTTCTGAAAAACTATAGTGTGCTTTAAACTCGTCTCTGTGTTGTTACTAACATTGTCACTCGAAAAAAGAAAGCACATATACAAAATGGGACGCGTCTTAGTTATGTGTGTGTGTGTGTGGAGAAGTCATGGCCTTACAATTACAGCCACTAATAGTGTTGTAAAAATCATTTGACTCGTCCGAGTATTCATCCAAGTACTCGTTTTTCA